>OZ017740.1:1762500-2385000 GCA_963969285.1 Odontomyia ornata | reverse complement strand
AGCTCATCAGTAAGCAAAGGATGACTTTGGAAGAGAAAAGCATCCTGAAATGTTCCCTCTAACTATTGTTGAATTGTATTTATGCCACATTTAGAAGTAATTTATTCGTTATTTCCGGTAGAAACGAGTGAATAAAATGAACCGTTTGTGCAGAAAATTAAGGATAATGATAATTTTTATCATTCGCTACCAAAGGACTCGGTATCTCCATCAAATCCTTGAACAGTGCCAACGAATTGGCACTTTTCGTGCGAAAAATTATTTAAACTCAATTTCTCGACACCAATGTATCATATTCAACTGATCGTATTTAGAGAGTCCTTGGAAGGATTAAAATTCTGTTCCGATACATTTTAGACCAATATGTTATCCTTAATTTGAAACCTCTACAATCAAAATCCTTACACGCGTCGATCAGTTATGCTGAAAAATCGGGGTGAAAGTCGGAAATTTTTTAGTTTTAAGGATAAAAGTCCTTTACCGTTACTTGAATTTCTTATCCTTTAAACGGGACCTAACTGGAAGAAAGACGTATCATTTGCCAAAAACAGGACTCTTCTATCTATCTCCGTTTAAAAGTTATGCGTTTACATACAAAAAAAAAAAGCAAGAAAAAAAAACTATACGCGATGAATTGATAACCTTCTTTCTTTTGGAAGTCGGTTAAAAATGCTATGGAGATGAGTCTTTATGAGTACAACAAAAACAAATATCTTAGGAGCCAAAATTCACTCAAATTTGTTTATAATAGTATGATTTCCAGATTTTCCCCATAAAATCAAATCTTCATCATCTTTTTAGCGAAACAGCCCCTCTCGGGACTCCGCTTCCGTCAAATAGCGCCTCCAACTGTCTCGGTCCATTGACCGAGTCCTCTAATTTGAAATCTGAACAGCGACAAACTGTTTTCGTCTACCAAGTCAGACCAGCGTGTCCTCGGTTTCGCCATTGGTCTCCGGCCTTAAGTTCTCCCAACCAGTACCTTTTTGGGTATCCGTTGTTCATCCATACGGTTCATGTGGCCAGCCCATTGCAGGTTCTACATTTTTACTATCGTTGAGATCTCCAGCTCGTAAAAAATTTCATACAGCTCATGGTTGTATCGAATTCAATATTGGTCTCCATCTAGTTTTGCCCCAATTATTCGCTTCAGGACCCGTGTTTCGAAGGCATTCAATATATTCGTGGATGCTTGGGTTAGGGTCCATGTGTCACACTTATAGCCTTGCACATATTGTATAGAGTTGGGTAGATATAATATGCCCATAAAGGACTGCAGCGATGGTCTGCTGCCTTGTTAGTATCCGCCGAGATTGGCCTTGTCTGAGGACGCGTGAATGCGCTGGCAGGCTAGCATTTTGGTGTCGCGGGGCGGGTTCTTTTTCCCAGTACAAGGACTGGGAATAGACAAAGGTCGAATGCCGATCGACTGGTGTCAAGGCCGAAGTAACCTACTAAAGGTTTAAATGGATTATTTCTAGTAACCAACTGGACCGGGAGAAAACAGACGGACTTAAGAGCAGACTTCGTCGTTACCGACGAAACACATGACCCACAAATAAGCGTGAGGCATCCAGGTGGAACCGGTGCCCATCGCACCTTCCCAATCAGATCAAGATTCAAATGTAGACGTGGCCATTCATTTCCCATTGCAGTGAAGAACTCATGCATACATAGTTTGTATGAATTTTTCCCTTAATTGAGAAATACAAACGATGCGATGAAATCACATAACACTATACCATAAAAGGGCACGCAAGTAGAAGGCCACTTTACTCGGCCAAGAGCCCCTATAACGCATCAAAAGTGAAGAGCTTGCCCGACGGCTAGCTCAGTATGGTGGAAGGGCCAGCCATCGTTGCGGGTCCCATGCCCGGTCAGGTTTCAAAGGTGAAAAGAAAGACCGAAATTGGATTATTTTAGCAATTCATCTATTCATTATTTTTATCCAAAGATTTACAGTGAGTGCTTTCGCTTTCATTTGCGGGAATAAAAAAAATTGGTGTAAGATTTGTCTTTATAAACACAAGACAAGAGTTTACGAATATTTAATATTTATTAAAAAATAATAGAAAAAAATTAATTTATTTATCGTTAATAACATCATTTAAAGTGTCTATTCAATATTTTCATCCAATATTTACTGTAAATTTGCTTAGCTTTCATTTGCGGGAAGAAAAGAAATCGATTAAAGGTTTGTCTTCATAAACACAAGGCGAGAATTTACGAATGTTTCATATTAATTTAAAAATTAGAAAAAAAAAATTATTTACCGTTAATAACATCATTTCAAGTATCTTTTCATTATTTTTATCCAAAATTTACTGTAAATCTGTTTTGCTGTCATTTGCGGGAAAAAAAATAAATTGATGAAGGATCTGTCTTTATGGACACGATGTAAGAATGTGCGAGTATTTAATATTTATTGAAAGGGTAAGAAAAAAATGTTTATTTATTATTAATAATAGACTTTAAATTTAAATCATTATCAAAATAAATAATTTGTATAGTAAAATAAAGACAAATAAAAAGAATAATTAAACTCACCCATTCTTCTCCCACGAGCGCTCGTATTTGGGGTGGGCGAGGCCTATAACTTAATGAAGTGGTAATTACATTACCCATTTAGCGTTTCTTCTTCGTTTTCTTTTTCTTCGATTTAACAAAGCACACATCGCTTTCTATTTTGCAATTATCTAGTCACATAAAAATATCTGCACATACATAAGTTCGGCGTGGTGGTGCGGAAGAAAATTTGTTAGCGCAAAGGGATGATGATAATTGCCTTCATTCGTTTTGCATTTAACAAGTGGCCCCACAATTCGAGATTCCCTCCATGTAGTGTATGATTCCTGGCTAAGTTGAATACTAACACCTTCCCTCGTTTTGGCACTACTCTACTTATTCCCAGTCGAATACATTTTCCGCTTTTTCCTTAATGTCCCCAAATCACCCCACTCTATATGTGTTAAAACTTTTTAGCACTACAAAAATTGTATTTATATTGACTTTCCCTTCTTAATTTGCTTATAACTCTTTCACTTAACCAGCGGAAATGGATCATCACCGGATTCTTATCTTTACATAACAACGAACATTTTCAGATAAGCGCGGGGCATTCTTTTTCATACCATTGTATTTAATTTATCCTAAACACTTTTTGCAACGTTTACAACTCAAGATGTAATTCCAGTGGCAGGCGTAATGGATTTACTCGGTAATTTTCAACGTTATTAGTGAATTTTTATGCAGGATTTGAACTTTCATATTTTTCCAAAAAACTTTCTTTTTTTATATTTTTCTCACTTTAAACCCTTCAGATTATCGTTTCAAGTAATGCAATCTTATTTCGAAATCCCCCGTGCTCACTTTCAACCTAACTGCACACTTTCGCAATCGCATAAATCTCTCGCGTTGGTGCACTGCTAACAAATTCGTTCCGCTAGAAGTTCAAAATGCAAATTTTTTACTGTTTGCAAAATTACACTCAGTTGAAAATCGTACGGTACCTAATTCTAGGGCACATGACATTTGTCGACACTTTACATCTGAATTCAGATGGAAATAGCAGGTAATTCGACTGATTAATGTCTCTTGATTCAATTCCATGAGACCCCTGTGATTGCTGTCCGATTCGAAACAGACTCCTCGTCTTTCCTGTCCGTCGTCTACTTCTCGGTGTCGCAACGGTAAATGCAATCCGTGGATGGATGTATGATTTCAGTACTCTCATGTCCGAAATTTTAATATGCAAATTTGAATTTAAAAATTCACAGAAGTAAAAATATATTAAAAAATTTCAAAGAATAATAAAAAATAAAAATCATAAAGAATATAATTAGAAAAAAAAATTTTAATTTAATATAGAAGAAAAATTATATAAAATTTACATTTGATTAAAATAACAAAAAAAATATTTTATGAGGCTTTCAAGCGGTTTGCTTAAGCGGCTGCTCGATTACTACAAGGTCTTAAATTAAATTTTTTTGGGACACTACAGCCCTTTGGGCCTTCGCTTAGAGATAGTTGGAGTATCTCATTGTCATGATCGAATGTATCGGCACTCCACAAAGTGATATGATCATTATCACGCTTTGGCCGTGTGGCCGTCCACCCAGCTGCGATACGTTCTGATTTTAAACCAGCACGTATCATAACTGAACAGGCTTCTAGTCCGTCCGAAGAATCACTTGAACTAAATCTCGTTGACGCCAATGAAACTCGAACCAGAGACCTTCGGTATACGGGCTTAGTGCTCTAACCACTACAAGACAAAACTAATAAATCAAATGGGTATCCTTAAATTCAATGAAAATTTAGTCATCTTATTGAAGATTCTTATAGCCTGTAAATATCAAAAAATTAAGTCATATCCACGGAAGTCATAGCCATTTAATTTGAATATTTATATTTCATTCCCTTTAAACACATAACAAAAGGAAAAACTTTTCATAAGCTGCAGAATTGTAGCGCAAGGTAAGCTTTCGATGATTTCCGGAACACAGAATCTTTAAACAATGCAAAAAAAAAAACTTCAATATAACTTCAAATAGGCTAGATATATAAGTATACTACATTTCTTTGCAAGCTAGATTCATAAAGAGTCAAAATATGGGAATCCAGTTCTTTTTTCAGATATCCAACATTAACACATCTGAAACAAGCAAATACCTAATTAATCTTGCTTTGCGTCATTTCTCGGTGAAAAAACTCATTTGAAATGTAACTAGAAAAGTGCAGATAAGAATCAGATTAGGTCAGAAGCTTTTAAGGCATCCTGAATAGTAATGCAAATTCGTCTCTGCCATGCTTCACATGACTTGCGCGTCGTCACCTCGATCAGACTGTCTTAAGTAATTCTCTAATTCCCCCAAGAATACATTTTAATTAAGTAGCGCAAACGATTAAACATTTATATCCAAAGCTTCCGTAATCTCATGAAAATCAAAATAATGTATTGAAATTATTCCTTCATTTAAAATTCCATATGCTGACATCTTAATCATAATTTATGTCGAAAAATTTCAAATTTGTATAAGAATCATTTGAGCGATGCAAACGTTTCTTTTGTGAAGGCAGAAGCAGTCGAGGTAGTGCTTACTGAAAGACAAAATCCTCATTTTATTACCTTAAGCTCGGGTAATTAATTTGCGTCTTAAAATCTTACTCTGACATCCATCCCAAGTGAGGCATCTTTTTATTCATAACGGAGAATAAACGAATTACACAAAAAAGACGAGAGGAGAAAAAATTAGCTCTGAAAGTAAAAAAATAAGAACATAGCACGTATGATGAGATTTCAACCAACACACTTAGTCAGTCAGCTACAGACTCGCACCTTCTCTCCTATCTTCTTATTCTTATCTGGTACCTTTTTGCTGATGCTGGTTCAAGTACAAGACTCTTTGGAAGAATGCAATGTTGATTTGATGTTGAGGAGGAGAATGAAGAGTTGCCGTTTGGCCGGAAAATCATTAAACACATGTTTTGGATGGTACGAACCAGCTAAGAAAACATTTGATCGTTTTTCAAGAAAGGTATGAAGATACGTTTATTAGCCAAATACGAATAACAAGAAAGCTACCACTCGAATTTGTGTTTAGGTGCAACTCTTAAGGTTGAATTTGGGTTTACTAAACTGTTGGGTTTTCTGTATTTTATAACTAGTTGATGGCCAGAAGTGATGTTCACTTCAACAAAAGGATTTGGGAAGAATATCTTGAAATTTGAAATCACCTGCACAATTATTTCCATGAAGGGTTGTGAAGTAGGGTATTACTTTTAGGCCCTTTCAATAATGACCTTCCCCAATGCCTACCCTCTAATTGTCTTCCTCATGCTGATAACTAAAAATTTATCGTACCCTTAACTCAAACGAAGACTGATCTTGGCAATCTCCAAAAATGTCAAATTAATTTACTTCCTCCTCATATTTCAAAATGTTGCCACATGGAGTTCAAAAACAAAATTTATCCAGTAACATATGAATACCGGATTGATGGATCGTCGCTCGCACTTGTGGACAAATTTAAAGATTCGGGAATAATTTTTGACTTAGATATGATATTTGACATCCACATTTCTTACATAACCTCTAGGGCTTTAGTGTTGCTGATTTTATTTAACGCTCCTCCTGTGACTCCTTCAACATCTTAACCAGCGTCTATCCATTCGTACTCTTGGCCCCGTCAATCCTTGAACATGCCTACACAGTACGTTCTCCTTACTATGCCAATGCACCAATTTTAACGTTTTCTATTTATAATTACGATTTCCCTTACAGTTCTTACGATGAGTACTTACAAATCCCCAAGGTCCCATTACACTAGGATAGCAGAGAATTCTGAGACCTGCATTGCTTCTTTAAAAAATATACCACGGTAATCTTCCATCCAATCACCGGGAAAGGCTTTATATATTGTACACATGACCCACCTTAAAAACGCGTTGACGTACTTATTCCTTGCACGAACAAACATCTATTTGTATTCGTTTTTAATACGCGTATCACGTATTTTACGCAACTTTCGTTTTCGCTACTAATACTACTAATTAGTATTTTATATTATTTTATTTTTTTCTATTCAAGTAGTTTATTTGTTTATTCTTCATTTAATATATAGTACTTTGAATACCTACTCCTATTTTTTAATTGGATTGACGATCTGTAAAACACTGTAAATGAGTAAACTCAATTGTATAAACTCAATCATTATCTTTTTACTTTACTTTCTTAAATAAAACTCTGAATAGTTAGAGTCGTATAACAAACTTCCTAATAAATTCACGATGGTATAATTAATGCTAACTAAACTGTAACCAAGCTGAGGTCGGAGGGTATAGTTATTAAATTGAATGCCATTTGCACTGAAGTCCACTGGTTTAAATCATATTATAAGAAATAATTGGCCAAACATAGTACTCACTTTATTATTTTCTAGGGAACC
Organism: Odontomyia ornata; assembly: GCA_963969285.1. Lineage (NCBI taxonomy): Eukaryota > Metazoa > Arthropoda > Insecta > Diptera > Stratiomyidae > Odontomyia > Odontomyia ornata. The sequence continues at coordinate 2,378,053 of OZ017740.1, read as the reverse complement.
ATTATCGTATATTGATAAAATTGGGTAAAATTTTCATAAGTATGGTTAATTTAATTCTTTGATAAGAAACTATATTATTATATTATATTCGTTGATGGCTGCACAGGTTGGTAGTAGCATAGCCCGTAGTCTTTAGTATCTTTCAAGTATATATTTGAAAATTTTTTAACTACATTCTAATGGTTTTGATTGGAACAATTGATAAATACACTCACCAGACTGACAGCAAACGTAATATTGGAGTGATCCACTGTTGGCAGGTGCACAAGAGAGCCAACTGCTTCTTTGTATATTTATCAGCTTCTCCGTCGTTTTTATGCAGTTTAACATGCGGATCATCTGGAATGTTTTTGGACTTAGCATTATTCATGTTGAATTTAGTTAATTTTGTATTATATATTTGGTCCGATTGATAAATAAGTGCTTACTAAATTGTTGTATTTGCATTTCCACAGTTGTCCGTGTGGTATAGTGGTTAGAGCACTCACCCTGCATACCGAAGGTCCCTGGTTCGAGTCTCGTTGGTGACAAAGAGATTTGTTTCGAGTGATTCTTCTGACGGAATATAAGCCCGTTTGGTTGTGATACGTACTGGTTTTAAATCAAAACGTATCGTAGTTGAGTGGACGGGTACATGGCCAAAGTGTCAAGCATCAACATATAAATATAGATAGCGTTTCTTTTTATTTTTTGACCAGACCAATTAACATGCATTGATCAGCCTTATTATTGACAAAATCATATTTCTTTAGCACCGAATCAGATTTGCTGTTTCAACCTCGTGAAGCCTGTTTTAAGCCATATAGTGATTTATTAAGTTTAGATACTATATTTGCTTCATAGAGCAGGCCTTATGGTGATTTAATGAGTATGGTTGCCTCGAGTTCTTCATACAGGAATGCCGTCTTGATATCAAACTGAATGGTTTTTAGAGTATTCTGTAAAGCTGAAAAAAGTAACCGCCGTATAAATCATACCTTACTTTGGTCATCAATGCCTACCTACGATCTCGTTATCTCAATTTATTTACAAATGATTGAATGTATTTATATGCTGTAATATTTCTAATAGAATACGGCAACTCTCATCACTGCTAGGAATATCTAGAAGATACTTTTTGCCTGTTGTAAAATGGAAGGCATCGCGCTACCACTCAGGAAGCCGTAATAGCTTTAGGCTTGCCGAACGGAATCAAATTCAATACACGGTCAACACTATTATACTCCATCTCGCCATATGTAGGCATCAATACCACACCACCGCCGCCGCCACAGTCGCTCCATGAATTTATTTTTTTGTTGGTCGCATTGTAATAAATTTAACCGAGTGTGATATTGTCTTATTGCTTACTTTTTCGGTTAGAGAAGAGTTCATACCAAAGCGAAATTTCCATACAACAAATATACGAGTATAAGACAGAAATTGTATTGAAGGAATAAAAAGTGAACTACACTATAAGCACATACGGGCTAGTACGTTGGATGCAGAGAAGAAATATCTTTAGATACTTAGTGATACTATGTGTTGTTTTCTTTTTGATCTGTTTCTTTTTCCATCGTCTATGCACGAGCATCACTCTCTCGCTAAGGTACAATCAAGTAAATTTAAGATTTCTTTGCGGTTTCAAAGTTCTTTTGTATCATACTGTTAGCTTCTTAGAGACCAGACTGGAAAAAAAGATAATGGGAGTACGTGGTTGTTACATGAGAGCCACATAAAATAATATTGTCCCACAGATACCTTTTGAAAAAGTTCAACAAGTACTTCAAAAGCATATAGCAAGTATAAATATAAAGGATGTCAATGAAGGGTGCTTTGGCCATTTTATTTCTAGGCTCACATTCAGCGCACGTCAAAAATGCACATCCTTATGGTATCATTATCCTTTCATTATTGTCTTATTTCATATTTCTACTCTTGTAACATAAGATTTAATTTCGGTCACAAAATATGATGCATAAGTTATATAAGTTTTGATTTGGAAGATTCGACTTTCAAGTAGAAAAAAAATTAGACCACGTAAATGTTGAAATACAATGCGTACTAATATTCAAAAAATTTCAAGATTAAGTCATTTGATAACTTCACACTCACTAAGACATACGTTTTTTAGTTATCAAAATTAAATTCAATATCATACTAAAGGGTACCGCTTTTGACCCAAACAAGCAACTTTATGCTGCTAACAACACAAAACTTTATCTACTAAAATCGCAACTTTCTGTCCGTCTATACGTCCGTGCATCACCAGTTTTCTCGCAAACCACATCAGCTAGAAACATGAAGTGAGTGAGTAGCTTAAAAGTGGCGTCCTCTTCGATATGTCATTACAAAAAAAAATGTAGAAGGTAGCTAAGGGGGTTCCCTATATCTGATATTAAAAAAAATTCACCAGAGGTGGCCGAAATAGGTATCAAATGAAATATCTTGATGGGAACTTTCTAAAACACTGAATATTATTGCTTCGAGGATTGCAGGGGGAGGCAAAATGAACGCAAAATTTGTAATATAAGCCAGCAACTTGATAAAGTCAAATCGGAAGCAACCTTTGCTATTGAAAAAAATGGAAATAAGTGAATTTTGAGTTTTGATAAAGCATTGCTTTTTGATGAACAAAAAAATACAGTGGAAACCAAACAATGGCTTCATAAACATTACCCGGACTCTGCTTCATCGAAACAAATGGTAGAGATGTAGATTGCTGAATTTAAACGTGGTGGTACCAGCACAAATGAGGCTGTTATTCTAGAAAACATAAAAAATCCACAAGTTGGTTATCCCCGATCGCAAACTGAAGGTGCACGAGCTAGCTAACATTGTAAAGATATCAGATGGTAGTGGTTTCACCATTTTACACAAACATTTGGGTATGCGAAAGCTCTGTGCAAACTGGGTGCCGCCTGAGCCCACAGTCAGCGAAAAACAACAACGCATTAATGCTTCAGAAGAATGTTTGGTGCTGTTAAACCGCAATAAAATCTAATTCTATCATCGATGTGTGACAGTAGATAAAACATGGCTTCACTATTACACACCAGAATCCAAAAGACAAACAGCTGAGTGGACAGCATTCGACGAAGCGAATTCAAACCGAGCAAAGACGCAACAGCCGGCCAGTAAGGTGATGGCGTATGTATTTTGGGATGCGAACGGCATAGTATTCATCGACTATCTCCAAAAAGGAACCACCATCAACAGCGACTATTATTCCACTTTTGATCGATTGGAGGCTTTAATCACAATGAAACGGCCGCATTTGCAAAAGAAGAAAGTGTTGTTTCAACAAGATAGTGCATCGTGTCACAAATCGATGAAAGCGATGGCGAAATTGAATGAATTGGGCTTTGAATAGCTTACCCACCCATCGTATTCCCCAGATTTAGCCCCCAGCGACTTTTTCCTGTTTTCAGATCTCAAAAGAATGCTTGCTGGAAAGAAATGATGAAGTAATCGCTGAAACTGAGGCCTATTTTGATGAGAAAGAGAAATCGTACTATAACAATGGTATCGAAAAGTTGGAAAATCGCTATACTCATTATATCGCCCTCGAAGGCAACTATATTGAATAATAAAATCGAGTTTTGTCAAAATTTTGTTATTTATTTACTTATCCTACAGACTTATTGAATGACTAGTTAGGGTGCCAATGCTCAGTGTTCTTTAAAAATTGCAAGAAACCAACGCCTGGCTCGAAGACTAGAACTGAAAATTGTTTATTTCATATTCATTAAATAAACACCACATTTAGCCATATTATAGTCACAAATAATTTTTGGCTTTTTTCCTGTCCATTTTACATGAAAACGAGTTTGATAGCTTATTCAAAAGCTGAAAGCTAAAGGTATATTTTTAATGCCTCAATTCGCATCAAAAGGCGGTAATTGCCCTTCATTTTTAAATTTGTAATCTACTGTTTGCAGCAAAAGGTATCAAATAGAAATATGTCCATCGTTTGTTTCAAAAGAGAACAAAATTCATATAAATTTTCCCGTTAGAACAAGTTACAACGTTTTTTCCTGTTGTCATTTATATTTCTTAATGTGTTTATTCCTCTTAATCACAATACCACGTCTTGCAAAGTACCGCTATTTTAATGTGAATTATTCTCACAGCTTAAGAATATTGCTCTTGTTATTTAGTTTGAGGAAAAATTTTAAAGTGAAAACATGGCTGGTGTAATAATTGGTGAACGTAATGTAAGTGCTAGAAAAAGATCTGTGAAACCAAGTAAACGGGATGCAGGAAAAAAACAAAGGTATAACTAACATAATTTTCAATTCTACAGGAGTATTTCATAGAGTTTGTGGGTCATTTTTTGTGAAACTGTTCGACATTTCTAGGAAAAGGATACTTACTGCAGTGAAAAATTTACAAAAATTGATGCCCATTCGAGAAATAAGGGGAGGAGACAGAAAAAGTACTAAATTCTTAAGCAAATTCAACGCAGTTATCAACTTCATTAAACAATTAAAAGCTGTGGACAGTGTTTATGGAAGAAGCAAGTGTCAACGCCTTTACTAATCGCACACCTTTCCGTAGCTAAACTGCTTAAAATTTATAACGACTATTTCTACGGAGCTGCAAGTCAAAAAACCTTTTTCTACAAAATATTTTGTACCAAGTTCACTATAAATTTTGGTAGCCTTGCCACTGATACTTGCTCTTATGGTAGTCGCCTTACTTATATAATTAATAATAACAGTTATAATCAGGATGCATGGAAGAAAGCAAAAAACGATCTCATTGTGCACAAAATGAGAGCAAAATTCATGAAAAAAAAAGAGAACACAGAGACATTTTGTTTTGATCTACAGCAGGTTCAACCCCTGCCCAAACTATCAATTGGTGAAGCTTATTATAGTCGACAAATTTCGCTCTATGCATTCTGTGTAACAGACATTAAGACGTTTTCGCCAATATTTTACATGTGGACTGAATATCAAGCCGGCAGAAGAGCTACAGAAATTTCGTCTGCTTTAATTGATTTATATAATAATAATTTGGCTACACTACACAACTGGGACCATTTGACTATTTCGTGATGTTTGCGGCGCTCAAAACAAGAATAGTTATATTGTACAGTCCCTTTATTTTTGGCTTCTTACTAATGCTCCGAAAAATATTGAAAAAATCGAAATTACGTATCCTGTGAGAGGACATTCTTACTTACCTGCTGGAAGAATTTTCGGCAGAATAGAGAATCTATTGTGTGAAAAGCAAGAAATTATAGCAATTGATGAATACAAACAGTTATAAGAAAAAAATGGCAAGGTGAAATTTTTAAGGAATGATTGGGATCTAGTGGACAAGAAAAGCCTTTCTTCTGTTATCAAACGGTTAGTGGTATACAGGAAGCTAAGAGAATCTGATTACACAAAACTAGAAAAGGCTCCGTTAATATTAAAACTTTGAATACGTTTAAAACAGATGGCACGGAAAGTTCATAATATCCGCTTGAAAAGAAAAATATTAAAATTACTATTATTAAGGCACCAGCAAAATTACCAGTACTTGATTCTCTTTTAAAAGAAAAGGCTCTGGATGTTGGTAAGTTATTGATGGCTCACTGTACGAACGGATGGAGGAGTGAACCAAATAAGATTTTATAATGAATGTGTCAATTCCGTTTCTAACTCAAGTTCAGCAAAAGACGAAGAAGGAGCAGAACACTATTTTTGTCTAGAGGAAGATATTTTACCCATCTAATCTTCTTAATATACTACATGTACACAGGAGCAGGATCTGGCAAGAATTAGTTGTTTCTCGTATGTAGTAAACCAGTTCCGTAAACAATTTTTACACAATACCATGGGATTATTTTGAGTAGCTTTTCACTTTATCTCAAAACTTAGTAAGTGTGACATGTCGGCTTTTGAAAAGTATCTCCTCAAATGCAGACATTAACAGATAATGCAACGATGCACTCTCAAGAGGAACAGCAACTAGACCATATACCAGTAAAAAATATCATTGTGAATAGATATATTCGTAAAACCCAACTTATTTTGGCCTACGATGTAGAAAGAAAAGTTGAATTATTACATATTCAAAGAATTATTTATATTCACATGACAAAACGTCGAGACAATGGATAAAGTTATTGACAGGACACATTACACCTCGAGGGATTGGAGTTCATACCGAACTAATTTATTCAGAATATAATAAAATACAACAACTTTTAATATAACTCTTCAGCGAATAAAGTAAAATCAAGCTTATTAAAGCCACCTTAAGGGCAACAGGAATGCGGACTTTACAAGAAGCACACAGGTATATTTCTCTTTACCACACTCTAGAAAGTATGCTCAGCGGAATAGTTGAAACCTATCATAGCTTAAGGAGCAAAATCGACTACCCCGGACTGAGTAAGGAAATAACAAAGATAATTAATAATAGAAACAACTTACGATCGAAGCCCTATTAAACTAAAATCCAAAATTAGTGAAACACCTTGAGAAATTAATCAAATTCTTCACATGGATATTTATTACTTTGCAAAACAGCCCTTTCTCACCATGATGGATAAGTTAACAAAGAAAGCATATGTATATCACATGCCAAATAGACATTGGATAAAAAAGATGGATATGTTGGAAGAACAATTTTTAACATTTGGGAAACCGGAAAAAATGTAGCTGAGAATGAATTTCATTCTCTAAACTTACAAGAATTTTTATGAAAGCAGGAAGTAGAACTTCATCTTACTACACCTAATACGCACACTGGTAACAGTGCCATAAATAGGCTCCATAGTACATAACAACAAAAAATATGATCAATGCGTAGCTTTGACTTAACCTATATTCAGAAAATGTGATTTTTTGTGATTTTTTCTATGTTTGAGAGGTGAATGCCATTAACGCACAGAGTGTGGAACTCCCATGCTCACCACAAGGCGATTGGACTACCCACTAAACACCTCCCCTGTCAACCTGAGAACCTAGCCTGAAACCGATTGACACATTACTTCGGGCCAGGGCTCGTTTTATTACGCCAAAGGGCGCCTTCAAGCTGGGAACCCCTTTCCTGGCGGGAGGGGAGAGAGGAAGAAGAACTGCCAAAGTGATCCCCAGCCCCAACGCCCCCGGCTGCAGTAAGTTCCTTTGATCTTTTAGGACTGCCCGAGCATAATGTGCCACCTGGTTCCATTTGTCAACCGATTCGAGCATCACCGCGACCATATTATCTGGGGTGAGCTCTCCCGGCTCCCTGCAGATGGCTCTTTGCAGCCTGTTCCATTTTATGCACGAAAAAAATGTGTGGCAGGCATTGTCCTCCTCTCCAGGGCAATACCGACAATCGGGGGACCGTGACTTACCAATCTTGTGCAGGTAAGACTGAAAACACCCATGTCCGCTCAAAACCTGGGTCAGATAGGAGTTAGTCTCACCATGCCTTCGATTGAGCCATGGTCTTATATCCGGAATGAGACGCGCAGTTCACCTTTCCTCCGTGCAATTCACCCAAGACTGCTGCCAATCGTTGAGTAAGCGCTATCTCTCCTCGTGGACAACAATCTCGCTCGCGTCCTCGTTTCGGCGCAGGTAAATAGCGTGGCGCTTTCTAGCAAGGAGGAAGACAGGTATCACGCCTGCAAAAGCTCTCACCGCCGAATCAGAGACTGCCAAATACGAAGATGCAATTCTCAGTGCTCTTCTTCTCTGTACCTGTGTGAAACGTTTTTGATATACCTCCTTACTGAGAGCGTTGCCCCATACTTCTACTCCGTACAGTAGCACTGAGCCTACAGCACTCATCAAGAAGCGTCTTCGCGATGGGCTAGGTACCCCTACGTTGGCCATAAGTCCACTCAGCCGTTGCCCTGATTCGCCCAAAGAAATTCATCTTCGAGTCGATCAGTACCCCCAGGTACTTCACCGCTGGCATCGATTCAATTGATATGTCTCCAATACTGACCATCCTTACTCTAGGGATTCTCTTTTTTGGTCAAGATGACCACTTCGGTTTTCTCCAGTGCTAGACTGAGCCTGCGAGCAGTCATCTAGTCCCTCACTCAGCGCATTAGCATACCTAGCCTAAGTTGCGCTTGTTCAACGGTGCGTCTTGTGACCAAAGCCGCAACATCATCCGCATAGCCGATCAAACGCGACTCATCTGGCATTTCCAGTCTCAGTAGCTCGTCGTAAGACACTTTCCATAGGTCCGGACCAAGGAAAGATCCCTGGGCAACACGGGCTGTATTTTCCATCCTTCATTGGCCCTGTGTCGTGTTGTATGGTAGGCTTCGATCCTTTAGGTTGTCCTTCAAAAGCCGCGTTAGATATTCTGGAACTTGAAAAGGGGTTTTCAGTGTATCCAGAATATCCACCCATGTAGCGGAGTTGAAGGCATTCCTGACGTCGATGTCACCAAGAGGACGATCCGTCGCTTGTTGCAACTATGTGCCTCTGCCTTAAGGACTGCACTGACCACCTCTGCAATCGCATCAATAGTATAGAGTCCTACTCTAAAGCCGTTATGCCGTGGAGATAGGTCCCCAGCAGCACGAATCGCGCCAGTGAGTCTTCCCTTGGCGAGTTTCTCTAGCACTTTCCCAGCCGTGTCTAGCATGCATAACGGGCGGTATGCAGACGGCAATTCGGGGTTTCCCTTCCCCTTGCAGATCAGCACGAGTCTTGCCACTTTGCATCGTACCGGGAAAACCCCACCCCGTAGTCAAGCGTTGAATGTGCTGAGCAGCAAGTCAGGACAATAGGACACCATCTGAATCTGCAGCATCTCAGCTGAAACACCATCTGGACTTGGAGCCTTCCTCGCTTTCAGCGAAAGAACTGCCTCTTCCAGTTCCCGTTGTGTGAAGAGTGGGTACTCGACTGTTGTTCCACCATGGGCAGCGTCATCACGGACGGGATGGGCGGCAAAGAGTGCCCGCACTACCCCGTCCATCTTTTCCGCATCATGCATACTAGCTGGTAGCCAAGCTCATGCCGGGGTTTTTGACGAGGCATAGAAGCTTTGCAAGCAGTCGTGATGATGCTCATAATTGAGTTTACCACGTCTTGAGCTGCCAGTTCTTCCGTCCACTTCGGATCTCGCTGTAGCAGTGCCTCTAATAAAATTATCAGAAAAATTGTTGGTGCATTGGAAAGTTACATCCCTCCCCGAGTGAAAGTTTGGTGACATTCGGTTCAGTGGAACCGAAGTCATTGCATCTAAAGTGACAGTATGTTTGTGTCATCGGTACAAAAATGAGTTTCGAACAAAAAGCTTGTACATCTTCAATGTACTTATTCCATGTACATCTTCAATCCGCATATTTATGTGCATTCTTCATGTCCGAAACAATTAGTTTCGGTTAATAATACATTTTGGTCTCCTCCAATTCGGTTTTCTATTCAACTATGCATAATATCTCAAATTTGTACCAAACCGAATTGGAGATACTCACCTGTTTTTCACACGTCGTGAATTCCTCAGACAAGGTCAGCGTAAGATTACCTAAATCTCGTCTGGAAATTCTTCAGACAAGAATGTCATATTTCACCGCGTTCCACATTCAAGACTGTCTGAGGAATTCGCGACGTGTACTTGGGTGCAGGCAGCACTTTTTCCACTAAAATTATTATGAACGTGGGAAAGTGTGCAGATTAGATATTAAGATATAAATTAAGATGGGTTGTAAATAAATGTATCATTCTAATTCCAAACGCCAAACACACCTTTTGAATTTAGTTTGGTTTGAGTCGTCGCAGTATTGCACAGACCGACTTTGGTAAATTATTGATAACAGTTGTCTCAGTATTGAACTGATCATATATTAAATTTCAACCATCGAAGCGGCAGAAGAAAAGCCTTCCGTCGCTATAGAAACAGAGCTAATATCAAATAAAACGTTTACCGAAACATTCGAATTGATGAAAAAAGTTTATGGCAATGATTGTGTATCTCGTTTACTTGTTTCAGAGATGGTCTTGAGAACATAAATGATGATGAACATACGAGCCGCCCAAAATCAGTGATCGCCGAAAACACTATCGAAATTGTGAGTGAATTTATCAAAAATGAGCCGAAATCATCGTTGAAATTCATGTGATTGGAGTTGAATATCTCCAAAACATCGATTTATCACATTTTAGCTGATCATTTGGGCTTACGAAAGGTCTGTACCGCAAAGGAGGAAGCTGGCCCTTATTGCATGATAATGCACCATCTCATCGATCCACTTTTGTGGCTGATTTTTTGAGTAGAAATCGCATTTCAACCATGAATCACTCACCGCCTGATATGGCTCCTTGTGACTTCTACCTATTCGAAAATTGCATTTGGCCATGAAAGGAAAACGCTTTCCGTCCGTAGAGGGCATCCAAAAGGCTTGTACCAACATCCTGATGGACGTTCCGGTCAATGATCTGAAACATTCCTTTGAAAAACTTTTGGATCACGCAAAACAGTGTATCGAGCCTGGAGGAGACTATTTTGAATAAATAAACTCGAATTTATCAGAACAAAACTCCTGTCGTTTCTATTTTAACTCAGTCTCGTTTATTTTGGAAAGCACCGTGTAGTCTCCAGTTGTGCATCCTCTGTATTAAGGAACTCCCTTTTGATGGCCTCTTCTACCTCGGCCAGATATGTGACGCAGTCAATGTCTCTTATTTCGATTGTTGTCATAGGCTCGAGCGAAGCTATAGCTGCACTTTTGCCGAGGACTTTCTTTACTGTGTCGCAGAATGCATCCCTATTCTGGGCCTCTGCTCCAAATCCGACCAGTACATGGCCCGACCGCGTTGTTCGTACTGCTTTAATGAAAGTGTTAGTGTCTTCGGGGCTTACGTTTCCCCTGATGTCCCCCAGCACCTCTGCGTAGGATAGACCATTTTGGGGTTTAACAAGCTATGTCTGCTACCGGGGTCTCCGTCAGGGCTTCTTTCTCTCCTGTTTTGCTTCGGGTCTTTTTTCTTGTTGGAAGTCCGTGCGAAACTTTCTGGCACTTTTCGAAGGAGTTTCTTAGCGGCTTTCTTCACTCCTTTTGTAAGCACTGTCTGGAACCCCTGATCTGGCGTTCTGTGCCAATCAAGCACATCTTCCTTCCTTCCTCTATCCCGATCTCCTTGTTTTGGGCTAGAAGCCATTCTTTTATTGATTTTTGATTGTGGAGCTATCTGCAACTGCCCTTTAGATTTTGCTCCCAGCGCTTCTTTAGCCTTTTGCTCTTCTTCAGCCTTTTGGTTCTCTTCGGCCTTTAACTAGGCCCTCCGATAATGCCCTATGCGGTCTAGAAGCTCCTCTAGTTCAAGGAGCCCAATTTTAACTGCTTTGGTGATTTTTGGCGAGTCGCATGCAAAATGTATTCTTTTTAAACAACTCCTGCTTTTTAGAATAGTGTTTCTTTCTCATGTCGCCTTTTAGACGTTGGCAATGAAATCACACATCTTGGCTTTATTTGCCTAGTCACTCGTTTCTTTTCCTACCGTAATCTCCTCATTGACTTTAGGATGGTTTTTTATTAATTCGGGATTTACCACCCTTGCTTCAATCGCTTCGGTAGCGATCGCAGCAGTAACCATCGAATAACTATAATAATAGGTACCATTCAACAATAAAAATTGCACCCGACCAAGTCACGCAGAGTGACGTTACACGGTTAACACAATTATCACAAAACAAGAAAGGGAAGGTAATTGATAAACTAAATAAATCTAGAGAAGAAGAAACTAGAAATATAATTACTATAGAAATGAACCTAGGTATAGAATTAAGAATAAGGGAAGCGATCCAAGTAATATTAAAAGACCGCGTAAATTCGTAGGTGACATAATAACGCTATAAGCTCTAGTGGTACCACAAACCGAATATGTTTGGTGTATACGCGGGAATTAAATGGTTTCGATCCGTCTGAGGGTGATGCTATATCACTGATGGATAGTTATGATATAATAGTAATAAAAGTGAAAATTTAAGATAACTCAGTGTAATGCTATTTATTTTATAAAAAAATATTTATCGAACTTCATCACGGAAAAGCCGAAACCATGAATGAATTTTAGTGATTTCAATGTTACATTTTTCAATATATCAAGAGCAGGAATTCCTTTTCAATTATTCAGACTAGAATATTTGGACGAATAAAGGATAATTCAGAATGAATTCTACTGCCTGTGTTTGATAATTCTGTATTTATCTCAGTCAGCACCCGCACTATAATCAACATGTCAAAATCATGCTCAGTAAACCACAAGAAGTAGTCGTCGTGTCCCTTTGACGGCTCTTTCATTCGAAACAAATTGATCAAAAGGTCGAAATTATCTGTTACAAGGCCCTGACTGGACCAGTTTTGACGTATGGATGTCAGATCTGTTATAACCATAGTACTAGTACAATGGAAAGACTAAGAGACCTCAAAAGGAAATGTTCTCGTGCATGTACTGGTCTGTACAGAGAGCCTAAGGCAAATGGAAAACACTATACGAATGTATTGAATCGAAGAATTTATGAAGCTGCTAAAGTGCCGCGAGTCGACATTATCGAGTTGAAATTATGGTTGTGTTCTTTGTACAATGTGTTAATTTTTGATAGAGGTAGTTGGTTTTCCAATTAATCGATTTTTAAGGATTTTCATGTGATAACAGTTAAAAAAAAGTTGATTTTTAACTAAGTTTTTGATTGAATATTGGTTAAATTTAGAGTGCTTTGGAAGCCATTTAGTCTTTGTGTACTATGTTTTAACATTTGTTTGAAGTTTTCATAAAATTCATATCAATTGAATAAATAAAGCACATTTCAATTTAACAAATAAAGCCATGAGTCTAATTTGTAACTCTGAAATTTGGTGTATCAAAAACAGAAGGCTTTGACAATCGTTTTATACTGATTCCTATTTGTAAATACAGCCTTTTTAATATCCTTAGAAGAGGAAAGAAGGGCAAGTAAACATAAACTTATGAAAACAGTACCTCCAATTTCTGTTTTGGTAATTTCTTTAAATTTTCCAGGGTTCATCAAACCCTATGTCCATATACCTTATAATTTGCCTTACTTTCAATTTCTGAAACCATCATTTAAAGCTCCCACTGCGCACGCAATGGCATTGGAACGTTTCTATCTTTACTTTCTTCGAAGCCATGGAAAAGTTCAACAAAGGGTAACATCCAGGTAAAACAAGGAATCAACATGTGTATCTAGTATCTATGCATATGGAGTAGGAAATGTCATCAGTTGTTTACAATCAGCTTGGATGACTTCTTATCTTATCAGACAACTTTGTATGAATATGTCAAGCCCTGGTAAATATAATCCACGCCGTATAAACGCGCACTCCAGATATGTCAGAGAATTTATCTTACAAACAAACGTTCAACACCAATAAGAACAAAAATCCCGCATTCAAGCCCATTATGATTTCTGGTACATTTTTAAAACATACTCAAATGAGTGCTTTGCCACCATTGACTGACTGTTTCACCTGAAGTAGCTGATAAAAAGCCAACAACAAATACTTTTACAACGCAGAGAGAATTTTCCAGTTTTTTACGTTTTCTTATTCTTTTTCATTGGATTTTTCTATTTTTTGCTTTTTGTTTGATTTTCTTCCATGTTCAACTTTTTTTAGCTGTTCAACATAAAACATTTCGTTCATGCATTAAGGTAAGGTATGTATCTCTTTTTTAAGGTAGTAGAAGAGTAGTAATGTTGTAGAAGAAGCTGAAAATGAAAAAAAAAAAAAAACCAAAAAGATTGGAGAAAACGAAAAATTCAAGAAAAAATAATCTGAAAACCGGCTACAGATACTTTACCTCTCTTTCTTTTCACCTGAGATACCTGACCGACGATTTTACGTCTTTGTTCACCTTTAGGCCGCGGCCTGGTGGTGGCGGCGAACTTCTCTAGCACAGCCACCACTGAGATTGAATTTTCGAATACTTGGACATTGTTGTTGGTCTGTGGATGTTGTTGGTGGTTTGCTGGTCCTCGGCAGATCTTCAAATTAAGATTAAGAAACTGGCTACGATCTTCGTCGTCTTGAGTATTGAAGTGCTTCAAATGAGTAAAGTGCGTGATGGCAATAATTTGCCAGGCATTTTTGTTTGGAATGTTATGTATGAGCAGAATTGTCTCCGAATATAATGCTCAGATTGTATTCTAGCGAATTGGAAAACAACCTAATTTCCAATTAAAAATATTTTATTCGAAGACTACCCGTTTATGCCGTCATAATATACTCTCATACTTAAAAAAATTGTTTTACAGCTATTCTAACACAAACTCTCCGAAGATGAATTTACAGAAAATTACTTGATTGATGTCAAAACCATCCTCAACGGAATGGAAATCAATGCCAAAATTTTGGAAAAATTAATACAATATATTTCAAATTTTACTCTACATTTAATTTTGCGTTGCTGAAGTAATTGCATTATAATTGGCAACTACAGTACAATACGGCTTGCAAATACAATAAAATATTTTATTCAGTTTTGACGATCTTGAAGTCCAGCGAGCTGAAAGGCGAAAACCAGTGGGAAAACCAAAGAAACGCTGGTCGAACTGTCTCGACGAAAACAGTTCATCGCTGAAATTGGAGACGCGGTTGAGGGACCGAGACTGTTGGAGGCGTTATTTGCAAGAAGCAAAGGCCCGAGAGGGGCTGTAGTGCCACGAAGAGATGTAAAAGATAATATTTTGTATATTCCTAACATTAATTGGCTTTGTTCTCTGATTAATGCAATTTTATCAAATTCATACCAAACAAATATTTTTCAAATTCCCACGAATTTGGGCTTCAAAATTTGTAAAAGTATTCTTGTTATCGAAATCTCGGAAAAGTTATCCTACGTGATCTGAAGTCATTTTACACAGCTTCTATAAATAATGAGAAGATCTGTAGTTTTGTCAGAGCTTTCGAGAGTAGTTTTTTAGACTCCATAGAAAAAGAAGCTGAAATTCCCAATTGAGAAACAGATTTGTGAAGGACAAGTATAAAATTAGCTAAGGGTGAATATTTTCAAAAATTATCTCAGCAATTTAAAAACTATACGTTCAAATTCTTTAGGATATTTACATAATCAAGTGAAATTCTACGTACATCGCGTTTTGAAAAACTGAGGAAGCTGATAATGACAAGCTGTACGACCACCAATTTAGATTTGCTATAGTAAAAGATCTGGTAATTCAAAAATCTAGAAATTATATTACTTTTGAACGCTTTGAATGAACTTTGCCAGAAAACATTCATAATTCAAAGCCAAATATATTATTGCTGAAAAAATATGCAAGACCATTTTTATGTATATATCAGGTTACGTTTTAAAACATGCTTAATCTGATTTCAAAAATATTTTTCTTTTATTTTGTGGAACCGATTCAGAAGTTTAGCTTTGGAAAATTGTGAACTGAAGGTCACAAGTTAATAGCATGGTCCACTCTTCCGTAGATGGATGGTTCAGATCCAGTCTATTTTAACATACCTTTTCACCAGTTCTCCTATTCTTCTTTTAGTCAACCCAGCTTGGATGGGTGTAAAGTATAAAAAGTAATAATCATAAGTTCAAGCGTGATACTGTGTACGTAAATTTTCAGAATATCTTTATGGTCATTTGAAAAGATTATTTAACTTTTTTGATTTCTAAGGTTTTATCAGGACTAAGGTTCAAAACATTGACCGCTTAGAGAAGAAATCTGGTGATCAAATAAACGACAAATTTAAAAGGATGACTTGATTTTCGTCTCATCACGCAATTATTCAAATTTTAGGAAACGACAAAATTTGAAAATCATAGGTAGTAATTTTCCCAAAAAAAGGAAAACACACAGCAATTTCAAATTTTTTAGGGTTTCGTGAAAAAACTATTGACAATACTTAGTCAAAATCGGTACTTGTTCATGTAACACTACGTCACAGCACATTTTCTTGTAAATGGCACAAAAATATCTGATTAACGAACGTTTCATAGTCGAAAAGTTTCAAAGGGTTTTAAGGGGCTCACCATACGAGTAATGACCTTTTAATTTTTTTCACCAAAGATATTCTAATAGGGTATTGAATGAAAGGTCTTGATGAGCACCTTTAAAATGATTGGATACCAACAATCTGAATTTTATTCATTTTTATGCAATAATCTGAATTTTATGCATTTTAACTACACAAGAAATTGCTCAGCAATTTTTAATACTGAAATGTGCATGCCACCTCCGCATTTCTTTACATGATGGTTTCCAAAAAAGTATCATTTAGTATGTCGATGCAAGCGAAATTCATTCACTGCTTTGCTGATTTATTGGAGAATACCTTTGTCAAAATGGTTTTTGAAATAGAGTTCGAGGGCCTGAAACTGATACAGTTTTTAAGTTAAATGCATAGCATGATTGGCTCAAAAGTGTCCACAATATGACAAAGAAAAAGCTGAAAAAGTCATAAAGAGGAGCAAGTCAATCAGCAGTCTAGTGGGCTTACAAAATGAATGTGATTAACATTGGTACGAACGACTGATAAGCTTTTACTGTTGTTTTCTGAAGGATATATCATGGGAATCAGTATAACACAACCATTTTCTAAGAAATAGGAGTAAACTCCATAGAACCATCATTTTAGAAAGTGACACCTTAAAAAAAAGTAAAGAAATCTTCAGTACCGAAAGTCTTTTTGTTTACGAGAGAATAAAGTCCCATTTTGGGCAAATTAGGACCAAGACTGATAAGGCTGGGGATCAACGTATCAAGAAGACAACCTCTGATGGGTGCCTTACAGTCCATGCTAGTGTATGGAGCAGAAATATGGGGCTACGTTCTCAGCGAGAATATGTACTGAAAACTGATGCATCCAAGTATCCAACAGTCACTGAGTCGGCAGTGCTGGTGATGGGAGGTGCCATACCGATTATCCTTCTTGCTAGAAAATGCAGTAAAATCTACTTGCATTGTAACAAAGACAGGGTGACAGATGCCCATGAGGAGAAATAATAGTCCGCAGTGAATTGCAGCAGTACTACGTGAACAATATAAAGGGGGCTGAGCGGTGCACCTCATCTCTAATCTGAGACCGTAACTCAATCAAAAGCATCATGAGAATGACTTCTACGAGACCCAGCTCCTGAGTGTACATGAATGTTTTCAGTCTCACTTGTAAAAGGTTGGTAAGTCATTATCTCCTAACTGTTGGTTGTGTACGGGAGAAAAAAAGTATCCACCTGTGGAGCTCGTTTCCGATAATTCTTTTCGGTGAATTGTTTGAAGATATCGATCGATCAATGCAACCACACATTTTCACAGAAAATTGTAGTGAAGTAATGGTTAGAGTACTCACTATGTAAGAAAAGGTCGATTAGTCACAACAAGATTTGTTTCAAGTGATTATACAAACAGACTATAAGCCCGTTCAGTTATGATACGTACTGGTTTAAAATCAGAACGCATCACAGCTGGCCGGACGGATAGCAACCAAAGTGTGGTACTGCTCATATAAACTTTTCGATTGCCGATACATATAATCAAGATAATAAGATACTCCAACTATCTCCAAACAAAGGCCCAAAAGGGGCTACAGTGCTAAAGCAAAACAAAATGGCGAAATCACTGTTTAAAACGCTTATTTATACCTTTACTTCACAGAATGGCTAACAAAATGTAACAAACACACTACACACACTGTAGCATTTTAATTGAAAAAAATAATCGATGACTCGTGGCTTCATCATTTGCATTTATGGGAGAGCCATGAATGTAACATTCATGGTTAACAATTCGAAGAGACTCGTAATTTACATCAGTCCCAGGAGCGTGAATGAGTAACGAAATAAAAATGTTTATGATTAGGTCACCTTAAACATATAGAAAAACAATGGTTAACATCATGAAATTTTAATTTAAGGTTCATGCTACTATGTTCCCCGGTCTTTCGGGAATTTGAATTATAGCAGTTTTTGGTTCCATATGAGGAATCATTTGTGAGGTATTCTGGCCATGAATGGTAACTTAAACGTGCAGAGTGAACATTTTAAACGCAAAAATACATAAATAAGGGAACATTTCAAATTTTAAGTGGCGAGATGTGATGCAGTTTTTTTTGACAAAAATGGTAACTGGTTGAAAATAAAAAATAACGAATATCCTACCTACTTATAATTGCTAAATAAAGAACAAATCCATAGCATTGAAAGTTTCACAAAAAGTTGCAATGTTATCTAAAATAGCCACTCACCCAATTTTTGCTGCTCAAGCACATGAAAATTGCAGGAGCAAAAATGACCATAGACACTTTTCCAAGTCAAATGGTTCCAAGCTACACTCTCAACATCACAATCCTAAGATTCCCTAAAAATTCTCAACAACAAGTTTCAATTTGGGCTTTTACGCGATGGATGTTATCTTTAATATTTGTGAAAATTAGAATTAAATCAATCAATTACACGTTTTCGCAGAAAATATCATTATTTCTTAATCTCTCTTCCCAGATATAAAAATATTTGCCTTCTTTGAATTTTTTTATTAGTTATCACGATCTTTTGTCACATACACCATTCGCTCATTTAATTTTTCTTCCAACAATCGATCCGTATTTCCACATTGCGTCTTTACAAAGTTTTAAATTTAATCGATATGATAATTTTTTCATACTAACTTTTTAAGGGTTGCAACTGCCACCATGATCTCGATTATTATCTAAACCAAACTTGGACCCACCTATCATTCATAGTTATGCCGCCGATATTTGATCTTATTTTGCCTAGCTACATACGAGTATAAGTTTCTGAACTGCATTGCCATTAACTGAAATGGAAATCATGTCAAAAATTTGACAATGCATCGTTGGCTGCTCTCAGTCTGTGACAAAATTACACGATTACTGTTTGAGAAGAAATATGTTAACCATCGCTCAGTAAATTCAAATGCTTAGTAGCGATGATCAGCATCATTATCCATTGAGCGACAGCGCAAGCCGGGTCTTAGCCTCCAGGGATAATACAATATTTTCCAATCATCTCGCTTCTGCGATCTTGTTCGCGAGATGATCGATTTCAGCAAGGATTTGCTGTTGCCTTCCATCGTGTCTTCTCATCGATTCCTCAGTCCTCCCGCTGGATGTCTACCTTATACTCTGCCCTTTGATATTCTTTTGGGCAGCCGGTTTCCTTCCATTCTTTCTGCATGGCTCACTCGTTGCGAATTGCGTAAATTTATGCAAGCAGATATAGGCGGATCATCAAATAGTCAATACAACTCATCACTACTATATGATACCCACTCTGTTCGTTTTTTCACTGGACCAAAGATTTTCTGGCGAACTTTGTGTTCCACTGCCTTTTTGGACATGTTTCACTTCCATAATCTTCAGTGTTGGCTAAGGGTACACGGGAGCAATAGTTGACATTAGCATTTTGTTTTGAAGTTTTAAATACTACCTTATAATCGAAATGAGCCAAATAATCGGCGTAGTTTCCCATATAGCTAATGTATAGAACTGGGAGAGACTTCGTTGGATGAAGGATCTATGTCAACAGTTTGCGATCCGTTATCAAAATAAAATGCCAGGCGTATAAATAACAGCAAAACTTTTGAGCTACCTTTACTGTTGCCAACTCCTCTTTGTCAGTTTGTTGGTATCGCAGCTCTGTCTGACTCATTGTGAGGCTTGCAAAATCGATCGGTCTTTCTCTGCCATCTGGAAGGCGATGCGATAAAACTGCACCTCAACTAGCCTTGCTTGCATCTGTGCTAAAAGAAGATGTAGTGCGGGATTGTAGGACATGAGCACTTTTGGAGACACCCGAATTATCTCAAGTTCATTATAAGCTCTGTTTGCTTCTTCGGACCATGTCATGTCTACAGTATTGAACATATCTCGGAATGGTCTTACTTTTGTTGCAAGATTTGGTGTGAATGAACTGTAATAAGCCGTTTTGCTATAAAAATATGCAATTCTTCCAACGTATGTGGTTTAGCTGCGTTTTTAATAGCTTCTATATATTTGCCTGATTTATTTCTTCCGTTTGAGTCGAGTCTGTGTCCCAAAAATTTGATTGTATCTGTAGCGAAAATGCATTTTTCTTGATTAAGCCAAAGACTATTTGATCTCAAGCAATCAAATAATTGGGTTATGGTTTGAAGCAAATCTTCGAAATTGTCTCCAAAAGCGACGATATCATCAAAAAATACGCAAGCTATCTTTATATTTTTAACGACTCCTTCAATGCACCATTGCTACAGCGCATGGTT
Source organism: Odontomyia ornata (assembly GCA_963969285.1). NCBI lineage: Eukaryota > Metazoa > Arthropoda > Insecta > Diptera > Stratiomyidae > Odontomyia > Odontomyia ornata. The sequence continues at coordinate 2,357,881 of OZ017740.1, read as the reverse complement.
ATTGGCTACGCCATAAACTGCACGGCGTGGGCGAATGAGACCATGGGTTACTGTGTTCAAAGTAAGTGCAAGGTAAAGTTTCGGTTTATTGTTCGAAGTACATTGATGAGGACTTGTTTGTGGTTATTCTGGATCGAGTTTACCCGATGAAATCTGATCATGTCGTCAATACAATCAACTATGTCTATGTTTTAAGCGGGTCCTTTGTCTTTTCAGGCGTACGCTGATTGGTTCGTGTTCTTACTCGATGATCTACAAATGCGTGATATGCGCCTTCTTTTTCCACATGTATGGCAGGTTGCGTCTTTGAATTTACAGAGCTGATGTGGGTGAGAACCACCACACCCAGCACATTTACTTGAGTTTTTAGTGTTTCTTGAATGTGTAGGTGTGTGTCTTTGTTGACTGCTATTTCAACTACGATTATGAGTGGGAAGCTTATGCTAACTTATTTGTTTTTTCCGACTGGGTTGAAGTCATAACTTGAACTTTATTGGTTACTTTTCGTGTAGCTAATTATTTCATCGCACATTTCCTGTGATTCCAAGCCAAGTAAAAACTGTTCGATCAACATGTGGTTCAAAAAATTGCCATATTAACAAAATGCAGCTGCTTGTTTCAAGCGGAGTGGAAATTTGGCCACTGACTTACCCTGCTGTTGGCATATCAGTCGAAATTTGATGCTCTTGGCGTATTTTTTTTCTTGCCATCAAAATGCTTGGTCAGGGTTTCTTTGATTTGTGCATAACTAAGAGCTTCTGGTGCTTTTGAGCTCACTTAGAACTTGAGCGCGTCACTCAGCTCTACATATATGTGCACTCGAGCATAATTAGCATATAAATCGGCATTAATCTTACTCGATTCCAGGGCCTAGCTGAATCGCTTAAAATAATCCGCGATCGTACCCTCACCTGACGCGCAAAACTCATTGGCCGAAAATGTTGGTGGTTTCTGCGTAGCGGGGTTTCTTGGTGACTTCTGGGCATTTTGCATGGACGTCGTTGCGATGCTATTCGCTTTTCACTTCTTTCCTTCTTCTAACATTTGTTAATTTCTTTCTTTCTTCTAGCACTTGTTCACTTCTGACACCATTTGTTGTGTTTGTTAAAATGCAGGTGACGACAGACAATGCTGATTTAAAGGAGAGTCTTTATTGATACAAATTATTATCTATAAGATTTCGTGGGGTTCGCGTTAGAGCGTAGCAATACGAACTAAGACTCATGTTGACCGTGTCTAGTTGACGACTGATGAAATGTGGAACATATAGAGAAGAGCATGTTTACATCGTTATCCCTGCCAGCGCCATCTACAAGTGATGTGGTGTGACCACGATTTGCGCGAAAATCAAATCCAAAGTTTTCTATACGTAACATATGGTATGACAGCCCAAGTCGGCCCTTGGCTTCAAGGGTCATCTCCTCCAATCACCACAGTTCTGTGACCTTGCTCGCCAATTGATCACTGCCAGCAAGGATCTACTGTCAGTTTGTATCGTGTCTCCCCATTGAAACCTGGGTCTTTCCACCGGAGGTCTACTTTGTGCTTTTCCCTTCAAGGTTCTTATAGGTAGCCAATTTTCTAATATTATTTCGAAATGGCCTGCCCATTGCAATTTGCGTAAAAAAAAATTCATCCGTATTAATGTATGATACAAAGTTTGAGTTAGTGTAAAATGTTGAGCAACATAAGCATTGTAAGGTTTTCAAAGTATCAAGTTTGAATTTTTCATTGGAAAAAAATTAACCAGCTGAACTCATCAGATCTAGCAAATTATATGTGCCGGGTGCGGAATATAGTAGTTTCTTTTTAAATCACATGTTATTTTGACACTGACAGCTGTTGCCACTCAAAATTATGTTGGTGAGTCAGTATTATCCTTTCGCGGTATGAAATGAATCGATTTACGCTTGGGAAACGTGGGGAAATATTGAAACCGAACTGGATGCCGATTTTCCTCGAAAAATCAACGTACCTCATCAGAGCACATTTTCATCTTGGCGGCTATGTGAACAAACAAAACTACCGCGAGTGATAGTGTGGTGTGAATTCTGGAATGGTGGCATCATTGGACCATCTTTCTTTGAAAATGATGCTGGAAATGCTGTTTCGGTCAACGAGGTGCGCTAGAGAGGCATGATAACCAACTTTTTGCAGCCGGAGATTGATTTCAAGAGGAAGGCGCGGCATGCCATACAGCTCATCAAATAATCGATCATTTGCGCACTAAATTTGGAAATCGTGTAATCAGCCGCCTCGGCGATGAAAATTGGCCGCCTTAAAGCGGCGATTTGGCACCGTTCGACTTCTTTTTATGGAGCACTGTGAAAGATCAATGTTATGCCGAAAATTCACAAACGATTCAAGCACTGACATTGAATATTCAACAAACCATTGCTCAGATAGTGCCTGAAACCATCAATAATCTCTTGGAAAATCGGGCTGTGAAGGTTTTTTCTTGCGAATAAAGCCAATGTTAAGTACAATTACATACTCATACAATGTCACCCGCCAATTTAGTTCTTCCGATTTAATTCTCATGCAATTTAATTCTCATACAATTACATACTCATACAATGTCACTCGTCAATGTAATTCTTCAGGCGATCCCGGACAAACGCACCATCAGCAATTTGTTGGGAAGGCAAGCTGCTCGTCATATTAAGAATTTTGCATCGTAAGTAGTCATGGGCGCATGAAATGTATCCTAATGTTTGGATTCGGATTAATTTCATGGGCACATGAATATTCAATCTTTCCATCATGTGCACATAAAATGTATCCGAATGTTTTGGTTTCGGATCCATTTCATGGGCACATGAATGTTCCCACAGTGTGTCGCCTTGATCGAAATTTGCACCGTGTGCACATGAAATGTGTTCGAATGTTTAGATTCGGATACATTTCATGTGCACACAAATTCAGCATTCGCAGGATTCCTTAATCAAGACTTGCTAAATTAAAGATAGTGTTGATTGCTTGAATTAAAGACGTTGGACTTGTAATAATTTCATTCAATAAACCACTCCCGAGTCACAAACTGTTTTTCAAATTCAAATTTTAACAGTGTAGTTATCTCATGCACCTTAAAAAAATTGCATAAATACAATATATCAAGACAGTGCTTGCAACAGTCAAAGAAAACCGCTCCTTGGTGAGTGTGTGAAGGGACGCTCTAGAGTGCTAAAAATAAAATCCAAGGAGCTAGAGAATAAAAACAAAACCCGGAATTGTGTAGTCGTTAAACTGCCGGGGCAAAAGAGCTCTGACATCAACAGCCAAAATATAAGAAAAGAATTTGATTTTTGGTCATTTTATTGGATTAAAAAAAACTTGTCTTTTTTAATAAGTTCTTTTATTTGGCTCATAAAAGTGTGAGTAGTTATAGTTGAAGGAATTGTTTTTATAGCTTTCAAATTTTAAACGAAAATTAAAACTTTCCACTAATCGACTTACCCTGGCAAATTTAATCGGTTTACAGATTAAGTCCATTGTTATAAATGCATAAAAATCTTTGCTTATTGATGATAATATTTATTAAACTTTTAAAAATTTTGTTTTCAAATCACTTTCATAAAAATAGAAAACCGACTTCAACAGGATGAAGTAAGATTTGTGAAACCCCATGCGGAAGTAATATCTCTGTATCAATATGTTAAAGGGTTAAAAACTCCGTAGCCGCCATTATTAAGAAACTGATTTTACTACGCATGCATGTCTTATTTAATCCTTTTTACGGCCTTTTGGAGTTTGTTTTATTTTCTCTAACATTTTTTCCAAATAAAATGTTCTTCAAATTCTCACAAACAAAATGAATTCAGTGTTACGGATACTGGCAGCAATGAGATTCAGCATTACCAAATGTAGCGTTTCAGTAATAATCGCTTCTACTTCGTGCGGATCCTTTTTCGTTTCAGAATTTAGAGTTAATCATCATTAATCATGTTAATGCCGAAATATATCTCAACATAAATTCGTAGCAATTATCTAGATCAATCCAGGAAAGATTCCATCGAATAAAAATTTGTCTTCAAATCAATCAATGCATAAAACGCCACCAAAACATTTTCTAATAGCAAGATTTCATATTGCATGTCCCATTTTCTTGCGCTCGACTTTATCTTGTATCTTTTCTTCAAGCTAGAGCTTGGGTATTCACCTTCACTGAAAAAATACGAGGTTTAACTACGTCTGCGGTAGAGATACATAGAATGCCGTTCAGTAGTTGGATCTGCACGGTGTGGCGGCTTTTAAGATTCAGCCTGAGCCCTGTTAGAGCTGCTCCTCCGTTCGAGGCGAATTCCAATCCAATCTTTTACTTCGCATGCATTAAACCCTTGCCTCGCTCTCGAGTCTGATTGGAACGACCGGCCCATGGTTCCGCAGCGCGGTCTTCGAGAATCAAAGAATTGAAGCAGCGAGCAGCTACGACCAAGACGAAGAACGTTGGTTTCTTATGGGCACTCAAATGGATTTTTTGCTGGATCTCCTCCGGTTGTTCATTCGGTGGTTGCCTCGTGGTGAGATCTTCTCCCCTGCCCGCTTCGCGATCCACCGCGCCAGGTAACTACTCTGGAAGTCGGTACTCTGGATACCGACTGGTCTGCCTGTTGTTGTGGAGCCCGCGCCTGTGGAAGCGGGCAGACAAGATCAGAGATCCCAGATCCGAACAATGCGAGACTACCTAAGTCTCCTCTACTTGGAGTGCCCCCGACGGTGATCGGCGTTCCTCAGCGCTTCGAAGTGGCTTTCCAGTCAGTCTTAAAGAGTTTATCGTACCTTGCGCACCTGTATAAACGAGTTTAGCAGAACCTGAGCGACAAGGTGCTCGATCTCGTTCCATCCCGCTCTGGTCGGCGCGGGACTTGTATCTTTGTATCTTTTTCGAAGATTGTTGCGAAGAAAGAGTGAAGATTCAGAGCTGTCCAAGGCGTTTGCCACTGAAAATCGTTTCGTTGTTCGTTTTGTGGTCCCGCGACGTTTTATTATTCGGTCGAGAGTTGGTAGCGTCATCTGGGCACTACTGTAAATGTGACGCGGGCGCGAGCGCGCAATTCGACCCTCATTTGCGTAAAGTGTCGTTCGAGTTGGAATTATTGCAGTGTTTCGCGTTTGGTGCATCTTGCGAGTTCCGCGGACATCGGCTGTGCCTAAGACGATAATCGTAAAACGGCAATAATCTTTAGAATTTTATTCCGGGCAATATTCAGGTGCAATTGCGCGGATTATGTTTAATCGCTTCGACACCGTTGGCAATAGTATCGCTGCGAGTTGTCCAAGTGCAATTGTGTGTAGTGCGCAGATAGAGCCGAACGGGTCGCAGATAGGCTTTTAAGCCCAACTATTCAAAGTGGGCTTTATGACTCTGGTGCGCGGAGTATGTATGAGTAATCATGTGAATGCGTACATGATCGCTGGGATGGTGTTCGGTGCAGCGGATTTAATTTCAGTAGCTGCGATGAACAGAAAATGCTAAATGTAATTAAATTTTGAATAATTTATCCTATCAGCACCTTTGAATTGTGGATTATATAGTATTACGAGAAAAGACGCAATTTAGTGCGCAATCTTGTGAGCTTGTCAGGCAGCTTACGACTTTGTCTTGAAAATCGGATTAAGCTAGACTTGCATGCACCCACCGCGTACACCCGCTAAGAAAGTCAGTTGCATTGAACTGAATACTTGATGCAGTCTGAACGGGTCGTGGTAATAAAGTATACAAAATCCGAGAGTGCTATTATTTTGCTACTGAACGCAGTGTGGTGCCGCCTTAAGGGTGTACATAATTCACGTTGAGTGAAGTTCGAAACCGGAATATTGGTTATATGTGTACTTTGATTTGTGTTGCCATTTGAAATTAACATAAATTTAAGAAAATTGTTATCTTGATTCGTATATGATAATTTTGCGATGGTGAAGTTGTTACTATGTTAATTTAAAGGTGTTTACCCAAGTGTGTATAACTCATTCAGTGTTTTGGAACTACATTTGAACAAAATCGTATGGATACTAGCAGTCATCAAGGATTACGCTATTTTTAATAAAGAATAATTATTTGTGATTGGTAAGTCAACAGATTTGTATTGACATAGGATATAAGTAACATTTTCAGTTGTGGATACGTATATTTCTTTGAATTGTATTTAAGCCTTTGATTAATACTCTGATTGTAATATTCTATTTAAGACCACTATTCAAAGAGCTGCTGAAAAACAGAAAACTAATAATTATATGGAGGACATAATTTATTTGCATTAAAAGTTTAGTATTTTACTATCTCTGGCTTACCAATTTAAAAAAAAATATCACCAACACTTAAAAAATACCTAAAACAAGTTGGGTAGATAGATCTACAGTCATGTCAAAAGAATTTTATACTTAACCTACAATATGTTGATAAATAGAATGATTTAATTCAAGAAAAAATTTTATGACCCGCATCACAAATCTATTCTTGCTTTAAAAGAACTCCATTTTAACCAGCCAACATTTTGTTCCAATATTAGTAAAATCATTGACTGATCTGAATCTTAAATGTATTTTTGTTATGCATCTTATCTGAAAATTTGGAGAAGATTTAATCAAAAGTGTAATGTCTGGTTCGATGAAAAGCCCATCTAGTAGAAAAATCGTATATATGTAATTGTTGTAATCGGAGGAAACTCAAATGGCTATAAAGTCGGTAAATTTTATTGAAACTTATAGAATAAAATGATATTTTGAAGAAATACATAAATGGGTGATTTCATATAATTTAATGATACAAGATTGGACAACTTTGAGCCAAAAATTTGAAAAAATCACGAAAGAAGGTCTTTATGAGCCCAAAGCCAACAAATACCTCAGAAATTAAAATCCACTAAACTCTGTTAATAATGGTATGATTTGTAAATTTTACATTTTCCCCCAAAAATCGAAACGGTGCCATTAAACTTCTGAAAATTTTATATTTATTTAGGTTGATAGAAGACCCTTATGCCTACGAAATTTCATGAAAATCAAATCATAGCTGAGTGAGTTATCGCCATTTCAATTGTATAGAATTACAAAAACATTAACACATGTTGATAGTTAACGTATACTTCACATCACATTTTCTTCGCATTTTCATTAAAATTTAAGGAATAGTGGTTTACTTGAATATGTTCAATGAGTCGAGCATTCCGAAAATTATTTAACATGGAGCAAAATCGCGGCTGTTATGTGCTTATGAACGAGACTCAGCACCTCTTGGATGAATTAGAACGATATTTTAAGTAAGTATTAGGTAAATAGTTCAAATCATCGATTTATGGCATCAACAAATTTTTTCGAACCCTAAAATGGTTACAAACCCCTTCTGTTAGGAGCCCTCTCCTGCCTTCTCGCCTTGTTTACTCATCTCAGTCATTTATTAAATTGAATCAGAAGCATGCACCTTAAACGTTGAAGTTGGGGAAAAAAATATGATCTCCGAATTTAAAACAGTCACTATTTTGTTGTACAATTAGTGATACCAATAGCTGAACCAATTCACAAAGATATTCATGACACCTATCATTCCTGAAACTTTCATGCAAATCTCAGCAAACCTGTAGTGTCTAAGTCACATATTTGTTGATTTTGTACTCATAAACGCCTACATTCATGATGGTTTTTCAGATTTTTCGGATGAAAGGTGTCCAATCGCGAGGGGGTACGCAAAAAGTTTGAGACTTGTTTTGAAAATATCTCATTGAGACGTTTTCAATGACTCCCTACTCGACTTCCAAATTTTTTGAAGGGTTATCCCCAAAACCCCTTTGAAAAATTGTTCCTCCCCAAAACTTTCAAGAAGTCCCCACTTCTAACCTTTACACAAAGTTTCATGGCTGTAGCTTCTTCCACACAGGTCGCGATTTCAATAGGGTTTTGCATTTCAGTACAAAACCCTTTAAAACTAATGGAACCCTTTAAAGTTATGAAAATATGTACATGTTTGCAAAGGACCTGCCAAAATCGCAATCGGACTATCCTTCCGTCTGTCAATCCATTCGTCTGTCTGTGAGTCAGGCAAATCTTCTCGCAAAGCACATAATCGAGAAACACGAATTTTTGTAAGTGGGTCAAAAGTTGTACCCTCTTCTAAGTTTCAATGCAAAAAAATGAGGTTTTCAATGCGGTCTCGCTATACAACGGACTGGCCCTCAACAATTTTTTTTACTAGAGATGACCAATATGGGTGTCAAAGCAAAAGTCTTGATGGAAAACATTGCAAACGGGTTTTAAACTAGCATTATTTGCATCGAGGGTTGCAGGAGGAGAATAAGATACGGAAGATTTGTATCCCTACTGTCCCCCCATTTTCGATTGAAAACTGAAATAAATCATGGAAGGCCTTCATGAGTACAAGGATAACAAATACCGCATAAGTGAAAATAATAACTATAACAGTAAATTTAATGAATTTTACGTTTTTTCCCGTAAAATTTTATAATGATAATTGTGTCCTAGTCCAATTTGAACCTTGACGTTGAAATTTATTAGAAAATTTCATTTCTGGACCGTGATGGCATTCGAGGAGGCAATATAGTCAGTATCACGCTTATCTATGTAATTATTACCTGATTTTTCAATCAGTACCCATCACACCTGGATAGGCTGATAGTCCCACAGAAGTACCACAAGCTCCAACTTGTTGCCATCAACGAGCTTTGAACTTGAGAACTGCTGCGCAAGTGGTGAGCACCCTAACCGCTTCACCACACGCTCTACCTACAACACTTGATAGACTTTGCTACTAACAGAGGTTTCACAGTAAGGTTCATACACTTCCCGCACCGAGACATCTACAAAAGGACGTGGGCATCCCCAGACGGTTGCACATTTAACCAAATCGACCATATTCTCATACACAAACAAGCGGCCACATGCATTCTTGCGCTCGTTTTGCGGTGTTACTTGGGGTTATAAGGGCCAAGTTCTGATGCCGCATCTCCAAGAGCTGTAGCATCAGAAACATAAGCTAAATGATAGCTCAGTAACGTCCACATACATGTCAGTGCTGGAGAATCGATCAACATATCCCCGTAAGCGGGAGAAAATAGTGATGATATCAAAACCATGTGGAATACAGCAAGAGATGCGGTAACAGAAGCAGCCGAAGAGGTCTTGGTGCATCGACCAAAGAAAAGTAGGAACGACTGTTACGACGACGAATGCAAGGAAGCAGTTGAAACAAGTTAGGTAAACAGCCCTACACTTATGTCAGAAGGGCTTTGTACCCAACTTCTTTGAAACGCAGTCACCAGTAACGCATAAAGTCAAGAAACAGGGCAAAAAAATGTGCACGTTTTAAAGAAAATTCATTGTTTCTTTATTTTCAACGGTCGTCATTTTGTTGCGAACCAACAAAAATCACCCAATTCATGAATCCCCAGTAATATTTATGTTATTGATATTATTTGAAAATCTTAAAAGGATCAAATCAAAACGTCTTATAAAGTGCTCTCCAAATCATAGAAAGAAAATGAAAGCCGTACTATGAAAGTATTAAGGGAGAGTATCAGAGAGGCTTTTTAAATGAATGGTATACAATGGACCAAATATTATCAGTTAAGCAGGTGCTCAAAAAGTGCTGGGAATATAACATCGATGTACACCAACTCTTTGTAGACTTCAAATAAGCATATGAACGTGTCGATAGAAATACGCTGTACAAAATAATGCTTCACTTTGGCGTCCTAACAAAACTAGTGTGCACAGTCAAAGTTACGATGCCAAACACAGAGTCCTTGGTCGAGGTAAAGGAAAAACTAGCGAACAGCTTTATCATAGACTTAGACTTAAAATAAGAGGATGGGCTTGCCGTAATGCTCTTTAATATTCCGCTGGAACACTTCATTAGGAAGACATCAGCTGACACCTCTGGTACACTAATGTACAAGTCCACACAATTGGTAGCACATGCTGATGACATCAATATTATAGTGCGGTCGATTTCAGATGGCAAAGAAGCATTTCTAAGCCTAAAATCATAAGCTTACCGAATTAACCTACGACTTAATGAAATGAAAACTAAATTCATGATTCGAACAAAAAAGAACACTCTTGTCCGGCGAAACCTGACCGTATGAGACCACAATTTTGCAATTGTGGGTAACTTTGTTTATCTTGGAGCCAAGTGAATAGAAGACGTGCCGAAGAGGATGAGATTGGCGCTGAACAAACGTTGTATATAACGTATATTTCTCCATGATTCACTAGTAAAACGTGTGATGTTATGTTGAAGTGAAGCATGGACCCTGTCGAGCAAATCCAAAAACCAGTGGACATATTTGAACGATTTCCGGAAAATCTACGGCCGAGTGAAACAAGGTTCAGAGTAGAGACTACGCTTTAACGATGAGCTGTATAAATTATTTGACGTACCAACTGTATCTGCTTGTGCAAAGCTACGCAAATTGTAATGAGAGGGCCATGTAGAAAGAATGGAGGAAAAACAGCTACCTAGAAGCATGCTAAAGGATAGAGTATAAGGTAGAAGTCCAGTGGAAGGAGAGGACTCGATCGGAAGATACGATTGAAGCTGCCAGCAGATCCTTGCTGGGAGTGATAAAATGGTGTATGAGTTGATTGGAGGAGATTAATCCTGAAGTAAAAGGCCCAGCTTGGGCTGCCACACCATAAATATTCTAGGAGGAAGTGTTCTCCTATCTTTTAATACATTTATGGTTTAGTGAGGCATAGACGCTCTTGCTGCCAGTTTATGTCAGAAAAGAAATAAGATGCTGTTATTTTTGGGTAACATCACCTGAACGTTTTATAAAACATTTGTTGCTAACAGATGTAGATAAAAGTATGCAATAAATTTGAAGGGTCCGCTTTTTATTTTATTGGCAAAATTTGGTAAAAAGAAAGTTGAAGAGTCCCTACCTTATATGGGGAATGAGTCGGTATGGATTTTTTTTATCCTTAGCGCGATTTTGACGTGTGTACTATAATTCTCTTTATTCAAATTTATTCTTCGAATGAAAACTCAATATGTTTGTGCAACAACAAAATATATTCAGGTTACCTTTTCCACTGTACGTCACTTGTATATTCTAAGCTTTTTATTGATCTTGACTCTCGACTCTTCTCTTAAAAACTTAATGTGAATCCTTAGGTTTATGTGCTCTATACTGGTCTTTAATTTTAACGCACGGGTAGCTCGTTTTGGAAAGTTTGGAAATGACACCCCATATGACTACCGTTGGTAGAAAATAAGCCTCTAGGTGCCCCTTCCCTATATGGGCAATGATCCTTTTTTCCTGCCCAAACCTTCAAGAGGCAATAAATTACCATTGATTTCTCTTTCTTCTTCTTCGTAGCACTACAGCCCCTCCTCGGCCTTCGCTTCCTGCACATAGCGCCTCCAACTGTCTTGGTTCATTGACCGCGTCTTCAGATTTCGAAATCCGAGCAGCGATGAACTGCCCTCATCGACCGAGTCAGACCAGCGTTTCCTCGGTTTCTCCACTGGTCTCTGGCCTTCAGTTACAATTCACACGATTCATGTGTCCAGCCCATTGCAGCTTCCGGAGTTTTACAAGCGTTGAAACCTCCGGTTCGTCAAAAATTGCCAACATTTTCGATACTGTATTCTTCAAGTGTGATATTTTGTGTATTTGAGGTATTTTTCCGCGACTGGATCATGAGCTTTATTTTATTTTCATTCATTTGTAGCCCTTCTTGTTTCAAGAAGAGTTCTTTGGTAGTTGTAAATGACCGCGACAACATGTTGATGTCGTCAGCCTAGGTTACTACTTGGATCAACTTGTATAGTAATGTACCTCGTGTATCGACAGGTTGCTTCTTTATGACATGCTTCAGAGGTAAACTTAATAGCAATAGTTCGATATTTGTGTCAAAAACATCGGTGGGTTGGTTGTTTATGCGGACTTGGGAGGTTGTCGACGTCGTTGTCATTTTGGTCAGGCGGACTAATTTGCCTGGGATACGAAAGCAGAGAATTATTTGGTACAGTTTGTTGCAATCAATACTGTCGTATGCTGACTTAAAGTCAACGAAAATCTGGTGTACGTCTATGTTGAACTCCCAGTGTTTTTCAAGTACGTGCTTGACTGTGAACAATTGGTCTATTGTCGATCTACTTGTTGCCCAATAATACTGTTGGCATATGATCCGATTTTATTTTCTATCTTTGAAAATAATTTGTACGCCGTACAGAGTAGTAATATGCCTCTATAATTTTCGCACTGTAGCTTGTCACCTTTTTTATGGATAGGGAATATAATTGATTGGCTCAACACTTTCGGCATATGTTCTTGTTGCCAAATGTGCTGGATGACTTTGTGAATAGCTGTATGAACACTGCTGCCATCATATTTAATGAGCTCCACTGGAATCCCTTCGATGCCGGGCGCTTTAGTTTTCTTTTGGGCTTTGGTGATGAAACAAACTTCATCCAAAGTTGGTGGGGCCAATGGAGGCTCTCCGCAAACATCTATAGACTCCGATGTCCTGAAGCTGTACGGAGGATTAAGGAGGTTCTTAAAATATGATGTCCATCTTTCCTTAATCTCGGTTTCATCAGCGATGATATTGCCGATGTCATTACGACAGAGCATGGTTTTGTGCCGATAACCACGTTTCAGGCTTTTCACTACTTTGTATGCTTGTCTTGTGTTGTTGCTCGCTAAACTTTTATCTATACTTCTCAATTGGTCGTCATAGTGTTGTTGTTTTTAAATTCAAATTATGTTATTCGTGGCTTTTCTGAGATTTTCATATTGTTCTCTCTTCGTCCTGGTTTTCCTACCTATGTTATCTTTGTATGCCTGATTCTTTTTGCCTGACGCTTTCTGGCACTCATCATCGAACCATTTATTTCTCTTACGCCAGGCTTAATGTCCGATCGTCTGTTCTACCACGGACTTAAAAGTACCTTTCACAGAGCTCGTTGCTGGTCTTTAACGATGCGTCTGATAAGATGGGAGGCAGCTGGCTGTCGAGGGTTTCCGTGAAATTTTCGGCCACAGACGCCGTTTGGAGCCTTTTGATGCCAAATTTTTGTAGCGGGCTGGTCTTCGCTGAATATGCCTTTGACATACGACATCGATATGTTAATTTGATCAAGTAACCATCTGAGTTACTATTGGCTCCTCAGCGTGATCCAACGTCAAGTACGTTCGAGGCCCATCGTTGTTGAATCAGAACATGGTCAATCTGGTTTTGTGTGTTGCCATCCGGTGATAGCTAGGTCATTTTAAGAATGCATCGATATGGGAAGCAAGTCAAGCGTATAACTAGATTTCTGCTACATGCCAAGTTAATCAGGGGCTGGCCGTTGTCATTTAAGCTTATCCTCCAGTCGTTCCTCGATGAGATAGCTTATTGTCAACCATAGTGTTGAAATCATCCAGAATTATTTGCGTGTCGTTTGTAGGGAATGAGTCGACCAGTCCTACCAAGTGATTGTAGAACATTTCCCTCATTTTTGCGTCCTATTCTTCGGGCGGGGCGTGAACATTCATCAGCCAGATTTTGAAGAATTTCGCTTTTATACGGATTGCACACAACCGTTCATTGAAGTTCCTATCCACGATGAAAGCCACTTCAAGTTTTCGTTTTCCAGTAGGACTCCCACTTTTGAAGATTATGTGCGATCTCATGTCTTGAGTGTCGCTTCCTGTTCAATTCGTTCCCTGGATTGCTAGTATCTTGTCTTAAAAATAACATCTTCCAAATGTGAACCCTTGCGTTCGCGACACTCTTTAAATCCATCTTTTAAAATATCTTATTTCAAATGAAAGATCGAAGCTTCATCATAAAAAATCTTGAAGGTTTTTTAGGGGGTCCCCCAATAGATGGAAGTGACCCTGAAGCAAGTCGCCGATATGGATATCAAATGAAAGGCCTTATATAGAGCTCTCAAAAATAAAGTGTCTAAAGTGCGGGTAACGGAGCGGAGGGACGAGGGGGAGTCAATATAGGGATGGAGGTTTTTGGTAAAGAAACCGGTTCTTCGGTTTTTTGTTTTTTTTCACCTTCGGTTTAACTTGGCGGTTTTTTACAGCGAGAAGAACCGGTTTTTGGATGAACCGGGCTTTCATTTATTTTTTCTTAGAAAATTGATTAAATCGAAAAAATCGAATCAAAATCAAATGAATATTTTTAAGCTCAACTGAATACCTTTACCGATGTTTTTATTAAAAAAATTATTTAACTCACAATCAACTCGGGGACCCTCATTTTTGTGTTGAAAACAAAAGAAATTAACATTTTGAAATCAAAGCCGACGGCTTATTGCTTAGCTGTCATTTATTTACAGTATAATCATGAAAAATTCTTCAGTGTAGTGCCAAAGCATTTAGCACGACCGTTTTCTAGCTTCATTTCGCACTCAACGTGAAGTTATCGGTGCCGAGATGAAAAATAAATAACCAACACCAAGAACCAATCAAACATCGACGCATTTGCGCTGGTTTCGGTGATTGTTTTGGTTAAAAACAACAAAATCGTTTTCCGTTTTTTTACCTTACGTATTTTTCTATTTCTCTGTGTCCGGATTTCATCCGGTTCTTGAATTTGAAAAAAACCGGTTTCAACCGGGAGAAAAACTGGTTTTTAGAATCAAAAGAACCGGTTTTCGATTAAATGAGTGCGGTTTTTCCAATACCTAGGTCAATGTACGTGAAAATACTGCCTAGCCTCCCCTTGATTGGATATCTTTGACCAGGAAAGTCTGAAAACCCCACGGAAGTAGCTTTTAAGGAGTAAAAGAAAAACAAATAGTCGAAATGTAATTTAACAATAATGTAATAAAACTACGTTTTCTGAATTTCTAATTTTTACCTTTGCAATCAAGAGTCCTAGTGGCAGATGCATTCGTTAAAATAGAGCGTTAAACGCCAAAGTTACTGCCGATTAAAATTTGCAAATATTAACAAAAATAACACGTGATAATGGGGAAATCCACGTTCACAGACGACCTAGCCACTGCAGATATGTATGAATTTTCAAGGAAATAACATAAATATTATGTAACACATTTATTCAGACATTGAAGTCAACCGATGCAAATAAAATGGCGGCGAATTTAAAAGCATAAAGACCACATTTTATATTTTCTGACTCGATTTAAGGGGACTATATATGAAATTTTTGACGAACCGGAGGTCTCAAGGATTGTAAGACTGCGGAAGCTACAATAGGCTGGACACATGAATCGTATTGACGAACAACGGATACCCAAGAAGGTATTCGTTGGGAGAACTGAAGGCCGGAGGCCAGTGGGGAAACCGAAGAAACGCTGGTCTGACTCGGTCGACAAAGACTGTTCATCGCTGCTCGGATTTCGGAATTGGAAGACGCGGTCAACGGACCGAGACAGTTGGAGGCGCTGTTTGCAGGAAGCGAAGGCCCGAAAGCGGCTGTAGTGCTAAGAAGAAGAAGAAGAATGTATGAGCCCAGTTGATGATATTCAGATCACATTTTTGAATTTATTAATTCATGAACAAAGCCCTTGTGGCAGGAGCATTCTTCTGCTACTTCGACTTGTTTAAGATTATTACTTCTGAACCCTTGCAAATTTTACGTTCCATGCTTATATTATTTGGGCTATATTTTCTGCAAAGTGCTTTTTTAGCCATTGATAGAAAAACTTGAATACTTGCTTCTAAAACTGATGGGCTTTGCAGCTTGGCCAATTGTTTATACAATTTATATTGACTTCGCTACCGAGCAAACTAAGTATTTCTAAGGTTTATGTTCTACTTTATATTTTTAATGCATTTATTCATTAACATTCAGAGTAGTCGAAGAAACCAAAGGTAAAATATGTACAAGCAATATCTCAAGCACTTCTATAGGAAACATAGAAGTATATACAAAATCAGCACTTGCTACTAGTATATGTTTATCAGAGAAGCTTTAACTGAATTTCTTTAATTTATGAGCTTGAATTGAGTTACAAGTTAGAAAATAAATTCTGGCCTCATAAACTTTCAAGAAGAACACGCATGCCAAAACGAAACCGGAATCGTCTCGGATTTCATGATATCCATCACAAAAACGCCAATTACTTGGAACACCCATCAATCTTAACGATATATTATAATTTGAATCTTTTGCATATTCAAGATATCTCAACGTGACGTCATTACGTTCCTTCAAACCAAGAAACGACGACACCACCAAACCAAATCTTTATGGCATTCTGTGACATCTTGGAAACCTGCTTTCATTAAAAAAGGAACAGTTCAAACTGTGATCAAATGATCATTTAAATTTTATGTCTTCCGCTTACAGTCGTCCGATGCTACGACGATGCTAAAATAAAATTAAATAAATACATTCAAAACGACAGTTTGGCTGGTTTGACTTGTTGATGAGTAGAAGAAGAACGTAAACATTATCTTGACCATTTTTCTTAACATTCTTTCCTTAATGGGCAGACTCGTGAAAGGTGATCCGAGTGTCACTTGAAATCGGGGGGAAAACCCACTCCACCCCACATAACGCGCAGTCCACGACATTTTGTCGTGTCTTCCATCTTTGAGTCGTTTATTAACGAAATGATAATTATTCAGACCGCCTCTAGCTTTAGCTCAGCCTCTCCACAAATTCTTGGCCATTATAATGACTAATTAACGATAGTTATTTTAATTTAATTAGGGCTCTAAAAGTAAACGATTTGAAGGCTTGTTTTGTTGAATCTTTTGAATGTGCTAAGAAAAAACAGTTGAACATATGTTCACTCGTGTACTTATGTGGGTTTGTCAGTTGGTTTATATTGTGAAAATAATGCGGGAAACTTGCCTAACAGGATCATTTGAAATTTTATAGATCTAATAAAAATTTAAAAATGCCAATCAAAGCATGAAAAAATTTAAAATCGATCAGTTGCATGACATCCAATCGATTTCATATAAAGAAAAAATGTTTCCAAATGTGTAAATGGGGTTGATTTCGAGAAAGAATTTTAATTTTACTGGCGATCCTAATGAAGTTTTTCGTCAAATAACTTTTATGTCTTGTTTGATAGCCACTTAGTGGGTTTTATTTGAAGGATTTTATATTCCAGCCGGCGACGACTTCAATTAAGAAACACGTTAGCATCGGAAGTTATCGAAAAAACTAGGAGAAGGTCCATAGTTTCGCAAGCGATCCTAGAATGTATTTCGGGCAGGCTCGAGAGCACCGCTTCAAAAAGGGTTACATAACCGACCTGCTAAAAGCAGTCAAAAAATTATTCATATGCACAAATGAAAAAATAATATTCTTTATTTTTAGAGCTTCCAATATTTTATTGGCGTTTTTTACATCAATTTATTAGAAGTTGAATGCTTTCACGCAATTTTTCATAACTAATTCTTCTAAAATTCTAAAGTGAACAGTAAGATCAAAGAAATCCACAACTGTGGTTGGCAGTAATAAACTTTTGCTAGAATCTTTTTTAACCCACTCATTCGTCGATGAAACAGTTGCATTAAGATAACCGTGAGCTTTATACTTTTTGAACTTTCTGACGAAATAGAAAGAAGTTGAATAGACGGGACTACGCTCATGCCAGAAGGGTTATGTACTCAATCTACGATATGCAGACATCAATAGTGAATAAACTCAAGAAAAACTTCTACGACATCCGCAACAATTACATACTCCCTTTAAAAGAAAACACCATTGTTACACAATTTTAACCTGCTGCTATTTTATTGCAACATCACTTATAACCATTGACTGAATGATATCATTTTATCTGAAAATTAGAAAATCCAATTAAAAGTGTAGGGTCTGGTTCGATCGAGAGTCCAAATGTTATGAAAATCGTACATTGTTTTTGTTGTAGACGGAGAGCTTCAAATTGCTATTACTACCGTGAATGCGGTTTAACTTTATTGAAACTTTCACACTATAAGGACCTTTCCTCGAATTACCTTAATTTAAATATCAAAGGTACCCGTGTGAATTCACAGGGAAAAATGTTATGTTTACTAATTCTACTATCATTAACAAAGTTGAGTGAATTTCAACTTCTAGGGTATTTGTTATTGTTGTACTCATGAAAACCCACCACCATGAATTTTTCGCCCCTAATATCTTTGTTTTCATAAAGAGTTAAGAGCCGGACTTTTAGTGCTGTAGTTTAGGAAAATAACTTAAATTTACTCAATATTCTCGTTTAAAATGGCCGCCATTTTGTTTTACGATAAATGATATAACTCGTTAAACAAATTCTCAAAGATATGCACGATATACATCGTTTCTGAAATGTTCAAGTAAATCCTAACAAGCCTGTAGTGTCGAGTCAATTGGAAGTACATTTTGCTTAATAGCCACGTATTGTTGTTGTACCACCGATAATTTAAACCGGTATAACTTCGTTAAATACTATTCGATTCTTCTGAAATTGGCGTTATAAGTGGTCATATATGTGCAAAATTTCATTGGATTTAAGGATACCCTTAAAATTTTATACAATAGACGTAAAATTGATCAATCATACTATTACTTACAAAGTTTAGCGAATTTCAACTTCTCGGGGATTTGTCGTTGTTGTACTCATAAAGAACTACCTCCTTGATTTTTTAAAAAGATTTTTCGGTTCACAGATGTCCAATCGCAAGGGAGAGGGGCGCAATTTTGTCGTGTTATTCTGCTTCTTCTGTCTACCTCGTTATCAGTATTGCAGTTTTATAATCAGGTATTAAAAGATCTCAGCAAGACATTTTATTTGATACCTTATTCGATTAAGCTCGGAGTCACATTCTTATATGGCGAGATTTGCCTTGAAATAATTGGAATTTTTTTTTTCAACTATGAAACTTTCATTAAACAAAACCTCCTGAACTGCCCACGAAATATGATTAATGTAGCTTCTCTTGTTCTTCTTAGCACTACAGCCCCTCTTGGGCCTTGACTTCCTGCAAATAGCGCGTCCAACTGTCTTCATCAACCGAGTCAGACCAGCGTTTCCTCGGTTTCCCCAATGGTCTCCGGCTTCCAGTTCTCCCAACGAATACCTTTTTGGGTATCCGTTGTTCGTCCATACGATTCATATGGCCAGCCTATTGCAGCTTCCGCAGCCTTACAATCGTTGGGACCTCCGGTTCTTCGAAAATTTCATACAACTCATGGTTGTATCGAATTTGCCATTGCCCCGTGTAGCTTCTCTAGTTCCTAAGAAAACAGACAGACGCATAGACGGGTACCGATTTTAATAGGGTGTCGTGAAAAAATCTTTTTACAAAACCCGAAAAAGTATATTGCCTTTACATACTTTGGCCCAGTCTTATCTTAAAATTTTTCGAATCTGACACAAAGATAGCGTCAGTATTGCCTTTAAGGCTAAATTCCGTATCTTTTTTACAATGCTCAGCAAAAGCCTGGCAAATACATAGTATTTAGTAGGCCCGGTTTATATATAATTACTTACGGGAATTTCAACCGTAGTTTTATCAGTCAAACGGAGAGGCCCTCTGAAACAACCTTCAATGAATACCTAATCATATATCCACAAAATACCAAATCAAACGTCGTAAACCATTCCTGGATGCCATCCATCCATTCATTGCCTGTCATTGATAATTTAGAAATCTTTTATCACCTTATCCCATAAACTTAATGTATCAGAGTCATTAGTTATACACAGACACATGAAAATTGCAAACTTTATTGTTTTTAACGACCAAGTAGACATATGAACACGATGAGTAGACAGTATTAAGCTTCTATCGGAAGGGTTGTGACATTAACTTACGTTATGCAGACGCTAATAATGGATAAACTCAAGAAAAACTTTAACGGTATCTACAACAAATGCATACTCGCTTTAAGAGATAAAAACATTTTAACCTACTGCCATTTTGTTGCAATATTACTAACACCATTGACTGAATGAAATCTTAAAGACCTTTTTGTTATTCATTTTATCCGAAAATTTGGAAAACAACCAATGTAGTATCTGGTTCCGATGGAAAGCCCGAATGGTAGAAAAATCATACATTGTTTTTATTCTAATAGGAGAAAAAACAATCTTGAAGGGTTACATTTATGTATGGGGAGACCACCCTTAAAACTTTTTCAAATGTTTTTCGACTATTAAACTTTCCTTAGCCAGAAACTTTTGAAGCTATTCACAAGATTTTGTGACCGCAGATTCTCTAGTTCCTGAGAAAACTTGCTGCTGTGCACTGACGGACGACCGACGGACAGATAGGTACCGATTTTAATAGGGTGGTGTAAACAATTCTCTTTGTAAAACCCTTAAAACATAACATATTGGTTTGGTGCTCTAAACTCGATAATTAAGTATAATTCATAAATTCAAGGGATTACAAGACACGTTTTGTGAACTAAACTAAACTTGCGAATGCTGTCCAGATACAATGAAGCCCGTAGTGAAATACAATAAAACCAGGCACTGTTGATAATGGATAAGAGTTTCAAATTTTTACTTTCTATTTACATTAAATATGGTGTACAAAGTAACGGATAACAACAACAGATTAAAATGCAATCCTCAAAATTAGATTAATCAGACCACAGTACGTTTGACTAATCCTGTTCTGTGAAGAGTTGATGTCAAAGCGCCTATTCCTGGGGTTTTTCTTGTTGCTTTCCGGAAAGCCGCGACTACTTCTAAGACTTGCACATTTTCAACTAAGCCTCTGTGAGTCTTCCTCTTGCCATTTGAACACTTAATGTCTGTCCAGCACAGAAAATATTTTTTCGCGACCATGAAAAGAGTTAAGCATCAATTTACTGTGCTAACACTTTATTGTAATGCATTATTGGGAGTTCGTCTCTTGATTGCATAAGACTGAACGTTTTAATCGGAGCCTACGACCATGGTTTTGTCTCTGTTTGTGTGCTAAATAATAAAAATTTTCCGATTTCTGATATCTCTTGCTAAACGAAGCTCCCCCTACCTACTCCGTTATCAATGCTGAATTTTTTTTTGAAAATATCTCATCGAGGCCTTCCATTTAATAGCCTACTCGACCATCTTCAATGAAAAAAAATTGTTAGCGGGCACATCCTTATATGGGGGACCTAACTTAAAATCGTTTGAAATTATTTCCGATTATGAAACTTCATTAACCAGAAACTTCTGAGCTGTTCACAAGATTTAATGGTTGCAGCTTTGTGTGCTTCCTGAGAAAATCTGCTGTCGTCATGTAATTTGCATATGAGTAAACTTTTAATATTCAGAAGCCGTTGGTTGAGTTATTAATTATTTTACAATACACTTCTGGCAGGATTGCTCTCCTGCTAATTCAACTTGCTTTATATATGAAATGGATGTAAAGTCAAATGTAGATCGAACAAACGTTGTGTAGCGCAGAAAGATTGATGGAAAGAGTGGTAGGGAATGGGAAATTTAAAAAATCACACACGGGAGTTACTATACGTAACAAATGTCAAATAAAGACTGCCAAAACCTTTGGTGATAGGTCCACCGTTTCGAAATGAGGAATTTTTTGCTAAAATGTAGCCTGGTCTTAACAACTTGTAGTTAATCATTACTTTCTGGTCCCACCAATAACATGGCATCACGATTGCGCCATGAGTATTTGGCTTTAGAGTACATGTACCTATTAATTCAACCATAATTTCTGACATGCACAACCGACTTTTGACGTCGCGAGGCTTTAACTCGTTTGGCAACCAATTTCTGCTTTTAAATGAATCCCAATGCTTTATTGACTGTATCACTCTTCTCTAAGTTCTTGTTGCATTTGGTTCGAATTTTCACTGAGTAATGAAGAAGATTTGAAATCTTCGTCTTCGAAATTTTTCACTTGGTCAAGCCTGTCTCTGCCATCAATCTCAAAATTACCACTTTTATATAGCCGAAACTACAAAAGAAGTGCCGTATTTTTTATGAAGGAGCATTTTCACTACTTTTGATGGCTTTCAGCAGCATATTTTTCCTATCGAAGAATAAAACCATTACTTGCCGTAAATGTTTTTTTGAGGGGTGACTAATACTTTTGGCCTAGGCTCTGTGTGTTAAAAATGGGTGTATTGATAGAGATTACCCGCCACAAATAATGATTTAGTAGCCCAAACATAACCGTATCGGCTGGTCTTTTTCGTGGCAATGTGTGGATAAATGCGCTCGAAAATATACCTTGAAATAGAGAACGCGTTTTGTGAACTCTCGAGTTGAAATTTCAGGTCTCCTTCATATGATCAAAGTTACCTGCTTTTGTTTACACATTGTGACAACGAAGTACCCGGAAATTGTAATTTAAATTCCCCGGGTAAATGATACTTCAAAAAAATGTATTTTGTTAAGTTGGCATAACTATCCTTATTTACTATGCCAAATATGAGCGCGATCTTTCAACCAGCTTGCTTATAGCAGCTGCTTAAGTCGGTACTCCTCATTAGCGCGTTGCGATTTTGTGATTTTTTTTATTGTGACCAAATTTAAAGCCAAAAACGCAATAAATACCATCGATCCACCACCGTTCTCACCAAATTTGGCTCCGTGTGATTTTGATGAATAATTAAATATTTTATTTACAATTTCCGGATACTTTTTTGTCACAACGTAAAACAAAACTCGCTGAAAAAGTTGAAGACCATCCCAAAAAGTGCTTATGAAAAGTGTTTCGAGGATGAGGATTACTTTGAAGGTGACAATATAAATATTGATGAATAATTAAATATTTTGCGTTTTATTTGCAATTCCGGGGACTTTTTTGTCACAATGTATATTGGACGTTTTTTCGGCCCTAAATAAAACCTGGAAGCATTTTTTCCTATGCCCATTCCTAAATATTTCAACTACAAAAGTTTTGTACTGTTTGTTTGTCTGCATGTCCGTCCATCTGTCACAGCATATTATAGCTATAGACAAAAAAACTCGATTTGTGAATGTTAATTGTTGGCCTCTTGGAAGTTACGGTATAAAAAAATGTGTCAAAGCTTCTTAAAAGAGGGTTTCCGAACATACGAGTAGGGCCGGGGAGCTTTAACTTCTTTTTGGCAAAATTGGCCATGGTGGTTACCAAATGAGAACTTTCCAAAACTGATCCTGAAATCGCTGTTGTACTGCAAAGAAATGGTGGCTGCTTGATATAAGATAAACGAACTGGATTGGAAATTATATTCACGAATTCAGATCGCACACAATATTCAAAAGTGGGAAGCCTACTGGAAAACGAGAATTCAGAGTTGCCTTCATCGTGGATAGGGAGTTCAAATTGCACGTTATTGATTTTAAGGTAGTCAACGAACGGTTGTGTGCGATCCGCTTAGAAGCGAAATTCTTCAAAATCTGGCTGAAAATTTCACGGAAATCCTCGACAGCCAGCTGACTCCCATCTTATCAGATGCATCGTTAAAGAAAAGCAACGAGCTCTGAATGACAGTGAAAGCGGCTATTAAGACCGTGGCAGAACAGACGAGCGGACATCAATCCCGGTGCAAGAGGAATGAATGGTTCGGTGATGAGTGCCAAAATGCATTAAATAAAAGACTCAGGCATACAGAGATTACAAAGAACATTATGAGAATCCCAAATTACCAAAATGACTATGACATCGACGGCCTCCCAAATCCGCATCAATAACCAACCCGCCGATGACTTTGACACAAATATCGGATAAAACAGGGAGATATGCTGGCCTCATTGCTATTCAATTTGGTTCTGGAGTACGTCATAAAGAAGCTGACAGTTGATACACGAGGTTCAATATCATACAAGTCGAGCCAAGTAGTAACCTATGCGGATGACACCAACATTTTGTCACGGTCATGAACAACTGCCAAAGAAGTCTTCCTGAATTTGCTAGCGAAGCAAAACTAGTAGGGCTACAAATCAATGAAAATAAGAAAAAAGCCCATGACGCAGTCGAGGAGAAATACCTCAAGCACACAAAATATCAACTTGGCGTATACAGTATCGAAAATGTGGGCGAATTTGTGTATTTAGGCGCCAAAATAACGAGAAGAAGAAATGCGCCGAAGAATACAGCTCGCAAATGAAATATTTTATTCAGTTTTGACGATTTTGAAGACCAGCTGCATACACAGGAAAACAAAGCTCTAAGTATACAAATCTGTGATAAGACCTGTATTATGCTATGTGTGTGAAACATGGACCCTAACCAAAACTGACGTTAGATAGGAAGCCATATGGCAGCAGCGCTTATTACCACACACATGATCATTAGTAAGCCGACTTTGCTGGCTAACTTACATGGCGTTGGTTCACGGAGAACACAATAGCGCTCCTAGTGAAGTGAAAATTATTTCAGTTCTTATAGCCGTTGAATTTTTATCGCCTTCCAAAGTGAATTTATAGGAGTTTGTTTACTACTCAACGCCGAGCTATCAGTTGAAGGTGCAAAACATGTGCGTCGCTTGCTCATCTTGAAAAGTTTAGGAGTACAGTGGGCTAGGCAAGGTAAATTTAAAGCATGCACGGAATGCGTTTCGTATGTTTTCATTTGGAAAATAGTATATATTATGCAATATAAGCATTTGCTAATGCCGCAGTTGGCTGACAGCTCACGGAAGCTTGTCCATAGTGGGCCGACTAATACATATGCAAATTGCTACCATATGGCTTCCTATCTAACTACAGTTTTGACCCTAACCCAAGCATCCGCAATTACAAGGTGCGTTCCAAAATAAACGAGACTTTTGTTATAAAATTTTTTTGGTGGCTTCATCTATGAATGAGATAGTACGTTGGAAAGTTACATCCGTCCCTGACTTCCAGTGAAAGTTTGGTGACATTCGGTTCATTTGAAGCGAAGTTATTGCGTCTAAAGTGACGGTATATATGTGTCATCGGTACAAGCCTTTTGGATGCCATCTACGGACGCAAAGCGTTTTCTTTCGTGGCCAATTGCAATTTTCCGAATTTGTAAAAGTCACAGGAAGCCATATCAGTCGAATGCAGTGAGTGCATGCACATACCTTTTGAAAGCCCAAATCATCGGTTAAAATGCGATAAATTAATGTTTTAGAGATATTCAACTACGATTCCATGAATTTCAACGATGATTTCGGCTCATTTTTGATAAATTCACGCACAATTTCGATCGAGTTTTCGATGTTCACTGATTTTGGGCGGCTCGTATGTTCATCGTCATTTATGTTTTCACCAGCATCTCTGAAACGTGTAAACCACTCACGAACTCTGGCACAAGAAAGACAATCATCGCCATAAACTTTTTTCGTCAATACATATGTTTCAGTAAACGTTTTATTGATTTTAAAACAAAATTTGATATTAGTTCTTTGTTTGAAACTCTCTCATTCACAGATGGCGCTATCAAAAAAATTTTATGACCAAAATCTCGTTTATTCTGGACAGCGTCTTGTATATTGAACGTCTTTGAGCGACGGGTCCTGAGGCGAATAATCGGAGCGAAACTAGACGGGGACCAATGGCGAATGCGAAACAACCATGAGCTGTATGAAGTTTTTGATGAACCTGAGGTCTCAACGATTGTAAGACTGCGGAAGCTGCAACAAGCTGGACACATGAATCGCATGGACAAACAACGGATACCCAAAAAGGTATTCGTTGGGAGAACTGAAGGCCGGTGACCATGGGGAAACTGAGAAAAGGCTTGTCTGACACGATCGACGAAGACAGTTCATCGCCGCTCGGATTTTGGAATTGGAGGACGCGGTCAATGGGCCGAGACAATTGGAGGTGCTATTTGCAGGAAGCGAAGGCCCGAGAGGGGCTATAGTGCTACAAAGGAGAAGAAGGACTCTATACGAGTACATGCACTGCCATCGCGAGAGATTTTGGGTATACGAGTATTAAGCTCACTGGCTAAGATTCGTCTATTTGTTTGAACGCTGCCTTCTTTACTTTAATATTCGTTGGTCTGAGTACACAAGGACAACTTAAAGGTAATCTTGCTCAAATAATCATATTGCTACTGGGGGGCTATATTTGAATCAAGTTTTCTACAGTTCAACTTCAATTACTCAGCTCTTTTTCGATGCTGATCACATTTTGCAATTGAAGTAATTAAAAGTTCATATAAGCATATCTGTTTCACCAATTTAATTTTTTCCCCAAACCAAATAATTGACCATCGAAAAAAAATCATATTTATTCTTTGGTAAAGCAAATTCTATACCACAGACCAACAATCAAGACGACGCCGAGAAAAAGTCTGAGAAACAAACCTATCAAGTTTCTTCTTGGATATTAAGATAAAATGCTATAGATAAGAAGAGTTCTTGTGGTACGAGATGAATTGTAAATTTCATCGAAAAATTCTATAGTAATTAATGATAATGGAAAAGAAGAACGAAAACGTATTGAAAGTAACGATATTAGCAGTCAATTAAAAAATCCTGTTTCTGTAAGCAAAACGATATACCAGATTTCAAGAAGACATCCCAATACCAATCAACCCTGGAATAACGTCTTATCGTGATAAAGCATTGATTTAATAAATTATCAATTCGAAATGAGTCTAATCCTAATTTAAGACAACTCATTAACATAATTTAATATTCTTATATGGCACAACGAAGATTATTCCAGAACACGAGTGACAAATCAGTCGGATGACTGTTTTTTTGAAAAATGTTCATATTGAGAAAAAAATTGTGAAGAATTTTTAAACAAATTGAGGTTATTGAATATTCATATTCTCTGAAGATTTGATAAGAAACGGGTTCAGAATTTCATTCTAAATTTTTTGTAAACTGGAGGAATGGCTTAGATTAGAAGATATTACTTCACCAAGTAGTTTTATTGCGAGCACGATTATCTCGATCAAAGACATATGATCAGCGATTTAGAAAACATACTGACTCAACGTTACGACTTTTACTGAGAGAAGAAGCCATGTTCATATCTTGACATATATCTGATGAAGAGTTAAGCTAATGGATTCATTTACAACGACTTGTTAGTTTGTCCATCCTATGTAGTATCATCTCCAACATCAGATACTATTAAAATCAACTAAATGCCTCATTAGTGAATAAGAGCTTGATAGCGTTGATTGGAATCATGTTGCATATTAACTTAGTGCGCGGTAGATAGAGTTAGTTAATTTTTGTGGGAATCTCTTGGTCAAAGTTGCCTCATGACTGAACTGACCCATTTCCCCCGATTGATAATAGTTTCGTATACCCTCTGTTGCTAGAAATGACTGACAGTGATTTTAATCTGATAGGTTAAAACTATTAAACTATTAGTTAAATTAATTAAAAATGTTGGTATTCACTTACATTAAGCTGTAGCATTCTGTTACAGGTATGGATTGAACTCTATTTAATTCTAGCGGAATTTCCACTTTAAATGTACTCAACATCCTTTTCGTAACGCCTCTTGCAATTTTTCAATAGTTTCACTGTTTATTCAGTCGAAAATTCTTCTTTGTAAACCGTCGGAGTAGGAGAGGAAAAATCCCAATCGGCTTGCCCACCGGTTGATGACCTTCACCATGTTATTTTCAAGACGATCAAATTTCAGTAAATCATTCATCAAATTGAAAGTTGATGCTGATGGACTAACTGCTTTCGAGTAACAAGCCGCAGAACAAGAAGAAAAAATCTCTTGAAGATTTTTATGTTGCCAACACTCAGACGTGTAGTTTTAGTTACACGGGTAAACCGTTTGGAATTTTTTCAAACATGTAGGAGAATATGAGCTTTGATTTATGACTCAAGCCCTTCATATTCTTTCGGCGTGGCTACCCGGAATCATTTTATTTTATTTTATTTCTATTTGTTTGGCGTTTAAGGTGAACCCACGATCAATCATAGCATTTTACGAGGTTTGAAACAATTTATCAGTTTTACGAATGTATTTAGAAATCAGTGGAAGTGGAGAATTTCCTGTCGAATAATAAGGGATAACACAATTCCTTATTCTCCATGAAAACAAGTTTAAGGCAGATATTATTCATAAGAAAGGATTAATTCGATTTGTCATTCAGTTGACGAAAAATTAATTCAGTACTTCTTTGCTTAATTTCAATCTTTGCCACCAAATTTGCAATAGGGTAAGTCATCGCACTGTTAAAAAAATTTTTATGCAAGTTTCATTTGCCAAAATTTTCGGAAGCGTCCGAGCTTGAGGTTTTTTGAAAACCTTTCTTCAAAATGATTTAAAGGCGAAGTTAACCTCTTTTTGTAAGGGTCTTATACTACTTACAAAACCCTATTGAAATTGATTTTTTCTATTCGTCCACCCGTCCGTGTGTCACAGCAATTTTTTTTTTCGAAACTATAGAGCTACAGGCACCAAACTGTGTAAGTGGATCAGAAGTGATAACCCCTTGGACATTTAGGCATGAATAAATTTTTCAGCGGTTTTGAAACGGGGGTTTCCCGCGTATTGAAAGGAGAGCCGGGCAATATTTTTTTACCAAAGGTAGTCATGTAGGGTGCTAAATAGAAGGACTTAATGAGAATTTTCCAAAAATGGCATAAAGTGGTGTTGCCAGCTTCGCAGAGCGCAGGGAGAGGAGAAATATATGAACTCTATTCTCCCTCGCGATTGGACATCTCTGATCGACAAAATTGAAAAAAATCATAGAAGTAGGTCTTTATGAGTAAAACAACAACAAATACTTTAGAAAGCAAAATTCGTTCAACTTTGTTTATAATAGCATGATCTTTGAATTTCACTTTTTCGCCAATGAAATCATATGTCTACCTCTTAACTCAATGAAATTCAAGCAGTCTTACGAAAAGTCCTAATACTATATAAGTTTGAAAAATATCGAATCACATTCACGTAACTTAGCTATTTGAAATTTCTCTAATTGGAACAACGATAATACACGGTTTTGGTATTCAATGGACATTTCATCAAATCAGGCATTGCAGTTTGGATTTAATCTTCTTAAAATTTTCAGATAAGATGAACAACATACATATTTTTTGGAAATTACTGATTTGAGTGATTTTTGTTACATTGCAACAAATGGTGACCGTTACAAATAGAGCAAGAATGGATTTGTTCTTAAACGGCTACATCTATTTGACAGTTTTCTTGTCTTTATTCGTGTTTATTCGTTGTCTCTATTGGTTGCATATCGTGAGTTGATTACAAAATTCTACCCAATTTCTTATTACTACTTTTAATTTAAAAAAATTTCTGATTTATTTAGGAAACCAAGTGAAATACCATAGCAAGCAATTTCTACAGCAGATGTCAAATTGTAAAATCTTCGCTAATACCAGATATTATCCAATTTATGTGTGTCCTCTCGCGTTTAGTGTACACCATTAATCAAAATTCACTAGATAGAATAGTCGCCAAATTTCAGGGCTCTAAAGGTTTTTTTAGGGTTCTGTAGCCCTATTAAAATCGGTATCTGTCTGTTCATCTGTCCGTTTGTGCGTTCGTCCATCCGTGCGTCACAGCAAGTTTTCTTGCAAGCCCTATAAACTAGAAATATAATATTTTGTAGGTAGGTGTAAAATGCTGCCCCCTTCAAAGCTTCAATACAAAAAACGTATAAGCTCTAAAAGGGGGTCTTAGTATATAGGGAAAAATAATATGGGTTTCAAATGAAAAGCCTTGATGAGCATTTATCAAAACAGGTCTTAAACTGGCACTATTTGCATCGAAGGATGCAGGACGATAGGAAATGTATGCACAATGTGTGCCCCACCTCTTCGCTATTGGATATCTCTGAGCCGTAAAATCTGGAAAAGTAGATCTTGGTAAGTAAAAGGCCAACAAATACCTCAGAATTCTAATTTGATTAATTTTGTTAATAGTAGTAAATATTCTGAATTTTACCTTTTTACCCATAAAATTAAAAGGTGACCCTCAAACTTTTCAAAATCTCGTACCTAAATTTCTTATTAACAGATGTATGTGATATTAAAATATTATAACAATCGAGCCACAAACAAATAAGTTACAACCGATTGAAAATTTATTAATAATAACAGTAACAACATGTTATGTTGTAGAGGTACACGTTGCAAATGACCTAGCATTTTCAGATATGTAAGACTTTTGATGAAAATTTTCTATATACAGGACTTTCCAATAAGAGGTATTATTTTGATAATATAATAAAAATGCAATTTTTTAATATAAATGATCGGATGTTTATTTCATCATAAAGAGGAAGGTATGCCGATAATAGAAAAAAATTACATCAGGCAAATGACCACCACGACCACACTTACAGGACCATATCCTTTTCATGAAATTTTCCATAAACAAATCGCAAAGTGGCTGCCCCATGTCCTCGATAGCCTCACGAATTCCATCTCTGAGGCCTTGAATCGACGCTGGGCTGTTGACGTAGACCTTCTTTTTCACGCGGCCCCAAAGAAAGAAGTCTCAAGGTGTTAAATCACAAGATCTCAGTGGCCAATTGTGATCACTTCTTCAAGAGATAACACGGTCCGGAAACTTTTTCCGTAAAATATCAACGGTTTCGTTGCTTGTGTGGCACATACCACCGTCTTGTTGAAAGTAAACGTTGTCCAGATCAATACCATCCAATTCCGGTCATAAAAAATCATTAATCATCTCGCGATAGCGCAATCCATTCACCGTAACTCTTGCTCCAGCCTCATTTTCGAAAAAGTAAGGCCCAATGACTCCGCTGGACCATAAACCGCACCAAACAGTCACACGTTGAGGATAGAGAGGCTTTTCAACAATAACTCTTGGGTTTTCCGAGCTCCAGATGTGACAGTTTCGCTTGTTGACGGAACCATCGAAGTGGAAATGGGCCTCATCACTCAAGATGATTTTTCGATGGAATTCCGAATCATTTTCATGCATTTCAAGGACCCAATCAGCAAAGACACGACGTTGTTGATGATCGACCGGCTTGACTTCTTATGTTAACTGAACTTTATAAGTCTTAAGACCCAAATCTTTATGCAAAATACGGTGTAATGACGTTTGTGGAATACCTAATTCCAAAGAACGACGAGGAGTGGACATGCACGGGTTTTATTCTTCACAGCATTAAATTGTCCCAACAGCTCGAATTTTGCCACCAATTTCTGTATTGCGGTACGACAAGGTGCTTCACGATAACCCAAAAATGTTCGAGCTTTACGAACCGTCTCTGCCAAATGTTCACCATTTTTATAGTGAATTTTAATCACTTCAATGCGTTGTTGAAGCGTGTATCATTCCATTTTTATCAATGGCGTAATTTTTACTTATCAAATGTCAAAGAATGACAGCTTCAAAAGTGACATTTACCGAAATAGCGAGCTTTTCAAAATAACACCTCTTATTGGAAAACCCTTAAGTTTGTAACATTGATATGTTATCTCGACTACTCTAGCAATGGAGTCAACAAACTTATAACAAAATAGTGGCGAATTGAAATACATAATGACCATATCGAATCAATATCTGGTCCATTTTTGATAGTCGCAAGACGTTGTTTGATCTACTAATTTTTTTACAAACCCCCTCTGGCAGAAGCACTCTCCTGCTACTCCGAATTGTTTTCCAACCTCTTTCCAAAGCAACATTTAATTTCCCTTAACCTTAAATTAAAGTTCAGTAATTACAAGTCAATTACACAGCAAAACTTTATTATACCAATCCCATCAAGTAAATTTCTTGCTTTTTATGTTCTGAAGTCAGAAGACCGATACATAAACTGAAACACAATATGTTAATAAGATACTTAAATTTTGAATACTTATCAAGTATTCAAACACAAAAGATAGCGTTTTGTGGCGCCACTAGATTTGCATTCTTTTTTTGCAAGGAACAGGTCTTCGTTAAAAACATAATGAAAAACGAATTGATTTCCATCGAAAATCATTAAAAACTGTGCAAAAAATCTATTCGAACAAAATGCCGGGTAGTTTTTAATTCTGGAATTTTTCCATATTTGTCTTATACAATGTGAGATTATTTGATTGGGAATAAAAAAAAACATTTAAATTTATGTCTTTTACATTTATAATACTCATTGCAAACCCTCTTTCCTTGCAAAAATTCTCAAGCGTCTGAATTACTTGTACAGTTGATGACTTGATCCATTTTGGTTAGTTCTTTGATGATAAAATTATAATCCGTGGATTAATAATGTTGCACGTATTAGGTGTACATCCTATAATTTATGATTTCCATGATAGTAAAGCCTTTCTTTTAATTGAAATAATTTAACTTATCACAATTTGTTGAGTCCCCGAAAATTTTTATCATAATCATTTTTCTCTTCACTATAATTTAGATTTACAATATTATTTTCGCTACTTTTATCACTCTCGCTTCTCATTCACTTTCACCCTTCATATCGGGAGTCTACTAATGTTCATTTGAGTGAGTTGTATCACTTATAGGGTAATTGATATGTCTTGAACGTCTGAATCGTTACCAGGGATGGGTAATTGTGGTGACATAAGCGCCAATGACGTCATCAGTATTGTTAGTTTTGAGCCCCATACTTCTTGATGTTCTCATTATGTAAACCAATGACATCATTGGTATTTTCAATTCAAACATGGACCCTGATGAGCAAATCTGAAAAGGCAGTGAAAATATTTAAACGCAAAGAGCTCCGGAAAATTTACGGCACAGTGAAACAAGCAGTGGAGTGAAAATTCTCTTACAATTGTGAGTTGCATGAATTATTTGGCGGAACCCCTATATCTGCTTCCGCAAAGTAACGCAAGTTGGAATCGGCTGACCATGTAGAAAGAATGGATGAAAACCAGCTACCCAAAAGAGCACAAGGTAAACGTTCAACGAGAAGACTGAGGACTCGATAGGAAGATACAGCAGATTCTTCCTGGGAGTCGTCAACTGGCGAACAAGGTCGCAGAACCGTGATGATTGGCGGACACTAATTCCGGAGAAAAAGGCCCGGCTTTGACTGTACTGCGATATATGATGATGATAATCGCCATTTTGATAATAGTGCAATTATAATGTTGACCTAGCATAGTATCAGTAGCTTACGAGTTAATGTGAAAACGTAACAATACGGTATGGTTTTGTTATGCAAATTTACAATCAGCTTATGCTAGTTGCTTATACATTATTTTTTTAAAGCTTGGATACAGATGAAATTTATATATGTTGAATAGAATTTACTTATATTTCCATTTCCTACAAATTTATCTTAATGATATGGAAGTTTTAACAAGGTATGATTGCATCACATGTGAATCTCAAAATTTTTAAATGTACAAATTTTAATGAAAGTCATTCAATCAGGATGATATTCACAGCAGAATTTCAAAAGTTCAAAGTTTTAAGTTGAAATTGTAAGCCAAACCTAGCATTTGTGATCTCTTGTTGCTTTGTAAAATAAGCTTCCTTCGCGTCATTTTGCTTCACCTAGCATGATATCCCTGAGAAATCCGAAAAATGTTGATGTGATTTCATCGTATTCTTCCCAGTCTCTTGGCTTAAATGTCAGTAGAGAACACAGCAAGTATCGACTGCTTCTACTGTTTTCATATAAAGTAAGCCACTTTTTATCCGCGATTCTCAAGATCAGCTATAGATACTCTTCTTCTTCATTAGTATGTTTTTCTCAGTGGTATGTGAGGAATAATTTGCCCGCAGGGAAAACTCAAGGCGCCAGGAATATTCTTAGGAGCTAGCATTCGTTAGGAAGTGCTGTCTCCACGTACCCGAGGAAATGGAGATGGCTGTGAGGTTCCTCCTGGGATAGCAAGTAAACGACCCTGACTGAATTTGGATTATGCTTTATACAACGAACTGAAATTGATGCTTTGAGCTAGGGCTGCTGGTGTGGACATAGTTGCATTGCGCGGTAGCGCCAAAGTAACACTTGTGCGTAAATGGCTCCAATCCAACTATTAAAGCACCTCCGTCCCGGTAAACCCTTGGCAAGCCTTGAAGTTTGCACCATCGAGTTGATGGTGCACGTTCGGTTGAGATCGATTTGCGGTCTGGTTTTGAGCGTCTGTTCCCCTTAGGGCTTGTGCCAATCCTTGTATGGCGTCCCTGCTCTGCAAAGATAACCATGAAAAAAATTATGCAACAAAACAACCGAAAAAAATCGATAGAAATACCAAAAACGATGACGAAACCAGCGGTCATAGCCACGATGTTAACAGCACATCAAGAATGCAAAAGTTTCAAATACGTTTACGATTCGAAAACTCAGAACAGAATGAATATTATTATTATTATTATTTGAGAATTCAGATTAATTTCAAAATTGTATTTCAACAAGAGCCACCTAAGAAAGAAAAGCGGAGAATCTGGCAGGACGTGCTAAATGTGTGAGTGATAAAAGAAAATCTAAGGCATATCGAGAAATCAAAATTTTCTCGATCGATACTGCCGCGACTAAAGCAAGGATCTTAAATGCCGAAGTAAACTCTGCAGAGAAAACACCGAGCGATGCAATCATCTTGGATCGCTCGGAAAGGAGCAGCTCTACCGCAAAGCAGAATTAATTGTGAAATGTATCGTTCTCATTTGCAATACACCACCACCTTTTCCCAAGGCGATCCAAAACGGAGCTTCGTACCTGTAAGATAGGACATTACAAGCGCAGATGGCTCAAGGCAGATGATGAATAAAAGATCAAGCTCTCTGAAGGTGCGGTAGTCTTACCAATGCCTAATAACAGCAAAAGGTAGGCTTGCAGCCCAATTAGAAGGGATCGGGAAAAGCAGGGAGGAGCCAAAAAAAGGTTTAGGTTTCATTGAAGGAGTATTTCCAAGTGGCGCTATCTAACGCAGCTAAAAAGCAGCAAAAGTTGCTAGCCCAGCAACAGAAAAAAGAAAGCCTAAATATTTTAAAAACATAGCTTCTTCGTATGCAGCTCGTGAGAAGAAGAATAAAAAGCAGTGCAAAGCTATTAGGCAGGCAAAACTGGTCAAAGCTATCGACGGCAGATCTTATGGGGATCTGCTGCGTGCGGTTCAGAGATCGGTAAAATCGGAAAAAATACAAACTGCCATAAAAGCCGTAATGCAT
This sequence comes from Odontomyia ornata, assembly GCA_963969285.1. NCBI lineage: Eukaryota > Metazoa > Arthropoda > Insecta > Diptera > Stratiomyidae > Odontomyia > Odontomyia ornata. The sequence continues at coordinate 2,323,002 of OZ017740.1, read as the reverse complement.
ACTTGTTTAGATGGCCTATTTGTGAAGTTTGAACCAGAAACCACTAACAAAGATGCAAATCGTGACTCAGTCAAAAACTACCTTGAAGAGAAGGGAACCGTAGCATCGCTCGAATCTAGGACTGCTCTCGAAATAAGAGATATTTATTTATTTATTTAAATTCATTGAACAGACAGAAATCCAATTACAAAATCGACTTAGACAATTAAATATAGTTAAATATAGTTAAATATAGTTTAGAGTAAGTCAGATTAATACCACAAAATCAAACAGAAAAAAGTTAATTAAAACATGTAAGAAATGAAGTTAGAGTCTAGATCAAAGTTTGGAAAAATTGAAAAAATTCAGTGATAAGGAAACATTAATCACTATTCGCAAAAAGTAACGTCTTTAGTTTATTTTTAAAAACAAAGTAGGACGTGGATAGAGAACCAAGCTCGAGGCTGTTATGCTTTCTAATGATTCGCGGCATAATTGACTGAAAATATAAATCCGTCCGGGCGTACGGAACCTCGAGAATGTTATTAGACCGACTAGGACGTGCATACAGTCTGTAGTACAAGTCTTCGCTAAGAGTGGAGCAATTTGTTGGTGGTACAACTTGTAAGGAAAACATTGATCTAAGAAGGTTCTACGGGACGACAGAGAAGGGAGACGAAGTATGGATAGACGACGCTTATAAGACTCATAAGCTAAATTGAATTTGAAGAACATAATACGGGTAAACTTACGCTGAACATTCTTCTAGTGAGTTTTAAGATATAAATGTCTAGGAGACCACACTACTGAGCAGTACTCAAGAAGCGGGTGGACAAGACATGTGAACAAGCAAACAGCGGTAGCAAACTTGTGCAAATGCCGCATAATAAAACCCGAAAATTTTGATGCCTTGATAATTATGCTAAAAATGTGGACATCGAATTTAAGTTTGGGGTCAAACATTTGGAAACATTGATGCGAAGGGAGTTTACATTACACCAGTTTTAGAGGTTAAAAAGATCAATTTGGAGTTGCTGATAATCTTCAAGGAATCTATTTGTCCGGAATACCTTGAAAATATCAGCATACAGGAGACAAGAAGAAGAAATTACAGAGGAAAGATAAACAGCACGAAAAGAAGAGGTCCAAGGATTGATCCTTGAAGGACGCCAGATGTAGGATTGAATGGAAAGGAGATTGTGCCATAGAGATTAACACGACATGAACGGGAGGATAGATACGATGAAATCCAAGAATGAAGGGAACCGGATATGCCGAGCAAAGCTAACTTTTGGCAGGAGATATTGACCGAGATAAAAGGTTCCTTAAAGCAAGATTTTCCTAGCTTGAGTGGACCAAAAATTACGCTGACCAATCTAAATAATAGAGATCAGTGCAGAGAACCACACCGAACAGATAAACATCAGAATTGCTTAAGTTATTTTTAGGATAAGGCGAAGAGCAATTACTCTCCAGTATTGTCGGTGCCTCGGATATGGCAATACTACAAGGGGCTGTAAAGGAATGTACCATAATTTCGGCAAAACAGCGCATAAAAAAGGGTTGCTTAATACAGATGCATTGCTTGCTGTACCCACACGATGACGCAAGCCCGGATAATTTAAGATACATGCCACGTATAGGCGAATGCTGAATTTTCCAAAAAGCCCGAAGCAAATCTAAAACACTTCTGAAATGAGCTATTTTCTATTGAGTGATCTACATCGGAGCACACTTGCTCAAAATCTACTCGAGTAGTTTGCGAGAGACAGTCAATCTGACTTACTGCTGCTCAGAAAGCAACATCATAATCGGAGCTCCACAAACTGGTAGACTTATGAATCTGGTGCTGCCGCCTTTTGGGCTTCGAACAGTGTTGACTTCCTAATGGAGAGCTATGGACAAAAAGATGGTTTCGTGTGGATTCGGTGTTCAAGGACTAGATTTTTTAGTACATATATACCTAATGCCAAACGAGCCGATATCATCTTTTGAAGCCAAATTTAATACTTTGGAGGACGCTGTATTGAATGCGAATAGTCATGTACTCATTGGGGGAGACTTCAATGCTAAAGCGATCGAATGGGGCATGCCTCAAACTGATCCGCGAAAAAAATTAGTCCTAGGAATGCTGGCCAGGACAAGACTCGTCGTACTGAACAGCGATGATTTGCCGAATTTTCACTGTGTAGGCTGTGGAGGAACCATACCCGACGTGATATTCCCATCGGAGTACCTAGCACAAAGGGTACACAATTGGAGAGTATCAGAGGACTACTCAGCCAGTGATCATCAGTAAATATTGGCTGAGATCCATGTTGCTGTCACCCGACGCCCATAGTCACGATCTTCCACGATTGAATGTAAAAACAGGAGGATGGACAAAGTGCTCACGACAGGTATGGTTCCGTTGCTGGAAGATTCACAAAAGACTGAAGAGGTAGCATCTTAAGGCATTGTGAACTCAACAATGAGCATCATCAAGTCTACTTGCAGCGCTTCTTTGCTCCGTCGAAGACTCCAGCGTGGCAAGCCTCCAGTGTACTGGTAGTCGACTGAAATTGCTGAAAAGCAATGTCACAAGCTTCGACTTGAAGCTCAACTGGCACGGAACCGCGACGAGGCATGCAACTGATTGGCAGCATATAAGTTGGCCAAGAAATGCCTTTGCAAACTGGTTAAAAACAGCAAGGCTCGTTCCCGGCAAGAACAGGGATATGAAGCAGTAAAGATGGTCGAGATGGTGTTGGTACTTTTCTCGCCCATCTCATCCGTGTTGATGCCGTCCGGCTGGATTTGAAAGGAGAAATCTCATCATTGAAACCAAGGAAGGCTACAAGGCTATACGGCATCCTAGCTGAGATGATGCAGCTCTTTTTTTAAAATTGTTCCGGTTTGCTGTTCGGTTAATTCAAAGCTTGTCAGTCGAAAGGGGTTTTTTCGAAATGTGGAAAAGTAGCGATTTTCACACTGATCAACAAAAGAAAGGGGAATCCCGGGTTGACGTCTACAAAGCGCCCGTAATGCACGCGTGACACGGCTGGGAAAGTGCTAGAGAAACTCATCAAGGGAATATTTGGGCACTGGGTTGTATGGCGTCAGCGTAGGACGCGCTACCATTGATGCAAGAGCAGAGGTGGTAAGCGTGGTTTAAAGACAGACACAAGGAGTACTGACGGATGGTTTTTTTTTGGTGAAACGTGAGTTTTGCAACGCCTTCAACTCCGCTAGATGGGTGGATATTCTGAATAGACTGGAAACCCCTTGTCAAGCTCCAGAGTATTTTATGCGGTTTTTGAGGGATTATCTGAAGGACCGAAGCCTGCTTTACGATACAATGCAGAGCCAACGAAGGATGGAAGTTACATCGAGCATTGTTTAAGGATTTATTATTGATCCAGACCTGTGTTACATACCATAAGATGGACTACTGAGACTAGAGCTGCCGGATGAGTCATATCTGATTAGTTATGCGGATGATATCGCGGCACGAGCTGCTGGACGCATCGTCAAATAGGCGTAACATAAACTAGGTACGCTAGTGCGCTGGGTGAGAAACTTGGTGATTACTTTCAGGTTTAGCCGAGTACTGCAGAAAACCGAAGTGGTTATCCAGTCAAAGAAGAAAAGCCACAGAGTAAAGACAATCAGTGTTTGGGAAGTGCTGGTTGAAATATCTGGGGTTACTGATCGACTCGAAGATAAGTTTCTCTGAAAAGATTAGACCAACTGCTCCTGAAGCTGCTTCATGTATCGACTCTAAGCCAACTAATGGTCAACGTAGGGGGATAAAACCCATGGAAAGGACGATTTTGATGAAATTTCTAGAGTCTTTGCTACTGTACCGTGCAGAGATATGAGGGGACGCTCTCAGCAAGGAGCTAAACTGAATAGCATTGGTACTAAGGGCTGCATCTTCATATCCGACAGTATCTGATTCGGCCAAAGACATATAAACAAATGGACGAGCAACGAGAATCTGTGTACTCGTCCATGTAAGAAGCAAATTTGCCACATAAATAAGTTATAAATAACTTACGCTCTCGAAACTATATGATTCCCTCTGCTTCTCCTCCCCCTTTTTTCCAGACCGGTTTTTCTTTTCTCTCTTCAGAAGAATCGCTTCCCCCACTGACACCCGCGCACACCAACGAAATTTCATTTCACGTGCACACGACCGCGCCTTTGTTATCATTCGGAAAACAGTTTGAGTACAAACAACAAACGACTCTCACGGAAAACTCGAACGTCAAAGCAAAAGAAAATCGAAAAGAGCGCGAAACACGCGGGAAAACCCATGTGTCAAAGCGGATGGAAATTTCGTAAATTTTTAATTAAAACAGTGAATCAAAGTTCCGATTACGTACGCGCGATCTTTAAAATTAAAAACTTTTTAAATGTGAACGTGTTCCGCCGTGAATAGAGTGCTAAATTAAAAGCATATCACCTCAAACCTCAATTCACACAACTTTAGCGAAAGTTGCCAATTGCTTCGGCTCTCACGACCGGTTGCGGATCCAGTACTCTCTATATCTATGGATTCGGCAGTGCTGGTCATTGCAGGTAAGATACCCATAGCCTTCCTTGCTAGAGTGGCACTGTACTATCTATCTGTTTCGAAGCAAAGGCAATGGGGAGACGGTTGCTTTCGAGGAGAACCAATGCTCACTCAATGAATGGCAGCAGTCCTGAGTGAACAGCACGCAGGGACGATTAACTGCATTCCTCATCTCTGATTTGAGACCCTGGCTCAATCCAACGCAAGGTAAGACTGACTTCTACCTCACCCAGCTCTGGAGTGGGCATGTTTGTTTTCAGTTTTGAAATGACCAAAATAAATGATAACATGTTATTGAAGTGCTTTTTGGTTATTTTTGCTTGCATATCATAGGTGGAGTACAAAACTTTTCTGGCAGGAGCGTATTTCTGGCTACCCAACAGGTTTATATAATGTGTATATAATCCGCCGACTTATTCACATGGCTATAGTAGCTTAAAAACCCAAACAACCAGGCATTGTTTCCTATAACAAAGTTCTTAGCCTGAAAGAATCACAAAAGTTATGCTAATATTCCAGCAATAATTCTTTCTTGAGAAATCGTTCCCGAGCAGGTAAGCCTTCTTTTAAACTCTGCACGAATAGAACTTTAAAACTGCATTAGTATGTAAGCCTATACCTATCGTCCGAGTTCATCCCAACATCTTGGGCTTTTATGAATGCAAAACATTCTGGAGTTTGTACATAAAAAGTTAACATGACCATGACGAAGCCAGTACCGTCGCGATGCAACATATTATTTTTTTGTTGCTTTCCAATGCAATCCGACCGGTATTTCCATTTTCATTCATATATTGTATTTACACACATCGGATGCTTCGTCCGAGTAAGAAACTCTGGACACCAGACACTGACCACCGAACGCTAGCATCGTTTCTTGACTTGAAAGGATCACAAAAGGTTATACCCTGAGTACACGATTCTGCATTCATGATGCTATGGCTGTTGTTTGAACGAAGCTGAGTGTGTGTTTGTTTGTTTACTTGGGATTCAGGTGCTAAAAGCAAAAAATAACTTTACTTCAGAGGTAAAAGCAAGTCCACATCCATTTACAATAGCATGTATAAGACTGGTAAACCTGACTTTCAGTGTTGACTTATGATTTTATACTTGTACATATGTGGATATGTTACACTTACCTGAAGGTATTGTGTTCGTCCGCCGGCTGATTCATAGTATTGATCTCAGTACTATAAAATCTTGACAGACCATAAATGATGCAAATATAATTCAATAAATATTTTAATACAAAATTTTACTCCCCATACAAAAAAGGACTAAAAACATTCGCGTTATGGCGGGAATTTGCCTGAAAGGTATTTCAGCTGAACAAACCTATAAATCTTAATTCATCTTAAGCCAATCTCCAAGTTTCCAATATTTTATTGCCGTCATTTAAATCAATTTGAAGCCTCTTCGAAAAGTTGTGAATTGCTTTTCTCATTGCACCCGTAAAACCTTCACTGTGTGTCTGTTTGAATCCAGACTTGCCAGAATGAGTCGAATTTAAGCCCCCGTCATAAAAGTACGCAGCTCTATAGAAACTTGACTACGTTATTATTCACCATTCCGTACTACTTAATTTTTACGACTGTGCAAAAAGTCAAAGGAAAATAAAAACCGACAATAAAAATTAACTTTTACAACACGACTAAGTCACGCATTCTGCTACTTTAAATTGTTGTGTGGCGGCTGGAGTCACTTTCATTTCATCCCGTGCAATTTTCATGATTTCTTGCTGTTTCGTTTGTTATACCCTTAAGCACACACTTCACAATCAGAGTTTTGCGCATTGACGGAATTTAATGTTAACAGCTTATCAAATGTCGCTACTGTTTGCTTGGTTTTACAGAACCTAACCGATTTTTAGTATTTGTTTCTTTTGCAGATGTGGGAGAAATTAGGGGAGTATCTTTTTTCACACCATATAATTAACCTGTGTGAAATTAGGTTTTTCAGCTATTTTCGAGATAAGGCATCAACAATAATGTTTCGGCGGCAGAAAATGGTGGCAATGAAAATTTTATGTGGCTTATGATGGTAAAAATATATTTTCATTAGACATTGTTAACTAAATTGCTTCTGATATCAGCCAGCCATTCAAACGCCATGCACAAAGCGTCATTTATTTGTTGGTTGCTGGCGAAATTACCCCAAAAAATTACAAAATGAATTATTAATAGAACGTACAAATATAGTGTACTCATTGAGTACCCATACCATTTATACTTGTTATCTACTTTTAGAATATTCCCAGGGGTGTCCAGTATTGTTAGCCGAGGATCGGGTACTTTTTACAACAACAAAAAACAGTATATCATGTTTTCGATGCAAGTCTTCAGTAGAATTTCATATGAGCTCAATACATTTTTTGGCAACTTTTAAATCAAGTTGCTTCATTTCGGAAGATTTTTCTGGAACGCTTTTTGAAAAAAAAACCAATTCACTGCGCAAACGGACAGAATTTCCAACAAGTCATAAAATAAATTTTTATTCCTAGTCTGAAGTAATTTGTGGAACGATTTCAAGCTTATGTTGTCAAGTTAACAGGGAATGTATTTAGTTGGTGACTCAGAAGCCTCACACTACTCCATACTCATGGCCTTTACTTCCCTGCCACAGAAAAAAGCCTTTAACTCCCTGCCACCGAAAAAAGTGCGCTGCCCATAACTTATCTGTTCTGAAAGCACTTTTGCAAGTAAGTGTATTGTTCTGGTGAAACAGCTTATCTATTCGCTAAATTTGGGTTCTTTACGAAACTTACATTCAGTTTACCCGAAAATTTCAAACATATGCTCCTTCTATTATTTAAACACTTCCACTCCATCCCAGAAAACTGAAAACGTAACCTTTTTCGAAGATTTCGACTGCACTGTGTGCCTCAGTCCACATCGGAGTTTTTTTGCAATCCTAGATCTTAGTGGTGCATCTGAATTTCGTCTAGAGTAATTAATTGGTGCTTAAAGGCAGTTATATTTTTCCGGAAAAGATCCAAAAGCTATTTGGATAAGTTTTACCAGTCTGTCCTTGTTCCGATTTAAAAAAAAAATTCGTACCCATCTTGCCATCAGTTTGAATCCCAATCCATTCCGCAACATAAGCACTGATTTGTTTGAGATCCTCAAGTCCTCTACTGGAACAATGTCAACCGTTTGTAAATATGCCATGAACAGAATCGATTAAAACTTAGGTTGTTGCTGTACACACAATGCACGGGAGACAATGATTTTCATACCGCTTGCATCATTTGCTGTAGAATTTTCAAGGACGTATTGATATCATATCTCAATTAAATTGAGATTTCCACTAAGGTAAAAATGCGCACCTCATGTTGTTGAAATTACAGCTCAGGATTGACAGTTTTCCCTTTACTGCTTTTGTAGACAATAGAAAATTCACACTTTCATCCTAAATTTTTTGCAAACTATAACCTCACCGAAATGCATGGGTATAAAATGAAAAGCATCGTACGAAAAAACCAAAAACTATACAAAATGTGAAGCGAGTTTGTCACCAAGGATATTTTTCGGGATGTTTTCCAAGTACTTACATTGATCTTCTTATAGTTTTCCATGCAAAGGACGATTCTTAGTCACTCTAGTTTTTAGCGAACTCAACTCTCAGCAATCTTACAAATCTTTATGTCTAGACACCAACCCCAATCACTGTTTGAATGTAAATCAACACGGGTTCAGCACAAATGTTGACTTAAATAATTTCAACATGTAAAATTTTCATCAGAATGATACTAATTGGGGAATTTGGATTCACGTATTTTTCTTCAACACACCCAAGATGATCTCTACAAACGAGTGGCTCTCCAGTGAGTATCAACAACATAAGCCTAAATCACTTTGGAGTATATTTTATATATGAATAGCTCGTGCTTGCACTCATCCCCCACCTCACGCCTGTTTGGCTTTCATTGTTCAGTGAATCTATTACTGACTTGACCATCAACTTGAAACTCGTTTCGTTTTTCTAACTGTCAACTTGCGGTATGTGAACATCTCGTGAAGTAACAATCAAATCGACTCTTAATTTAATAATCTTCCTAATGTAATTGGCAATTTTTTAGATTTATTTCTGTGTAATCATAGTTCGTCGTCTATACACTCCTCTCCGGTACACTTTCCCCATGTTCCTATTACTCTCAGCATCCTGCGCTGATATTTGAAGTTTCACTTACGATTGAAGCCCGTGATCACCAAATCATGGCAAAGCGATACAATTTCAATAAGACTAACTTTGACTATCTCTCTGAATCCCTTCTTTTGGTTATCTGGTCCCATTTCCTTGGTGGTTTGGACCCTGATGCTGCTTGTCATAAACTGTATGTTTTCCTCTCCGAAGCAATTTCGCTCACGGCTCCTGTTATGAGTTGGATAACCTCAAACAATAGCCCATAGTTAAAATTTAATGTTTTGCGTACTCTGAAAATAAAGGATCAAGCTCATCGGGTCCTTCTCTATGAAAAATCATCTGTTGCACAAGTAAACGTTTCTCATCTCAGGCCCCTTGCAAGAAAAGTAAGTGCAAGTAGCGAGGTCTTCCTATTTCCGTAGCATTGAATGTTCGTTAAATTCAAATCATTCCAAACCCTTCTGAAATTATATCAACTCTCTCAAATCCTCCACTAGAACTCTCTCCCCTTCATTTAATTAGTGAAATAGCTTCGTTACCTTTGGAGATCTGTGAGTTCTTTTCTACGTGTTTTTTTTTCTCACCTTTTACACTCACACAAATGTATCGAGACTCTTCTTTGACCAGTCGCCCGTTCCTTTCTCATTTCCTTATACCTCCGAAGAAGTAAAATCATTGATCCTTGATTTTTAAAGCCCGATAAGTACTGGTCTAGATATAATTCTCAACCACTTTGTCAAGTCCTTGTTTTCTAAAATTTGTGTCCCTTTATCCTTCCTTTCCAACCTTCTCCAGTATTGGGTAGTCGTAAAGGCGCTCACCACTTGCGTAGCAGCTCCCAAGCTCAAAGTCCGTTAGTGGCAACGAGTTTTTACTTTTAGTACTTCTGTCAGACTATCAGCCTTCCCAGCTGTGATGGGCACTGATTGAAAAATCAGGTAATAATCACCTGGTTGAATAACGTTACGGTAATGAAATCAGACTTCCCAACAAACCTCAACGCCAAGGTTTGAATCGGACTTCCTTTTCAATATCAGCCTTAAAAACGGTCTCCTACCAAATTGCTGGCAAAGTACCTATATTACTCGTAGTCCCATCTTCAAAAAAGGTTATGCTATTTTCATTATTGAATATCGTCCAGTTTCTACATTACCTACCTTCTCAAAGTTATTGAAGAGGATTTTATACGCCAAGCTGTTCCATACTGTTCAGGTTTACTTAGTTCCCGAGGATTCCATCAACCTTGATAATCGTGTCTGTCGTGTATCTTTGATTTCCTCTCCAGTTATTTTTTGCTGTGGCGTCCCTCAAACCTAAATATATGGTCCACTGCTGGTTATACTATACATTAATGATCTTCCTTCTGTAATCAGCTCACCATGTCTTCGCTACGCGAATGACGTAAATTTTTTTAATATTGTTTCATCACGTGATGACTATATCCTGCTTCACGATGATTTAAAGTCGGTGTCCAAATTGTGTCTTGCTAATTATCTTGCGTTGAATGTTTCTAAATGTTTTAATCTCGCCTTTTCCTCTCATTCTTGTCCTAGCATTTTTTAACTTCATCTATGTGAGTCGTATCTGCAGTCTGTGGATCAGTTAAAAGACTTAGGTGTCATTTCAGACTCTAAGTTTAAAGTCGACAGTTTTATATTGGAAACAATTCGTAACGTTTCTACAAAGTTCATTCGTGTTTGCCGATTCTCCGAACTGCATATCCCAAATACTTAGCTGCTAATTTTAAACCCGGTCTTTGCTGAGTCCCACGAATAGCTACCAAATCGCCTTCTCGATAAACATTTGCGTCTTTTCTTTTCTTGTTCAAAACACGTCGGTTTTCCTCTTGAATTTTCTTGATACGCTCTTTGGCCTGACAATTTATGGCTTAACAAATCGTCGGAAATCACACGCATTCAAATTCTGTACGCGTTTCCATCAACTGTCAGCGTAACTCAAAATTCTGCCAACGTCGCGTGTTTACTATTCAAACCTGTGCGGTTATATAGAAGTGAAACATGGACTCTGACGAGTGAATCCAAAAAGGCAGTCGACGTATTTTAATGCAAAGTGCTCGGGAAAATTTACGGCCCAGTGAAACAAGGAACAAAGGGGAGACTTTGTTGCAACGGTGAGTTGTATGAACTATTTGACGATCCACCTATTTCTTCTTGCATAAATTTACGTAAATTGCAATGGGCGGGCCATATAGAGAGAATGGACGAGAACCGGCTATCCAAAACAACATTGATGGGAAGAGCACAAGGTAGACATCCACCGAAAGGATCGAGAAGTCAATGGGAAGACGCAATAGAAGCTGACAGCAAATCCTTGTAGAGAGTAAACAACTGGTGGACAAGGTCGCAGAACCGTGATGAATGGAAGAGATTAATCCTTGAGGTTAAGGCTCGGCTTGGGTTGCCGCGCCATATATGATGATGATGATTGTATGAATCCACATGAGTCATTAATGTTTCATTAAAAATGAATCAGGAGTGTCTCTCACGAAATGACTCTTTATGATACGAGAATAGCGAATCATCGCGAATAACCATTTCTATATCTATAATAATATTCACATATTTGGTCTAATAAGTTACCTCTCTTTTCCAATACGCATATATACAACAACATGCCTGTGGCGCAAATTACGTCTAATGTAATATGTAGACGTTTTGGATAATGTTGGCTAATTTTTATTGTCTTTTGTTTTAATTGCGACACATTTGGAGCCAATCAATTGTCAGAGATGGAGCAATGATTGGCCAATGGTTACCCGATGATCATCCACTAATAAGCCAATTATGTACCATGATTAGCCATTGATTGGCAGGAGATCATTTGGCAATGATAAATCATTAAATGTATAGGGTTTTTCATTAGGGACATAACAATTTTGTATCTTTATATGAATGCAACTTTAAACTAATAACCCATAAACTGCCAATGTCGTAACTTAGCTAAAGTCAACATTTTCCTCATGGTAAAATTACCACCAACGTTTGGAAATTATTAAAAATTTATTAAAAATTACTACCAAAATTCTCAGTCAGTGGTCGCAACTTTAAGAGCATCCAATTTTTGGGCGTAAGAATCGTCCCACCCGATAAGCTGCCCGTGCAATAGTTTATAAATTCGAGTCCAAATTTTCACTTTTAAACGAAGTAAATATTGCAGCCGTAAATACATCGACTCAAAATGAGCCAAATCTGTCGAAGCCACGTCGTTCTCAAGAATTAAGCGTCGCTCAAACGGTACTGTGGCGTATTTTGCGAAAAGATCTTGGCCTACGTGGTTATAAGATCAAATTTACTCAAGAACTAAAGCCACTTGATCATTCGAAACGCCGACACATCTCCAATTGGGCTCTGGCAAACCTTTAAAGAAAATAAAGAATTTCATCGTAAAATCATCTTCAGCGATGAAGCTCATTTCTGGCTCAATGGTTTTGGTAATAAGCAAACTATGCGTTATTGGTCAGCAACAAACCAACATGTTCTTCTTGAGATTCCGTTGCATCCGCAAAACATTACTGTTTGGTTTGCCGGAGGTGTGATTGGGCCGTATATTTTCGTGGATGAAAATGACCGTCATGTTACCGTGAATGGAGAGCGCTATCGTGTTGTGCTGGAAGATTATTTGTGGCCAGATTTGGATGAGCCTACATCAACGATATGTGGTTTCAACAAGATGGTACCACTAGCCACGCAGCACGCCTCATAATCGATTCATTGAAAGACAAATTTGATGAACGTGCTACCTAATAATAGACCGGTCGAATCGCCGCCTCGTTAATGTGATCTAACGCCATTGGATTTCTCTTTATGGGGCTATATCAAGGCACTGGTATATGCCAACAAGCCAGCAACTTAAGACGAGCTTAAAGACAACATCTAACGCGAAATGTATGCCATCGATCACTGTAAACGGGCTTGTGGTGGTCATATGACCGAAATTGAAACCCATTCATTAAATGTTATGCTTGCACTACAGCCACAATAAATTTGAACTCAATATCTCAAATATATCTGTGAATTGTTAAAGGATAAAATTGTTATGTCCTTATTGGAAAGCCCTTTAAATGTGATTATAAAGATTGACAATTTATGGGATCTGTTTATTGTGCGAAACTTGGCACATTGTATGTTAGGCTTATTACTGGCATTAGTTTTGACTGGAATATATTTGAAACTTTAAAATATTCAAGATAGCTATCCAGTTAACAGTGATGTACAAATAATGGTCCAATGATCTGCCAATGATAAGCAAACGAGGCAATAGCAGTAGATCATTTGCTAAAAATCAACTATTGAACGGCCAATGTATGAGGACATCCTGTATAGGAATATCCTAATGACACAGATTTAGCCCATGGTTGGCCCTTCATTAACTTTGATTTTCACTGACCCATTTGAACTTAAACTCAGCCAATTAATTGCCAATGCTGGAACAATGTTGGCAGTAGATCATGATAGTTAGCCATGGATTGGCCTGTACATCGGGTTTTTTCTAAAGGAATACATCCCCTAAATACTTTCTATAACTAAATACAGATTTTGGTTGGGAGAAAACAAATTTTAATTTATTTTGCCAAGATTAAAATACGAAAACACGTTTATTTGCAACACCTTCTAGAACAAGATTATTTCTTTGAACAGAAAATAACTGCTTTCTGTGGTGGCTATCATTCATAAAAATTGCTCAATTACGTCTAGCTGATTGCACCACACTCATCAGTTGCTGTTTCAGTGGCAAGAGGCAGCTGGGAACAACACGACTTAACAGAATGATATAATTTTGTCTTCCAGCTTATATTTTTTAAAAATGGTAGCCACCACAGAACGCAGACATTTTCTGTTCAAAACAATATTTAGCTTGATGGAGGCAATTCATGAGGGCCAGACCTCGTGCTCAACAACTATAATGATAAGTAGTCAACCAGTGGGCATAGGCCTAAGCAAGTTGCTTTGGATGAGAGGTTGGCAAGCAACAATAAAATACAAAGATTATTTCACTAATCAACTGTAAATTTACAGAGTTTATATAATTTTTTTCTTCTAATCCCATATACTCATCACGGCATTGGTTTCAGCACCTTAAAATAAGTGATGGTTGCATGCATAAATGATGACAATGTGTATGTAAATATAATCATATAAAGATTATGCTTTTATATTAAAGCTAATTAATTTGGAGTGCCTCCACCCTTGTTTAAGATGGATGTGTCCAGGGCGTCACCGTGAGATCTCATGTCCATGACGTCGAACTCATCTGATTCAATATCTAGGAGATCGATAGAGCTATCTAGCTCAAAGAGCGTTGTAGCACTATTTTAATTCAATTAAGCTACTGCCTTTGAGAAGACCGTGGATCAGCACACAGCCGCTTCCTCCGTGATGACGTCGCCGAAAGCTAGATTTTCCGGTGTGGAGATTGAATGGGCACTTCTCTAGTCATTCAGTCAACCGTAACTAAGGGTTTACCTAAGGGAAACGATTCCTCATTAATTATAACAAGGGTTTGGCGTCGATCACCTTCCATTCACATACTAGAAGATCATAGTTGTGCAGACTTATAAGCTCTAGGGTTTTTATCAGGTGACAACGGCTTGGTAGGGGATTCATGTTCTGTACCTTGGTTTACTTGGGATTCCATGCTTATGCACCGTCTCCAATTTGATACTAGGCCATATTACACCCAGCTTGTCTACTACTAGCTTGCTTAGATCTGTGAAGTGATGATCTTGAAAAACTTTATGCATTAGTTAGGTCTGCTGCGTATCGGCATCAACCTACTTTGGAGGTGACTCAGGATTTGCTTTTAAAAAGTCGTTGAAGTCAGTTGGAAGTGTTTTCTGCACCAACTTCTAGGTTTCTGTTGAGATAGTATCGACCCTTTGCTGCTATCCACGATAACCCCTAACTCTTTGGCCAATTTATTGAACGGCCAAATTGATACAGATGAAGCCATCTTACGTTTTTCGGTTCAACCAAGGTCTGTCGTTCCTGAGCTGCCAATTTTGATGGAGTCTGAGTTGCGGCAGGAGTCCCTGTATTTTATTTTATCCAATTAAGGGCAGTCTTGTTCTTATGAGACATTATCTCGAAAAGCATTGGCCTTGAAAATTTGAGCGCTTGAATTTGAAACTACATCTGAAGTACTTGTCGAGAATGTCAAGTCAACTTAATTGCCATACCTTGTAGAGAATTCGCGGTAGATTCTGGCTTAAAAGCCATTTCTATAGAATTTTTGGAAATAGTGTGTGGAGAAATATGTCTTCTAGCCACTTCTCCCACGATGAATAGAGAAGTAAGCTATCAATCAAGACCGCCAATGAGCCGAAAGCCTTAGAATTCTTGCCCATCTAAACCTCCGACAGGGCTGTTGGGTCTTTATTCGGACTCTTTATCTTAGTGCAATCATTAAGAAAAAGAACGTTGTATTAGAGGAATAAAAAACCTGTAAACTAGTGATATTTGTTGAAATCCAGTTTCAAAGCTTATAAACTTAAAAATTTCCTAATTATTCACTGAATGAAGATGAAAAATCGACAAACCATACAATTTCCAACAGCTTTGAGTAAACATTGATCTCTCACTGCCAAAAGAACTTTTCCATGGGCTTGTTGTCTTGGGGAGGTTTCTTTAAGAACATAAATTAACACAGATGCGGTCAATTCACCTTGTAAAAATAAGGGAATACAGATTAATCTAAAACTGTTTCCAGAGGCCAATCAAATTTAAAACCATAAAAAATTTGAAATCGCGATCACCTCCAAGAACCCAAAGCCATAAAATTGTTTGTTGGGAAACGAGTTGTAACAGTATCTTAATTTCACTCCTAAACCTTTAACGTCCTTTACAGATTTGTGCAAACTAGATTAGTTTTGTTTCTATTGTGCGAATCTTTAACATGATTTTTATTTATTTATTTCAGGTTGGAATGAAGTAGACAGCAAACTACTAAACAGGTAATTTATTACATCGGGTAGCAGTTCACATGAGTGTAACAATGGTAGTCATTTGTTTTCTAGAGATTTGTTTAAAAAGTCTCCAATTTCAGTTTTCTGTTGTTGAAATGTCTTTAATGATCTAACTACCGAAAGTTAGCTGAATTAAAACGAATAGGAGTGATGATTTTCTATTGAATAGCTTCAAAACCTATGAACATAATGAAAAAAACTAATTTTCCTATCCAAAAATGCTTCTTAATGTTTAAAGCGAAACAATTACGAGATACTATATTGATAGCTTTGATCTAGATCCGTCGAAAGTTCCAAAGAGTAACGCGTACAATAAACTTTTCTCTGCATTATACTTTATCGAGTTCATCCAAGCCCACTTTGTTTTCACACCTTAAAGTCATCTAAACAATGGTCCAGAAAAGGTTATTCATCTTGCAAGTCCATTTCGTTGGATTGTAATCCATTTGTTCAAATGATGCTGCCTGTAATGATGAACCACCATCCATCCGCCCACGCAATTTGACCATTAAGACAATTTAACAAAACAAAACGTATCTACCGCCTCCATCCCAAACGGGTTACTCGTACATTCCATCCATCCATTGTAAACTACAATAAAGTTGTAATTTTAAAGGTGCTAAATTTTTCATATGGTAACGTTTCATCCCATTAATTCGTTTGGTATTTTTTTGCGTAATTCAAATTCAAATTGGTCAATCACTGCGGGTGGCCCTGGAGGGTAAGTTGGATTTTATTATTGGAGGTGGTTGCCAGCCTAGGTGTGATGATTGCTTGAGTGGTTTCGTCTTACGTTAAATGGTATGCAAGTTGCTGATTATCCGATTATAAAGTGCAAATAGTATGCAAAACTGCCGCCTCTAGCAGTAGTCCTATAAAACAGCGTATTTAATGATTTTCTTGGGTAATCGCAGGTGGCAAGGAATTCTCGATATGCAAATTGATTGTAACGAGATTTTTCAAAAAAGTAAAGCTTGAAACTCAAGTTGGTGATAGAAAACTATATTGTACAATAATCAACCGCGAAACAGTTCTGATCTAATTTTGCCATTGAGATTTGTTAGATCGCATTTCGATCTTACAGGACTCTTGAATGTGATACGGATTGTATCCCGCTTTGGGCGTGTGATTATTACCTGGTTTTCATTGGTATCTAAATATTAAACTTGGTTGGCTCATTGACCGCCCGAAAACCACTAAAATAAACTATTGCAATCTAGCCCAGTCATATTAGGGCTTTCACCTCGGAATGAAAGATAATAAGCTGCAAATTGGTATGAACCTTTGTTTTGTCATTCTAAATGTTGTCTCAAAAGTCGCAATCGTTATCGTGTCCACGTCTCAAGATATTCAAGGTCAAAGGTCACAAAAATCGGTTTTTCGCGAATATCTGGCTTCCTATCGGTTAAATGAGATTTGCATTTATTATAAAAGTTGTAGGCTATAAAATTCCCTACAACTTTTGTTTAAACTTTTTTTTCATACGACCAACCGTTTTGAAGGTAGAGCGCGAAGAGTGCACATCGTACATTCATATACGGCCTAATGCAAGGTCAAGCGTGAGTTATGGTTATCAGTACGTTATAAAGTCAATTATTTACTTGGAAATTATAATTATTAAACAATGCCTATTATTTATGTACTAACTATTAATTATTTATATTTAATTAAAGTAAGTAACTTGATTTGCAACGGTACAATTTCAAACTAACGAATAATCTTGACTCATACAAAGTGGAGAGAGTGGCCTTGAATACTATAGAACATCTGTCCCGGCAATGAATAGAAAAGGGCATAGGGTAGGGACAAGTATTTCCAGGTATATAAGTATTGAGAAATTTACGCGTTTTAAAGAAAAGATATATAATGTCGTGTTAACTTAAAATAAAACTAAAATATATAATCCAGAATTAATAATATTTTATACTTAAATAGTTAAATATGAATAATTATATATAAATAATCAAGTTACTTACTTTAATTAAATATAAATAATTAATAGTTAGTACATAAATATGTGACGGATATACACTTAGCGAGCCGCTAGTAAAAGAACCAAATCAGAAGTTAACAGATTTTCTCCTTAAATAAAATAGGAAAGTGCGTGAAACTCTGGTTGTACTGATTACTCGTTACAATTCCTTCGTGCTCATTTGCACAGAATAGGTATTGCTGGAGACTCTATTTGCCAACGGTGTTTGGAAGAGGGTAGAAAACCATGAGTTTTGTATTTCTGGATATCCACCCTTTTCTTATGCCAGGCAGCAGATATTTGGTATGACAGCAATCCGCCGTAATATGCTTACAGACAAAAATCTGGCGGATCTACTTCATTACTCTATAGGGTATTCCAATAAGAGGTGTTATTTTTCATAGATCTTGTGATTTAACATCTTGCGACTTCTTCCTTTGGGGCCACGTGAAAGAGAAAATCCACGCCAACAGCCCAGCGTCGATTCAAGACCTCAAAGATGGAATTCGTGAGGCTATCGAGGACTTAGGGCAGCCACTTTGCGATTTGGTTATGGAAAATTACATGAAAAGGATATGGTCCTGTAAGCGTGTCGTGGTGGTCATTTGCTTGATGTTATGTTCCACTATTAACGACATACCTTCCTCTTTAGAATAAATAAACACCCGAACATTTATATTAAAAAATGGCATTTTTCTTTTAATATCAAAATAACACCTCTTATTGGTAAACCCTATGTAATAGTCGGGTCTGAAGAATGGGGTTCTTGAGTGCAATCAACCAAGTTCTGAACACCCAAGAGGAGCCGAAACAGCATCTTGCCCCAAAATCATATAAAGAGACAAACAGCAACCCCAAGAAGTAATATTATCCTTGTAATTACACTTCTACTCAGTTGACAATTAACAAGATTTAATTTGTCTTTTATCTTTATATAGTATCTCAAAACTCCACAAAATTCATAAATTGCATTTGTACCAGTAAGTGAAACCCCCACAGTGTAAATGTCCTCAGCTTTGTCTTTGTTGTAAATCCTAAACATTTACCACACCATATGTTTACAGAGACGTCCAGAACACCTGCGACACCTTTCGACTCAGTTCTTTTTTATTTTCATCTCACTGCAGATATCAGATTTTCCTCATTTCTAATTAATTATAACTGGAGGCTCATCCTTTACATTTTCCCCAACACAAAAGCATTCGTTTAGTAACGAAGCTGACTGCGTTCCAAAGTGCACCATCCTCCGTGCACAAAAGGCTTTGGTTGCTTCGCTCGAAACGTCGTCGTCCTCTGAGTCGTACCGCCTGTAACCAGAGATCTTTTGATAAAAAGGCACATAATCTGATATCACAAGAAGTTGGTGAACATAACATAAATAACTATCCAGGAGATGATGCTGCTCAGATTTTAACCGAATTTTCAACTACAAATTGTACACAAACTCTACAGATACGAGGATGGATGCCGATGAATGTTAGGCTCCATCGATTGTGCCTCGGGTAAGGCAGATGAGGAAGAGAATCAAAGCAGGGCGGTGGAATGAGCAAATGATTGTATGGAGCGGAGGAAAAAATTGCCGTATCGCCGAGGAATAATAACAATAACAGCAAAACAATGAACATCTGAAGATCTGATAATCCACTGTACATGAAATCAACCGTGAAACGAACTATCTTCCTTGGGCTTCACTAGAAAAGAAACTACGGTGGAGCCAGAAATGGTAATGTGTAGCGAAGACGTAAAATGAAAAAGCTTGGAAAGGTAAATTTCCAGCACCGAGTCTATTTTTACATTACAGCCAAAAAGAGTTGGAACATGCAACTAGACCAAATGCAATCTTGGAGCAGATTTTTCAGCTGAAGAATGTCCTGTATAAAAAAATACTCGTACCAAACTTTTCTAATAATTTCTGAAGCTATAGGAGACTGCCTAGCAGGAAAATTTGCATGCTGAATAATTTCACTATCCCAAGTGTATTTTTCAGTTTAATTCCTATCATCACTCTAGAAAGATTTCAATTCCGAAAAGATACGGATGAGAATGTAGCGAAGGTAACCTGCAACAAAAAAAAACTTAAAATCAAGAACCCATTAGGGTACACACAGGTAGATCTGATGTGGACCAAATGGTAAGTGAGGCTCTTAAAATTCTTCCAACTGCTAGTTGTGAGAGTCCAGAAACCCATTAGAAAACGACGGGGGAACCGCTTCTATTTGAATCGTTGTTGGGCTATTAAAAAGTTTCTGTGTAACTACGAGTATCTATCGGATCAACGATAGAATGGATTAACAATAGATACTGACCTGAAGTCAGTTTCGTTTATTCACTGTACAAGTATTGGGCCGGGTCGGCTCCCCAAGACATAGCAGTTTTGTTCTTTAAAGATTGGTCTAGTCTTTAATGATGGATATAATGATGGAAATAGATTGTGGCCTTCCGAACAGCTTGTGATCACTTAAGATGATTGATTTTCGGGCGAAGGCTAGAGTTCGAGATGAATAGAATAGAGTCGCGTTAAAACTAGTTCTTACAGGTTTCTTGCTATTTTACGTCAATAGTTAAACAAGCACAGATACCGAATAGTATATCGCATAATTTTAAATTTAATTCATATTTGCAAATTATGAATTTGTAGATTTTATGCCTAGATTGTTTAATTGTTCCCAACTTTCTTAGAACATAAAATTAATCTAAATAAATTTTTTGGGTTTTTAAGGAACTTCTCCAAAAAATCTTGAAAATTTTTTTGCAATATGTTTTTGCACTCTACAAAACTCATCAGTATTCTCAGAAAAACAAAACATTGCACTGATTGTCGTTGAACCTCAACTTCCCTGAACATTCTTAGCCTTCACCTGAACATCAACACACCAAACATTCCGAATCAAATCAATGTACACTGTCGGTAATACTCGTAGTTTTGGGCGTTCTTTTGGAGGGTAATGACTTTCTTGTGATATCTATCATTATTATCCCACGGCTTCGAAAATTTCTAAGCTTTGATTTGAAGTCTTTAATTTCTATTTTTTGCACAATATCGAATCGATTGGAACAATCACATGAAATCGAAATCAGGCAATATTTTTTTCATGAAGTCTAAATGTATATGTATGTATATTTATACACTAAAACACACATATAAATAGCTTTTAACTTGTATTGAGAGGACTAGACAAGGTTAAAAGTAGAAAAACTATAACAATATGAAGAATAAATCCCTTGGTGCATGATTTATATGACACAGAGTGAAGAGGAGGTCATAATTCATTTTTAGTGTAATTATTTTCAAATTTGCAACGAGAGAAGAAAAAAGATGAATTTTTGACAATTTAATTTCGTTTCTGGCGAGTTGTTTTTTTTTCTTTGGAGGGGAATTAAAAAGCAGGTTGTGAAGAGATGTTTTTGCCACATTGTGAGCTTTGATGCTAATTGTTGCTCAATAAATTTTCTGGGAAATCATGGCCAAAAAAAGATACATTGAAGCAAAAAGATTGAGCTACATTATCTCTTGCATTTCATGTATTATATTATCATATATTTCTTCTACTTAAAAATAGAATATGATAAAAATTCTATCAGAAGTTAAGTGGAAACAAACCCAGAATCATTTTCGTCAATTCTTTGTTTTCAAAGCTACGTGTCTACATTTTATGAGAAATAAACTTACTAGCTGTCGTTGCATACTTTAGACGCTAGTACTTTCCTTGAGCTTCACCTGCGTTAGAATACTAACTACTAATTTCACACGCAAATGAGATAATATCTTGCATCAGAGCTCCCCGCATTAAAAAAGAAACACATATTAATATATTTGAAACCACTATCACGTTTTGTGGTAATATTTTCTGTTATCTTCATAGTGGTGACCCCGACGTGATATTTCTTTGCAATGAACTGCTACGCATAAGCTCTATAAGCTCGTTTTTTCTTTGCACCACTCAGTAAGTATCTTGGCTGTTGCATTAATTGTACTTTTATGGTGTTTTCCTGTTAAACTGTGTTGCCACAAATCATGTTTAAAAATATGAGACTAAAAGTTTACGTTCCACTCCACTATTTTGTTTTTTATTGCGGTAGCCAATGCAGTTTCAAAAGCTAGCTAAACTTTTCTTGTCTCCAATTATTTCGTTCTATATTTATTTGGCTTGTATATAGTTGCCAAATTAGTTAAAATTGTTCGCAACTAATTTGTTTTTAAATACAAATCACTGATACTTTTAAGCAGTTATGCTTCCACTCACTGATCCTTCTTATGCAGTTATTCTCTACTTTAGCAGTTTAGTTAAGTTCCTGTGTGCATTTCCCACGCTATTCTCTATTTTAGCATTTTAAATAAGTTCCTGTATACGTTTCCCATGTCGTCGTGTTTAATCGTATACCCTCAGAAATTCTTGAAATTCAAACAGTCTCTATGTCATCTAGCTTATTCTTTATCAAGATTTTTAGGGTTTTGTAAAATAATTTTACAAAACCCTACTAAAATGACGTCCTGCCTGTCCGTCCGTGTGTCACACCACTTTTTCTCGTAAACCACATACGCTATTAACATAAGATTTTGTGAGTAGGTGTAAGATGACGCCCTCTTCAAAGATTCATGACAAAAAGAAATTTATAAGGTTTTTAAGGGAAGTCTCCCCATATAGAGGAGTAGACCCTGAAAAAAAGGGGTGCAGGGGAAGGGGAAATGTACGAAAATCTTGTGTCCCTCTTATGATTGGACACCTTCGACCTGAAAAATTTGAAAAAAAAATCACAGACGTTAGACCTTGGAAGTACAAGGGCAATAAATACCTCAGAAGTCGAAATTCTATCAACTTTGTTAATAATAGTAAATTTAATGAATTTTATATTTTAGATAATAAAATCAAAATGGGGCCCTTAAATTCCCCATAAGTTACAATATAAGTTTCTTGATAGTAATTGTATGTATCCTGAAAATTCTACAATAATCGAAGAACAAACAGCTAAGTCACAGCCGATTGAATATTTAACAATTACAACAACATTAATACGTGATACTAGGGAGATACACGTTTGCTACGAACCTAGACCCTACAAATATATAGGAATTTTGATAAAAATTTTAAAAATGGGTTTTAATACTGATGTGTTATCATTATTAACTAAGCGACGGGGTCAAAACACTTGTAACAAAACGGCGGCGAATTTCAATAAAGGTGGTCAAACCAAAACGCACGATGTTAGTTGTAAATAAAACAAAAAGTTTTCAGAGGATTATGTTAATATTTTTTATTATAATAGAAGAATCTATGACAATCACGTATGAAATAAAAAATCACCCAAATACGGCTACGATGGCATATTTCTATCCATATTTTCAATGACTCTGAGACATAATTGAGGTTCAATGTCGTTAATCTGCTGAATTATCTCATCGTTCAGCTCTTGAATTATTCTTGACTTATTGACGTACACTTTTTCTTTTAAATATCCCCAAATGCGGAAATTCTACGCTTGTTAACGAGTCTGCTGAGGTGAAAGTGTGCCTCGTCGCTGAAGATGATTATCTTTGTAAACCAACCATTTGGCGTATTGCCGACGCTTGAAATGGTCAGTAGTCTTCGGCTCTTGAGTTATTTGAACCTCGTAAGCATTCAAATTCAAAATTCGCATCACTTATGTTCGTGAGATGTTCAATTGTTGGGCTCGACGACGAGTCGAGGTTGATGGCTCTTCTGCCACACTATCGCGAACAACAGCAATGATTATGCTGACCAAAAAAATCACGAAGTGCGAAAGGCATTTTGATTTCGTAAAGGGTTTCAACAAAATTAACGTGCTGCTCAATTGTGTACTTCTCTATGGTTGAATTTATCAAACACTGAAACAAAGAAATGTCAAATTAAGTTGGGCGAAAAACTTGACGTTAACGTGTGACTCACAATTAACATCCTAGATTATGGTTGAATCACCCTTACCATAATAACCAGATTTAACTTTTTGAACTAAGTTTATGGAATCTGTACGAGTATATTAGTCAAATTTTGATATGTAGAGCATATTGTTTGATTTACTGATTGTTTTACAAAACTCTTCTGGCAGGAGCACTCTCTTGCTACTTTAACTTATTTGTTTTAAAGAATGGTTCTAATTTCTCGGTATTGCATATTGAGAGTTTGTTTTCTTTGTATAACAGTAAAATTAAAAACCGCTTGTATTTTGAAAGATTTTCATATATAAGACCCGGAGTTCCTCTTTCTTTTCATATTGTTTTCCTCCAGAAGGGCATTTTGTGTCCCAAAAAAATATCATCTAGTGCCGGTGACCATCATCACATCCAAAGTGGTTTAAAGTAAAGCCCCGTAAAAATGCTAAACAACTCCATGTTATATCAGATTCTGCACAACTCTCCTTTCTCAAAACGTAAATCATTTTTGTATAACAAGTCGTTCAACAGTTATTTTCATTTTTCCGATATTTTCGTCAATGCTCACATTAAAGAAAATGGCCAAGGCCTTTCACATAGCCGGCCTTTACATCAGTTTAATGATTCATAAGCTCCTGTCATCTTAAAATTCAAAAACTGCAATGCGTCCACTATTTACATGGAGGGTGTGTCAAAAAACAGGCTACTTAGAAAAACCATGAAAGGACGAAAAGAAAGCAACTGGTCATACAGAAAACAACGCAAATGATGGGAAAAATTCGCTTGATATAGACAGCAAACGATGCTAGGAATCTCAAACTGGATTCTTTGGTTTCCCGGTTTTTTCATTTTCGATTTAACTGAGTGGTTTTTAACAGCCAAAAAAAAAACGGTTTTTGGAAAAACCAATCTTTCGGTTCTTTACTTACCAAATTTTTTAAATAAAAAACTCGGGTCAAAATTAAATGTACTCGTATACATAAATTATGTCCATTGGTTAACTATACGTATAAATGGTTTTTGAATTTTTACTCATAAAATTATTTAAATCAAAATGAGCTGAAGGATATTTCACCTTTATGCTTAAAATAAGAGATTAACGTATCGAAATCCAAGCCGATAGCTTATTGTTAAGTTAAGCCAGTCATTTACAGTATACGGATGAAAGATCCTTTTGTTCAGTCCCCAAGCATTTTGCATTTATTGTGTATCGTGTGCTAGATTCATTTTATGTGAAGTCCTCCGAATTGAAACGAAACATATACAACTACCAAAAAGAACGCATCAAAAATAGACATTTGCTCTGCTCTGGTGGTAGTAATGCTGCCTAGGTAGGGATGGCAAAGAAACTTTTTTCTGATTTTTGTACTCGGTATTTTTCTATTCCTTTATATCCGGGTTTTAACTGGTTTCAGAATTTGAAAGAAAATACCGGTTTAAACCGGGAAGAAAAACCGGTTTTTCGAACCACCAAAAAAAAACAGTTTTCGATTCAGCCGATGCGGTTTTTCCCATATTTAGTTTGGGTTTGACTTAGGCTAGAGAGCATTACAAAAAATATTCCAGCGACTATTCCATTGTAAACCAATAAAGTAGTTCTAAGAGTTCTATTTTAGGGGTAGTATGAAGTGCCCATGTATTACAAGTAAGTCATGCAGCACAGCCATGTAATTTGCCTATTTCCTTCTTATGTTTTATGTACAGTACACACCAAGATTACTGCTCCATATAAAAATTTGTTCTCTATATGGCAGTGTTTAGCCAAGCAAGCTCTCAAGCTACACATATGGATTGCCTGCAGCTATAAAGAAAACACAATGATTTTCAAGCGCCTTACAGCAGTATTAATATTGTTGTAATGTTTTTGACTTGAAGATCCCAGAACCAGGTACTTAACTTTATTCATGAGGCTTATAGGTGCTTCGTTTAATTTAATAATGCTACAAATTCCGGCCATTGTCGCCATTTTCTTGTGCACTGAAACCAAATTTCATAAATATTAAGTTCTATATTCCTTGCCGCACTTTGTGATTTTTATTTAAATATTTAACTATTTTCCGTTCATCGGCCCCTTTTTATCACCACTTGTATTTCCCCTATTATTCTCATTCATAAAAATCATAGCTCTCCCTTTACCTCAAGTAAATTTCAATTTTTTTCCTTTTACAATATATTTTAGTTCATTAACAAACTATACTTAACCTCCCTCATTCCACTAGTAGCTACAATTGTTTTCCCATATTACTTGTTTTTCCAATTTATTCATAGCAATGGGACAACAATCGCTAACTAATTATATCTCCTAATCCCGTTATGATGCTTATACGTATAACAAATCGCCCATTACAATGAAATGGATGTAAGCATTTTATCGCTTGGCATCAATTGGAACTTAATCGTTCAATCTCTGAGGGACGAAGGGATTTTCAGTAAATAGTGCAAATATGCAAATTCTCAATGTCAATGGCTGCGTAGTGTGAGATTGAGCAGTGAAGACTAAATTTTTAAATTCAAGTTGTTTGATAGGGAGAACAATTTCTTTGATCACTCGCGTTGTTTCTGATTTATCTATTGCTATCACATTGAAGGTGGATTTTAGAGAAGTGTTTGAAAAAGTTGACAAAGGGTTTTGTTGAGACCGTAGAAGAGAACTGTTTCGCGTAACGAAAAGTAAAATTTTGAGCCGCAAATTTTCCACAACGAAGTACGAGTATGGTTAAATTGCATCAAGTGGGAATTAAATGTGCTTTAATTTTGCTCCAATAAAGTTTTTTATTTAAGTTGTGGAAACTTTTGAACCACAATTACTCGCATAATCGAAAGTACTACGAATCAATGTGAAGAATCATACATATGTATTTGGAAACAAGAGCAAGAACTTCTGCACTTTAACTACATGGAATCGGGAACTAGAATGCTATGAAAGTGATATCGTAGTTATGAACGCGAGCCAATTTTGCTGAAAGAAAATTTGGGAGAATAAATTTCCACTTATTTTGAACATCCACATAGTATTTTGTGTCCTGAATACCCTTTGCGTCACATTGTAGTTTTATCACTAATTAATGTTAGCCTCTGTGGTTTTCAAGTTTTTGTCTTCTTCTTCTACGATGGCGCTACAGTCCAAATAGGACCTTGGCCTTCCGGATAAATCGCGCCTAGTATTCTTGATCTATTAACCACGTCTTCTAGTTTGTTGTACTATCTACATCAATTGGGTGCTCCCAGCTTTTATATGACTTTTATTGTGGCCTTTTGTCCACAGTTCGTCGTTTTTGCGACTTCCCAGGCATTCGAGTTTTCGACATAATCTCGAAGTGGCCTATCCATTTCAATTTTTTCAGTTGAATAGATGATTATGGCTCATAAAATGTGACGTTTTGTTTTTCTGAAGTGTTTCTTATATATGAGGGTCATAATTTTAGTTTATCTTTGTTGACGCTTAATCAAACCTAATGTATTGATTGAACTAGCTCTTTAAATACCTTCTGTGAAACGGGAAGAAATCTGGCAACTATAACACTGTCACGGACATAAGCCACGAATAGTACGGATATTACTTCAAGCCGTTTGCTTCTACGGACACGATTAAGCTCACAACGTCAAATAGTTTGTACAACTCATCGTTATAAAGTAGTCTCCACTCTGTTCTTTGTTTCACTTGTACATGGATTTTTCGGAGCACTTTGCTTTCAAATATGTCCAGTGCTTTTTCGGATTAGTTCGACGGAATATTTATGTCTACTATTATTAATAATAAAGTTCAGGAAATTTTTTCTTCTTAAGTATTGCTATTGCTGTAGTCATAAAGACCAACCTTCTAGATTTTTTCAAGATATTATGGATCATAAGTTTTCAATCGTAAGGGGGACACCAATTATTCTCCTCTTCTCTTGTACCCCACGAAGGTGGAGGCATTGTTTCAAGATCTGTTTTGAAAAGCTTTCACCAAGAACTTTCATTTTACACTTACATGTTTGCCTTCTGTTCAAAAATCGTTTGAGAGTCCTCTTCCAATATGGGTGGTCTGTAGTGAAAAGGTAGATATAAATGCCCGGGAAGAACTGCAGCGATGGTCTGCTGCCTCGGCGAAAGAGGATGGTAGGATCCGCCGAGATTTGGCCTTGTCTAGAGACGCGTAAATGCGCTGGCAAGCTAGCGTTGCTGTGTCGTGGGGCGGGTTCTTTACCCACTGCAAAAGAATTTCGCATTCAATAATTGAAGTGATCTAATGCCAATTGACTGGTGTCAAGGCCGAGATAACCTACTAAAGTTTGAATTATCTATGGCCAGTAACAAATTGGGTCGGGAGAAAACAGACGGACTTGAGCGCAGACTTCGTCGTTACCGATGATACTTATGGCCCACAGATAAGAGTGGAGCACCCAGGTGGAAGCGGTGCCCCTTCGTACCCTCCCAACCGGATCAAGATCCAAATGTAGACGTGGCCATATATCTCCTGTTTGAGTGAAAAACTCGTACAAACATAATTCGCATGAATGTAAAAGTGGCCAATTTATATTATAGTATGTAATAGAATCACATAACACTATACCATAAAAGGTCACACGAGCGGAAGGCCACTCTACCTGGGCAAGAGCCTTTGTAACGCAATAAAAGGGGAGAGCTCGCCTGATGGCTAGCTCATGTTAGTGGAGAGGCCCGCCATCGTTGCAGGTCCCATACCTGGTCCTGGTTCCGATAATTAAAAGACCGAAGCTTAAATTTAATTAACCAAACATTATTATTTCTATCTCCATCATTATTTATAACAAATCTATTTTTCAATTTCAATCAAAATTTCATTCAATTCTAACAATTAATCCGCATCATATCGCTTTTACTCTCTTTTTCTATAATATTTTCCCTTTTCGTTCTAGTCTTATTACTATTTCATTTCGCATGATAAATTAAAACATGTGCAATGACCGGAAAAATTAAATGACGAAAAAAATAAGAAATATATAGTTTACTCCATTTAACATGATGCAGAGTTTACTGTATTTGATAGTTTCATGTCATAATCGTTCAAGTATGATTAAAAAAAAGAATATTTTTTGAAATAATTTTAATATAAGTTTAGAAAACAGTAATAAAATGAAGACAAACGGTGTACTCACCTACATCCTCGCCGGGCGCCCGCTGACGATGTGATGGTTGACTATACTGCTACAAACTGTTAGTGAAAATGATGATGGTGACCATTGCATCGCTGCTCATCTTTTCCTACTCTATCAATCTCACACTATATTATAACATCATTTTCTACAAACGACCAACGAAATTACACATTCAATTTGAAGAAGAATTTACTGAATTTCAGTTCGTCAAACGTTAATTTTGATAACTTGTCAAATTCCTTCATAATATCAATAAAGATGAAATTCCAACAAAACAACTTCCAAGATGCCGCCATACAACCTGTTGATCCAATTGGGTCCTTGAAACATTTTTTGCATCTAATTTACGCGATTCATGCTCGCACATCAGTATATAATCACACCGCGTACCATTGTCTAGCGAGTTGCATTGAAAAAAATCAATCAATTAATCGCATTTTAATTTGCTAAAACAGAGAACCCAAGCAGGCAATATTGCGAAATACATTTGGCGTTCATTTTGAAATAGCGTCCCACGATGCCCACGCAGGCATAGTATCTGTTAATCTATTCCCCCAAAACCACTAATTTTCGTTAAACGCACGTTACTCATAGGCGCGAAACAATATTGCATGTCCTTTTTCTGTTTATTGCTTCGAAATCAAGCAGCTATTACCCCTATTCAAGGAATTAAATGAACGCTTCGCGCTACATATAAACTACCGACGAATTAACGTTTTGTTGTCAAGCTGAAACGATGCTTTAGAGCTCCACGTTGTTCATATCTAACACAATTGTCAATGTGCCGTTCCACGCTGCGTTGCTGTTTGATGACTAGATACGCGGGATCGTCACTTCTGTGGCTAATCGCGACCAATATGATCGCGCGGTGATGCCTCTGGGTCAGTTCTTTGATTTAGTTGTAATCAAACGTCATATAAATAATGCCTCTAAGAAGTGAAGGGGAAGCTGAGATGACCCGTGCCACGGAAACCCGCTAAAAGTCTCGAGGGCGCGTCTGTATCTGTTTCTCAGAAAAGGAGTGCTTGTACGCAGATCTTACATGCAAGGAGATCGTTATGAGCTTTTGTCATGTGCTGCGGTCGATTTTCTTTCTATGGCTCGACTTATCTTGTGCGGATAACGCTTTTTGCTGAAACCGTGATTCCACTAGACACAGAAAAGTCTTTGTTGGGTCAATTTGCTCCGCAAGAAAGGATAAGGATTTGACGACGAGCGACCAAACAAATTTTGAACAAATCGCCATTTGTTCCGAAACAGGCCCCTTAAGTGGATCTAATGCGAGTACGCGCGCACCTCTCATGTATCATATTTGGATTTCCGTTGCTGCCATCGTCACTGATTGATCGCAATTTACTCATCACGGGTGCGCAATCATAATCGGCTATTGATCACACTCCGCATCCATGCATGAGCAAGAGACGTAATTTGACCGCTTTCTAGGCCACACTAGTACCAAATCGATCACGATGTTAATAACAATCAAGGATGCTATTCGAAATGGCCGCCAACAAAAAAGCCGCGGAACGACGGAAATATCGCGAGAAAAGATATCTGCACTGCACTTCGCTCTAGTATCGGTAACTAACTACAATATCACTCCGACGGATCTGGAAAGCTTTCCTTTCAGTCTTTTGTTATTCACGGCGCGAGACTCGCACACACAGTCCGCGCATTCATCTGACGCGCTTGTTCGTGATCTCAAACCAGAATCCCCGATTTGCGGCACCTGTAAATCCAAATCCGCTGCTAGCTCAGCTGAGTTAAATTGCCTTCGCCAATACAATACATAGATATGATGCACTAAATTCGTGTTCCTTTGTCCGAAATTTCAATTTGCAGATTTGCGTGGTTAAGTTAATAAAATTAATAATAGATTGAAAAATTAAATCATAATAAATGATAAATATTGTAACGAATATCAATGCAAAGAAAAAATCTACGTTTCATGCAATAAAACCACAATATAAATTTATATTTATAATAAAAAACATTAAAAAAAAATTTTTTCTCTTTCCAAATTTTATAATTTACAAAAAATTAAATCTGAGTAACAAAACTTTTCAAATCTGCACTTGAAATTTCGGAACAGTGTTATGCGGCTTTCGGGCAGTTGGCTTGGGTGACTGCTCGATTATTGTGGGTCCCCCCTTAAGAACCATGAAAATTTATTTAATACTTGAACTTACAAGAAGCAATCACTTATGATATATATGCCATGTTTGAGAAACTGCTGCGGCACACAGACGGACTGAAAAAATCGATTTCAATAGAGTTTTGTAAGGAGTAAGAAATCTTAAAAGTGTCGGACTTAAACATAAGCTTTTAAGAACACCTTATGATTCAGGTGCAGAACTTAGCAAACAGGAAAACTTTTCTTCTAAGTTTCTATAATTTAAAAAACTTGTCTTTGTTGATATACAGGGTCTCCAATAAGAGATGTTATTTTGATATTAAAAGAAAATTGCTATTTTTAAATACAAATGATCGGATATTTATTTAATTATAAAGAAAAAAGTATGCCGTTAATAGTCAAAAATAACATCAAGCAAATGACCACCACGACCACGCTCACAAGACTATATCCTTTTCATTAAATTTTCCATAACTAAATCGCAAATCCTCGATAGCCTCACGAATTCCATCTTTGAGGTCTTGAATCGACGCTGGGCTGTTGGCGTAGACCTCCTTCACGTGGCCCCAAAGGAAGAAGTCGCAATGCGTTGAATCACAAGATCTCGGTGGCCAATTGTGATCATCTCTTCGAGAGATAACACGGTCCGGAAACTTTTCCCGTAAAATATCAATGGTTTCGTTGCCTGTGTGGCACGTAGCGCCGACTTGTTGAATACCATCCAATTCCGGCCATAAAAAATCATTAATCATTTCTCGATAGCGCAATACATTCACCCTAACTGTTGCTCCAGCCTCATTTTCGAAAAAGTAAGAGCAAATGACTCCTCCAGACCATAAACCGCACCAAACAGTCACACGTTGGGGATAGAGAGGCTTTTCAACAATAACTCTTGGGTTGACGAAGCCACCGAAGTGGAAATGGGCCTCATATCTCAAGATAATTTTTCCATGGAATTCCGGATCATTTTCATGCATTTCAAGGACCCAATCAGCTAAGACACGACGTTTTTGATGACCCACTGACTTGAGTTCTTGTATCAACTGAACTTTATAAGTCGACAAGGAATGGACAAACCTGGGTTGTCTTCAACACTTTCGGCTACAGCAGCAATATTTTTGGCTGTTCTTGAGTGACGTGCACGGGTTTTATTCTTCACACCAATAAGTTGTATTGCCGTTCGACAAGGTGCTTCACGACGACCCAAAATGTTCGAGTTTTACGAACCGTGTCTGCCAAATTTTCACCATTTTCATAGTGAATTTTAATAATTTTATTGCGTTGTTGAAGCGTGTAGCGTTCCATTTTACTAATGGCGTAGTTTTTACTTGTCAAATGTCAAAAATTATAGCTTTAAAGGTGGCATCTACCGAAACAGCGAGCTATTCAAAATAACACCTCTTATTGGAAAAGCCTTTACTTGAGTTTGCTCTTTAATGAAGGAGAGTGAGAATAATGTACACGACCACAATTGGTACATTTTACTCGCTAGCTGTGCTCTTTGATGAGTGTTTCGCTGACAGTTTTGACAATGTGTCGGGCCTTTTTGTTTATTGTTGTCGTAGTTCTAACCAACTACTGTCTGCAATATAATTTTGCTCTCAAATTAACTTCTTCGATACTAATGCTCGTGTCAAAACATCATTCTTTAATAAAGATAAACTCTTGTTGTCCGGCCGAACCTTACGAAGCCATATCAAAAATTAGAACTAATATCGCTTAAATTCCTTGTACCAACACCCATCATGGCAACTGGTACAAGCCATTTACAATTTATAGTAGCACCTTTCTAAAATTATACTTTAAACCTTTTTATAATCCCATAATTTATGATTTGAAATTCCATTCATGAAATTCATAGATCGTGAATATTTAGTATCTATCTTACTACGTCCGTTCCCCCCCTCTCTCTTTTACACGCTGAATGTCCACTAAGCCAGATGTAGCGAATCCTAATATCTATTAAGAAAAAATCTTTAAATAAATTCAATAAAAATCCGATTAGCATAAATTGTCTTTGCACTTGTTGCCGACAGTGGTATATCCGAGGAATTGTAAAAAACGACCAAACATACGCCATTTATCATATATGCATGTTTGTAGCTCTGAAAGTGGGCGCACGATAGATGA
Organism: Odontomyia ornata; assembly: GCA_963969285.1. NCBI lineage: Eukaryota > Metazoa > Arthropoda > Insecta > Diptera > Stratiomyidae > Odontomyia > Odontomyia ornata. The sequence continues at coordinate 2,290,094 of OZ017740.1, read as the reverse complement.
ACAACAACAAAATCGCCTTCAAATCTGAAATATCGTTAAATTAAGCTTCTGAACGGACGGTATAGTGTTGAGTTAAATAAAGAAATTCATCAGGCAGCTTGGAGCGAGTCGCTTTATTTATGGCGAAGGCAGGTTGGTGGAGTTTAATTGCTCTCGTGGAAACTCGAAGCTGCTTTTCCGCTGATTGTTTCACTATTAGATTAAACATATTGGAATAAAATATATATACGAATGATGTGATACAGGGTGGTGCTACATCTATTACTCAAAGCTTGTAAAAGGACGTTGTAGAATGAAAACAGACTTCAAAGCGAATTCCAGCAGTTTTCGGGTATAGTACCAATCCCTTCCTTCAAGTAATATTAATCTTCTTAACGTTTAAACTAATTACGTACACTTTATCCAATCTAAAATGAAATAGAATGACTTCAACACCCTTTAAATTGTTTTTGCATCTACGACTATTACTTTGCGCTCGACATTTTCTTACCCATATGTAAGACATTTGCTTGCAAGCAGTAGTTAAAGTCATACTCACGGTATAAATTTCATTGAACGCTGACACTACCAACATACCATGTTCAAAAGCAACCAGTTAACCATTTGGCAGTCGTAGCTTTCCAAGTTCCGTCAACCATGACGTGTTTGCATCTGTGTATACTCGAACACTTCACATACGGTTCCACTTGAGCGCAGAGGTGTTAATTACTAACTACTGTATATTCCCACACATTTGTACCTCACGCTGATTGTGAATTGCTACTGCTAATATTTGGAGCTACTTGTTGAATTCTGTGCTAATTATTATGCAGTTTCGCATTTTGATGGACATGCATTTTATGGTTTTTATTCATTTATTTTAATTTAGCATGCGATTGTATGCATCCGTTGCCCGCGATGGAGCGAATAAGAACAATTTTGTTATTTTTGCGTAGGCCGAGACATCTATTTTCGCAGAAGCGAATGTGTGGAATTTTATTTAAAAACTTTTATGGATGTGTTTTTGGCGAAACAAAACGATTAGTAATTAAATTATGTATTCAAATTTTCTTCTGTTCTTGGTTCCGCACTTTGAGTCTCATAGTCTCTTCTCAAAACGAGAAACAACGAAGAACCTGTTAATTTAATTATCACATGACAAAAGATTTTATTTTTAGTCGCGAAATTTAATCTATCTCAGTTTAATGTCATGTTTTATTTATTCCAATCATGATCCGGTTGATGAATTTGAAATAAATTTTTACGACGGGGGGATGAATATGCATTTAAATTGGTGGATGTTATCAAGTGCGTTGTATCTTCCAGGTAAACCTATAGCCAAAGTGAGGTAGTGGTGCCGTTATCGATTGGCATTGACTTTGGTAGCCCTGAAAACTTTTTGGCTTGAGCTAAAGTGAGGCTTTTTGATTTGAGAAACATCGCTTTCTCTTGACAAATGCTGGTTTAAATACGGCTGTCAACAAAGCCTCACTCAATTTTTTCAGTTTTCTACTTTCTGTCTAAATATGTGAATTAGAATACTTATGTGTGAGAATATCTCTTCAGATTATACGGTACTTTGATACATTCACCACAATCAATCAGGAAGCTTCTCCCAAAGTAGCCAAAAGTCTCCATAGTCGATTATGTCTACCACGGATGGCCTGTTTATTTTCTTGCTTGATTTTTCAGCACAAATATCGCGTTATAATTAATTTTGCATCTTTTAAAGTGTGGAATTCTAAAGGCAAGAAGACGACGATCTATCCGAATTTCATTAGAGAAAAAAGTACGCGCTGCACAATATTCAAGAATTTTTAAATTTGGTCAATAACTCCCTGGATTTCCCGTAACGGTTAATCTTTAGAAGAATGTGCCTATGTAGCTTTTAAATCTTCATTAGAGTCTATCACACTTAAAATTAATTCTTTTAAGAAAATACATCCCAACAACAAAAACATATTTAATATGCAGCGTGGCAATTATGAATATTAAATTAATCCATATAAATATTAATTTGAGACAATATCAATGGTATTTTATGCTAATCATTTTTTTCCATCCATAACATATGTCCAGAAATTAATGAAAACCTATTAAATGTTTTTTCTGTTTCTTCGGCGTCACATTTCGGGGACATATGAACATAACAGAAAGTCTGAATGAAGAAAAAAACCTCAAATGGGTTTCAAGATCTTTTCAAAGATACTAAAGATCGACGGAAGATTTGTGATGATCTTTGAAAGATTGAATATCTTGAAAGAATTGGAATATATTTAGGAAATATTTTTGATACTGGACTAAGATATGTTTTAGGATGAAAGAATGAAAAAAACAAAAAAAAAACAAAATGTTGTCTGCGAAGCGTGATTTAATTTTTAATGATATGCAAATATCGAGTTTTGTGTGGTGTTAATTAACAATAATTTGAACATTCTCAAGTTGTCACCATTTGTTGTCTGGTTTTCATAATTAGTGTTAAATTTTTTTTTGCAAGACTTTGACGTGCAATTGGATGTTGGCGGAATTTATGTAATCCTATTTTGGAAAGTTGTTGATAATTGCTCAAAATGATTACTTTTTTATGGTCATTAATTCTTTTATATGTTAAAGTTCAAGTAGACTAAAATGATAAAGTACTGAATTGTTAAAAACGACTATGTTGAAAACATTTTTGCCGAGTACACGACATCGAATATGAATTAGTGAGAAGTTTTAATTCTCCTTATCAGTTGAAAAATCAATTAAAAATTTTATTGATGATAGAGATAAATGCAACTATCAAGGCAATGTAATGATTTGATAAGATTCTTCAGAGAACAGGAAAACAAAAAAAATTATGCTCGACGATTGAATTATCGTTTACAATTTAAATATGTCCTTACTTGCATTAACTTAGTAACGTTTATTTTTGTCAATTTCATGTGGGCGCACATTAAAAAATTTAAATCTTACAAGAGCGTCAACACCAACAATTTTTCTTAATGTTCACTTTCCAGTGATACTTACGAAATACTCTTTTCTTCTTTTTCATAGCACTAAAGCCCCTCTTGGTCCTTCGCTTCCTGCAACAAGCACCTCCAACTGCCTCGATCTATTGACCCCGCCCTCCTATCCGAGCAGCGATGAACTTTCTTCGTCGGCTGAATTAGACCACAGTTTGCTCGATTTCCTTTCTGGTCTCCGCCCTTCAGTTCTCCCAATGATAACTTTTGGGGCATCTGTTGTTGGTCCATACGATTCACATGGCCAGCTCACTATAGCTCCCGCCGTCTTATAATCGTTGAGACCTCCGGCTCATCAAGAACTTCATACAGCCTATAATTGTATCGAATTTGCCAGGCCACTGTCTAGCTTCACTCCGATTATTCGCTTCAGGACCTGTCTATCGAATGCGTACAATACGTTTGCGGATGTTTGAGTTAAGGTCCATGTTTCACATCCATGGTATAGCACAGGTTTTTCTATGTATGCACCTGGTCTTCAGGATTGTCAAAACTGAATAAAATATTTTAATTGTGAGCTGTATTCTTCGGCGTATTTCTTCTCGTTCGTAGCCTGTTCTCGTTATTTTTTTTTAAATGCTTCCATTCCCTACCACTCCTTCCATCACTCTTTCATCGTCGCAGAACGCTCGTGTGATCTGAACTTCACACGTCGTCGATTCCTACGTGTGCCTCCAGGCAATGCTAAAACATCGGTATAAGGGGTACTCAAAATGCTGTGAAGTATTCCTTTCCTGCTAGCCTAGTCCAATTCGTGCACAGTTCTCAAGGGTAAAAAAAAATATTATAATACGAAGCAGTCAAATTCCTTAAGTATCTCGACCTTAGGGTCTAAAAAACTAGGATTGTCTTCTTGAAATGCCAGATTCCCTACTTTATGAATCACGCTTAGCTATCCTCAATATTCCTTCGCTGGAAATGCGTCGACTCTACCTTGATGAATGTTTCTTTTACAGGCTTTGCCGTGATTTGCTCGATTCTCGCCTTGTCAACCAGGTTCCAGTGACGCGCGTTATGCGTTCTACAAGATCGTTGAACATCTTTGATGTTCCATGTGCACGTAGTTTGGTGTATTTTCACTCACCCATGCTCAGCTTACCTCGTAACCATGATGACCTTCAGCTTGGGCCCTTCCTCCTTTCGTATTTAGTTTATAAAAGATTTGTCAACTGTCTTCTTCTCAGCTCTCATTAATTTTTCTTATTTATTTTCTCCTAGTTTTTTCGTTTTTTATTACTTTTATCTTGCTTTTTGCATGCTGTACTATTATTTAATTCATTTTGCTGTGCTATTATTTCATCTATATTGTTATTGGAATTTTTTTTCTGTTAAATAGAAATAAATAAATGCCCTAAGATACTGCATTTTTAATCCTCCGGTCTCTTTTCTTAAAAACCAATAATGAGTTTACATTTTTGACTGGTTCTGGAAGATTCTTGTTTATACGCAGAGCATCATTCGTTGCATCTTTCTTTAGTCGGTCACTTCTGGCATAAGGTATTACAAAATTGTTGACATTTCTTGAATTAAATGGATTTATTTATGATACTTTTATAAAGGGGCTTCGTTCCGATTCACTTGAAATTAGACATTTGAAGATAAACTTAGCTTTTTCCATAGTTATATTTTGACTGATGGTCAGTTTATTAGTCCCTTGATACACTAGTCTTATTGGAATGAGAATTGGAAGGTTTAGAATATTTTTATAGGCTTTAGTTAGTATCCTGGATATAATATTCAGGTTGACTCCAAATGACCACCGCATAATGTAGCTTTGCCAGTACAAATGCATTTAATACAAGTTTTTTTATATGCATTGGAAAACCTCCATATCTTCTCAAAATTCCTATCATTGGTGCTAATTGTCTCCTCAAATTATTTATGTGTCGCAACCATGTTAAACGATGATCTATGATAAGACGGATATATTTAATTTCAAATACTCTTTGCAAGTTTTCGCCGTTAACTTGATCATGTCCTGAATAAAAAAGTACATTATCATCTGCATATAATGTATGGTGAGCTTTCAGTATTCATATTCAAATTATTAGTGTATAGCAAAGCAAGGTTGGTCCAAGTATAGATCCTTGTGGAAGCCCCGATTTCTAGATTGCTCAAAACATTATTAACTGATGTTCTTTGGAATCTTCTTTCAAAATAACTATTAAAAAGCTGCTTCGGTTTGCCTTGTATACCATACGATTCAAGTTTTTGAGGTAACAGGTCATGATCAACGTATCAAAAGCTTTCTTCAGGTCCACAAAAATCGCAATAACATAATCTCCTTTATCAAGACTTTCATTGATGTAACGTGAGACAGAAAGTAACGCATCGAAAAAGATTTTAACCGATTATTTAAAAGTTTTTCGAATATTTACTAAACGCTGTCAAAAGTGCAACAGGGCGGTAATTATTCGGGTCCAGATGATCTCCTCCTCTGAATATTGGAATTATTTTTGCCAGTTTCTCTTCGTCCGGAAATATTCCATTTGTAAAATTTTCGTTTATAAAATTGGCCAGTGGTTCAGCTACTTCCTCTTTGACTAGAATAATTTCATGTGTGGTGATGTTGTCAATACCTGGTGCTGCGTTTTTTTTTTCCAAATTTTCGATTGAATTTAATACTTCTCTTTTAGTCGTTGATGAATGTGAAAGATGGACTTAGGTGGGCTATTTATGATATTGAAATAGCTAGTTGACTTTTCACCAAGCTCCCTCGTAATTTTTTCACCAATTGTTGAAAAAAAGTGGTTTAGCGAGTTTTCTGTTCCACATAGGCGTGCTACATTGTTAGAGTCCATGCCAAAAAATTCGGCATTTGATGACCTGACCCAGGGTGATGAATTTTCTTTTACTGCATTTATTATTTTCCATATTTCGTGTGGGTTGTCCGCCGCTGCTTCCAATCTTCTGGAGTAATATGAAAATTTAGCTTCTTTTGTGAGACATTTTGATTCTTTGACGGTTTTGTTATACAGATATTCAAGTGCTTGATCTTCAGCGTTCTTTTTGTATTTTTTATAAGCCTTCCTTATGTTAATACTAGCCTCAATAACTTTCTTTGTTATCCATGTATGTTGTCGACATTTGATCTTTTTCTCAATGGTAGAATTATGCTTGGACTCTGTAATCATATTTTTGAGCTTCATAAAGTTTTCGGGTTTTTGGTTTGTTAGCAACTGTTGAAATTTAGATTTGAAAAGATCCTTGTCTAAATATCTGAATATTTTGTGAGTAGGGTTTCGCTTACTGAGGCTTTGACCGTGGACGTAAATTTTTAGAACACGATGCTCCGGCCAGTCTATTTTCCGTTATTTTGTCTGTCTGGCATAAATGAGCCCCATTTTTTCTCTATTCCCAACATCAGGATTTAGCGCCTGTATTTCCTTTCGTAGTTCCCTATTTTTGAATTGATTATCCAGCCCACTTATAACCAGTCTGGGTTGACGCATTTTTGTCTCGGTAATGTCGTACTCATCTTGTATGGTCCCCATGGTTAATCGATAAAGCTCAGACGCGTTGGCATTTTGGACAAACTCACCCACGTTTTCGATATTTTATTTGCCATGTGCGATATTTTGTGTAGTTGAGGTATTTTCCCTCGAATGCCTCATAAGTTCCCTGAGTTTTGTTTGATTGATTTGTAGCCCTACTAGTTTTGCTTTGCTGTCGAGTTTCAGGAAAGTTCATTGGCGGTTGTTTACGGCCGTGACAAAATTTTGATGTTGTCTGCATAGGCTATAACCTGGCTCGACTAGTATGCTAACGTATCTCTTGTATCGATGTGTACCTTTCTGATAACATATTCTAGAGCCAAATTTAAACACTCAGCTAGTTCATTTATTAAATGGAAAATGAAGGGGAGAGTTCCATGGTGTGTCTTCATAGATCAGTCCTGATTCTTACAGGCTATCTTCGCGAACCTTGTCCTGTTAGAAGCCATTCATGTATAGAATCGAGTCCATCCTCATAAATTTTGTCATTCAAATATAAAGCAAATATTTTCATTATGATTTCATTTGCCTTATTTTATCCTTTTAATAGGTTTTCTACCATAATAGCTCGGTCTTCCACAGCAATCAACGTATTTAATTTAGTCTATGTCCTCCTTCTTCTTTGTAGCACTATAGCTTTCCCGCCCAGGCGCTTTCATTTCCTACAAATATCGCCTCCAACTGTTCAATCCACTGCATCCTCTAATTTCAAAATCCGGCTTGCGATGAACTGTCATTGTAGACAGTTCTGGTCCGAACCAGCATTTCCTTGGTTTTCCAACTAGTCTCCGCTCTTCAGTTCTGCAAACGAATACTTTTTTCGGGTACCCATTATTGGTCCATACGACTTACGTGGTCAGCTTATTGCAGCTTCCACCGTTGTATAATCGATAAGATATCTGTCTCGTCAAATATTGCATGCAACTCGTAATTGTTTCGAATTTGCCATTAGTTCCCTTCTACGTTCGCTTCAGTTTTTTGTGGAAACTTCAGTGAAGGTCCATGGTTAGTATAAATAATCAGGCCCTAAGCATGGCCAAAATATGGCCTAATTATCCCAAAATCTCAATTAGAAATGAAATTGGCTAAAAAGTTCTAAAAAGGGCTCAAAAATATGATAAACTCAGATATATCAGCAATATTGACCTAAAATTCGCACAAAATTAGACTAAAAATAGAGTGAAGTGCCCAAAATCGAACTCTTATTTTGTTTTTGATTCAAGAAAAACAAAATATGTTACGGGTCTGAGCAGGGATTAGATAAATGCAATACTTGCTTTTTAATATACATTTTACTTTCAGCAACTCTATTTAAAAATACATAATAAAACCTTATACTTTCTCAATTTGCAATATAGTTACCAAACCGGGTCCCTTGTAAAAACGATGAAAACAACAATAAATAAAATTTAGAAAATATTTCAGACTAAAAAATACATAATTTAGTTTTAAGTCCAAGTATAATATAAGAATAAAAAAATAGAATGCAACGACGGTTTTCTTCTTAAAAAAGAAATATAAAGTTCTGTCTTAAGAAACATCATTTAATTGCTTGGCGACAATAATCGCAGATGTACACAAGCACTAGTACAATCCACATGCGACCACATTGAGTACATAATATGCCCAACCCAAAGTTCCTCTTTAGAATCCTCCAAAAATTTACCGTCTTAAAAGATCCACCAAGCTTCAACATCTTCGGTTGGGCAAACTCCAGGGAGAAGCTCCAATTTCGATGTTCCAGAGAACAAGCTGACATTATCCGCGGTGCTTGATTCAACGTGCTCAAACTTTATGCACTTTTTCACGAGTTTTTTTTCCTTTCGTTGAACTCTCTCCGCGATTACTTTTGCGTCTTGAAATACCAGCCTGTGCTTATTTTTAACATTCTGAACATCTCAGCTGTCTTTGCTGCAGTTAATTGAGCTTTATAAGGCATAGATATTGGATAGTCTAAAAGTCTTTTTTATCGCTAGATAGTGTTCGCTGTCATATATCGGGCAATACTTATCAGATTGAGTCAAACTGACATGCGTTTGAAAGCTGACATTCCAATCTACAATTTTCTATGGACAGTTTTGTATTTCATCATTCGTGTCAAAAGTTGTATTCATTTAAAAATTAATGAAATTTCTGAAAAAATTCGTTATGTTTTACAATATCACTACAATCAAGGTGAGAATGCATGGCAGGCTCGTGAAAAAATTTGTGGTGTCTACGATCAAGATACTTTATCAAAAGCCACAGCCAAGAGATGGTTCGCTTGCTTTCTTTCTGGAAATTTTGATGTCAAAGATGCGCCTTGCTCAGGTCGATGAATCGCAGTAAAAGTCGATGAAATCTTACAGAAAATTGAAGAAGGCCGACACATAAGCAGCCATGACATTGCTAAGGAACTGAATACCCATCACCAAATAGTTTTGAACCATTTGCGTAAGGCTGGATACACAAAGATCTCGACGTTTGGGTGCCGCATGAATTAACACAAAAAATTTGATCGATCGAATATCCATTTGCGAAATTCTAATAAAACGCAAAGAAATCGAACCATTTTGAAGCAAATCATTACGGGCGATGAAAAATGGATAAGATACGAGAAGCTCATGGTCAAAAAAAGGTGAATCATCACAAACGACTTCAAAGCCAGGGATTGACACCAAATAAGGTTATGCTGTGTGTATGGTGGCATTGGAAGGGAATCGTTTATTATGAGGTGCTAGAACTTGGCCAAACACTCAATTTGACTCTGTACTGTCAGATATTAATCAGATTGCAACAAGCAATTCAAAAAAACCGGCCAGAATTGATCAATAGAAAGGGCGTTGTCTTCCATCATGACAATGCCAGACCACACACATCTTTGAGGACCCGGCAAAAATCGACAGAGCTTGGCTGGAAAGTTTTTATGCATCCACCGTATAGTCCAGACCTCGCACCATGAGACTACCATTTGTTTCGGTCTCTGCGAAAATTCCTCAATGAAAAGAAATTTACTTCAAAAAGGGACTGTGAAAATCGTTTGGCCAAGTTTTTCGCTGATAAACCACAGAAGTTCTACACAGATGCAATAATGGGTCTACTCAAAAACGGCAAAAGGTCATAGATAATAATGAACAATATGTACTTAAATAAAATTGATTTTAAATAAAAGAAATATTCAATCGAAAAATGACAAAAAAGGCTAAATACTTTTTAGACTTACCAATATAATAACCGTAGCACTGCAGTTTTTTCTTCCCCTATTTGAGGCCCCCGTTTGAGGATTTTGTACTGAAATACAAAACCCTATTGAAACTAAGACTTGTGTCCGCCAGTTCATCCGTCTGTTTGGATGTCACAGCCGTTTCTCTCTGAAAATATAGAAGCTACAGCCATGAAATTTTGTGGAAATAGTGACTTCTTGAAAGTTTAGGGGCGGATGATTTTTCAAAAAATTGTTTCATCATTGGTAGTCGAGTAAGGTGTCATATGAGAAACCTTAGTAAGATTTTTTTTAAAACAGTCGAGGGGGCATAAAAAGGGGAAATACATGAAAATTTTAATTACCCCCTCGCAATCGGACACATTTATGAGTGGAACAAGAAAAACAAATAAATGACAAGCCAAAATTCGCTCAACTTTGTTAGTAATAGTATGATTTATCAATTCTACATTTTCTTGACAGAGATGGTACGCTTAAATTCAATAAAGTCAAAGGTTTCGGTGAATTGGAAGGATGTTGGCGTCATTGTTGTTTTGGTACGACGGACTAATTTGGCTGGGATACCAAAGTAAAGCGTCATTTGGTACAGTACGTTTCGATCAATACTGCTTAAAGTCAAAGAAGATTTGGTGTACGTCTATGTTGAACTTGCAGCATTTCTCAAGTACCTGCTTGACAGTAAAGATTTGGTTTATTGTCGATCTACCTGCTGTAAAACCACCTTGATACTCCCCAATATCACTGTTGGCGTTTCCAATTGTATCAGATAATTGTACAACCCACGAGCTTCTTCGCAATGTTCCGATAAATCTAACAAATTTCTTCGGTATCCTTCGAATTCCACGTTAACTAAACGCACAGGTTCAGCTCTGGATAACCATCTAGTTGTATTGACTCTTTTTGGAGCGATTGCACGGTCAGAAGTACCTGTTGCAAATTAATTCAACTTTAATATGAGCAAATCATTTCGCTCAGTCGTTCTAGTGAAACATACACAATTTTTTTCTAAAAACCCGAAAAAATTTTTGATTCCAAGCAGCATTCCATAACTGCAATTACTAACAAGGTTCAATGAATGAGCCAAACAAGGTATCCAAAGAGCTAAATTATTTGCTTGCCTCACGAGAGCCTGCAATCCGTTATATTTTCCACTCATGACTGAAGCATTATCGTAAGACTGCTCACGAAAATCCTTGATAGATATAGCATGTTTTTGTAAAAATGACATCACTGCTTCAAATCTTCCAACAAATCAAGATAACGGAAAGCCAAACATAATTGACCCTTTTGGCTTTCGTCAGTCGTTGAATCTACTGAAAACCGTAATACTTTGACACTTTTATATTTTAATAATAGTACTTAATACTCGTTCACTCATTATATTGGCAAGTTCTTCATAAATGGTAGATGAAAGGTAATTAGAAGCTCCACTACCACATCTTGCATACATAGAAATGACTTTTCAGGAAATCGTCGCATTCAGCTAATAATTCGATTATGCCCAAAAAGTTGTCGTTATTTGATGCACCAATGATTTTGTTGTCTCCTCTGAGAAGCAACCTTTTTTCTGTTAAAAATGTTATGGCACTAACTACACGTTGCAATACATTTATCCAGCAGTTTTTCTCATCGTTGATTTGACTTTTTAGATTAATCAAACCGATAGCTGAGCTATATCTCGTAAATGTATAAGCTAACCCTATATGGTTTTTCGAGTTCTCGTGCTCTTGTAAACGGGCATGGGCATTTTTCCAGTCACAATATCCGTCGTTCTTAAACTGTGACGAGAATCGCTTAGCAATTTACAGTAAAAGCAGTAAAATTTACCATTGGAAGGAGAAAATCAAAGCCCGGAACGTTTTATCATCCTTTAAAAATCCTTTTAAAAAATGAAACCATATTTTAAGATAAAGTTTTACATTAATATCAAATGAATTCACTAATTAAATTTAACATATTTTTCATGTAGAAGAACAATTTTTTCATCTGGCTTTTTCATTTATTAAACCCAACATGCTGAGCTTAAATATGTGAAAGTATCAAAGTACCTCGAAAAACTTTCTTCAGTAAGAAAAGTCATTGCTTTCAAAACTCGAAGGTCGGTTATGCCTCACTATGCTTCGGCCAGGTCAGCGCATTTGTAGTTAGGTATCATCAATTAAAAACTATCTATAAGAATTTTCACAGTGCCTCAAATATCTCCCTCAAATGTCTGCCGGCTCTCGGACTATAATAAACGTCAACCAAATCGTTGTACCTTGTTTGCCGTCTAGCGGCATACTGTAGAGAAAAATATTTGCAACGCATATCTGACAGGTTGCAAAAAGATGTGCTCAAATATGTTTTCAAAGTCTTAAAACAATTGATCAAATTTTCGAAGCTATGTCTAGCGCCGGCTTTAGATACAGTTGTTTTTCAAGTTTATATTAAATGGCAACCATGAAAACTGTCTACACTAAATTTGAACGAAACACACCTGCTCTTCATCATTGTAATGATTTGCAGTTGAACACTGTCCTGGAGTACCTCTTTCAATGTATTTGAGATGAAAAAAATGTGCCATTCGATGAGTTTTGGCTATTATTTTACCTTGCTTCAATAGTCTTTCTTTTTTTTTTCTTTCTCCTTGTCATATCCTGACTTAAATTTGCAAGGCCCCTTATGTCGGACTGTTAATCTAATCATCTCTGAATATACAGTTAGATTAACTGATTTTGTATACTTGAACTGAAAATATGAAGAGTAAGAAAAAGATGCGTTTTTTGTTGACGTTTACTCACTATTAATATTCTTATACACTGGCTATAACACAAACGTTCAATTTTTCTTTAAATATTGTCACTTTACACAAAATTCAGAACGTACGCCGTCTGGATGTATACTGGGCTCAGGCTAGCCAAAAACAACGACGCGATAATATTGCATCACATCAGCGGCATCGGCGGAGCGACCAGGCGGCTTAATATGGGAGCCAAGGGACTCGATATGGCACCAATATGGAACTGCTATTATTGTGTTTTTGGCTGTTTTGATCAATTGGTGGACGGCCGTGTATGCGTCCAGCGAGCAATGTTGATGCGCGCTCACAATGTAGATGTAGGATACATACAAATTTACCGAGATGATATATTCAGCAAACGGAAAGCATAATGATTCGAAATGGTTTCTGTAGCAGGCTGAAATTTTGTCTACAGACATCATCTCGAATCACTACGCTTTCCATTTGCCGAGTATATAATCTCGGTAAATTATTTCAAGTTGAATGAAGCAGTTAACTCCATTCGCTTGAAAGATTCTGCTAAAATTATGCACATATGTATACAATACAGGGTGTGTCCCATTGAAAACAGAACATTTTCAAAATAAAAACAAAAACTCAATATTCCAACAAATCTCATTTATTTTATTCAAAATAGTCTCCTTCCACATCAATACAACGTTTTGCACGATCAATTAACATATCGAATGAGTTTTTGAGATGTTTTTTATCCATCGACTTTAGTTTGTCGGTCCTCGCTCTTTGGATGGCCTGTACGTCGCCATAACGTTTTCCTTTCATAGGCAAGTGCAATTTGGAGAACAAGTAGAAGTCGCGCAGAGCCAAATCCGGCTCTGTAAGAAAGAAAGAAATCATGGATTTTTTTTTTTGATAAAAAAAAATCCCCGTTGGCAGCACCAGCCGGAAAGGTAAATTTCTCGTATGTAGCGTAAAGTTTCGAAAAAGAATTTGGCTTGCCTACTATTAAACTTCTTTCTGCAATTTTCGTAGTACCACATGGGTATTTATTAACATAAAAAAAATCTGGCTACGTTCGTTTTTAGAGACCTTTTATCGGGGCGCAAATATTTTGCTAATTAAATTGAGTTGCACGCGTATGGATTACATATTGAAAATCGGCGGATCATAAATTGTTGTAAACATATAAATTCCGGTTTCGCCCTTCTCGCATTTGCTGTTTACACAGTTCACAGTGGTAACCACACAAAGGCTTAAATAGCTCGAATAGTTAATTTGAAAAGATTTCCATAAAAGTTTAATCAGCACTTGCATTGCCATTAATATATACATTTTCAATTTTTTTCTGAACTATGAGGGCTGTCATTTCGATTTTTATTGAAATCGGCTGCTAAAAATATTAAGCTGTAAATTTTCGACTGTTTTATTTGTCATTCGATTTGCATAATTAAATTAAATTAACTTGCCTTAATAACTTATAATTTCAATTTTCAACGGAATCTGTTGAGAATCTTGGCTGCTAGAGGGCTACAGAAATAAAAAACATTGTATGCCACCCCCCTGTATGGGGAGACCCGCCTGTATGGGGAGACCCCCCTTAAATACCTTAAAATATTTTCTTGCACTGCAAATTTCAAGAGGCACCACTTTTGACCTATGTAGAAAATTTCCTCATTCTAGCTCATGTGGTTTGCAAGAAAACTTGTTATGACGCACGAACAAACGGGCGGACGGACGGACAGACAGACAAGTCGCGATTTTATCATTTTTTAGGGTAGTGTTAAAAATATTTTACAATATCTTAAAAATGATCTGGTTTATAAGTTCTTTCAAGTAAAGTCATTTAGAAAGTTTCCATGAAAAATATTCATTATTTCAGTTGGCACTAAAATAGCGAATTGCGCTTGCCTTCAGACTTTTGGGGGCCGCCATTTTGAATGCATGCATTTGATTTTGGATTATTTTAAATCTTTGTATGTTAGGACCTCATCAATCAATGTACTATCTCGTTCAAATAGGAGTTTCACTCTAGACAGGGCAAAATAATTCAATTTTTAAAGAAAATGGCAGCTAAAAATATTAGGCTTTAAATTTTCGACTTTTTTATTTTTCATTCAATTTTAATAATTTCCTGTAAAATACAAGAACATAGTACAGAGATTCATAATCTCAAGTTTCATTAAAATCCGTTGGAAAATGTGACCGCTAGAGGGCCACAAAAACATGAAAAAAACGCATATTTAAACGGCCGCCATTTTGAAATTTCCACATGCATGATCACCAAAATATCAAAGACTGTAGGTGTAAGTGATGTCTATCTTGAAACCAAGTTTCATACATGTCAGATCAAAAGCCTTTGAAATTTTGACCTTCAACTGGCCGCCATTTTGTTTTTTGCAACCCGACCTCCAGTTTTTTTACGTAATTCTCTAGATACTTATAATTTCTATCAAACTACCGAATTTCATGAAAATCTGTTGAAAGCTTTGACCACTATTACAACAACAAAGTTTTGCACGTTTTTCGACCTTTGAGCGGCGGCCATTTTGTTTCTGCCGTACCGACTTTGGATTTTTTATTGTGAGATTCATCACATACATCAATGAACCTTTGTACCATATTTCATCCAAATCGGAGCTATACTTTGGTCAGCACAGAAATCACGATTTTTCGTCTAAAGTGGCCGCCATTTTGTTTTTGCCCGGGCGATATAGCTGGTTTACGAACTTAACCGAGGTAATTACCCAATACACCTTTCCTGAAAATTTGGTGGAAATCGAAGCAAAATTGCAACCTCTAGCGTGGTCACAAATTTCGTTATATCCCATATATATATATATATATATATATATATATATATATATATATATATATATATATATATATATATATATATATATATATATATATATATATGATGCTCTCCGCAATAGGTAAATTTCTCTCGAGAAATTTACCTAAAAATCCATGATGAGACGGGGCGTTATCATGCAACAAATGCCAGCTCCCTTTTTTACGGTATTGTGGCCGCAAACGACGAATACGGCTAAGCAAATGCTTCATAACATCAAAATAAAACACGGCAGCAATCCTTTGACCAGGTGGAACGAACTCACGATGAATAATACCCTCCTAATCGTAGAAACAAATCAACATTGTCTTCACTTTTGACTTTTTAGGGTTTTGTACTAAAAAACAAAACCCTATTGCAATCACGACCTGTGTCCGTCTATCCGTCCGTCCGTCCGTCCGTCCGTCTGTATGTCACAGCACTTTTTCTCGGAAACTATAGGAGCTACAGCCATGAAACTTTGTAGAAAGGTTAGAAGTGGTGACCTCTTGAAAGTTCAAGGGTGGAAAATTTTTTCAAAGGCGTTTAAGGGGGGTCTCCCCATATAAGGGGGTAACCCCTCAAAAAAAAATTTTACACCATTGGTAGTCAAGTAGGGTGTCATTGGAAAGGTCTCAATGAGATCTTTTCAAAACAAGTCTTAAAATTGTCTTATAAGTACCGAGGGGGGCAGGGGAAGGGGAAATGTGCGAACTTTTCGCGTACCCCCCCCTCGCGATTGGACACCTTCCATCCGAAAAATCTGAGAAAAATCATGAATGTAGGCCTTAATGAGCACAACAACAACAAATACATGAGAAGTCGAAATTCACTCAACTTTGTTAGTAATAGTATGATTTATCGATTTTGTGTTTTCTTCAATAAAATCTAAACGGTACCTTTAAACTCATTGACTATTTATAAGATTGATCTTTTCGGAAAATTTCATAAAGATCGAATGGTATTTACCGAAGTTATAGCGATTTGAATTTTCGTGTATTAGTATGGAGCAATATGCCCTGTATTACTATGGAAACATATTGCTGTGGAGCCATATGCGCTTTTTACCGACTTAGACACTACAGCTTTGCTAGAATTTGCATGAAAATTTCAGGAGTGATAGGTATCATGAAGATGAGTACATACAATTGAAACCAGTCGAAGAGGTAGGAGAGAGCTCCTAGCAAAAGGGCTTTGTAACCATTCTAGGATTCGAAAAAATAGGCCATGAATCGATGATTACAGTATAGAGGAGTGGCCCCTGAAAAAAATTTCATGAAAGGTAGCCGATATGAGTATCAACTGAAAGTTCTCTATGAGAGCTTTTCAAAACAGTTCTTAAACTGACAATTTTTGCTTCAGTGGGAGCACAGGGGTGGAAATACATGAAAAATGTGTTTCCTCCCTCGCGAATGGACACCCGTGATGTAAAAAATCTGAAAAAAATATCAAAGGAGATATTTATGGGTATAACTATAACAAATATCTCAGAAGTCAATATTCGTTCAACTTTGTTAATAATAGTATGATCCTCGAATTTTACATTTTCTCCAATTAAATCGTCTTTGACATGTTTCTTGATTTTATTCGTTGCTGGTTATTGCATTTTGTAAGTTGAGTACAAAACCCTTCTGACATGAGCATAGGTCTGTCTACCCAACTTGTTTTCGGATTGGGCTCGGTTGGGTGCTTTCATTTAGCACTTTGACGCTTGGTTTCGGGATCATATTGAAAACACCATGTCTCGTCACCAGTCACAATCGAATATTTGAAGTTAGGGTCCTTCTTTGACTCTTTAAGCCAATCCTTACAATGTTGAACTTAATATTTGCTCTTTGTTCTAAGTTCATTTTTTGACCGATGCCACAAACACACTGTCACTTTGAGCAAGATAGAACCAAATGTCATACAATTTTGACAGGAAGTCAGTTAAGACCTTTCCATTGCTAACATCCACCAATAGGTGGCGCCAATATAAATCTACAAATGTTTTGAAAAAGTTCCGTTTTCCATGAGACACACTGTGTATAACTTAAATTTACCTGAGAAATTGTAATTACAGGTTGAATATATAAGTTTTGGTAAACTCGTTGAGGATGTATTTTATTGAAAAATTTATTTAAATTTTTCTTATATTGGTATACGAAGGGGCTTTTAATTGATGGAGGATTTCAGTTGGTGGAGGCTTATAGGCAGTACCTAGCCTGCCGATGCCTAAATCCGGCGCTACCAAGTTGCTTCCTTCAAGTCTGTCGCGCAAACCCCGCCAGTTACCGTCACTTCTTTTCTCGAGACTAGTTATGCCGGAACTTTTTGTCGCCAACCAGCCAGTTCTACTGCGCAACCAACCTCGTTAAAGAAGTTCGCAACCTAATTCGGACGGGCCTATTTACTCATGGAACTGTAACTTTTAACCACGCCTTGTTCCAAGAAGTAATTTTAAAATCAAATTATTTTCCATCGCAAATATCAATACCTGTTTGTAAACGTAATTGTCGAATTTGTAAGGATTATATCAATTTATCGGAAAGAAAATTGGGTACAGTGAAGTTCTACAAAACTTAAAGTGAAACTTTTCAATAATTATGTGATAGTGCACATAGTAGTAGAAGAAACCAACAATATTTTGATGATTGATCTTTTGTGAGCCGGTGAACAGCTCTCCTATCAACCTTAAAACCTAGCCTAGAACCGTTTGTACAATGCTTCAGGTAGGCCTTAATGATTATCAGCAGAAATGTTAGCAAAATGTAACGTTCTCAAGTATGACATCGTCACCTCCCCAGATAAATGCCTTTATAGTGATAAAGCTGCAATGAAGAATCCACAACTAGAGCTTTAATTCTAGTGCCAAAAAATGTTTTTTCTATTCCACGAGCGTGCATCAACTTACCGGTATTGCATCAAAATGCAAATCACATCAGGTTTAGTTTGCGGATTAAAAAAATTAGTATGCGTCAACACGCAAACTGTTGAATCACAACTTAGCCAAAATTCAAATCAGGAAGCAAAACAATTAACTCATGACCTTTAACTGACTTAAATGTTTACTGGCACTAAGTCCTTTCTAAATCCGAACGTCTTCTGATCAAATCCTTCCGAGAACCAGCGTTCATGACTTCTTATTTGAACACAGCTTAGACAAGTAATTCCTGTTGTGGCAAAAAACCGCGAACACGAAAATACAACAATGTCATTAATTTCCATCTACTGTTCGTTCATTTCTTATCAACCGGGAAACACTTCTGAAATACGCGAAAAATTACATAATAAAAGATTCGCTTCATATCAGTGTGTAATATGTCGGCATTTTCAAAGATCTTTTTATGTGACTGATTCAGCAGGAAGCAGGTACCGTCTGCTGGGGCAATTAGCAATTTTTATGAAGATTTCTAAGATGAAAATAGATGTCAATAAAAGTATTAAGATAAATCGAACACATATGCCTGGGAGTATTCTCGCGTGCTCAAAGTATTATTAACTCACAGTTGATACGCGGTCGAATATTAATGTATCCGAGCGAAGTTCATCAACAGCTCCTGAAGGAAGAATATTTTCTTAACAATCTAACTTACTACTGTTAGCGCTCATTCACTACTCAATCGTTCCGTAAATCTTTATCAATTCCGTCTGAAAACGGTAGATAAGAGGCTCTTCATTACGAAGGCAATAATAGCTGTAATATATTTCTATTATAGATCGTCACAGCGTACAGTACATATCACACACTTCGGTTGCTATAGTTGACGAAAAGTAGCTCTTGGTGTTCTCCTTAGGCAAACAATGCTTTCATGCTTTCCGGCCTATCAGTTATTTGTTTTTAACTGACTGACGACGGTCTGTTTTATCTATTTTATCTAAAAGTGTACATTCCTAGGTACGTGCTGTAAAACGGTATAGCGCTGATAAATAGACGTTGTGTAAAGTGTGTTTTTTTACGAGCGGAAAATATTAGTAGGTATCAGTGATAAGACTTCTATACTCAGTTTTCCTATTTGAAAACATCGATTCGGAGTTGACAAGGTTTTAACGTAATTTTTCTATGTTTTTTCTTGCAGTGACAACAAGGAAAGCAGATCATGCCAACTGAGGGAGCGTCTGTGATTGAAGATCGAGCCATTCCGCTCGTGCGGTCTTCGCGTATCGATCAGTTCCTCCAATCTCCCGGAAATGGCTCCAGTTCCGGGAATCCAAGCACGACCGCCGTGGCAACAGGTGGAATTCGCAGCTCGTCGGGTGGTCGCGCTACGGCATCTTCATCGTCTGCGTCGAGCTCCAACTATGACCTAGCTTATCCGCACCATCTTCCGGGTGGCATCCTCAACTCACAACCACAACATCATCATCGAGAAACATCAGCATTTGTACCTGTTCTTCCATCAAGAAGCTTACGTGGCCCGCCATCGTTGTACTCAAGTATGATTGATTCGCCAGACCCATTGGGCAAGGATGTTCCGCCAAAACGAGGATCCTCGTATGAGCTCATTGCCATGATGGCTGACAAACGCAAGGAGATGGCTCTTCGAGAGGCTGCAGCAATGTTGCTTCCTAGACCCGGAGTGAATACTGCACCCGGGGCACCACCACCACCTGGAATCTATCCACCTCCAGGATTTCTAGGAGGCCCAGGGCCATCGCCAACTGGACCTGGTACATTTGCATTTCCACCCTCCGCAACGCTGTTCCCGCCAGGAGTTCCTCCAGGAATGCATGCCAGCCTCGATCGAAGATTGCTGCGAGCACCTGGCCGCGCCTCACGGCCCAAAAAGCAATTTATATGCAAATTTTGCAATCGCCAATTTACAAAATCATATAATCTTCTCATACACGAACGGACACATACCGACGAGCGACCATACTCTTGTGATATTTGCGGTAAAGCATTCCGGCGACAAGATCACTTGCGCGACCATAGGTGAGTACTTGCTGTAATTGAGATTTTATATGTTTACATATGAGTATAGGTAATAATTATTGGTGCTGGAATTGATTTATATGCAGTGCTTAGAAAGAAATACATTGTTGTGAAGTTTGATTAAGCTTCGGTTTGTTGGCCAGCAGCAATTGATCATTCAATTAACCACTGTGATCTTTTGGTTAAGGCTTTATCGAAATGTGTTCATGATATATCCTTCAATAGTGGTTTGATGGGAAAATATACTCTACTTCATTTCTTTTTCAGATAATCATAGTCATTAAGCTTGCTTGTAGAAGTTATTATCTAAATACAAGCAATTAGAAATATTTTATAGGTTCTTGGTAAAAAGATAGGCAGTGCAAAATTCTATCAATTTATGTTTCTTTGGTAACACACTTAGTTTTACGCACATATTCCAATGGATGAAACCAATACTACTTGGCAATATGCAAGCTTGTAGGCCGCGTTGAGGTTAACCAGTGTTATTATCATTCGCGCCACTCCTGCATGCATACTCGTTTGCAGCAAAGTGTTCAACTATCATCCATCGACTTGGGTTGAATCAGTTTGTTGTTTCTACGAATAATACAGTGTAATTTATTGTAATAAGTTTTTGACTTCTGTACATGTAAAGTGATCATTGCAATAGTGATCATTTTACTAGGGTATATTTGAAGGCATATGGTAAAGCCCGTCAAAACGAGTTGATTATATCAAATTACTACAGAGTATAGCCCTTTCTAGTTTTGAAGACTTACGATAAATTGAAAGTATTCTATTTTACTAAATAATTTGAAGACAAGGAAAAGTTAACATGACAGGTTTCTGCGTTGTATTTATTAGCGTTTCCGGAGTACTGGAGTTTCTTTGTAATGCATGTAATTTCTCAAAGAAAAATTGGATAACCTTACCCTTAACTCTGAATTTGAAGCTATTTTTTTAACTTTACGTGGAGAATCACTGCTTGATTGAATTCAAAAGCGGCACTCTGAGATTCTTCTGAATTTATTCGTGGCCATTAGGAATGTATTCCTTCTATTTAATCAAGATCAAATATTTTCCCTTGCTCTGAGCGAAATGTGTAGTCAAATCAGTATTCCTAAAATTTGACGCCCAATTTCTGTCTATAATGTAATAATTTTTCTTTCTTTCATGAAAAGCCGTTGAGCCTTCCTTTGCTGGGTAAGCAGCCACGTTTCGACTCATTTGAGTCATCTTCAGTGTCTGAAGGAAAGGAGTTGAAACGCAACTGCTCATCCAGCAAAGCAACGCCCGATGGGCTTTCTAGAAAAAAGAAAATTAGTCTGCGGATATCAATTAGACGAAGTAATTGACTAATTATTTTTCCTTCGTCCAAGATTTGCCGAAGGAAATCTAAGCGGACCTCTCATCGGTTAAAGACGTGAAGTCTCGATACATGCCAACAGACTGTACTCTACAGGTCAAAAAGTCCAGGCGCCCTTATGGGTGGATTAGACCACGACAAGATAGTCGCGCGACTATCGCAATTTGCACATGGTTAAATGGAAGCCCGCACACTGCGACTTTATGACAATTCTGGGGCCAGCTCGATTGTTGCAGCGATTTGTGATTTTTCCTAAAACCAGCTTACTACGTATGATAATTTTCGAGCAGGAAGTTTTTGTGGTGCTCGCGCAGGCGCACATCTTTTGGTAATTTTAAGCTGGCATGCATGGCAGTTTCTTGCATAGCACACAAATGAAGCTTTGAACTGAACTCAAATGAATTTCGTCTGTTTTTCTGTCCGTGTGTCATTAGTTTTTGAACGATTCAATCTAATCATTGAAATGACAATAAAGTGACAGTTGCATTACACGAAATATGAGCTAATAATATAAAGATAATGCTCAAAAAAAAGATTTTATAAATATGTAAAATTTTAAAGAAATTTCAGACTATGACGCTACTTAATTTGTATTATCTTCGTTATTTGTGCTACTAATTCAATATTTGAAATTATTTTAATTTGCGGTTTTTCGCACTTTTCAGCATTAATTTTTTCCTGAAAAATGAATGGCACCCTTTGCCTCAGTAATAATAATACCACTGCTCTTTATGTATTCGGCATATCTAAATTATGCGCATGTTTTTGTGACAAAGTCATACCTTCAAATGAGCATTTCAATTCTGCGTATGCCTGAAGTTCCTTTGAAAATCCTGTCACAGTGTATTCATATTTGCGTCTAAAAATCGCTCGATTAGATAAACATATTGCAATGTGGCCAAACCTTAAGTCTACTACGAAGTGGCTGCTTGCAGGCTAGCTAGTTTAGAGAGGAATTTCGCTCGAAAGTTGAAAAGACCATTCGCGGATTATTGAGAACCCAACCCAGTTGACGGCATACTTACCGTCCGCCGCTGAAACTCTACACTACTGAAAAGAAAGAGAATGTTCGTTTAATTATCATTTTCTTTAATTGTAGATGCATAAGAATAAAATGAGTGTAGAATATAGCTTGAACGTAGAGTCGCTTTAGTTGAATAATAAAATTCATAGATAAACGTAAATTCAAACAATAGTTTATTCTACATGCAAATTAAAATGGCAATACTAATAAATTGAATGACTACTCGTACACGTGTTGTCGTTGACAGCCGGCGGTCGATTCTCGCATCGTTTGTTCTTCTCCCATTACATTTTGTACTAGAGATACACTGTCGTACAACAGTAGCGATTGCTGCGCTACAGCACTCCCTCCTGAGTGACTTTGGCCACCATTGATGACAGCTGATCAAGGTGCCAAAGTAACAGCAGACATTCAATGCAAAGCGATCGATGTGACACTTATTGCGACTAGTGGGAGCAGTTCCTAGCTGGCGGGTATTTTCTTAATGCAGTTGGTGGAGCGTTGAATGGCGGCAACACACGTATTCTGTTCGATGACGAGGCGCCATAATTTTTGAGTTGTATATCATAAGCGGCTGCTACATTAACTAACGATGATGCTGGGTGCGCTCCAGGTACTGGTGGTGGCGTGTCGGTAGGCGGCCCGGCACGTATACTGTTTGACGGTGATGTGGTGTGTGAACGAGGATGCAAGCCAGTAGCCGGAGTTATTATGACCGCTGGTGCCGCTTGTGAAAGTGGACCTGAGGTAGATAGTAGATTTATTTCCGGGAGCATCGCAATTCGTGGCGAAGTATTGTGAGTAACTGGTGATGTAACGCGGGCTTCAATTGTATGTGATCGTGGTTCCGGGACGTCTAGGATGAATGCAGGTTTGCGTCGTTCTGTAGATACATTGACCACTCTTCCGTTGATATCGATTGAGAATAGCACATCGGAGATCCGATTTACCACCTTGTGGGAGCCAGAGTATAGCTGTGTGAGAGGTCTTTTTACTGAATCGCTGGTCAGAAAAACATGTGAGCACGTATTTAGATTTTAGTTGACGAATGTCACCTTGCAATTTCGATGTGTTGGTGGCGTCAGGCGGAGGTATTTCCTTGTGGAATGAAGTTGTGTGAAGTCCACTCTGGCTGGGGTGGGGGCCACAAGCTCCCCGGAGAATGTAAGCGTCGTTCCGTACTACATCTCCACACATGAAGCCACAATATCCTCATTGAACGGCCCACATAGGCCCAAGAGATCGGTAGGAAGCACAGTAGGCCAATTTGGATTATTCTCTTGGCACATAATTGCTGATTTGAGAGAGCGATGCCAGCGTTCGGCCGTACCATTGGATGCGGCATGGTAAGGCGACGTCCTAAATATGCTCTCAAAGATATAAAAAGCACCGACTCGAACTGTGTGCCTTGGTCCATTGTGATAGTACGTGGAACTCTGAAACGAACTTCCCAGTTATTAAAAAATGCTTTGGCTACCGAATTTGCCATCTGGTCGGCCAACAGAACAGCTTCGGGCCACCTTGAGAAGCGGTTAACCATCGTGAGGCAATATTAACGGGCCGACGATGTCAAGTTGTACGTGCTGAAATCGTTCTTCGGGCATCGGGAAAGGTTGAATTGGATATCTTTGGTGCCGGCCCACTTTAGAGCGTTGTACGAAATGCAGTTGTGTTATCGCGTATCAAAAGGTGACCTTGTGAAACACCACCAGTTGTCTCCTGCAGGGCTAGTGGCTCGACGCGTTTCCCGCCTTTGATTTGCGGAAAGAGCATGCGGGGTGACATCCTCTGGCTACGATTCTAAAACGTCGATGATAGTAGTAAATCTTGTCCGACGATTCCTTTTTCGGTGGTGCCTTCTGTAGCAGCGAATAGTGGCATGAGCTACACTCTGTGCCCTGCCGCCATTGTCTACATCCTGAAATTCGTCGTCCAACATTTGAAAAATTGAAAATATCACCTTAAACGGGGTCACCACTGTAGAATTTAGCTTGGACGTAGAGTCGCTTTAGTTGAATAATAAAATTCATAGATAAACGTAAATTCAAACAATAGTTTATTCTACATGCAAATTAAAATGACAATACTAAGAAATTGAATGGCTAGACACGTTGTCGTTGATAGCCGGCGGTCGAGTCTCGCTTCGTTTGTTCTTCTCCTATTACATTTTGTACTAGAGGTACACTGTCGTACAACATTAGCGATGGCTGCGCTACATGAGTAAATAACTTTCTAATTATACAAAAACAGATGAACTTACAATCTAAAATAAACCATTCTTTTAATAATAAAAAGGGGACTTAAACATACCAAATTTAATATTAAATAATAATCATGTATAATGTAAACAAACCAAATTTCTTCTCATTTGCTGCGTTTACATGCGAGACTCCCCAATTCCTCAATTTATTTGCCTTTCTCCGTACTTCTTTATTATGTTTAAATTAAGCGTTGGTAAATGGTAGGTTGAGCGATTTATTTGAAAAAAATACAAAATTTTTTTTTTTTTTAATTTACAAATAATTTAAATGCATTCTACAAAATTATCTTTAAATCAATTTTTATTATCAAATAAAATTACTTTTACTATTAAAAAAAAATTTCAGTAATGGTCTTGACTTATTTTGAAGGCATACCATAAAATATCTTCAAGATTCTATAATGCTGACAAATATAAAATAAATTTTGAAAGTAGACCAATCAAAATTTTCTTCAAAAAAATCGAATATCTTTCCAAAAGAAAATTGACAATTTTTGCAATTAGTGCCAAAATGAATAAACCATATTAAAATCAAGCAAAAAAATAATATTTAGAATATGAAAAGAGGATTTGAAGGAAGGGACTAAGGCGAAGAGAACCGCTAACATGTGACGAATGGCATGAATTTCATATGTTGAAGCAAATTTAAATTTGACCCGAAAGCATTTTTTTAATCGAATATTCGGAAGGCTCTATTTAGCATTTTATTAATTTTTTTAAAGCTAAGAAATTTTTCAATTCAAATTATTTCAATTTCGAATTCATCTTAACTAGCCAAATTAATTTACTGTCCTATTTATATTTTGAATTTCTAATAGTTTGTTAATTAGCATTCTGTCCCAAACTGAAGTTCTTTTGTTAGTTGAATTTTGTTTCAAAAAATGGTAGTTGAAGAGAAGTGCCGCTTAAAGTGAAAGAATTTTATTTTTCATAGCCTATGGCGTAGCATTAATTTAAAAAAAGCTGCTGGTCCCCCATCAACCAAAAATAAACAAATGTCATTTATAGCCAAAAAACTTACATTTGACAATATTGACTAGTCTATGCTTCGCCCTGACTCAGTTTTTCATCGATTTAACATTTCTTTCGCTCCAAATATATTGAAAGATTATCGTTCTTCTTTTTAAACTAGCCTTTCACGTCCCTGAGTTTAGTTACTTGCTGGTCCTTGAAAACCTTCTCAAAGTCAAAAGCGCTTTAATGCTAATGGTTATGAATTTTGAAAGAATACAAAGCAAATACTAATCGTTATAACTTTTCAAAGAATATAAAGCAAATTCCAAACAATAAAGAACTACCAAACTTAACGACCCAAATGCATCTCTAAATTTGTACGTTATCGATCAAAAACATTTAATCAAAAAACAATATCAATTTCAAATGAATTAAAATTATTATCTTTTTTATGATTCCCTTGGAAAAAGGAGAAAAAACCAAACAACACTATTTAAAAATTAATTATAATATTTACAAAACATTGAATTTTTATCTTACACCTAAAATGTTATAACCTAATTCTAATAAAATTCGATCAAAATCTTTATCTTATAATCATACAATGCTATCGCAACATTACTAACCTAAACCTTAAACCTTACATTTAAACATAATATACTAAACATAAAATATACCCTATCCTAAATATTGAACCCTATCCCTAATTTTCAACACAAACAAACTACAACAACACTAAATATAGCAACAATGAGCTGAAACTCAAAACTAAGTAGCAAAAACCACAAAACAAAAAATAATTTAGACATTGTCATTCAGCTACCAATACCTAGATTGCTCCGTCCCAGTTCGACCAGCCTCAAAGAATCTAGCAAATAAGTATCTCCAATGGAATCGTTGATCTCGTGAACTCAAATTTGGAGGCTATTTTATCATCTTATCGGTGGCCCATCTATTCATATGTGATATATAATTGGGACACCGTCAGAATCAAAAACACAATGATTCATGTCCAATCAGATGAATGCTTCTAGAGCAACGAAGCCAGTTGCGAGGCAAGTTGCAATATACCCGTCTGTAGGGTGGAACGGCTGCGAAACGCAGGGGTTTTCACTCACAGTTACAGATCTTACGATATGATTCCAAAGAAGCTTCAATATGAAAATATCGACTGTCGTCATTTTAGCAGTTTGATAAATTCTTCTTTCGATATATAATGTTTCCAATCCGTCTTAGAATTCCTGTACAAACCAGTACGTGCACGAGAACATTTCATTTCGAAAATTCTTAATCTTTCCATAGTACTAGCACTCTGGTTATACCAAATCTGACATCCTTATGTCAAAATTGGTCTAACCAAGGTCTTGTAACAGAAAACTTGGACATTTTGATCAATGTATTTAGAATGAAAGAGTCATCGAGTGGCCCTGACTATTTTAATACATTACTGAGCATAATTTTGACATGTTCAATATAGTACAGATACTGATCGAGATCAACACCGAGGTATTAAACACAGAATTTAAGTGGAACCCATTCTGAACTACCCCCACCAGTCTTAATGTGAAATTTTTGCCAGTTACATTTCAGATTGAATTGCAGCGTTATCCCAAACAAAATTGTTTCGCACTTTTGTGCATTGATTTTCATTCGCCATTTGCCCATATAGGCCTGCACATCGTTGAAGGCTTCTTAAAGGTTCCTTTGAGCGACTAATGCCTTTCGGTCCACTGTATATATCATTAGGTCATCAGCAAATGCTACTAATAGTCGCGTTTGCTACACGTTAAAATCAAAGCCGTTCAATAGGTCGGAAATGAATATGCAGAAGCGCAGAGGCGTAGTAACTGTTACTTGCTGTAGTCCATTCAAGACCTTAAAATCGCGCTTTGTCAACAGATTTCCATTAGCTACAAGAAAAGATTTTCCATACAACTTATTCCACATCATGACGCCAAGGAGTCTGCAAGTATCGAAGGCTTCCTCCTTATCAATATGACACGCTCCAAAACATTCTCTATTATTTAGTTTCCAACCGATGACCGAGATTATTTTCGTTGTCTCATCTATGGCCATCTAATGCCTGGTACGGAAACCGAGCTGGCAACTCGGCATTAATTCATGTATCTCAATGCGATCAGAGCAAGCTTATGCAAATCCTCACAAACAGTCCTACTCCCATATGTATCCGGAATCCCAGTATTGATTTCGAACGCAGCCCTATTTAGTAAATATATTTCACCACTAGTGACTAAACTTCTTACGAAATATATTTTTCATATTTGGGAACATACCATCAGCATCCTGGGGGCTAATACTCCTCAGTTTCTTCACCCAGTGATTGCTGACTTCACTCCTGTAGTATGAACTGTGTATCTACAATAAATTGGATATAACAAGTGAAAACTGATATACACAGAAAACTTTCTTTCATTGAGCTTATATGGGATTTACCATGAATATAATTCGTGGATACAAAAACGAATTGATTTTGCATGAAATATAAATTGAAACTACATTATTCCCCCAGCGGCGATCGTATCAGTCGATGCAAAAACCTATGAGGTGAAAGCTGACGAAAATACAAGTATGAGTACTTTTTGAAACTACCTTTCCAATAAATGCATTTTTCAAGTGCAAATATAAACAAGTTGAGTAAGCAGGAGAGTGCGTTGTAACCATCCTCGTGTTCGAAACAAGATTTCTAATAGCGCGAATTGATGGCTTGAATTATTCGTCCAATACTTGGATAAAAAATAGTTCAAATTTATGGAAAAGATGCAGAGTTTCCTTTCATAGCACATTGCAGCTGCCATTTTGTTCCAGCTTAATTCCTTAAATTTTCATGAAATTCAAAAAAAAATAAGAGTAGCTAAGTCGATTTCAAATAAGTATCAACCATCCGAACATGTTATTGGTGTTGCAATTGCATACACTTGAAATGGCTATAATTCACTTGACTATAATTCAATTTTCATAAAATTTTGTGGACAACAAGATTTTATATTAGTCTATATAATTGTAGGATTTCAAGAAGTTTAAGGGTTTAGTTTTGATTTATGTGCGAAAATGTAAAATCTACAAATCATACTATTATTAACAAAATTGAATAAATTTGATTTCTAAGGTATTTGTTGTCCTTGAAGTTTTAACGACTCACTCCGCTGATTTGAGAATTTTCGGCTCAAAAATATCCAATTGTTAGAGGGGAGGACAAAAAATTTTGGGACGATTGGCCTCCGTCTGGACCTCACTTTTTAATTTAAGATTCTAAAAGTGCTAGGCAGCACTATTTTTGATAAAAAAATGTTTAAGGGCCTCTTCGTAATACAGAGTGACCCCCTTTAAAAGTTTTGAAATATTTTATAAGACTTTAATTTTTGAGAGACTGCCACTTCTGATCTTTTCACAAAGTTTGAGCTTTCTAGCTGCTATAGCTTCTGAGTAAACTTACTGTGACGCACGGATAGATGGACAGACGGGACGCGCAAGTAGTAGGTCTATCTAAAAAAAACTTACCCATTTCTGTTAAATTTGGAGGGCTTATAGGTCACCGTTTTAACTAAAAATTCAGTGAAATTTGTATACATGCCATCGGTACTGAAATGTAAAGATATCTAAACGATGTGGAGAATGGTCAAAGATGCGATCACATACATAGCGGAAAAGATCTTAGGACATCGACTGAAAAATGCTCGGAAAGAATAGTTCGATAAACAGTATCAAGACGCACAAGGTGCAATATTAAGTAGCCGTATCGATATTATAAACAGGTGGGTGCAATATTTTCAAAAACTTTCCTCAGCCTCCTGAACAAATATAGAAACTGTGAGTATCCCAGAGGCAGAAGAAGATGTTTTGGTAACGCTATCAATAGTAGAAGAGGTACAGGTGGCATTTGGAAACAAAAAGAACAAACTCCTGGAATTGATAGAATATAGACAAAACTGCTCATAGCTGGAGGAACATATCTAGACAACCTTCATCGTCGGTTTATATGTAGGATAAAAGCAGGAGCGCAACTACTAGATGACTGGCTGAAAAGCATCATCTAATAATAATCCATCGCACAATAGTCCAAATCCGAACCTTGACGTTGAGTTTTATTGTTAAGGTACCTCATTCCATGACCGTAAAGGATTTCATCGTGATATGGTCAATATCATGCTCAACAATGTGATTACTACCTAATTTTTCAATAAGTACCCATCAAAGCTGGGTGGGCTGATAGTCCGATAGCATCATCAGAAGCTAAAACTTGATACCGTGACCAAAGTTTTGAACTTGGGAACTGCTGCACAAGCGGAGTGTGCCCTAACCCACAGCTCCACACAGAACACAAGAAAAAGCATCATATGCCCCTTGCATAAAAAGAGAGACAGGCTACGCTATTAAAATTGCAAAAAATTGCTCTATTGTGTTCATCATACAAAGTGATGTCCAAAGTCATTGAACGAAGACTTAAGCCATATGATAAAAATGTAATTAAAGAGTGCCAACGTAGTTTTTGAAGTGGATGGTCTGCGATTGACCAGATGTTTTCAAGAAAAATTGTGCTCAAAAACTGCTTGGAATATAATATCGACGTGTATCAACTCGTTGCAGACTTCAAGTAAGCAAATAACATTGTTGACAGAAATATGCTTTACAAAATAACGCTTGACTTTGGCATTCTAGCTAAACTCGTTCACATGACCAAGGTTATGGTAACGGAGATTTGACTGAAAATTTTCCGACAAACTTAGGCCTAAAAAATGGGAATGAGCTTGCCGCAACGTTGTTCAATATTGCTCTGGAACATATGATCAGGAAAACGCCAGCCAACAAGTGACTTCTGCCGAGACGCAACATTATGTCACAATCGAGTCCAGTTGCGAAAGAGGCGTTGAAAGGTCAATGTAACTAAAACTAAATTCATGATCAAAATAAGACAAAACATGCCCGTGGTACAAAACCTGACCTTAGAAGACTCAGCCTTGAAAGTGTAAATAGCTTCCCATACTTGAGAGTGAATGTTAATTGAATGGGCATAGGAAAAAAAGAAATAGGGGAAAGTATAAATGCAGCAAATAAGGCTATCTTCTCAGTATTTCCTATGATAAGATCCAGAGATGTTTACAGGGAAAAGAAAATTCGCTAATACAATTCACTAAGAAGACCTGTGCAAGTGTATGGGTTGCGAAACCTAGACTCTTATAAATGTTTCCAAAGAGGACCTGGGCGTATTCAAATGCAAAGTACAAGGAAGGATGTATGGCCCAGTAAAGTATAGAATAGAGTTGATGCTTCATCACAATGACGAGTTGTATGATAATGGGCAGAACATGTGAAAAGAACGAAAGAGCGCAAGCATCCTAGACGAACAAGTAGTAGTAGTAGAGCACAAAGAAAATGTCCAAGTGAGAAACCGAGATATGATAGGAAGATTCAATCGATGTTGGCAGTAGATCCCTGCTTGGAGTTTCCAGTTGATGAAAAAGGCAAAACTATGACGATTGGAGGCAACTGATACTGGAAGTGAAGGCCCGAATCAGTTCTATGCCATAGACGATGATGACAGGTCATCAAGCAATGGTGGACTATATTAGAAGTTTTGCCGAAGTTCATTTAATTAGCTTAGTTTGAAACTGAGAACTATTAAAAATTTAGTAGCTGAACACATGTAGTTGGAACGCTCCAAAAGTTAAGGTGGATATGAAGAATGAGACATTCATTGAAAACATATCATAGTTATGCACATTTTACATTCAGAAAAAGTAAGAAAAGTCACTATTAATAGAGTCTAATAATAGAACACTTCACGAAGAAGGTAAGGATTTGGTCAAACAATTTTAGACTTTATCTGGATTCAATACAAAGCTGTTGTCAATTAAGATGTTTATAATTTTCATATTAAACGAGTCAGCAGATAATGGATACTCAAAGAGTATCCATATGATATATCAACAAAAAAGCATGATAATAAATAAGTAACCAATGATGTACCCTAGTTTCCGGTCTTCGTTTACTATGTGCTGACTTCAAGCGTTTTTATCTTGTTGGCTTGGTGAAAAGACCATTTTCGGTTTTTCCAAAATCCTTGTTTGATTTTATTTTGAATACCCTTGGGCTTACTCCTTAGAAAAATTACCTTCTCTGTGACTGATTTTATAGGGTCGCATATGTTGTTAGACTAGCACTTTGCTGCATGCTAGTTTCTCCTTTTTTGGCAGCCTTCCTTCTTCTTGAAAAAACTGTTGATCTCTCATCCATTGCAGATGAGTGTGTTTGCTTCTGAGTGACTCGGTTTCATTTTTTAGCAAGAGACTTAGTGGTCTAATAAAAATAAAAACATTGTATCTAAATTTCTCTAAGAATTTTGCCTTTGTGAAGCATAATAACTTGCTAAATGAATTTCCGATACATGGTGAAGCATGATCTTTCTTGCTTCAATGGATCTCTTCTCTCCACAAAGTTCTATTCTTGTTCCACTTCAATTTATTCCCGATTTCAATGGCCTTATGAATTTCCCTAAATCCATTCGCCTTTTTTCTGCAGATGATTTCCAATTTTTTAAGGTTTTCCAATGTCAAGACCATCATCTGCTAATCAAATTTGTATTTTTTGTCTTTACTGAATCAGTTTCCCCGGAATGTTTCTTTATGCTTCACTTTTTTCAATACCTAAACCTGTGTATTCTAGTCAATTAGTTTGTTTATTTGACATCCGCAGGTCAGCCTATGCAGCTTTTCAATAATGGACAGCTTTAAAAGTATTAAGACAAATCTCTCGGAGTAAACTCCAATATTGGGGTACCAGCGAAAGTGCATGCCGAAATTTGTCCATAATGCTTCTTTAGCTTAAAATTTCAACGCTGATAGTAAGTTCGGAACTGGTGGCAGAAAGTCCTCAGAATATCTCCACAATTAAATTTTCTCAGGCACGATTTCAAGATTTGATAGAGAAGTCTATAGTTTTCCACTTGCCTCAGCATCACAGAAATGAAGTATAGATGTGACCTCCGTTTTAGAATATCCAAAGTCGATATTTAGTCCATCGTTTGGCGTTTTCAATTTAAACTTATCTATTTTGACTTACCTAATGTCAGCTTATCATTCTTCTTAGATTTCATTGATATATTTACGAGCATTTTGCAATCTTTTATTAGTTTTCGTGGAGTTTTTTTTGGAGACCATTAATCGTATGTTCTTTTTATTACATACGCGTGTCAGGAATCCTGCTCAAGAAAATAACATAGAAACCGCAAACTCTTACCCAAAATCCTGTTCATAGTAATATATGTACGTATATTTACAGCATTGTAATTTCAATCGCGTTCTGTATGAACCACCCTGAGGTAAAATACCAAACTAATATTATACTCGTAAATTAAATCACATCTAAATCGATCATTCCATTCTGTCCAGTTTGCCCTGACGTTGTATGCAGATAAATCGCTGCGCATCAAAAAACCCCTTTAACTAACTTATAAAAGATTGCCATCATTTTTTAAGGTCTTCTATGAATTCCTAAGATGTCTTTTTTTCCTCTTTCTCTCAACTTCCATTAAATTATGCTCTGCCTTTTGCGTATTTCCTCTACAATTGTACATACTCGCGTATAGGTACCTAGGTAAGATGAAATGATGACGATTAAGAAGAAGAAATTATAATATATAGAACACATTTAGATAGTTGCAAAAACTCACCTGTTTACCTGTCGGCTAAATAATGATTGTATGTACATGCGTTGTACGTCCTGTTGATAGTCAATTATGAGAAGTTGTAACTATAAGTTGGAACATTTTCTTCAAGATATGTACGAAGGTATAAAGCTGTTTTTTATTGATATGGCTTTTGGTACACCTCAACACATACCCGCCATGGGATAATTTTGCTGGTCAGACCAGTTTTTCTCGGGGTTCATTAGTTGTGGTCATACACGCGAGAAGATACTTAAGAACAGTGTGTGATGCTGTTGCTCTATTACATCTTGAGAAATTAAAAAAAGCTTTAACAGACGGCTGGCGATAAAAATTGATTGGTGTTGTAATGAAATATTTGAAAAAATTTAATTTAATTACTCTCATTTTTGAATCTCATCCAAATGATAGTCAAATGCTCCTAAGTCTGTTTTACTTTACAAACTTTAAATACTACCTACCCTCCGAGCTTAATGTTCAAGTAATTATAGAGTAGATTGGGCAGAGTAGTAATGGTCAATAGCGCCGAAAGGATTTACATAGTTCCTCTTTCCGCTAACATTGTTGGCCGGCCCAACTGGGTCGGACTGCTTCGACCATGGCGAAATGAATATTATCTGCGAGGGTTTGTTCTTTTTCCAGTGTTCGGGCACGTCTGCATGGCGCGTAGACGGCAATATTTCAAAAAATTGTTAATCGTACCTCCAAGACGACGTAGAGGATTGAATTTTATACGGTTTGGAAAAACTTAGCATTGAGATAGGGACGTGTAACTCACAATCAGCCTGACTTACATAGGTCAAGTAAGGAGTGATGTACAATTCGATTTGGCTTTCGGGGCCTAGGTTTTAATTAAAGATTTTATGCTCTACTTTGATCGGGAGAGAGTTTTATCTGCAATGATATTCATGGATTTTATGTTTTGTTACTAATCATATTATCATGCATTTCAGCTTAGATCTGTAAGACTTATAATCGACCAAACTCTTGTGAGAAGACAATTTATCCATAGAATAAGTTTGCTTTTGGGAGAATTAAACTTCGTAAAATATGAAACCAACCCCAACATACCCTTACCGTAAGCAAATGTGCTATAAAATTTGTTTAGCTTGGCGAAGTGCAATCGAAATATGGTCTCAAAAAGATAAAAATTCACTCAATTACTTATAAAAAAAAAATATTTTCTTTTACTCAAATTTTTCCAAAAACTAAACTGAAGTAACCTAGCCTATACCTCCAGAGAAGATTTAGATGTAAAAATGATGCCAGGGGTACTGCCCTCTATTGAAATAGATGTTCTTAAGGGAATCAAATCTCGCTTAATAAATTTTGACAGTATATTTAAATTTTGACCTTATATTTACCTTAATCATAATGCTGGTTTCAGTTGGTTCTGTTTCATGATCGAAATCACCGTGGAGTATTAAAACCTTAAACCCAAAATTGTGGCACGATGGGCTCATCAGATGATTTGGCCAAATGTTGCAATCCTTTACCAATGCTTTTAGAAAATGCTAGACACGGCACACAAAATGCATCATGGTGCAATTCTAAGTACGCAATCCAGGAAAATTCATCGACCCATTTATGCCAAAACTTCAATTTTCAACTTTCGGACTTTTGCAGCAACGGGAACTCATAGTTTTTCATGCTTAAAACTTTTATTTGTCGACGCTTTAGAGAAGGGCTTTTAATTTTCGATTCACCAGATATAACGTAAGTATTATGTAAATGTGTATTTGAATGGTTAGAAATTTTTTTTCCAAATTCTTCCAAAATTTTCGTAGACTCATAGGGGCGAGGGGGGATTTATCTCTTTGACCCCCCCGTCTGCCCCACTCAGTAAAACTAAGAATTTCAATTTAAGGCATGCCGTATGCCTTCTGTCTATTGCCTGGGCCAAGGCTATACGGAAGTGCTGGAAGCCTTTGATGTTGGTTAACAATGATTGGGGTAGATGGTTACATCCATTTATAACTTAGTTCAAGAGATGTGTTCTAACGAGTCTCTAGTCACCGGGAACTTACAGAGTTGGATTGCAAAAATAGTGCCGAGCAGGAGTTGGTTTGTCATTATTTAGAAGCCGAAAGAAAAGACAGTGAAGGAAAAATCATACGTGCAAATCCTCCGCAGCCAAAAATTAAAACAGAGCATGTTATCCAAGCATTCAGCTCATGCTTTCAATGGGCTGAAGAAAACTCGGTTTCACTACATGACACATTGACCCTTCAAAACTGAGGAAATTGCCTGTCGAAAAAAAATCATCCGCTAAGAAAATTTAGGCAATTATGACATTTTTTAAGTCGTATTAATACCAAAAAATTCTCAATTATACAGACGTTTACCATATTAAAAAATGAATAAAACGATCAAAATGATTTTTTTGGCAACTTAGTCATTGCAACAACCTCAGTCAACGCAACTGCTCAAATTTTTAGCGGTTGCCTTTACCGAGGGCGTACTGCGTATACAATAAAATTTTTAATTTTTTCAATGTGTTGCATGTATTAGCCGTGATTTTGTTGTCTGCAAAAGCAAACTGTTTGTTTTTCGGGCCCTTCTTGTTCTTCGTAGCACTATGAAGCCCGTTCTAGGTCGCAATTATGACAAAATTACTTTTTCTCGAGACTTTTCTGGTCATACTTAGGTCTTTTAGCCCCCAAAATTTCATTATTCTAGTTTTTTGGGTTTTGTTTAGACCCTAAATGCCCACAAATATACCGTTAGACCTATTAAGGCTCCTAATTATTTGTGGTTGGAACACTAGTAAAATTTCAAATTTCAAAAAAAAAAAATTGGGTACCGTTTTTGCTTCCAATAATCAGTGAAGAATTTTGAATTTTTCACCCATATAAGTTGCAAAGAACCTTCCAAAAAGTGAATAGAAAGACTCTTCTATAAGTGCATGATAATGAGAACGGTTTTATTTCCTAATTTTTCAACACCATCTCTTTTTCCAAAAGAATTGAAGAAGTATATAATAGGACAACTGTTGTAATTGATTATATCTCAAGATAATAGAACATCATTTGTAGAACATTCTTTTGAAAGTTCAGTTTGTATTCAACCTTAATTTAGTATCATGTCTAACCCAAATTAACTTTTTCCATTTAATGCATAGTTCTTGACTTCATCAAGGTCAGAACCCTGGGGACTTGGAGTTTCAAATTAAAACTGCTTCAGTTACACTTGGTCTAAAACAAATGCTATCAAGGTCGTTTGAAAAGCAGTAAAAGCTATTCACAAGTGATAAATTGCTACTTCAATTAACCTTTTGTTTTTTTTTCCCAACTACTAAACTTCAACCTTGAGGAATTCAATCTAAGCGCCAAAGTAGCGAGCAATTGACTTGAGGAATAAATACGGTAAGCAACAAACTTCGCCAGTGATTCAAATTACTGGAAGAAGGTGAGGATTTTCTTTCACATAGTTGAAAGTACCTGAATTTGGTTACATTTTCCGATTTTTTGTGGTAATGGCTAGTCTTTACAGACTTCGAATGTAGACTTAAGCCCATCAAATAGCTCCCCCAAAACTTCAATTGGCACTGTGTCCTTTCGTGATATCGTCTTCGTAACACTACAGCTCGTCTCAGGCCTTCACTTTCAGCCAAAAAGCCTCTAACTGTCTCGATCCATTCACCGCATCCTCCAATTTCGGAATCCGAGCAGCGAAATTGTCTTCGTCGACCGACTCGGACCAGCGATTCCTCAGTTTTCACACTGATCTCCGCCGTTCAGTTGTCCCAACGAATACCTTTTTTGGGTATCAGCTGCTCATCCATACAATTCCCATGGCCAGCCCATTCAAGCTTCCGCAGTCTTACAATCGTTGTGATCTTCGGCTCATCAAAATTTTTATACAGCTCCCCGTCTAGCTTCGCTCGGATTATTTGCCTCAGAACCCATCCCAGAAAGGCGTTCAATATGTTTGCGGGTGCTTGGGTTAAACATGGACCTGAGTCAATGTTTCGTACCCATAGCATAACACAGGTCACAGATTTGTATACTTTGAGTTTTGTTTCCCTGAGTATGCAGCTGGTCTTCAAGATCGTCAAAACTGAATAAAATAATTTATTTGTGAGCTGTATTCTTCGGCGTATTTCGTCTTTTTCATTGCTGGTTCTCATTGTTTTGGCGCCTAAATACACAAATCCCCTCACATTTTCGATACTGTGTTCGCCAAGTGTGATATTTCGTACATTTGAGGCATTTTTTATCGACTGCGTCATGAGTTTTTTGATTCTCATTGATTTGTAGCCCTACTAGTTTTGTTTCGCTGTCGAGTTTTAGGAACAGTTCTTTAGTGGTTGTTGATGGCTATGACAGAATGTTGATGTCGTCCGCATATGCTACCACTAGACTTAACTTGTATAATAATGTGCCTCGTGTAGCGACAGATAGCTTTCCGATGACGCATTCCAGAGCTGTTGGGCCAATCCATCTCCCTGCTTGATTTCGATATTTGTGTCAAAGGCACCGGTGAGTAGATTGTTGATGTTGGCTCAGGAGGTTTTCGACTCATTGTCATTTTGGTAAGACGAACTTTTTTGGCTGGGATGCCAAAGCAAAGCATTATCTGGTACAGTACGTTACGAGCAATACTTTCATATTCTTGCTTAAAGTCAACGAAAATATGATGTGTGTCTATGTCGGACTCCCAACATTTCTCAAGTACCTACTCGACAGTGAAAAATTGGTTTATCGTCGATCGACTTGCTTTCAAACCACCTTGATACTCCCCAAATAATACTGTAGGCGTTCTAGATATTTGAAAATATTTTGTACACCGTCCAAAAGTGATATGCTTCTATAGTTTCGCACTGGAGCTTGTCACCTTTCTTGTAGATGGGAAGTATAATCTGATCGTGGTTAACGTTGCAATGTAAACCGTGTAATCTACCAAAAATACAAATGCGGCCATTGTTTGGTGTAGTACGTCGTCAAATATGACATTCTGAATGTCAGCACACAAGACCCATCTCTGCGCTTCACTTGAGATGGTAAGGCACCAATCTTCTTTGTCACTTGCACAGAAATTATCGATTCCTGAAGTAGTTCAGTATCATAGTGTATGGAACTTCTGATGGAGAGGCTAAAAGATATCGGTTTACTTCGGTGAGTTGAATTCATTTTGCTCGTATAGCGTTACCTGCACATCAGTTGGTCTAGTATTTTGGCGTGCCTCCTCTGCTCTAGCCACTGCTCTAAGAATTTCAGAAATAGCATCGATTGTTGAATGCTCTTTGTGGAAGTCATGCTACCCATCAAAAAGGCTGCCAACTGATTAAATTGCTACCAGAAGTAGCAGGTTAAGTAACCCTTCAAGGAGTATCCCTGCAATATCCAGCGGGCACAATAGACGATTTGTCAATTGGGGGTTTAGCTCACTTATTTTTTTATCTGTAAGTACCAGCCCTGCCGATTTCCATCGAACGTAAAGACCCATGACTAAACATGAATTGTATAAATAGAGGCGGTCACATCTTTACGATGAAGTTAAGTACCACGAATGATGTTACAACAGCTCCTGCACTTACCCTATTCTTCATTTTAGCTACTGTGCGCTTCAGTTCTACATCTTTAAAAAAAGGAACTCCCACCTGGTGAACGATAATATGTTCATCTTCCTTTGGCAAATGTGCCCGAAAGAGTGAACTTACAATGCGCTCCTTGGATGTCACATTCAATAGAGGGCTTGATTGTATGCAATTGATGATTCAGTTGATCTATTTACAACTCTCTGAGTTAATTTCTACAGAAACGGCCTGCCACTTGGCGTGTTTTCTCGATGGTTCTGGGCAGTTCTTTCCTTGCGGCAATGTCAGCAGTGGAGAGTTTGGCCTCCGGTCTATTGCTAGCTTGCTGTGCTCTGCGCTTGCATGGCGATTCAATACGTTTTAGTTCAAACATTTTCTCGTTAAACTAGTATTAATGCAGCCTCCTCCGAAAGGGTTTTTATTTGGGAAGCCTAACACGCCCTTCAATTCCACCACCAGCAATGGCCCTTGCTGCGGCGTGAGTCAATAGGGTTCCAGTTCTCGACTCTGTTAAGCTTGGGAGCATTTGTCTAACTACTGAGAGTACGGTATTCTCTTTAATTTTCAATCATTTGTAAGGTAATGTAAATATAATCACTCGCTGCGTAGTCCTCCCTCACCTTTCAACCGGTGATAAGTGGGATAAGTCTCTCCGATTCTATGGTGATAATGAGAAATGATTTGCGTAATCCTGTTCTCTAAAACTGAATACCGTCTCAACAACGCATCATCCACGAGTGTTGGAAGTGGAGAAAGCCCACTTTAATGCCATTGCATTGAAGTCACCTCCAACGATCACACTGCCATCAATGACATGAAGAAAAGCCTCCAGTGAGCTTAGTTTTCTCCGAATTTTTCTATTGCACATTTGGGAATAAGTAACAGTTCACGAAGGTGATTTTCCTGTATTTGACACATACACGGCCGTAACTGTAGACACCACTGGCAATGACGGTCTTATAGATGTCAGCGATCCAGATCGCTGCGTATCTTGCGGATACTTTCTCCTATGGGGTTCACCGATTAATACAATCTGAGCTGTGTAAGGAGGTCGTTTGCTGCTCGGAAGCCCAGAAAACTTCCTTGAAAGACTACCATGCGCTTGCTTGCTTCTTTGGCACCCAAAAAGTAGACAATGCTTAGCGCTTTCCGGAGTATGCTCAACTCTATTCTAATTATGATTACTAGTAAATTATATCCATTGCGAAGATGCAGACCATTCTGCTACCCGGTAGCCTAGCGTCACCTCATTTCCAGTTGCTGGTCTTCTGCTTCGGATTGGCACTTTGTAGCTAAGCTTTGTATGGTCATAACCCAAATACCAGTAGTAATGTATTACCTTAGCAATCGATTGCTTTTCACTTTCAGTCGGGCTTGACCAGATTTGAGGATTTTGCATCCGAAATATAAAGGAAAAGGCACTAAGGCAATCTGATACTCGTTTAAAGTCATCTTGTATCATTGAATATTTTCAACAGCAAACCTAGGTCATGCTCATAAGTTAACGTATCCAAAGGCATAATTATTTTTCTCATACCCACAAGAAAGGCTCTTGTACGTCTCTTGAGAAACTATTCACCTGTAACGCCGAACAGTCTACGTAAACTGTCTTTTAAAACTACAAACATGTTCATTCAATCGAATAAATAAAAGAAAACCCCGAAGAGCAAGAACTGCCAAATAGAGTTAAGTAAAAGAAAACATTGCACCAATATTTCAATATACTCGTAAATCGATAAACTCCCATATGCCTTAACGATCCACTCCGAGTAAATAGAAAAAACGTTGAAGATTTACTTTTCGTCCATTTACAAAATTTGATCATTTCATCTTGACCGTTTCAAGTGTTTTGTGCTGAAACGTCGTCTCAAAAGTGGCTTGAAAAAGGCCGGCAGCCAAAGAACCGTTTGCTAGCAATGCTCATCAGACGTTCAGACTATTTCTTCTTCGTTTTTAAAATCTACCGAAAAAGTATGCAGAAATTTATTTGAATTTATTCATCTGTTTATTTGACATTCGTACCAGCTCTAGCACTCATCAAGTCAGGTGGGACAGGAATACACACGCGCAGAAGACATGTGGAGCTGGAGGTATCAGACAAAGGTGAATTGTTAGTGGGATGAAATTCACTCCTTATGAATACTAATTAAAAATCTTTTTCGAGAGTCTTTTCAAAGCTCTTTTTTCGGGTGGGCATTGCGGTCGAGTACGTACTTAGACTTGATTCCGATATTTTTTTCTATTATGATCTACGATCTTGGAGATTTTCCTAGAGATCTAATATCTGTTATAATAGAAGACATGTGCGCGTACGGGCGGCGAGTTGTAGGTTCATATATGTACACAGTTGGTGAGGTTGCAAGAAAATAAAGTGCGGAATTGCTTTGATCTTTTTGGAATCGTCTTTACAATCTTTATTTAGGAAACATTCTGAAATTATTTAACTGCGATACGTTGTCCGAAATTTTGATGAAGTATTTTACTGATGATGATTTAGGAGATGCTTCAGAGTTGTTTATTTATTCCAAGTGGGCTGTATGTATCATGAATTTGAATTTCTCCCTGAAAACTTTTCTAAGTAGAATAATTTATTTTAATTTATTTGGAGTTTAAAAGCATAATATTTTAGAGTGATCTTTTCTCAATTTGCTGAAGTCTTCTTTTAATTGCACTACGCGATAATTTGCTTATTACTTCTCACACTAAATATGAAACTATGACCGATTGTATCTTAAGATTTTTTCAGCTCCTCAGTTCTCGAAATAAGGCCATTTAAAATTAACCGATTCATTTGAAGTTGGCTTTCACATTTACACAACCATGACTTAAAGCTTATAAGATTAGATTTGCTTACATTATGGGAAAGTCTGATAGCCGCCAGAAATCAACTAGCAATATTTTCTTCAGTCTAAAAGATACCACATGCAGACCAATCTAAATCTTTACATAATTCAACATGATATCTGCAACTTTTCCACCTAGTTCCATTCCAAAATCGTATCCTACAATAGTTGATAATAGTGTTAGTGCGAAAATACGATCTTTTTCCCATCTACGTATCTTCTATTAAGATACTCTAATATTGCGATTCATTATGAAGCATTTGCATAGTAATTACTAACAAAGTGTGACTAACTTATTTTTTTTTTCTTATTCCAAGTTCAATGACATTCAAGATCTTGTTTATATCACAGTTTCAAACCTAGTTCATTAGTGGCAAGTCATTATAAACTAAAAATATTGCTGAGCTGCTACGTACTTTCTTTGATTTTAAATACAACAAAGTCAGCAAAGACAGATAAAAACTATCTTTCGCGAAAACAAAAAAAAATTAAATTGAGTGAAAAAGGTCTTAATTGAGAACAGCATGCCTGGAGTGTAAGTTTGCAATGGATTTCAGTTAGTAATTCCATTTAAAACTACCATTATGAGACGGAAAAAAATTATTGGATGGGGTTAGTTTATATGAATGGCAAAACTACCAATTAAATGTACAGTAATTGTGTCAAAGCTGTAATTCAACTTTCCATTGATGGACTAGTTGCCATACTCTATCAGTATTTAAAAATTCATCCACTATTTTATTCTTGAACGTTGCTGCAATGCCGCAGTTCTAACCGCAGTCGCAGAAAATTGCTTGAGCAGAAAGCTTCCTTACCCCGGGTCTTATGCTGAGGCCAACTAGCGCTCCGTAGTGTCGGGATTCTTTCCGGAGAACCTTGTGCCCGTGCTGGGTCACGCACATTAAGTTAAAAAATCACAAAGAGGAGGGAAAGTATCAGAGTCATTTCAAGGAAGGAAAGAATTTCAATTTGATCGTCTATGGGCATGTTTATTCCAACTATTGTATTATTATCAATATGATGCAATCGAAAAATTCACTAAATTATAATGTCCCCGATCAAACCACAAATTATCATAAAAATATTTTTCAAACTCAAAATTAACTTTTCAAAAATTAAGTAGAAAAGGAAACGTAGACGTTGTTAAATAATGACTTATTCGTTGTTGGCTCCCTCAGCCAAATTTAAAGAGAAACAATTGGAAACTAAATTGAAAATGAAGAACGCTAATTCCTTTTGGTTTTTTTTCGTTCCATTATGCTGTATTTCAAAGTCATTTTTTTCCTAAAAAATGTCACATGGAAATTTAACTCTCGTGATTTAGATATGAGTTCATCTTTGAAAGTGAAACAACTCTGTACTTTAGGAATATTAGCTATCCACCTCTTAGGCGTATTTTGGAGAATCTACAGATTTCCAAAATTTCCTTGAAAAGCCATAATCGTTTTATTGCTTCAAACTTAAATTGAGCTGCATTTGAAATTCTTATTTAGTTTCATCGCAA
The DNA here is from genome assembly GCA_963969285.1 of Odontomyia ornata. Taxonomy (NCBI): domain Eukaryota; kingdom Metazoa; phylum Arthropoda; class Insecta; order Diptera; family Stratiomyidae; genus Odontomyia; species Odontomyia ornata. The sequence goes on along the minus strand of OZ017740.1, from coordinate 2,246,779 downwards.
TTCAGGTACGTTAATAAATAGTTCACTCAGTGGTGATATGTACTGATTTAATCAGATCATATCATAGCTAAGCAGACACACGGGAGCATGGCACTGACCAAACCAACTTCGCTTCAATTCCAGACATCAATTATCTCGATTATAAATTCATATATGTCCCTGGATCAGTTGATGCGGTACAGCCATATCTTCAAATAACTGTTTCCCATCGACTACATATCTACAATTTATGTATAGTAAGTGAATCTTCATCTGGGTTCACATGATTCTTGATTACACTTATTTATTCCTGCTCAATTTGGTCTTTGTGTTTCTGGAAATAAAAACCTTCCTTCTAATTTTTTTAGTGAGTTTTTTTTTGTCATAATCGATTTTCGGCCGTTATCGTTCGGTCTTTCTCAGCGATTATTTTATTTAACATAGAAATTATAAATATACTCTAGATTCTTAACTACATTGAGGGATATTTCCTTAAGAGGGTAATTAAACTTTCTATACTAAAATTCCACTAACTACATTTGAAGCGATTACTTAAGTGATTAACTTGAACAGCCAGGATTTACAATGACCTGCATCGCTGTTCATTAGCACGGGTTTTTCTCTTAAGATGGCGAGATTTTCCATTGCATCCAATTCTTTCGTATCCCTTGCTTCTCATATTGGCGTTACGTCTACCATTGAGATTTGGTGCCCTTTGGTTTTGATATTTTCCGCTACAATCAGGGCATTTGATCCGGTAGATGCCCGATATTTTGTGCGGTTGCCGTTTGTCCTTAGTTGATTTGAAGATTTTTTACAGCTGATTTTTACTAGTCAATTCAATTATTTGTATGGACTCACATTGCTTTAGCCTCTTTTTCAATTGACCGGTGACACCTTCGTAGTGTGTAACTGTCTTCTAGTACGCCTTTTCAGAATCTGAGGTGAGTAATGTTGAGCGTTCTGCCCTTTGCCAAAGTTCTTCTGATTTATCCGCAATTCTCTTGATTTTTGGGGGCTTAAATCTATTCACCCTTTCCTTTCCTTCTCCCTGGCTGCCATATTTAGTGGTGGATCGTACATCCTATGAAACATGGCTCGGTAAGCTGAAACCTTCACTTGTTGCATGTGGTTCGATGTATTTCGAATCGTCCGTTGGTTTTTCTGTAATAATAATTAGATAATGTAAAATGTGTTTGCTGTAAAGATTTAAAATTTAATTTACAAATTTAAAAATTACATTTTAAAGATGAAATCAATTAGGAGCAAAATGAATTGTAAATGTGAAAGTAAATGAATTAAAGTAAAATTGCCGAAAGGAATAAATATATAACACAAATAATAAAGAATACTTAAAGTTCCAATAGTATGCATTGAAAAAATATTTTTCCTCTTTATATCTTTACTCAAGTAATGACCTAAATTTTCCTTTGCTTTTGCAAATTTAAAGTTACAAAATTTGGCTTAAGCAATTTTTTTATCAGAATTTATTGATCAGGTTGACCAGATCGTAGCCATTTCGTAATCTTTAAACAGTAGTATCACTTTGGTCAAATTAGAAACCAATGTAAATCAATTTTAGAAAATAAAACAAAATTTGTATTAAGCATTTAATCATGAAAAAATGAAATATTTACCCCGTTTCCGATCCACGAGCGCTACCCAACTCAAAAGAGAAGGGGGCAATGAAAATTTCCTATACACAAAAAATGATAGCTACTTGCAATTATTTGAATAAACTGCACTAACAACTAAAAACATGCCACGAATAGATGTAGAAAAGAACATACCTGCTATGCATTCCAGGCGGTTTTCCACCTAAATTTATTTTCAATCCAATTTTTTTTCTTTAGACTGATACTCGTAATTAAGTTCCGTTTTATTTGCCTTTGTTTTCACTAATGTCACTTATGTGGCTTTTTCACTCTTTTCTTCGCACTACAACTGCGATGCTGTTCTTCTTCTTTTTCATGGCACTACAGCCCCTTTCAGACCTCAGCTTCCTGCAACAAGCGCCTCCAAATGTTTCAGTCCATTGACCGCGTCTTCCAATTTCGAAACCCTAGCAGCAATAAACTGTCTCCACTGTCTCCGAGTCAGACCAGTATTTCTTCGGTCTCCACACAGGTCTCCAGCCTTCAGTTCTCCCAACGAATACCTTTTTGGGTATCCTTTGTTCGTCCATACGATTCATGTGGCATTGCAGTTTCCACAGTCTTACAATGATTGAAACCTCCAGCTCGTCAAAAATATCATACAGCTCATGATTGCATTGAATTTGTCATCGGTCCCCGCCTAGCTTCGCTACCATTATTCGCCTCAGGACCCATCTTTCGAAAGACGTTCAATATGTTCGTGTATGCTTGGGTTAGGGTCCATGTTTTTCACCCAAAGCATAGTACAGGTCTTCAGACACATTTGTATAGTTAGAACTTTGTTTTTCTGTGTAGGCAGCTGGTCTTCAAGATTGCCAAAGCTGAATAACATATTTTATTTGCGATCTGTATTCTTCGGCGTATTTCGTCTCTTTCATTACTGATTCTTGTTCTTGCCCAAATATACAAATTCGCCCACATTTGCGATATTGTATTCGCCAAGTGTTTGGGTATTTGAGAAATTTTTCCTCAAGAGCGTCATGAGCTTTGTTTTGTTCTCATTGATTTTGAACTGGCTGAATTCCCTTAAAGGCCTTAATTGTGAAGCTACTTTAGATAAATTTTACATGCATATTTATAACCTTATTCGCTGCTTTACGCCTCTACAGACGTCCCATAATGCAAATCAAAGACCTTGGCTTACAAGGCGAGTGCTAAGTGCCCTACGAGCAAAAGATAAGGCACACCGTGTCTTCAAAATACTCGGCACTATTGCAGCTGGATATAATTTTAGCAGTATACGTGGTATTGCCAAGAATGAGATCAAGTATGCTCTGAAGACTTAGTTCAGTATTCTGGATAGTTCCCTTGTGGCTAATAATACAAAATCTTTTTGGTCTCATATAAGGTCGCTGCAATCCTTTCTTCCAGTCCTAGTAAGGTCCATTGGAATGATGCAGAAGTTTCTTCTCCTCAAAAAATTACTGCTTCATTCGCGCAACTTTTCTCTTCGGCTTTTTTTCCTCCCGTTGCAGCTGTTCATCCTGCTGCCTTACCTAATCAGCTTCCTTACCTGATTTGACCAATGCTCTTAATCCTAATATCAGCCCTGGACCGGATGGTTTGCCAAACATATTTGTGAATTTGTTAGCCTCATCACTAAGTTTTCCTTTATCTCTCCTCTTAAATTTAAGTTTGAGTACTGGTACTTTCCCTAAGTCTTGTAAAACAACTAATATTGTGCCTATTTTTAAAAGTGGTGATCCTACGTCAGCTGCCAATCATCGCCCTATTTCCTGCTTTCCAAAGTTACTTGAATGACTGGCTCATAATCGGCTCTCAAACTCATTAGCTCCTATTATTGCTTTAGAGCGGCATGGCTGTCACAAAGGGTACATCACCACCTCTAATTTAATGGAGTTCACAAAGTTGATGTGATCTTCCCAGATTTCTCCAAGGTATTTGGCACTGTCAATCGTTTTCTTTTTTGTCGTAAACTTGAAGCTCTTGGCATCTCGGGTGCTCTTCTTTCTTGGATTACATCTTATATATTGTGTTGTCCTCGTCGAGTGAGTCTCTTTGGTACTACGTCTAGTCCTTTTATCCTTCATCTGGTGTTCACAAGGTTCAATTCTCAGGCCTCTTCTCTTTCTGTTGCTTATAAATGATCCTATATTGGTAATTAATTCCCCTTACCTCTTGTATGCTGATGAGTTTGAAGTATTTCTAGCAGTCAAATATCATTTAGAGTGTCAGCTCCTCCAAACTAATCTGAATGCTCTAAATAAATGGTGTGCTTCCAATTATTTATGTCTCAATGTTACTAAATGCCATAAAATGATTTTTTGTCTCAAGGACTCACTCTTCTTTTAGTTTTAATTATATATTAAATGATATTTCGCTCTCTGAAGTTTTCAGTCACAAAGACCTCAAAGTAAGATTTGATCCAAAACTCAAATTTGATGCAGATATTTTAAATATAATTACTAAGGCGTCTAGAGTTTCTGGGTTTATTCTTAGACATGTACATAAATTTAATAGCATCTTCTATCCGCCCATTTGTTCGTTTTGTTCGCCCTTTGCTGGAATACTGTTCTGTTATTTCTATCTCGTGTCTTCTTTAGAAACTGTCCAAAGAAAGTTTACGCGTTTTCTTTTCCATAAGTTTAATTTGCATGTTTCCATCTCTAGTATCCCGCCGAACTTATTTAGGTCAATGCTTTATTGTATAAACCCTGCTACCATCAGGTCCCGCCAAATATGTTTTTCTGAGCTGCGTTTCCGACATCGTTCATCTCGGATGAGTCCTTATTTTGCTATCCCATATGCTAGAACTGACTTATATGTTCATTTACCAATTTTTGGAATCGTAAGATATAATAATATTCTTGAGCTTGGTCCTTTCCCACCTTCTAGCATAGTATTTAAGAAAAAAACTAAGAGATTTACTACTAATTTAAACTACAATTACCTGCATTTTATTATTTTTCATTTAATATTGATAAATTAATTCTTTGTGTTCCTTTCTGCTATCAGATTTTATTCAGTCTGTTAGATGGAATAAATAAAATAAATCTACCTGCTCTAAAACCAACTTGATACTGCCCTGTTCGCTATTTGCGTATAATCCGATTTGATTTTCCAAGATCTTTGAAAATATTTTTTTACGCCGTACAAAACCGTGATATGCCTCTTTAGTTTTCGCACTGTAACTTGTCATATTTTTCGTGGATAGGGAATATAATTGGTTGGCTCCACTTGTTCGGCATATGTTCTGGTTTTCAAATGTGCTGGATGATTTAATGGATGGCTTTCTGAACACCGCTGCCACCATATTTGATGAGCTCCACTGGAATCTTATCGACAACCGTGCACTATTTTTCTTTTCGGCTTTGATGGTGGAACAAGCTTCATCCAGAGTAGGTGGGGCCAATGGAAGCTCTCCGGGATTATATAAAGGCTCTGATGTTCTGGAGCTGTGTGGCTTAAGGAGGTTTTTGAAATATGGTGTCCATCTTTCCTTAATCCTGTTTTCATCAGCGATGATATTGCCAATGTCATCACGGCAGAGCGTAGTCTTGGGCTCATAACCTATTTTCAGGCTTTTCACTACTTTGTATGCTTGGCTTGTGTTGCTGTTCGCTAGACTTATGCCAAATATTCGATTTATTTCTATCAACTGTTTACTGTGCATATATTTTCCAACGATCGTGCAACATTTTATATATTAGTGATTATATTATCGACACAATATTGGTGCTAAGATTATAGATATACTTAACTTGTTGTTAGTTTTTTCTTACTTCACTCCTTTTAATTCTACAAGACATCCACTATGGTATAATTTTCGGTTCAAATCATCTCACCCTTTGAGAGTCTCTTCCTCGTTGAATTCATAGAAAAATCATTCACTATCACTTTCCGTACGAATTATTTCACCCTTTTGAATTCTTCTTCTTCGTAGCCCTACAGCCCCTGTCGGGCCTTTGCTTAGAGATAGTTAGAGTATCTCATTGTCATGATCTAATGTATATCGGCACTCCACAAGGTGATATGATCATTATCATGCTTTAGCCGTGTGTCCGTCCGCCCAGCTCTGATACGTTCTGATTTTAAATCGGCACGTATCATAACTCAACAGGCTTATAGTCCGTCCGAAGAACCACTCGAACTAAATCTCGTTGACGCCAACGAAACTTGAACCAGAGACCTTTTGAATTGCTTCAACTATTTTTTCCTCTGATCCCACTTAAGCTCTCCATCATCTCACTCAATTTTCTCCTTTCCATTTATCTTAATGCCCCGGTCTGATTATTGCTACCACCTTCTTATTCGCAACTCTTTGTTCTTATTCCAATCTATTCATTTCCGTTGATAGTGAACGTATTTTGAAATCCATTTCTTCTGTTAATTTTTTCCAAATTTTCGCCAAATGCAACATTTCCAATTACATGTATGCTGGTTCGCATATAACCATGACGACACAATGTTTCAGCATATCTATGTACAAACCACCATCTATTCAGAAATGCTATAATTTGATGAAAACTAAAATGAATTTGGCCCCGAGAGAATTTGAACCCATGGTCCCAGTGAAATCCTAGATTGGCAGTCCAGCATGCTATCACCTGCACTACGCAACCATTGTTGTTGAGTGGATGAGTAATCGCTGCAATTGGTTTCCCTTCGTCCACTATTATAGATATTAGATATTCAAGTTCCAATTGATGCAAAGTGGCAAAATGCTTGCATCAATAACATTTTAATAGGCACACTGTTATATGCTTGAGCTGATACAAGCTTCATAAAGTAATTAGATGGTATTGATTGCTGTTCCATTTTAACGAATGAATGGGAACGACAAAAGCAAGGCAGATGATGAAAGGAACGTACGATTTTTTTATTAATGGAAATGATGGGGAAGTTAAACTTGTTAAAAAAAAAACATAAAAAGAATAGGAATTTTAGAGAAAATATCGAGGAAATTTTAGCACCATCAAAATTGGAGGTTGATATTAATTAATTCCAAATCAATGAAGAAGTAAATGCCGGCAACGCCCGAAATCAGGAACAACTTCTGAGGTATTCATTATCGTTGTCCTTATAACGGCCTGCTTGCATGACCAGCAACAACTTCTGAAGTACTCAATGGCTTTGTACTTCTAACGGTCTACTTGCATGATTTTTTCAGTTTTTCCTGCCGAAAAATATCCAATCACGGGAGAAACGCAAATTATTCATACGTTCCTCTTCGTGCGCCCTTTAATGCAAAGATTACTAGTTTTAGACCTGTTAAGGAAAGTTCGCATCTAGACCTTTTGTTTGATATCCATATTAGCTACCTTTCGCCAAAAATATTTCAGGGATACCCCCTACATAAAGAGACTTTTAAGGAGGCATCACTTTTGACTTATAAACAAAATTTCATCCTTGTACCTGTATAGTGCGCAAGAAAATTTGCTATGCCACCCAGTAAGATTTTAGTAGGACATTGTATAATTATTTCACAAAAGCCTAAAAATGGCATCATTGTGTGTTTTTGTCTCAGTTGTTTTATTTCATTATCATCATTTTCACTTTGTTAAATCTCACTTTTTCAACTTTCTCGAACTTTTCTAAGGAATTCTAGTGAAACTAGCAATAAAATGTTCCTAGAATACTGTGAAGTTTGAAATCTTTTAATTTAGTTAAACATTGACTGATTATTATGAAACTCTTAAGGTAAAATAACATTATTGAAAGTTGTGATTTACTCAAAATTTGTAAATTTATTATATAATATCAAAATTTTGCATAAATTCAATTTCTGAGTTACAATAATTATTGCCCTAATGCACATTTATTTGATCCCAAAGGCTTCAAAAGATGAGTCTCGCTTCTATGCTTTCTGAATACCGACAGAGGGACTGATAGGACAATAGCTATCAAAGCAGTTGTTTTAAACAATTTAGTACAAATTTCTTCAAATGTAACTAACTTGCTGTTGTCGGTCCAAAGTGTTCCCCGACTACTCCTGCAAAGATTTGCGCCACATTTAGTGCTGTAGCGCTGTTGTTGAGAAGGTTTCTTTAATATTGTCTTCCAGATCAAAAGCTCAGTTTAGCGTATCCTCTTCGATGCACGTGATGAAAACCTAATAGTTGAGGTCACGCCTCCTACTTAGCGGATTTTACTCTCGGATGCAGATACATTTGTTAGAAGCCACTAAAAGGAGTAGAACCATTACTGACTAAGACTCACTGCATTGAAGCGTGTTTGAATTGTCCGTGCTTTTTTCAGTCTGCCCCCTTTTCCACCAATGTTTTGAGACACTTTGGAATACTGAGCTTCTTGCCAGATTATTATGCAGTGATTCACACAAATAATGAGTATCATTCCTGGCCTGAAATGGACCACATTTATATGAGAACGTTGCTATTGTAGTATGGGATTGTACTCCGAAATATGACTTACAAGCAACGTCAATAACTCAAATATGAGCGACCAATCTAGCATTCTTTCAAAAACTATTTGATCAAACCGACTTCCATTCTGTCATTTCTTGTTTGACTTTTTTGTTGTCCTCTTTTCAGTTCTTAATGATCTAGTTGTATATCAAATATTTTCACTTCGGATGTTTTTATGAATGACAAATTGATCGGACAACATTTAATGATCCCTGCAGAGGAAAGCAAGTGTCCTGATGCTATTTCCTAATAATCACTTTCTTATTTGAAATATAGTATATTGTGAGTCTTTTTTCGACCTCACTTAACAATGTACCTAAAACCGTTATCCTGTGTTTTTTCGACAGTTTTTATCGCTCAGCTTGTTAAGTGGAGTTCTTGCTGAGTTTCTTATTATTAAGGTCATAAAATCCTTTTCATAAAATTGCATATAGAGAAGTAAACGACCGATTTCCTGGAGAACACTTTTGAAAATTGTGTGTTACTTATAATTTCTTGGTTGAATAATTTTTTGGGTGAATTGGAGTTTTTTTCGCTTCAAATGCTTATCTAATTGAAGAGCATTCACGGAGAAACTTACCAATACTTCATGGTCTCATCTGGCCATCTATAATTTCCTTTTTAATAATGTGGCTGCGATTTCAAATCACACCTCTTCTATCATTTCAAAAATCGTCAAATATAGTTATAATTGACAATTATATCATACTGGCTCCAAATAAAAATATGACAGGCAAAGATGGTAAAGACAAAAAAATACTAAAATTAATGAGCTATTATGTGTTCTTTCCACTATATGATTTTTGAATTAAGAGCTTGAGGCGACATCGTTAGTGTTTTTCCAGTTTTCTGCGAATTTGTGAGACGATTTTGGTTTTTATTTAGTTACTTGATTTTAAATTTTTCTGTTAAATTTACTTACTTACTAAAGTGCGTAAGGTAGATCTTTGGTTTTTGAACGATTTCTTTTTAATTTTGAATTGTTAGGCTTCATAATTTTGCTTATCAATCTTGATTATGAAACACTGAAATTCTTTTTTCATTCATCAACGTAATTTTTTTCCTATGCTTTGCCTCCCATTAGTACATATTTTTTATGTAGATGGCCCGATACGAGCAAAGATTTCTCCGAGATAAACTCCCGACGATAAGCAGCCTTAGAATATTAGCTCGGGCCTAACAAAACTACCATCTTAAATGAATGTGATGAATACTGTCACTGTGGTACCTACTAAAGACATAAGTAAATGAACAGGGGTTATTAGTAGATTCAGTGGAAATAAAAATTACTATTTCGAAACTCAACCACAGGGTGGTAAGCGGTATATTTTCTGCTATTTTTTAATTGCAGCACTTGGCAGAATCACTGCAGTACTTTTGAGGAGAGGTGCTAGATATGTTTATTTTGTAATCAGATATTCGAAATGAATTTTTGCGTTTCCACTGACAGCTAAGCAGTTTGACAGTCGTTTGCTAGAGTTTGCAACTCTTCAGAGATTTCGAACATATCTGAACAAATGCTGAGACTTTCGATGATTCAGTAAATGTAAAACAAGTTTAAATTTGGCTTTACGTAGAACATTTATATCCCGGCAAAAATTTTGCCTGGGCACGGTTGGTAGGCTTGTGATTCTCTTAGGCATCCTTAACAGTAATTTCCTTTGTTCTATAGATACGAGGAATAAGAAGAAATATTCCTTATCCACAAAGAAAGTCACAAGTTACACTACTTTGTAAGGCGTACAAAATATTTTCAAAGATCTTAGAAAACAAAATTAGATCAGATCATACGGAGCAGCAAGATAGCTTTACATCAGTATCATCAATGATAATTTCAATAACAGGACGTAAAACTGAAGGGCTAGAAAATAAATTGCTTGCACTACTTAAAACACATGAAAAGTAAGCGAAAGGGCGTCATTTTGTGGGCTTCGGACAATAATTCTAGTGTGACGTTAATAGTTATGGAAAAAGGAAAGGAAGGTTTATAGTAAATTTAAAATTAAATGAAAAATATAGATTTGCTTGAATTCACCAAAACTCACTAGTCCTGGATCAAAGAAACATCCCACGTTTCATGATAAATAGTCGGTTTCTATCGAACGTTAAAGGTGAAGATTTAAATAGTAGTTACCAAGTGAAGAAAAAGTAAACTTCTCAAATAAATACAGCATTCAACCATACTCCAATCGCCGAAGTAGCGAATAGCATTCCTGGAAATCACCTTGGTTTCTTTTCGCTTCTTTTTAACATAATACCTCAGTAGTATAATTCCTATTAAAACTCTGCATGTTTTTTTTTTAATTTCATATCCATCCTCACGAGATTCGGATTCTATCAACGAAAACGTCTTAAAAAACAAACAACTGAAAAATAAATTTCTTAGCATTGGAACTATAATTACTCATTGTGTCTATCTGAGAGATACAAACAAAGGAATTCACCAGTATCTATCAATACAGCAAATCGTCAAAAGTTCGCCGAATCGAGCAGAAAATGATGCTAAGAAATTCCATTGTTGAGATTTTCAAATTCCAATTAGTTGTTAACGACTATAGGATACATTCAAACTGTGGGTAGAATCTGCTTGATCAAATGAAATTAGTCTCAGTCACACGTAAAAGAAAATTATCGATAATTCCTATTGCGATTTTGATTTCTTCTTCTTATTAAAATCCCTGATCTGCACCTGATCTGAATCTTCTTCTCTACATGTAGCTAATGTAGTGTTAATCGATGAAAAAGGTTGAAGTTATATGACCTTTGATTGTTTTTCGAACTCCCCGAAATCGTATGAGCGATTGGGTTGAAATGGTAGGATGTAAACATTCCAGGAACCACTTCGTTGCTTTTAATGGTCATTTGTTTGTATTTTAATTATTGGTTACTGATCTAATGCGTGTTCATTTTCGAGAACATAGCAAATGAATAATCTGATTTATGGTATTTAACGTTGCTGTTCAGGTTCAGCCTGCTTTGAGGATTTTTAATTTATTACAATTAAATCAACTGAAAATATCTGAAAAGGTATCAAATTACAATGAAAACCCAAAGCGTATTCAACTATTTCCCGAAATTTTAAACCGACTAGAACTCGATTAGTTTTCCGGTTTAGCTAAAAGCCATTCCTATCAATCTCAATTATTTATATATTTCCACTTCTGATCAATTTAAATCAGAAAAATGCATTTTTTCACACGAAACATCTGTTTATTGCCGACCACTCGATAAATTTGATTATAATTTGATACGAAATTTACATACATTTGAATAATTCGTATTGCAACCGTAAGTGGGACATAAAATTGGAAGAAATACTGACTGTGGCTCTCGTTGATGGAGAAATATAGTAAATCAACGACTACAATGCTAGTGCTGTTGGCAACATTATTATTTGAAAATTTCCTGAACAGAATGATAAAAACGACAAAAATGAACTGGAAATCAGATGCACATGAAATTAGTGGGAATATTCTATAGTAGCAAATAATTTAAATTTATGTTGAATCGCATTTTCAGATAATATAAAATTAATGCAAATTGTTTAAATGACTAGTTTTGTTTCATTTTCATTTATTTATCGCAAAATAAAATGAACTGGAGCGATTTGGTCAGTATTAAATACTGTTAACGTTTTTTAAATACTCTGCAGTGATTTAAGAGTTTGGCTAGTCCGTTCAGGGCATCGGCTGATTTACTGGCTCATCCAGCCAGTGGCCCACCAAGCTCCTCTAGAGACCGTGCACGCGTGCTTCATAGTTAGTTTTAGTATTTCACGCGTACTACATCGTAGAGAGCAATAATACATTAGATCAATAAAATTTCGTGTATCAAAAATTAATGTGCGTTAATTAAAAGCTAATTTAATAATATTGATAATGCGTATTACAACTTCATTTACAAAAATATAAAATTTAAACATTATAGGCACTCTTATTCAAATTTCGACGAATTCAGAGTAAACTTTACAAATAATAATTTGGGCCCATTATTTTTTTAAATCGTTTTACAGGTGTCCGACTGCGAAGAGGAGCGAATGATTTTTCGCTTTCAATATTCTCGTATATTTCATCAATAATTTACGGTTTTAAGACCAAATTTTAAAATATCTCAACAGACCGCTGATTTAATATGCCACTTGGTGACTTTCAGTTAATTTTTTCAAGGCAAACCTTATTATCACTTAGATATTCGTTCCCTGATTTCAATTGAGCTGACTGGGATTGCGTTCATATTCAGTATTTCAGTGCCAAAAAATTCATGTTTACATCATCATCATCTTGCTCTATTGGCTCAAGTAAGAACGTTGACTATCGTTGGTTATAAAGTGGTTTAACTTTTTATTTATCACAAAATCCGAGTTGAGATTTTTCACTTATATGCACTGCAAAACCTTAACGAATGTATGAAAAAGGATTTTGGAGCACCTCTTACTTAATTTGGAGATATAATTCGAAAAATCATCAGCCACAGCTCCTGGCATGCTCTTATCGAAAGAAAAGGCATTGCTCGTGACACTATGAGGCAATCATTCGTAATTTATGCTAGCGTCTGACTTAAAAAAAAAAGTGCTAGTTTGTGAACATTTTATGCCAGAACAACAAACTGAAACACATGCTACCTTAAAAGCCGTAGCTTAAATCTAGTCTAAGCTTCAGTATTACAGTTCTTCAATCACCATTGTCCTACGACCCTATTCGCCAGTTTGCTATCTCTAGTAATTCAGTGTTGTCAGCGTTGATCGTACTCCCATCACTTCATTCGTTTTAAGGCTGGATGTTTCCCTTATCCTTTACGTCCTTTTAGATTACCGTGCTCTTATTTTCTTTGGTTACAACTGCAATTTGTGCAACTTTTCGAATACAAAATGTTTTTTGTTTCATTGGGCCGTTTTTTGAAACTTTTGGCTGCAAGCACGTCCAGAATCATTTCGAAAACGCTCTTTCAAGCCCAAGTTTTACTTCTTTAGATTGCACCAGGTTTGATAATTGACTTTTCAATGTAAATCCTTTTAAGGTTTGTAACATAATTGTAGAATACCCTCTTAACATCCCGACTTATCTGTCAATCCCTACATCAGCCCGTCCGTGTGTCATAGCAAGTTTTCTCAAAAAACCACATTTGCTAGAAGCATGTAATTTTGTAGATAGGTGTGTAAAGTGGTGCCCTCTTCAAACTTGAATTACAAAAAATATTTTATAATTCTTTTAAAGTGTGTCTCCCCTTATGGGGGAGGTGACCCTTGAAAATAAAAAAACTACCAAAGATAGCCGAAAAGAAAATCATGAGAATTTTCCAAAACAGGTCTTAAATGGACCCTTTTTGATCTAAGGGGTGCAAGGGGAGGGAAAATATCAGCATTTTCTACACCATCACCTCTCGTGGTTGGCATCTTTGATTCGAAAAAAAATTCGGGAAAAATCACGGAAGTAGGTTTTTATGAGTACAAAGGCAACAAATCCCTCAAAAGTCGAAATGCGATCAACTTTGTTAACGTATAAGTAATAAAAACACTTTTCAGTTTACTTTCACTATTTATATTTAATTTCAAACACTACAGCTATTTCGACACACCGTGCCTTCCTCAGATGTTAGTACTACAAAACTGGCTGCGCACAAAATAATTTAACAAAGATCAATAACTCTAACGGCAATGACAAAATAAATATATAAATATAATATGAACCGTACATTACCCAATACATATATTAATGAATAGAAGTGACAATTTTATCAAACAAATGTTTATCTGATCATGTTGAACACAATTTTTAGTTGAATTATCATAATAGAAATATGTCAATTTGCTATTTTTCAAACGGAAAGCAAAAAGGAAAAAAACCCAGTATTTAATTTCATAATTTTCTTTTAAAATTTCATAATAATTTTATAAAAAACAAACGAGATTTGTTTAAACGTAAGACGAAAATAAAATTTTTCTTTATGGTAACTACAAAAACAACGTAAGTAATATTCACAGTTATTACAACCCAAATAAATGCAATCCCCGTTTAAAATAAAGGGTTCTCCACTAAGCATACAACAATTTTATCTATTAATAAAACCCAGATATATATTAGATATTGAGTTCTAATTTATTGTGGATGTAGTGCAAGCATTATTTTATGAATGAAATTCGATTTCGGCCATATGACCACCACGAGCCCGTTTACTGCGGTCGATTCCTTGGACCCAATTTCCCACCACTCTAGCACACATTTCGACCGGAACGTTGGCAATTTCGCGTTGGATGTTGTATTTGAGCTTATCTAATGTTGTTGGCTTGTTGGCATCAACCAGTGACTTGATATAGCCCCATGAAAAGAAATAAAATGGCGTCAGATTGCATGAACGAGGCATCCATTCAACCGGACCATTTCTCGAAATAACACGTTCACCAAATTTACCTTTCAATAAATCGATTGTGAAGCGAGCTGCGTGGCTAGTGGCACCGCCTTGTTGGAACCATACATCGTTGATGTCAAGTTCATCCAATTCTGGCTACAAATAATCTTTCAATATTCGCTTTGAGCGGTATAATGTATTTTTGGTATTGGAACATCCAATAGTGAAAATTTGGACTTGAATTTATCCACTATAGCACGCACAGTCTGTCGGTCGGGGCGATTATTACGGACAAAAATTGGAATAAGAGCTCTTAAAGTTGCAATCAATAATTTTCAAACATTGCTGGTTCGTGAACTATAACTTGATGAAAATGTTAACTTCAGCTTACGTTTGACATAATGAGTTCATTAAAAAAAATTAAGAACACTAACATGTAAAGATACAAAATTGGTATGTCCCTAATCGAAACCCCTATATATTTTTCATGGGCCCGTTGCTTGCAAACATTACATTGAATCCAATCCTCGCCTTGGAATATTTTCACTGTACTTCTCGCAGCAAATAAAACAGAAGCATTCATAATCAGAGCTAAAATCATAGTTAACCTCTAGTAAAATAGCTTTTTTTGCTGACTTATCCTTTTCATTTGCTTTGCTTTTCTTGTTTTCACTTTTGACCTTCTTATTCCTGATTGGTTGTTCGTTACATAGATTTTCTTTTTCGGGTGTATCTACCAAAATAGCAGTTTTGCGGTGTTTTCTAATAGTAGTAGAATTTCGTGGTCCGGCTTTAGGCAACTGTCGTACGATTTCGGGCGAAAAAATTCCCTGTCGATCAACTAATGTTGATATCTGTGCATCATAGAATGTTGATAACTGCAAGTCTAATAACGTTGAAGGCTTCGCATTAGTCGGCTTCCATGGGTCGAACCGTTGCGTAACTACTGGGTTTTCCAATAAGAGGTGTTATTTTGATATAAAAAGAAAAATGCCATTTTTAACACAAATGATCAGATGTTTATTTCATTATAAAGAAAAAGGTATTCCGTTAATAGTGAAAAATAACATCAGGCAAATGACCACCACGACCACGCATACAGGAACATATTCTTTTCATGAAATATTCCATAACCAAATCGCAAAGTGGCTGCCCTATGTCCTCGATAGTCTCACGAATTCCATCTTTGAGGTCTTGAATTGACGCTGGGCTGTTGACGTAGACCTTTTCCTTCACGTGGCCCCAAAGGAAGAAGTCGCAAGGTGTTAAATCACAAGATCTCGGTGGCCAATTGTGATCACCTCTTCGAGATATAACAAGGTCCGGAAACTGTTCCCGTAAAAGATCAATGGTTTCTTTGCTTGTGTGGCGCGTAGTGCCATCTTGTTGAAAGTAAACGTTGTCCAGGTCAAAACCATCCAATTCCAGCCATAAAAATCATTAATCATCTCTCGATAGTGCAATCCATTCAACGTAACTGTTGCTCCAGCCTCATTTTCGAAAAGGTAAGGTCCAATGACCCCGCTGGACCATAAGCCGCACTAAACAGCCACACATTGGGGTGGGTCGCATCTTGGGTTTTCCAAGCCACAGATGCGACAATTTTGTTTGTTGACGAAGCCACCTCGGTGGCCTCATCACTCAAAATGATTTTTCGATGGAGTTCCGGATCCCTTTCATGCATTTCAAGGACCCAATCAGCAAAGACACGACGTTGTTGATGATCGACTGGCTTGAGTTCTTGCGTTAACTGAACTTTATAAGCCTTAAGACCCAAATCTTTATGCAAAATACGGTGTAATGACGTTTGTGGAATGACTAATTCCAAAGAACGACGAGGAATGGGCAAACCTGGGATTTCTTCAATACTTTCGGCTACAGCAGCAATATTTTCGGTTGTTCTTGAGTGGCGTGCTCGGGTTTTATTTTTCACATCACTAAGTTGTTCGAACAGCTCGAATTTTTCCACCAATTCATGTATTGCGGTCCAACAAGGTACTTCACGACGACCCAAAAATGTTCGAGTTTTACGAACCGTCTCTGCCAAATTTTCACCATGTTTATAGTGAATTTGAATAATTTCAATGCGATGTTGAAGCGTGTATCGTTCCATTTTAATTACTGGTGTAGTTTTTATTTGTCAAATGTCAAAAAATTACAGCTTCAAAAAGCGGGCTGTTCAAAATAACACCTCTTATTGGAAAACCCTTTATATTGTACTTATTAGATAATGTGTGATCGTTTAGAGGTCTTCTTTATTGGAAAGAAGTATGTCTAGATTGTTTTTTTCATTCATCACTTAGCTATCGGTATTGTCTTGCAGAAAGTTTTGCAGTAGAAAATTTAATAGGAAACATACAAAATATTGGCCCAAATCGCCAAGTAAAATGGCAAAGTAGGAGACTGTCTCCCAGTTGAGCAAAAATTTTCAAGAAGCAAAGGGACACAATTAGTATTATACTAACAATTTGAGTAACTCCAATCGATCGTTTGCCAGAAAAGTTAGAAATAGCCCCATTCTATCCTACTTCGCAGCTGATTGATTGTTTGCCTTGTTGTGCACCTCTGAACCTTGTGCGCCCAGACAATAGCCCTATTAGTGACGATTAATCTCACCTTTATGGTGTAATCTAAGGAATAATCACTTATCAAGACTGGCTTGAAGTGCTTTTGCACACGGTAGGGGCTCTTGTGTCCTTTGTTGTCGCCACTTTGCATATATTTGGTTCTAGTTACTACGTTACATGTGACAATTCTTGTCCCGAAAGATTTTGAAAGCCAGTTGATTAGGATAGGGTCTACATGCCTGTTTACTAGTGTACTTCTTACCGCCAGATGGCTTGCATTGTCGAAGGTCTCTTTCATATTCAGAAATTCACCTGGATTGATTTCCTTGTTCTCCAAAGATTCTTTGATCTTTCTTATTAGAACATAGAATGCAGTATCCAAAAATTTCTCCATCCTGTATGTATGCTCATTAGGGTATAATGGATGATGTCGGCCTTCTTAAATAATTGTCCATTACTTTCTCCATCGTTTTAAGTCCAAACGATGTTAGGCTGATTAGTCCGGATTGCTTTGCGAGTGTCACTCCTATCCACCTGCTATGCATAGTGTGCTGGCAAACAAAGCTGTGCTACTCCTACCCATCCCTACCTTCCGGTAGTCCTATTAGCGGAAATGATATATTCCTGTAGGCTTTGTCTTTCTTTTGCAAGCCTTCTTCGTTATTGGGATGATTTTTCTTCTTCTTCGTCAACCCGAGCACGAAGTAGAGAAAAGAATGTTATCTGCTTGTTGCTTGTTCTAGATTTACCCAGTGATCACATTTGCAAAGGTATTTTTGCTGATGTCGGCTATTTCCACTTCGAAGAGTGAACGGTAAAGACCGTCATTGAGGAAACTTTTCCCGGGACAATCTGTGAACTGTGTTACGGATACATTCTGTTTGGATTTCATTTTGTTTTTTATTTTTTTCTCATAGGATTTTTTGATTTCAGTTTTATAAGCCCACTACTGTTAGAGCCTGTTTGACAGCGGTAAGGCTGAATTACTCTCTGAGAAACCCGATATCAAAGAAATTCCATTTGTGGCAGCAAGTTTTACGAGTATACCCCCCAACTACTAGCCAAGTCACTCGAAACGTATCACACCTTGACTTGGGGAGATAGGAGCTTAGGTACAAAGGTGTATGAGACAAGAAGTCACGAAGAGCCTTCCTCTTTCTTTAAAGAAGCTTGCGGTCGTCTAAGGCAGAATTGACAGGGAAGTGCCTAGCTTGTGAAGAATATATGTAGGTGTGTCCTCAAATATTTGATAATAGGAGTTCTCTCTTGCCTATCGAACTCATCCTTCAATTGCTGCACATGGGTTTGAAAAGCCATCATACTTGTTTTAATAAAAAAGCTTCACTGATCGCTAATAATAATTATTGTGAAACACTACTTCATACAATCGTGTGACTCAGATCATAATCAAATACAATCGCGAAAAAAGTTGTATTACCTCAAAATGCAAATGAATGCCAATATTAAAGCTTTTAGTTCAATTTGGTAATAACAATATCGATAACACCATTTTCGTATGTGAGCGCTACTTTATTATTACTGCTTTGAATATAATTTCTGACGTCTTGATAATTTACTGCTACATGCCACTGTTTCGCTTCCTCAGTCAGTTACTCAGTGTCTAGCAGTGAATGTTAAAGATTAAGAAAAACGGCCAAAAGAAAATACTCGTCTTGGAAGAAAATGATCAACAAAAGACCGGAAAAAATTTATTCTCGTACAACTGGATATTTAATTCGAAGAAGTTTTTATACACTTCCATCTGTATCTTTTTTTCTGAAGCAGCAATCTAATATGGAAAAATTATTGTTACTTTGAGTGGGTTGTGAATGTGTTATGATAATCCAAAATTTATATTTGACTGATAATCCTCAAATTGATGCTCCATTCGAGAGTTACTTTGATTTTTTCGCTTTGCTATTCCATTTTATTTTTGTGGGTTGAAAATACAAGCGAGGAATATATTTTTATCAGAGATCAGATTTTATTTATATATTTTGATTCAAACCAATTATACTAGCTTAAAAGTGTAGTATTGCATTTTTTCTCAAATAAAAAAGCTTCTAAAATCAGATTATCGAAAAATCCTTATTTAAAGCAAACTGTAATTATCTTGCTGATCAAAATTCGATTAAATTTTGCATAAAAGTTTCATAATGCAAATATAGGCGATAACAATAATTTTGCTGCTCAACCAATATAAAATTGGTATTTTTTTGCTGTTGCTTTTTTTCAATTCTCATTGGTAGATCTCTCCATGTGAAAAAATGCAAATATTTTCAGTTATTCTACTAGTGCTTCTAGCAAAATGAGTTAATCAGTTCATGTCTATAATTGCTTCTGGCTACAAACTTTTTATTATAATCTTTTCAACTAAATGCTTAAAGATGATAATTATGAGCGCTTTGCTTACATTAAAATAAAATAATTAACTGAAACATGTTGTGAGCCATTGTTTGAAAATTTTCTCAGGCTACTCATTTTCCCCAGTATACAATTTATGAATGCCTTCTTTATGGAGCACATTATTTGAAATATAATTACAAGCCATTCGATTTTCTAGCTTTTTGCATTAAATCACTTGCTCACGTAAGTAAAAATCACCCAAGAGCAATTAACAACTCAAGAATATTCTACAGAACCAAAGAAAATGTTGAAACTATGAAAATTAATTCCTTTTTGAAAGGAATTTCATATCATCATACATTTCCAAAGGCGCCTGCCGGCAACATCATTGCGTCCGTGTTGGACTCTCAATCTTCCTTTGGTCAACAAGTCATTAGATGAGAAGTGCTAAATCTGACGGTGAGACTCTAATTAGTGCTACATTGCCGCTGCAGTTGGTTTGCCATTGACCGAATGTACCGACGTCATACATAACAATTTTATATGAGTTGGAAGTAATATGTTCAAAGGTAAAGGCAAATTAAGTGATACTTGCACGACGATTCGTGTGTAATTACGATGTTCCCAGACAACATTATAAAACCATTACTTGTACATATTCACTTTGTGTCGTTGATGATGCAGTTGGGGTTTAATTGTTTGGATACAATACAGAGTGAAACAGAAAAATGTTCATTGTGCTAAATACTATAGGGCTTACTAATCTTCTTGTGAATTAGCGAAGCTTTATCATCATAGTATAAAATAATTTTGGTTTTTAGTATATACCAATTAATTAAAACAATATTCCAGAAAACATATCACTTCAGGGCCCTTCGAATTCAGATGTCGGTATCACATAGCAGCTCCATTGCTTGCAAAAAGAAAAGCGTACAAGGCAATTCTTCTAATTTTGCAAGCTATCAAAAGACCGCCTGATCCTTCCCAGATATCTTTTATTTCTTATTTTATTTGTATTTACATCCAGATTGTGGGACCTTTAGAACCAAAAGGCGTAAAAACTACTCTTGTACCCTTTCTATCAATCTCAGGAATTAACATGGGTCAATTTGACACAATAATTTATGACCTCAGGCTTTAACCCTTTAACCACCTGGCATTTGTACGAATCCCATTTCTAAAAGAAAGAAGACAAAAGGGATTGTAAATAAGGATACCTCTCCACTCATTACACCTCCAAATAATTTTAAATATAATTTTTCATAGTCAGAAATATTGGGACGGAATTATCGATTCATCTTTCTGATGTGACAATCTAGAGAGCCCTATAATTTTTTTTTTAAACGTTGTCACACTGACTGTCCCGTTTCTTTTATGCACATAATGTGTGGTATAGGTCATTGATTCCTCTACATAGAAGTTGCAATCAAAAGAGCTTATACTAGGACTGAAAATACCAGTGTTGGCTTAAGAACTACATCACACAGAAATAAGTCTCACTATTCCTTCAGTTAATGCATGGCCTCAGGTCATTGATTTGTTCATGATTCGTCTTCCATACAACTCATTCAGCACTATCAATTGTCTCTGCACTGCTTGCATGCCTATGAAAGTCGATTTTTTGCATTCTCTGTATGGAGAGTGATGAGTATGGACAATACAAAAGAAGTGTTCGGTACGAAGAAGTCAAATGCAGCGCTCCTTGTCTCTGTACATGGGTTAGCCGATTTCGCCATATCCGTATTCTGTATATCAGCACTGTAACAAACGATTTCGCTGCACTATAACAATCGCATTGAGTGCCTTTGAAATTGAGAAAGCCATTCGTAAAATGAGCACCTCATTTGTTAACAGCTTCGTGATACTTGTCCATTCCTTATATTGCCACTTCAAATGAGTGTTCTCTAATTCGACTAAGAATTAAGGACTCTATGCGAATCTAATATACCCGGCAATATAATCACCTTCTGGGATGCAGAAATAAATTTTGTCACAGCCAATTCACTAAGCAGATTGATTGTGCCTAAAGTAAAACAGTCTATTCAACTACCGGAAGCTGATAGTATTGATTCTTATATTTTCAAGGATGTGACTTGTCAAATATGCTTTTGGTCTAGAACCAGTAAGTGAATGATTGGACCTTTCTTAAGCATCAATTATAAACCTTGAGTATTATAGAAGGTATGATTGCTCAACATTCAATGAATAAGTTCATTATTAGAAGTACAGAGGAAGATATGCAATTTTCTCCATTTTCCAACAAACTAGAATTTTTTCTCCTTTTTCCGGGGTATTTAAAATTGTATTTGTAACAAGATACTTCGAATTGTAATATAAACCTTTCCAAGAGTCACGAAATTATTTATTCTTTTCAAGAACATCAGAGGCTTTTTTCAATCCCGACTTTTATTTTAAGAACGAGTAATCTTGCTCGTTCTTACAGGATTCTTTAATTTGATTTTTTTAACGATTGTCTTGATTTTATTTTAAGACTCGCAAACTCCATTCTTTTTTTCAAGATTCACTAATTTGAATCTTTATTCAATGACACAAAAAATTTATTTGTAGAGTCCCAAACAACTCTTGGTATTATGCCAGAATCACAAATTTCAGTCCTTACATAAAGAAAGCATAGAAACTCTAGTGTTTATGCCAAGGATCGGGAACTCCAGTGTTTACTTCAAGAGTCATGAACTCACATCTTTGTTCCCAGAATTCCAAATTCTCGTCTACCTTTTTAAAGACCCGCAAACTATATTTGACAATATTTTATACAATTATTTTTTCAAAAGCCGTCGGGTCTTGCTTTGTTGTGTGAGCACACGCGTTTCCACTACTTTGAGTAATCTTCAGTGTCGACTCGAAGTAGTCACAACGCGTCTGCTCACACAACAAAGCAAGGCCTGACGGCTTTTAAAGAAAAAAGAAAATTGGCCTGTGGATACAACCAAAATTATTGACTACATTAAATACAAGCATAATGAATGTTTACTTTATATCTGAACATTTTATCTAGATTTTGAGCGAAAACCCACCAAACAATGCTTTAAAAAAGATAAATTTTTTCTCCGATAAATAACCGAATTTCCATTTCAAAATCCAAAAAAATTACCTTCAATTTAAATTTTCCCGTATGTATTTTAAAATTTTTGTACCCAAAATTGTGGAATCAATATATAATTCATAATTTTCTCAGTCCCAGGTTTTTCTACTTTTCCACTCAGCCGCAATACGTTCTGGGTTTAATCCATTATTTATCATAACTGAGCGCACATAGTACATATAGTTCGTCCGAAAAACTACTCAATATAGATCTCGTTGCCACCAACGGGACTCGAATCAGGGGCCTTCGGCTTAGGCAGCAAGTACTCTAAAAACTACACCACGCAGACTAAACCTTATTACTTTCGAAAATTGATGTGAGCTGAAATTTTGTTTTGACCCGAAAATGCGTTTTGGATTTTCGATATTGAGATTTTCCTTCAACTTATTGCTTCGAAATAGAAAGCTTTAAAAAGACGTTACGAGCCGAAACAGAAAAGCATCCAAAATTATCAATTGGAATACAAAATCACATTGTCGCGACAAGAGCGCCAGTGCCTTTTCTGTTTAATGCTGTAATTTGTTCACTTGAGTTCCCAGCTACTCATTAAATTGGGCTGGTCTCGAACTCATGCCACATAATCACAAGTTTAAAGTGCTTATTTGAAGTACGCGATATCTTGGAGTACCTTAAACAAAATCATTTACATACTGAACTCCCATTCGTTGCACTCATTATGCGATATGCTGATTGCCTTACTACCTTAGTTGAATTTACTTACGATTCAAGTACAATTTACTTAGTGCTGTCTAGTGTAATTTGCGTAAAGTTAGGTGTGATTTTGTCTATAGCTATTTATATAATTGGCCAAATTTCAGGAACGATTGGCCTAGTGTGGTCGGTGTAATTTGCCTGATGTCATATATGGCTTTTCCTATGATATTATTATGAAAAACTATACTCGAGTGTATTTAGGCCGATAACCCCCGAATTTTTCCCTCGTTGTACATTGGATCAAAGCTATGCTTACATACGTTAGAGGAAAGAAGGAGGTCAATGTTGTATGATATGCAGAGATTCTCTCACCTCTACTATGGAGCATACTGGTTTACTTTCTAATAAAGGTACTGAAGCTACAAAATTCAAATCGTTTCGCATATGCTCTTAATGTCGCGATAGCAATACCTGTAAATAAGCCCATGAAGCTCTGATTTTTATTAGGTGCACAACTCACAGATTGGGATTATTGGTCACTCCATTGAAAGCAAAATTTGTTCATTTTCCTTCCAATTTTGCTTGTTAGAGATCTTGGATTGGGAGAGAAGAGCTTTGAATAAACCCATAGAAAGGAATGTGAAAATTTCACGTAAAATCGCCTCATATTAATTGCCATGTCGAAACAAACTATCAAGCCAATACAGGACGTTCAGTTATCTTTTAAATCAAACAGAATTGAAGAAAGTTATGACAAATTATAGCTGCCAATTTTCGGCAACGTCACAGAGCTGATGGTTTTGTGTATGCAGAGCAATCTGCTGGCCCATGTGTTGAATATAGTTAGAGCTGTAAGGACTAAGATTCATTGCAAATGCATATGATCTTTGCTAAATCAACTGCAAGGAACAGTGTGTCTGGCTATTATCAAAGCTCTCAGCACTAGATCAGATAAAAACCTCACTAGTTTGCTGCCCTTTAGTAAATTTCTCTAAAGTGAAGCCATTGAAATCAATATTCAGGCTCACTTAATCTCAGATGCCGAGGAGCATTTCTGAGCCTTTTATCTGAAGCAAAACAAATTGGTGTACGAGTTATTGAAACTTAAACTAAATTCATGACTCAAACGAGGAAGAATATTCCAGTCCGAAAAATCCAGACCGTAGGAGACTATAATCTGAAAGTGTGAATAACTTCGTGTATCTTGGAGCCAAACTGAATAGAAGAAGCGACAAAAAGGTTGAGGTTGGGCACCGCATAAATGCCGCAAATAAAGCCTTTCACTCCGTATGTTACTTCCGATTCGACAGTCTAGAGTTGTGCACAGGCAAAATAAGTCCATAAGTCTAGAAAGTATTGAGCCTTTTTCGTCATTTTTCAATTGAATAGTTCTTTTATTTAAAATGGATTTTATTTAAGTACATATTGTCCATTTTTATCTATGACCTTTTCCATTTGGCTCTACCCCATTATTCCATCTGTGTAGAACTTCTGTGGTTTATCGGCGAAAAACTTGGCCAAGTGATTTTTACAATCCTTTTTTGAAGTGAGCTTCTTTTCATTAAGGAAGTTTTGCAGAAACCGAAACAAAGGGTAGTCTGATGGTGCAAGGTCTGGACTATACTATATATCAATTTTTGCCGGGTTATCAAAGATGTGTGTGGTCTGGCATTGTCATGATGGAAGACAACGCCCTTTCTGTTGATCAATTCTGGCCGGATTTTTTGAATTGCTTGCTACAATCCGGTTAATTGCTGGCAGTACAGAGCCGAATTAATTGTTCCGCCAGGTTTTAGCCCCTCATGATAAACAATTCCCTTCCAATCCGACCATGCACACAGCATAACCTTATTTGGTGTCAATCTTGGCTTTGAAGCCGTTTGTGATGATTCAGCTTATTTTCGACCATGATCTTTTTCGAACGACATTCTCGTAACTTACCCATTTTTAATCGCCCGTAATGATTTGCTTCAAAAATGGCTCGATTTCATTGCGCTTTACTAGCATTTTACAAATGGAAATTCGGTCGATCAAATTTGTTTGTGTTAATTCATGCGGTACCCAAACATCGAGCTTCTTTGTGTATCCAGCCATACGCAAATGGTTTCAAACTGTTTGGTGATGGATATTCAGTTCCTTAGCAATGTCATGGGTGCTTATGTGTCGGTCTTCTTCAATTTTTTGTAAGATTTCATCGACTATTACAGTGATGGGCCGACCTGTGCAAGGTGCATGTTTGACATCAAAATTTCCAGAACGAAAGCGAGCGAGCCATCTCTTGACTGTGGCTTTTGATAAAATATCTTGACCGTAGACACCACAAATTTTTTCATGAGCCTGCGATGCATTCTCACCTTTATCCTAGTGATATTGTAAAATATAACGAATTTTTCCAGAAATTTCACTCATCTTTAAATGAATACAACTTTTGACACGAATGAGGAAATACAAAACTGTCCATAGAAAATTGTAGACTGGAATGTCACCTTTCAAACGCATGTCAGTTTGACTCAATCTGATAAGTATTGCCCGATGTATGACAACGAACAGCATCTAGTGACAAAAAAAAACTCAATACTTTTTAGACAATCCAATATTTGAACACAAAGCGTTCCGAAAATTGTCGGCCCAGTGAAACAAGGAACAAAGTGGAGACTACGTTACAACAATGAGTTGTATGACTTGTTTGATGAACCACCTGTATCTGTTTGCGCAAAGTTACGAAAATTGCAATGAAGAAAACCGGTTAGCCTAGAGAACACTGAAGGGTAGAGCACGAAGTAGACGTCCAGTGGAAATACCGAGGACTTGGTGGGAACCTGCGATAGAAGCTGACAACAAATTATTGCTAGAAGTGATCAACTGGCGAACGAAGTCGCAGCAGCGTGATGATTGGAGGAAGCTAATCCTGCAGGCCAAGGCTCAGCTTGGACTATCGCGCCATAGATGACGAAATCATTAATGCAAGTAGTTGTCCAGTTGAAATACCGAGGACTCAATAGGAACCCATGATAAAAGCTGACAACAAATTATTGCTAGAAGTCATCAACTGGCGAACAAAGTCGCAGCACCGTGATGATTGGAGGAGGTTAATTCTGCACGCCAAGGCCCGGCTTGGATTATCGCGCCATACATGACGAAGTCAAGAATACAGATTGTATATCGAAATCGATTTTGGAGTTCCTAGGCTAAAGGTGCATAGAAACACAATTCAACATACTTGCAAGGTTATTATTCCACATTTAATACAGAAATGAAAGATTACTGAAATCAGCTTGGAGGAAATCGGAGTTATTGTGGATAATGTCAGTACTGTCTATTTCTTTAAATTTTACAAAAATAAAAATGACACCCGAAAAATTTAAATTTTACAGGAATCAGTTGATGCCGTCATGTCTTTAAGGTTTTGTGACACATTATTTGCAGAAAGGTACATGCCATTTTAGAGATACTGATGTGAATCATTGGGAAAATGTGGAAGAGAGTGTAACTAGCACTAATAATTTCAAGCATTCTATCCAACACCTCAAAGCATATATGTGTGTACATTTAAGCTCAAACTACATTGTGTTGCGAGAGCAATAAACTAGTTGGTGCCATGGCAAATCAAGGCTCATTGACTAAACTTGCAAACATTAGCAGCCATTGGTACCTCTCGTCTTTTAACACAAGCATGCTAGTTCCTGAAAAATCAGACTGCCGTATTGAGATTGAAAAAAGTATTCATTGTCAACCATCCTGAAAACAGACTTCCTTAAACACCACTTTAAGGAGTATAGAATGTCAAATTATAATTGATGTCGCTACGTTCCTAGTATTCAGCATTTTCCAACTAGAGGTTGTTATCACTATCATCACCTTAGTCGATGATTCTAATCTTTAATTTATTTGTTTTTGCGTGCATCATAACTGGTACAACCTCTGAACCCTGTCAAATATGCTAAACTAGTTCAGTTTACCACCCGTACTTTTGGTCAAATGCCGCTAAGCAGATATTGGAAAAATTGATTGATCTGAGGCACCATGTTTACTTTTATAAGTATTATCGACAGAAACACAATAGCATATATGTGGAGACTGAAGATATTTTTTGTTTCAGGGAGGTGCATTTAGTCCGACCCATTCAATTCACTTTTATGCATGATATGTATGATGTGAAAGTTTTTCATCATGCTTGCTGGTTTATCTGAACATAACTTATGGGTTATTTTCAAAATAATACTCTTCGTTGGCCTGGGCCGAATGTCAACATTCTGCAAAATGATTCATGATTGTAAAATCCAAAACTTTGTTTCACTTGAGACTATCCTAATAAAACTATCTCTGTTATCGATCACAATACAATTCAAGGAAATCAGTTATCGACTCGTGAAAAGAACGCACTCGAAGCTTCTTGCGATCAACTTAAGTGCAACCCAAATCTTTGCTTTTGAAACGTTTCCTATGCTAAACATTGAGCTATATTAAGTAATGCCATTATTTCTGGGTTTTCAAGTTTTTGATTGGTCAAAATTGCTTCTTATATTTTAGATCAAAATTTTTTCCACTTTTTCACTGGTATCATTGTAAGTTTCTGCAAATATTCGATGTGCCTCAGAGGCAAACTTGATCGAACTATTGGTGAGAAGCAAAACTCTCCATATGCTCGTATTCTGTTTATTTGGCTCAAATTTCAACATTTTCATAGACAAATATAATCATACTGGAATGAAAGAATAAAGAATTACTGATTGTTGTTAAAGAATACTGATTTGATTCGATTTGGCTCTTTGGGCAGCTCCTGGAGTATTTTTTTTTGGAAACAATGGCTTTCTGTTGGTGTACCCAATATATATTATTAGGCTTTAAGTGCCGTAATAAGCAGTTATTAACAAATCATACATACAGCAATAAAATCTGCCTTCGGCTTCGTTGTTTTGAGATTATTGAAATTCTAAGGAACTGATAAGAAAGAAAGGAAGTGGTGATACATATTTTATTTAAAGAATAGCCACGAATTGAATCATTAAGGTTTCTAGACCACTAAATTTTGAATGCACTTCATGCAATGTAATAAAAGGCCTCAAAAATGGGTGCCAAAATAAATTTGAGTCTTCTATCCAGCCAAAGTTTAAAGATCGAAATTATTACTTGAGGAGGAACCAACCTCATCGGCACATGGTCACTAAAAAAAGCTAGTGGTTGATTACTCTTCATCTAATTTTTCAATTACTAAACTTCTTTTGACACATGAACTTCAAAGCTGCATTAGGTAGTACCAGTACTTTCACCTGATCTACGCCCAAATTTATTTAGTTTTGTTTTGGCTGTTGTTTTATGTCCCTTCGATTTGTGCGAACAACTTCCTGATATTCGTTATGTTCCGAAGACAGCCGCTATACTGGATATTCTCTCCTAAAATTTATTCAGATCGATCTTCCTCCACTTTTTTTAATACTCAAGAAAGAGAAAGAGCTTCTGGAAGTTGTGGGATATTATCGACCGCTACAAAGAGGCTGTACTAAGGACAGTAGAGACTATTTACTGCTCTTATTGTTACATCAGTTTCAACTTAAGAAAGGGAGGCCTTCATATAGTTAAGGGATGAAATCTCTGATTTTTCTTTTATATCTTTAAGTGATAGGCCATTATAATAATAAATAGGACTTTCGGAAGGAAATAAATGTGATATTACTTTATTATTTTGTTAAATAGTTTTTTACATGTCCTGTGATCATGAGGTACGTCAGGAATTGTTTACATCCCCAAGTTAATCTTTTGGCGAACTGATATGTGATTTTGATTTTTTTCATTTGAGCTAAAATTTGGCTCCACTTTGCCGAATCAAAAAGAGTAATAGGGCCTTAGTCTGTTCCTTATCATTTTCTGAATGTCGTTCCTTTGAAAAGTTAGATACGGCACCAAAAGAGAAGATTTTTGCTAGATGGATTATTCTGATAAAGCCATTGAGGGTATAGCGGTGGGAGAGTAGAATGATCTTCATCTCCGTCGATGGAGTTCTCTAATATAACTTTTGTCTCTTCTACTTCATCGCTTTCTCTTGTAAAGAAATAAATGGTAGAAGTATAGCCTTCTGATGAGGAAGATCAAGATTCTATTTTTCCTCTTCTTAGTTTTAATGGATTTTTGTTTTTCTTATTCATATACTTTTCAACTAATTCTACAAACTACTGCCTAGCATTTCTTAGCTGGCTCAAAACTTTATTGAATCGTGCCTGTAGAGCTTTTATTGAGCTACCTATGATATCCAACAAAATCCATAGAAGTCAAATTTAGATAAATTAAACTACCCAAATGAAACCAAAGGGTGATTAATTCTGAGGTTTGATTTTCAATATGCTTTTTTTGACAGATCACGCATGACTCCTGTCAAACTGTAATGTAATTTTTATTCAATATTGTTTGACAAATCATCATGAAAAAACTTACACCGCAACAACGTATCCAAATTCTTCAGCTGTGCTACAAAAGTCAGCGTTCTGTGATGAAATGTCTTTTGTGATCTTAGACCAACTTATGGTGTGCATTGTCGACCTATTGAAACCACTATTGCCAATACCATCCCCAAATTTGAAACCCAGTTAATTTGCTGCCTAGATTGTGTGATATCACACCTTTAGATTATTTTCTTTGATGTTACATGAAGTCTCTGGTCTTCAAGAATAGCAAGTGGTATGAATCTTAACAAATCTGAAATTTTACCCAGTAACTGTCTCGTACCTACTCTGCACGAAATTGAGACCCACTAAGCTTTATTTCGCTTGGTTGGGAGATACTAAAATATAAGAGATGCAACAAAACCTAGCAGCCGTCATAATTGTCTACCATGGTTATTTTTCACTAAAAATAATAGTGTTTTCGGAAGTGTTTAGTAGCAGCTTTGCGGATATACTTTTGAAGTTGGTACGACTGTTACATTTCTAGTATCGGAGTGTCTCCCAACCAACCGTAGTCAAGCTTAGTTAGTCCCAATCTTGTGTAAAGTAGGTATGAGAGAGCAACTTGGTGGAAGTTTAGGTTTGGTAAAATATGTACTTTCTTCCAGCCACTGGCTCTTAGACTATAAGTTTATACACAATTATGTTGTATATAGCAAACTTTATTTGAAAGTCTTAAAAATAAAATACATACTTATGAAAAATTCCACAAAGAAATTGTGAGACAAAAAACTTTCAGTTGGTTCTTCAAATGAAGGAAAGGCTTTCTTGATTGCCTTGGGAAGTAAATGCGTTGGTTATTCGTTCCTATCTTGCGCTACTAGAAAAAAGGTTTCGTTGACCTAAAGACACCTTTGAGGCGACAGTGAAAGATGCATAATCTGAAGAAATGTGTTAAACATTTCTAGGCTAAAATCTGTTGACAGTGGGTGTTCAGTGGAAAGTCCAATCCATACTGCAGGCGTAAATGCCTTCATAATGTCAATGTACAGGGTGCCTTTTCTCTTGTCTGATTTACGAGAACAATGAAGGAGCTTGATGTTTTACATGGAACTACCAAAACTTTAATGTACGAGCATCAACCGAGAGTCAATATGGTAATGCAATAATCTTAGTAGGCTAATAAGGCACTATCACTGCAACGAAGCGTGGGGCTTTCGAACAACTGTTAATGATTTACTTGTGAATTCATTTCAAAGGAATAGTGCATTTGAATTCGTCGTCCAAGATAAAAGACCAAAAGTCAATCAATGCAGGAAAAATGTTTGAAGAGAATGTGTGAAAAAAGTCGCAAAAGCAACAACAGTTGTGACGTGAAAGCTCATAGTTAGCTGGTTAGTTATAGCAGTTTTCTCCTTTTTCGAACCATTTCGATGCCCTACATCGATCGACCTGTTTGCCATGGTCAGGGTCTGTGTTCCAACGAGATGCATTCAGAAAGGATACTAACTCTCGAATCTTCTTTTCGGTGATGTCCCACATATCTTCAAAGGAAGTACTGCTGAGCGTTCAATGAGCAGCTCTAGCTAGAGCCGGACAATCACAGAGGAAGTGAACCACCATTTCTTCATTGATATATTTATCATTGCTCTAGCTTGTTTAATTCGCCTGCTGTGTCGTATTGAGTAGACGTGTGTTGATGGTGCTCGTCACGAAAATAGAGAAACGAATTCAAGGCAACGCGTCGTGATAAAATTTAGCGTCAGATTGGGCGAAACAGCTTCGGAAAGGTACGATAAAATTGTAAAAGTACATGCTAATAATGCTCTTAGTCGTGCTCAAGTGTTTCGGTGGCATAATGCATTTAAGGAGGGGCGTGAAAGCGCGGAAGATGAGGCGCAGAGCAGGAGACCAGTCAAGGTGCGGACTGACGTGAATGCGCAGCGTGTGCGTGCCGTAATCCATGAAGATCGGCGTTTAACAGTTCGAACGTTGGCCTCGAAACTGGGTATGAACCATGAAACAGTCAGACAAATTTTAACTGATGATTTTGGGATGAATAAGTTGTGCGCGAAGATTACGACAACGCGCCGTGCCACACCGCTCTGAGCGTGTCCCAGTATTTGGCCTCTTAAGGGATCGCCGTGTTGCAACAGCCACCTTTTTCGCCCGATATGTTACCCTGTCTTCCCCAGAACAAAACGGTGGTAAAAGGAACCAATTTTGAGTCGATTACGGACATCCAGGTGGCCGCGACGAGGGTACTCGCGGAAATCTCAGTCGAAGCGTTCCAGAAATGTTTGGAAGCATGGAAAACGCGCTGGAATCGTTGAGAAGCTGCCCAAGGGGACTACTTTGAAGGGGATGGCAGAGTTGTAGAATAATTTTCAAATATAGGGTTTTCATGGAATTAGTCTCATTACTGAATTGTCACACCTCTTGGTTATCCACTTTGACTGCGCGTCTACTACTAAACCTAGCAAGTTCCCCAGCCATGTGCCAAATGCTAGGTGAATTTTTTCTCTATCCGCAGGCCAATTCTCTTTTTTCTTAAAAAGCCGTGAAGATGACAACAGAGTTGAAATGCGTCCATTCGAAAAAGCGAAGCCCAATCAATGATTTAAAAAAAAAAAAACATTTTCTCCATTATTTTGCTCCATTGTAATTTCTTCTTGTTATAAAATTAAAATCAATATTGAAAGCGTACCGTTTCGACAGATTAGCATTTATGAGTATTGCTGAAAACGTATCTGAGAACTGCATGGTAAAACGATAAATGGTACGTGGACAGAACACAGATCTAATTTGAATGAAACTAAGGCCTACAAACTGTAGATTAAATAGAAAGAAATTAATGAAGAAAAATCAAATATATTTATTTGTCTATTTGACTTTATAATAAGTAAGCACATAAATTCAATTAAATGGTTAAATTTGTTGAAAATTCCAGGAATTACAGTTACAATATTTAGCAATTTTTTTTAATATGGATTACATCTACCTTATCGTTTGATTAAATTTCCGGGTTATAAAAATTCTTCCCTATAGATGGTGATGCTGGCTAAAGAAGTAATTAAATTTTGAAAAAATTTTTCTTTCGAATTCTACCATCAAATCTGCAAATATGACATGCAAACCATATCATCAGCAGCGTTCGTTTATCTAAGCATCCAACGAAGAAACATCTCATCCTATCTCCACCATCCACAGTGTCACTGATCTCTTAAGCATGGATGGCATTCCGTGATGGAGCATCATGCTTTTATTTCAATATAATTAATGCCATAAATTATACAGGGGCTATCTTAATTAACATTTACATAATATTCGCTTAAGACTAAAGAGCTCTCAACGTTTAGAAAGAAATTTTAATGGAGGGTAGACAAGACAAGCAAACAACCAGCCAACCAAACATAAAAGAAAATCTTAAGGAGAAAAAATCGAGATCAACACGCGAAGATTGTAGAAAAAATACCTCTACTTGAATCGACGAATATGTACATACATGTACATAGCAATGCACAGATTTGAAGATGCAGAGGGTAAATATTTGGTCTTTTCTCTTAACTTTTACCTTTGGCAATGATTGCAGAGAATTCTCAAGACATTCTGTTCGGAGTGAAAAAAGATGCCTTGCAACAGAGTCTTGGGATACCGATATAATGTTTGCTCGTCATCATGGCTGAAATCTTTTGTTCCTTTTATAAGATCTCCACTTCTTCAGGACTGTGTATCTAGATCCGAAAAAAATGTGGCGGTATATGTAATTTAAACGTTATGTTCCATTAAGGTAATTTTTCGGATAGCTCGGAACTGGTTATTGTATATCTTGTGATTTCGCTAAACCCAGAGTTAAAATAGATAGTGTAAATGCAACTTCCATAAATTCTACATTTTATTTTCAAATTATATTTGAAAGTAAAATTTACTAAACTTTTGCAGTCGCGAGTTGAAATTGAAATTTTTCCCAACTTGATAATCCTTTCGATCTTTCCAAAAATCTTTGAACTGATTCAAAGTTGTGCTGGAAAGGGTTAAGATGTTTACAACTACCTTAAAAAACAGTTCCAACCTTCCAACATGCCTTCAGGTTATCAATCCAAAGTGTACCAAATCTTATAGGCAAAAAAAACATTTTTTTCTCTCATTTTCTCTCCTTCGTTTCGTACGAACGTACGAGTGTAAATGGAAACATAAGAATGAAAATAACAAAAAAAAAAAATATTGTAATCATATAGGAAAGCACTTGACTCACTCTTGAGTGTTTTTTGCTTATGCATACAATCAACATTAGTACCACCGCCAACAACAACAAAACGTGGCTTTCGTTGTTGTCATCATCCACGTTGCTAGAAGTATCTTATTATTGTATTTCCATGTGCGGATAGATACACGTTTGAAGATTCATGTGTATCGATATATTTCTATATCTGACTGTTAGCTGTAATAGGAAGAATAGTGTAATAATCTAAGAATTGTACTCACATACGTTCAGATGTTAGGAATCGATACCAATAAGAAAAACATATGAAAGGGGCAGTGACTGGTGAAGGCCTCGAATGAATTGAAAAGCCCGTGGAGTAATTACACTTAATTCATCTATAATTACCTACACAAGATTGAGCTTCAGTTGGTGTGCTGCGGATCAGAGATTGCTTCCACTGATGAGATAAACTGATTAAAATCAGTTATCTTCATTTCTGTTCAGAACGAAGACGATTTTAGATAAATAGTTGGGATGATAGTTCATTTGCAGTGATAGCTACATATAACATTATTAAACTTTCATTCGATAACGCAAATCCATCATTTGATTTTTTTTCGGGAAAAACATTATTGGGTAGTTTTAAAAATTTATCTAGATTTTTATCCTCATTTAAAGACCGCAAACCATGAGCAATAAAATATGTGTATATTGAATTTAAATCAAAAGTTGGGCTTAAATTGATTGCCGATCACCCACACCACAATCACTAAATCTCGTTTGATGGAATGTATGTTGGTTTTTGAAAGGCAATGACCATATTACCTAATGTCCCTTGATCAAAATTTCTCCTGCTAGGGCTATTTAAGTAGGCTGTTCTCTTCTTATATTAACTTAAATATAAGTGAGAAGGATTTGAGTGAAATTAAATTAATCAGAAAAGAAAAGAAAAGACCACTTACAGTTAAATTCTATCGCCATATTTCGATGAACACATCACACATTTATAATCACCGTTGAAGAATAAGTAGTAACATATATCGTTTTTATATGTACTTCAATAAATCCTTAGATAACTAATTTCTTTGGGATTGGCTCAATTGAGAAAAGTTATGATATTAACTCCTATTTCCTGTGTAGACTATCCTATCTTTCTTCATACATTAAAAAGCGGTTGATAATAAATGCCAATTCAACATTATAAACGCTTTCAGGCCAACCTTAATCTTCCTTGCTCCTTGAAAGCACGTGAACAAAAAATCTTTAAATATGAATTAAATACATTTTTTATGTTGGTACTGTATGACTTGTGATCGCATCAAGCTGTGGCACTCCATCATGATTTGGACACATCGTCTAGAAACTTGTTGGCTACATTAATGGTGGAGACAATATCTTTAAATTCAAAACCTTTTCAATCTTCAATGATTGATTACATGCAAATATCTACTGTACGAGTCAACTAGAATTCATAAGGCAAATCGAAGTTCAACAACGTGTTGTCTCTTCTTGGTTTTCTTATAAATGACAAAAAAAAAGATGAACCATTGAACTGAACTTTTTAAGATCAAAATTCATACGTGTAGTTTCTAGTCTAAATTCGAAATAGTTGACGGACTAGGACCATTAAAAACCCATAAGAAAACAATTCCCACAATCACTATCTCTCAATTCAATCAACATCATCAATCTCAAAATTGATTGCTCCTACACGCTACATATGAAATTCATTACCAATTGGGTCATACGTATCAACATTACCTACAATGTCACCTCTTGTTTATCGTACAAACAACTTTTACATTATTATTAATGATTCGCTTTGGAAGTTACATTAAATTTCGTTTTATACTTCAAGATAAGTTGCTGGTGAAGCTTAAGCACACTAGTAATAGATACTCCGTATAAAATACTCGTAGACGTCGCTAGATAGATACTCGTATACGGGAAAGGTCGTTGTAACTTAGATGCGCATTAAACATGGACCAGACGTGATGTCCGAAAAGCCGGATGTTGAAATTTAACTCCGAGATATATTTTCAGGTTCAGAGCTGAGAACATTTGAAAGTTCATATGGTTTAGAATTTACTTACTGGTCCAAAGTTGACAGAACATTTAAAATTCTTTATAAATAGAATTTCAGTGTGATATCCAGTTCTACGAAACGAATTGTCAAGCTTATAAGTCGGAGTGTAAATTTCATAAGAGTTGTGTTGTATTTGATGTATTTAGGTCCCTATAAATAAGCTTCTTACTTATAATATACCGAATCATATTTTAGACATACAGTTTTTCTTTGCAGTCATCACAATGTGTATAAGAATATTCTTAGTGGAAAAATGTTTTATAAAATATCCTAAAACATACGCAGGTTGAAAATAACTACCAGAACGTCTCAGCTTGATAAAAAGGGTTGTCCAACCATAATGCACGATGTTAATTGTGAGTCACAACTTAACGTCAAGTTTTTGACATTTCTTTGTATCAGTGTTTGACAAATTTAACAATGGAGAGGTACACAATTGAGCAGCGCGTTAAGGTTGTTGAAGCATTTTACGAAAATGGGCGTTTCGTGCACGCTCGCCCAGTTTATTCTGCGGAAAACATTCCTGCTATTTGCGATAGTGTGGCAGAAGAGCCGTCAACCTCGACTCGTCGTCGTGCTCAACAATTGAACATCTCACGAATATCACTGATGCGAATTTCGAATAAAGGTTTAAATTTACACGCTTACAAGGTTCAATTGACTCAAGGGCTGAAGCCAACTGACCATTTTAAGCGTCGTCAATACGCCGTATGGTTGGTTGAACAGACAGAAGAGAATAGTAACTTCACAAAGAAAATCGTCTTCAGTGACGAGGCACACTTTCACCTCAGTGGATTCGTTAACAAGCAGAATTGCCGTATTTGGGCAAATGAGAATCCACGAGTGATTGTTGAAAAGCCGATGTTTCCACAAGGAGTGACTGTTTGTTGCGGTTTATGAGCTGACGGCGTTATCGGGCCGTACTTCTTCGAAAATAAGGACTGCCAAGCAGTAACCGTGAATGGTGTTCGCTATTCCGAGATGATAGGTGACTTCTTGTGGCCAGAAATTGAGGTAATGGACCTGGACGATATGTGGTTCCGACAGGCTAGTGCCACTTGCCACACAGCCAACGAAACAATGGCTCTTTTGCGCGAGAAATTCAATGGCCGTGTTAACTCACGTTGTGGCGATGTTAATTGGCCGCCACGATCATGTGATTTGACACCGTTAGACTTCGATCTCTGGGGATATTTAAAAGAAAAAGTGTACATCAATAAGCCAAGAATAATTCAAGTGCTAAAGAATGAGATGCTTCAGTACATTATGTCTCAGAGTCATTGAAAATATGCACCATCGGATAGATGTATGCCACCGTAGCCATGGCGAGCATTTGGGCGATCTATTGTTTCACACAGAAGGTAAGGAAAAGGCAACCAAGGATAAATTTTACAGTACCCTGAAATGCACTGTCAATGCATTGCTGTCAAACGTTATAAAAATTGTTGCATATGACTTCAATGCAAAAATTGGCCTAAAAATAGCAAATTGAGGAACAACTGCAGGCACAGCTTCAATGCAAAGACCAGCGGCAACCGGCAATGCCTTGTAAACTTAACAACCACAGGAGATTTTACAGTATGTTGAACACACTTTGCGCATCTAGATATCCATAAGAAGACGTGGGCACTCCAAGACGGTCGCATATTCCGCAAAACTGATCATGTTTTCGGACCACTACACCATAAAGGCCAAGCTCTAATACCGCATCTCCAAGAGCAGTAAACAAGGACGATGATTTACCTGAAGGTACCAGATACACAAGCTAAATGATAACTCAGTAATGTTCCTAGACAGGCCAGCACTGGAAAGTTGCATTAACATATCCCCGCAGGTGGAAGAAAGTAATGATGACATAAAAACAATGTAGAAGACATTAATAGGTGCGGTAACAGTGGCCGACAAATTCAAGCACTTGCAAACATATTGAACGCCTTCGAAAGACGGGTCCTGAGGTGAATAATCGGGGCGAAGCTAGACAGGGACCAATGATGAACTCGATACAGCCATGAGTTGTATGAAACTTTTGACGAGCCGGAGGTCTCAACGATTATAAGACTGCGGAAGCTGGAACAAGCTGGCCACATAAATTGTATGGATGAACAACGGATACCCAAAAAGGCGGGAGAGTGGCTGTAGCACTACAAAAAAGAAGAAGATACACAAAAGGGGACAAGCTAAGATGTGAAAATTATAGAGGCATCGCGCTACTAACATATGTGCGTCTTATAAAGCGCTCTCCAAAATCATTGAAAGAAAATTATAGCCGTGCTATGAAAGTATTAAAGGAGACTATCAGAGAGGCTTTCGAGGTGAACGGTATTTATTAGACCAAATATTCTCAGTAAAGCAGGTGCTCGAAAAGTTCTTGGAATATAGCAACGACGTGCATCATGTGTGGATAGAAATCTGCTGTACAAAATAATGCTTATGGTTAAAGTCACGTATGGTTAAAGTCACGATGCTAAGCACAGAGTTCCAGCCCAAGGTAACGGTTAACTAACAGATAGCATCATAATGGAATCAGGCCTAAAACTGGGAGATGGACTTCTTCCAATGCTCTTTAATATTGTGCTGGTATACGTCGTCAGCAGTCAAATCATATTAGCTGAAACCTTGGGTACACTAATGGTTAAGTCCACACAATTATTGGCATATGCTGATGACGTCAAATTTATGGCACGGCCAATCTCAGATGCCAAAGGTGCATTTTTGAGCCTAGAATCTGCAAAACTAAAATACACTAAAATAAATTTTTAAGTGATTTACCGTAGGTCTTAGCAGATACAAAAATGCCTAAAAACGTTAATGGCATATATACAAACGCCGGAGTGTAAATCTCAATCAAAATAAAGTACGCAAAATGTGTAAAACCCAGTATAGGCAGATGTAGAAACTAATATTAATATTGTGTCAATTAAAAAGTTATTTTTTTACTTTTTTCATCATTTGTATAAAATTTTAAGTTCACCCGCAGACAGAAATTCAATATCATATCTGTGCTGTTTAGATTTCAAGCTCTATTTTTAAGGGTTTTGTAAAATAATTTTACAAAACCCTACTAAAATCGCGTCCTGTCTGTCCGTCTGTCCGTCTGTCTGTCCGTCCGTCCGTCCGTCCGTCCGTCCGTCCGTCCGTCCGTGTGTCACAGCAGTTTTTCTCGGAAACCACTTAAGCTAGAAACATTAAATTTTGTATGTAGGTGTAAAGTGGTGCTCTCTTCAAAGTTCGACTCCAAAAAATTTTTATAAGGTATTTAAAGGGGGTCTCCCTATATAGGGGAGTGAACCCCCGAAAAAAAAATTTCATCAAAGCTAGCCGATATGGGTATCAAATGAAAGGTCTTGATGAGATATAACATTCAAAACAAGTCTTAGTTTGGCAAAAGTTGCTTCGAAGGTTGCACAGGGAGGGAAAATACAGGAAAAATTTCCTGAAAGTTTCATAAAGATTGAATCATATTTAGCGAAGTTATAGCGGTTTGAATTTTCCTGTATTACTATGGAACAATATGCGTTGCATGTAATACTATGGAAACATATGGCTATGGAACAACATGCGCTTTTTACCGACTCAGACTCAGCTCAGCTAGTTATATCAGTAATCGTAAAACAAAATAGTGGCTGCTTTAAATGCAAAGATTGAATAATTTTGAGTTATTTTCTCCCAACTTCAACGTTTAAGGTGCATGCTTTGAACACTTGATTCAATTTAATGAGTGACTGAAGATGAGTACCTACAATTAATACTCATAGGTGAAACAAGTCGAGGAGGCAGGAGAGAGCTCCTAGCAAAAGGGCTTTGTCATCATTCTAGGATTCGAAAAAATTGGCCATGAATCGATGATTACAGTACAGAGGAGTGGCCCCTGAAAAAAAATTTCATCAAAGGTAGCCGATATGAGTATCAACTGAAAGTTCTCTATGAGAGCTTTTCAAAACAGCTCTTATACTGACAGTTTTTGCTTGAGTGGGGGCACAGGGGGGAAATACATGAAAAATGTGTTTCCACCCTCGCCAGTATAACAATAACGAAAACCTCACAAGTCGAAATTCGTTCATATTCATAATAATAATAGTATGATCTTTGAATTTCATATTTTCTCCAATAAAACCGCCTTTAACATGTTTCTTGATTTTATTCGATCTGGTGACTGATTTTATTCGATCTGGTGACTGTCTGTCTACCCAACTTGTTGAATCAACAATTTGATTTCTCATTGGATATGATGCGAATGTTTATCGCTAGCATTATTCTAAATCTTGTAACGAGCTGACATCATTCGTCTCATTGAAATTTCCCGAAGGAAATCTAAGCCGACCTCTCATCGTTTTTAGACGTGAAGGTGTCTCAAGGGACTGTGCCTATTAAGTCAAGAAGTCCGGATGCCCATAGTCTGCTCCAAGGCGGCTGCTGGCAGGTTAACCAGTTCAGAGAGGGACTTCGGTCGCACCCACCGGTTCAATTCAAAACGCGTCAAAACGACTTCCATCAAAGCAATTTTACTCTACGTTAATCTATTTCCATCTCCCAGACTGTACGTATAGTCCAAAAGAGAGAATCCACGCGTTCTCGACTACTCACCGAAGCGGTGCCAGAAATAAACCACTCAAATCCAAAAGCGAATCAATCTACTCTAACTGAAAACGCAAAGCTAAGCTACAGCACATACCGCATCGAATTACTGAGCTGGCCAGTCGTGGATTATCAAAACCCTCCTCACACTCACCTTTGGTCTTCCTCTCCACCTGAAAAAGAACGAACACATAATGAAGAGGAAAGATTTTGTATTGACTAGCAATTCAAGCCTCATCTTATTTGGTTGATTTGTAATAAATACAAAAAGTAGGAAAACCGATTATTCCTTACTTATTTACACTAATCTTTACGTCTCGTTCTTTTGTTTAATTTTTCTTGTGGTCCTCTTTAATATTCTCTCTATTTGTATTTTTGATATAATAATTGCATGCATCGAGTTTTTTGTCATCTTTCCTTCTATTTGTAAGCACCGCTTTCGTCGCAATCGAATAGAATACATGAATCGAATGTTTATCACAAT
The DNA here is from genome assembly GCA_963969285.1 of Odontomyia ornata. Classification (NCBI taxonomy): domain Eukaryota; kingdom Metazoa; phylum Arthropoda; class Insecta; order Diptera; family Stratiomyidae; genus Odontomyia; species Odontomyia ornata. The sequence continues at coordinate 2,206,018 of OZ017740.1, read as the reverse complement.
GGAGAAACATATAAGAGTACATTATGTGTACCTTTCGTAGCGATAATTTTCATATAAATATGTTTATAATTTATTATATGCTTATTGTTAATGTCTTCAATGTATAGAAAAGTGTTTTCTTTCTCATATTCGACGATTTAGTGTTATTTTTAGTTATCTTTTGAAATTTCTTTAAATTTATCAAAGTTAATTCAATAACCATATGACTAAATTTTTGCATATTTTTCTCTTCTTCGATTATATATGAAAATCTTAAATTTGAATTAACATACTTAAATCTACGAGGTGTGCCAATTAAGTAATGAGACTAATTCCATGAAAACCGTGTATTTAAAAATTATTCTACAACTCTGCCATCTCCTTCAAAGCAGTTCCGTTGGGCAGCTATACAACGATTCCAGTGCTTTTTTCATGCTTTGTAACATTTCTGCAACGCTTCGACTGGGATGTCCGCGAGTACCCTCGTCTCGGCCACCTGGATGTCCGTAATCGACTCGAAATCAGTTCCTTTGAACAGATTTTGTTCTAAGGGACAAAAGCAATTTACATGGTGACATATCGGGCGAACAAAGTGGCTGTTGTAACACGGCGATCCCTTTAGAGGCCAAATACTGGGACACGCTGTGTAGTTCGTTGGAACCATCTTCGCGCACAACTTTTTCATCCCAAAATCGTCGGTTAAAATTTGTCTGACTGTTTCACGGTTCATACCCAGTTCCGAAGCCAACATTCGAACTGTTAAATGCCGATCTTCACGGATTAGGGCGCACACACGCTGCGCATTCGTGTCAGCCCGTACCTCGACTGCCTTGCCTTCCACGCTTTCACGCCCCTCCTTAAGATCTTTATGCCTTGGAAACACCTGGGCATGACTAAGAGGTCTATCACCATGCCCTTTTACAAATTCAACGTACGTTTCCGAAGCTGTTTCGCCCAATCTGGCGCAAAATTTTATCGCGATGCGTTGCTCTTGATTTCGTTTCTCCATTTTCGTGACGAGCACTACCAACACACGTCTACTCATGTTTTTAGTAGATTTTAACCATAATACATCATTCTTGACTGGCATCTTATTACAAGTTGCCTCCCAACAATTTCTATGATTAGATAATTAAATATATTTCCATATTTTTTTCGTTGTATATAAATGTGTACGTGACTCACTGTGTCATCAATTGTTAACTGTCAATTGATGACACGAGTATCTCTATATTTTTCGAGTCACTTTAAACGAGTGCATCTGATAGCTTTTGACAGCCTTGAGATGGATTAGTAAATTATCGTCCACAAGGCTCATTTAAAGCTTATATAATTTTTAAATCATTCTAACCTCAAATACATAAAATTACATATTAAAGGAAAATAGTCCCAGAAACCATACGTAGACGTTTTGTTCTTTAAGCTGACTTAATTTTTTGATGTTTCGAGGAATATCTTTAAATAAAAATTAATCCAGATTCTTAAAAACTACAAAAATTATTTTATAATCGCCTCAAGCGAATCATTCCTAAACACTTTACTTGATTCGAAGTCTCGTGTCCGTAAACTTCATTTTTAAATTACTTTTTATGGAATTGTTTGCAGCTACATATAAATGAGTTGCATATTTTGAATAATAATTTTTCTGAAAAATTATTAGAGTTCTACGTGTTCCTACTGCGAGACGTGCCACGGAACTGTGAACAAATTTACTAATACTGAGATCCATATGTGCTATCACTAGTATACTGTAGCAGCGTGACAATGATAAGTAGATCTTCTAGATCCTTAAAATCGGTCACTAAAACTACCGCTACTGAGGAGAGTACTGTACAATCCGATAAGTCTCGTTCTGATAGACCGGGTACCCGTTTGCCAAGAACTCTTCTATAGCCGCCAATATTTAACCGTAAGAAATCTGGTGTGACGTTCTCTACAAGAGCGTTAACAATTTCCACATCGAAGATCGCCCGCGCAATATTTAAGTTATGCAAATCTTTCCTGCATCTGGTGTAATGCATTCCGGATAGCGGTCTTTTTCGTTGTTGTTTAGTATTTACGTAGAAGAGGATATAAAATTCAGACAAACATTGATCGTGGCACGGAGTGACACTAAACGAAACACACCGCCCAATGAAAAACTCCAAACGATCGGCCAACTTCCCGATGACAATCCATGGTCGTCAATTTGTTCGCAACTCGTATAAGAATGACAAATTTTTTCAGGGTATCACTCCGGAGTATCGGAGGTTATTAAAATCTATAATGAAGTTTTGTTTCAACAATTTTGGCTCGAAGCCCGTGCAGTTATGTTACGTACTGGTTTAAACCCAGACCGTATCGCAGCTAGGTTGTTGCACATACGGCCAAAGTGTGATACCTACTGACCATATCATCTTCTCGAGTGCCGATACATTTAACTAAGATAATGAGATACTCTAACTATCTCTAAGTGAAAGCCCGAAATGGAAAAAATAATATTTTTCATACACTAGTGATGATGAATATGCCAAAATTTGTGGATATTTTAAATTCACTTGTCCTAGAACAGGCGAATTAGCACGATGAGGCTATACGTGCGTTTGCCTCTTTACATGAAAGGGCTTTAAGTTTAGATAGACGAAATATATTTTTTTGGCGACGAACTGATACTTTGATGCATTGGAAAATTTCCGCTACCTGGTTTTTATCAACTTTTGGTGTTCCTACAAGTTTCCCCTTGAGCACCTTAATTTCTTTGAAATTTTTCGACAGAACTGTTTGAATTTTTAGTTTTAATGATATCAACTTCCACTAACCAATATTATCTTTTTTCAAGATAAACCAATACGTGGCATTATATTTATCACAGTTTCTCCTCTTGTACTTCAGATGCATTTATGAGGGCTCCAGCGTTGTTAAAATTGCCTCTGCTGTGTTTGTTGTTTCTGCGATTGCTGCAAAACAACTTAAAATTTTAGTTGACGTCGGATGGACTAAACTGAGCTAATCAACCTTCGAGTAAATTATAGAATTCAAAAACAAACTTTAGCAGTTGAAATTTGACATGTTACAATTGCAATTTTCTTTACAATATTTCTTTTCTCTGTGCGTTGGAAACGGATTGAAGGTCATTTTATTTCGTGATCTGTTTGCCACCACTATCACCTAGTCCAAAAGGAGTGAAGTATACGTTTTTTGGATCCCCAATATATTCCCTTTGACGACTTCACGTAATATTATATTCTATATATTTGCGTGCAAGCCAATTTATTTATAGATTTCAATAACGGACGGTACGTACAGGGAATTTACGGCACCATCGGGATGTATATAATGTACCTATATTTTTGAATTTGCGATATTTTCACATCGCTACTTAATAAAATTGGTGAAAGTATATTCCTTTATTCTTATGCAAAAAAAATCAAATTAAAAGCACTTCAGACCACACCATAAAAAATCATTTCGATTTCCTTATGAGTTTAACCTTACCATTACCAGAAAACCGCAAATTGAAAATAGAATCCTTCATCAGCATACCAATAAATGTTGACCAAAATCAGTCAGAAATTCATAAATTATTTCAAATAAATCTTACTTAGAAGACAAAACACTTTGCCATAGCAGATTTTAATTTAATTGCTAGTAAAACGAAAAAAACACCAACACCAATGATCATCATACCGCCTTTCCGTCTTGCTAAAATCCGAACAGAGAAAAAATAACACATTGAATGCATAAAAAAATAGCTTTCGTGTGTCTAATCTATCTTCATATGCATATTCGGTGAAGAATAAATGATTTGATGTATAGGAAGCAACAAAACGAACCTTTTAAGAAAACGCGTTTGCACGATCAAATTGATGGCCATAAATCTTGGATTTTTCATCTGGTTTTAAAATTTCAAAATATCTTGCAGACGATTTGCATTCGAATCTGCCAGCATAAACGTTTAGGTACGAATCTGCGAGAGACTGCGCGAGTGGATGAGGTTAAGTAAGTAAGCAAGCAATTTTATGCAAAGGAGGTTAACGTGGTGTTAAAACGGTAAGCAAATGGACACAAGCTATATATGAATTGATCAATTCATTGCTACCTACGTTCTATATTTGTGTCTCAGGCCATAATACTTAGCAACATATTATCTGAATGCTATGGGATCGGAATGGATGTACGAATTTGTGAATGATTGGTATTGCCATGTTTTTGACTTGAAGAAACATACAATTAGAATCGAATCAACAAATCATTGTGACAATCACCGTTTTAACCAAATAACGATAATAGCATTAATTGTGTCTGCTGAAAAATACGTACGTACAGATCAAATTTTATTTAAGACATTCTCTTGCTGACCTACAAGTCTTTTTGACAAACTGCTGAGTTCGTGAGACTGTGTTAAACTTTTTCAAAGTGCATCCAACAGGTCAAAATTTTATTTCAATTTCTTTGAAAATCGCTGCAACAACCTAACAAGCCCTGAATCAATGGTAACACTCGCAATAAATCATCCAACTAAACCCTCCCAGACATCTCATCTTCAGCTTAGCTTGATTCGGTCACTTAATACTTCCCCACTGAAGCCGATATACATTAAACAGAAAAGTCGGTTCAAATTAACATTTCCGAGAAGTAGCAAAATAAGGTAGCAGAAAATTTAGCATCGTATGAATATCTTAGCAATCGCAACAGAGGTCTGAAGAAAATGCACAGATCGCATCGTAGACAGCAACCAAGCAACTTTGCTAGTAAGCAAGTACGGTGACGACAGCGGTGACAACGACAACATGATCGTTAAAAAGACATGTTGTTGTTGCTGCTGCTGCTCATGGCGGAAAGATAAAGAGGGAAGCCAGGCGTAGAAATTGCTAAGACAGTTTAGTCGTGAAGCTGATGACAACCTTCGTAGCAGTAAGACACGTTTACGATCATGTTATCGCGATTGCAGCCCGTTCATATGGAAAAATTTATCAACGCTTCCAAATCATCGCTTGCTAGCGTAGATGTGACTAGAAAATTTATATTCCAGCATACAAACGTCCCCGTGGTACAGGCGGAACTGCTTTATCTCTCGAGGTTTAGATGATCTGATTAATTAATGTGGCAACTACTTGGGATGGAATTTATTCCTGCAGTTAATCCCGCATTTTATGCTTTTGTTTCATCACCTCAGAAATTGTAGCTTGGTTGGAAATTAAATTTCATTAGGTGCAAATTTCGCCTTGCTGGGGGGACAAAAACAAAAGACTTAAGCCAGTAACCAGAATAATGGTCGTAAATTTCATTCTGAATTTATTATTGCACATTTTTGAAATAATCGTATGTTGATTTTATATCCCAAATGATTTATTGGTTGTTGTTAGTACAATAAAAATACAGTCTATGTAATAGAGCTTAACTGTAATCTTATTGTATGGAACTTATTTTGACCTATAACCTTATTTGAAAAGGAACTAAAGAAGATATTTTCAAGGTTTGTTTGGGAAATTTTTAATTCATTCATTCACCAATATCAAAACATTGTAAAGGAAAACTAAGCTAACATTCTTGAAAAATTATTTAAGAATGTTTTGTTACTTACAAAATGGCTTAGGCTAATTTGGACGTTCAGTTTTTGAACATCAAAAGAGAAAGGTTTTCTCCAAAACCTCTTCCACTCCAGATACAATAAATCTTTGGGAAACTGTAACATATTATTCAATTCAAACAAACAAGCTCATTAAAAGCCATTTGTTATACTTCTAACTCTTTTTAGTATTTATTTCTCCTTCACCTTCATACATCAATGTTCATGTGTTCATTGAGCAATAAGGTCAAGCATTTTTGACAAAATACTGTTGTCAGCTACTTTTGATCGAATTCAGACTACCTGTGAACAATTGAGATACTTGTAAATTTCTGACTGTGCTTATTTGTTATTTATTTCAGTTAAAAATACATATGTTATACTTGTTAGGCTGCCGTCACATAATCCTATAAAAAATTTCCACTGCATTATTTTATTTTGACCTAATCTTGATCCTCATACTTGAGTTTGTCCCGTTACGCGTATTTTGAAGTGAATAAATGTTATTTGTAGGCGGCAACAAGAATTCAAACAAATCGCTTGGGTATTTCTGAAATAAATTGTTTGCGAATGATTGAGGGTTTTGTTTTGATAAATAAACATGGAATAATTTTGGAATTTATGATTTAGTAAGTTGTTGATAATTGTTGACTTGTTAATTTTCTACGCTCTTCTTTTACACACTTGAATAGATATAGTATGCATTGATTGTAAACAGTACAAGACAAGGTGCAAATTTATTGTTACTACAATCTTCTTCTTAATATTGAAGATGAATGCCAAAAAATCCTGATATGAGTTATCTTTATTTGCCTCTTTCGGAAAAAAATTTTTTTAATGCTTCTACGAAAATGCATCTCCTATTGTATTCCCAATTCGTAAATTGTCTTGAAATTGGAAAAAATAAAGAAATAAATACAATTTTTTAAAATTTAACACAGAGAAAATTTTTAAAGGGGTCATTATTTTGATCGCCATAATGCTATTAATACATGTAAATTAATTATCAAAATTGAGAAAATCTAGAAATACGAGATTAGCTTTCGGGTTTTTTTTAACAGATCTTAAGCATTGGAAGCAAAATTATCAATTTTCCTTTTCGGCAACCTTTCTACCAACTCGAGATCAGTTTCCAAGAACTTTCTGATAGAGATATTTTAGTTAATAGTCTTTTTGATAGCAAAAATGATGAACACTATTTATTACCAATTAATTTAGAGCCCTTACCTAACAAACTTCAAATAACCTTAGTTGCCAAAACTTTCAACAAATCTTTCATATAATTAAGAGGTCAAAAACCTATAAAGATCAAAGTAGTACCAAAAATAAGCGAGTTGAAAATAAAATAAATCTCAACGCCAAAGGTCAAGGTAGAGTAGTGCGAGATTATTATTACCATTATTAAAATAAAATTTACTATTCATAGAAGTTTTTACGATGCATTGCTTGCAGAATCAGTAATCCATGAAAAGTTGATTAAATGCTGTTACCTGGTCAAAATGATTACCTCTCTCTACTTAGCTTAATAAATATACGTCCCTTTGTGCGGGAGTTTCCCGAAGAAAAGCTAAGGGATGCATCAGACTACGACTATATAGTCGCACTTCTGTCGCGAGTGACACATGGTTAAATGGAACCCCGCACATTGCGATTTTCGACAATTTTATCCAGGTCGGCAGTCGCAGGAATTTCCAATTTTTCCTAAAACCAGTTTAGTAGGTAGTTTTTGTGATGCTCGCACAGGCGCACATCATTTGGACATTTGACGCTGACGTGCACGGAAGTTTCTTGCATAGCACACAAATGAGTTAGCGCATGTGTTCCTGGCAAAGACATACCTTCAAATGAGCATATTAGTTCTGCGCATGCTTGAAGCTCCTCTGCAAATCTTGTCGCAGTGTGTTCGTATTTGCGTCTAAAAATCGCTGGTTACGACAGTAAAATCGCAATGTGGCCGAACCCTAAATCTCGCCCTCAATTTCAAGGCGTCAACGAACCGTACTCTTTACGTTAATAGGTCCGGGAACTCATGGTTTACTTGGTGGTGGCTGCTGGTCGGCCAGCTAGTTCGAAAAGAGAGATATGGTCATGGGTCTTATCGTGAGTGGACTATGCTAGCTTATAATTTTCAGCCACCGTTGAAATTGCCCATTTCCGAACGCGTCAAAATTTTCCGAAGGGAAAAACCTCTACTCTACTCTACCGGTTCCTTTTCAGGACTTCCAACAAATCTCAAGAAAGACAATTGTCAAACTTGTGCAGTCCCGATTTGCCTCCAGACGCTGTGTCAGACAAAGTTTACTCTAACTTGAACAGAAACAACTTACACTAACTGAAATTTTTTAGCTACAAAATGAGGCACCACGACTGAACAGAAAACATTGAGCCAATACCAGTAAGTCGCGGATTACCTAAAACTCCATCCGGTCGACAGCATACTCGCTACAAATACTGGACGGAAAGATCAGGGTTTTCTCTGTACTTAATTTTAAACTCTACGTAAACGGATTTTAACCTTATTAACAACATGTTGCTGATTTCTTTTTTTTTGTGCTTGTATCTATCTTTATGACCAAACTTAAAATAATTTGATTATAACTAATTCATGCTCGTTTTCAAGGTTCTGTAAAATAATTTTACAAAGCCCTATTAAAATCGCGACCTATCCGTCCGTCCGTCCGTCAGTCACAGCAATTTTTCTCGCAAACGATAAAAGCTAGAATGTTCAAATTTTGTATACAGATGGAAAGTGGTGTCCTCTTTGAAGTTCAACTAAAAAAAAAATATGATGTTTAAGAGTGGTCTCCCCATATAAGGCAGTGACCCCAGAAAAAAAAATTTCATCAAAGGTACCTGATATGGGTATCAAATGTAAGATCTTGATCAGAGCTTTTCAAAACAGTTCTTAAACTGACAGTTTTTGCTTCAGGGAGGGCTCAGGGAGGGAAAATACGTAATAAATTTGTGTCTCCCCGCTAACAATTACCTACCCACCTCTGATCTGAAAAATCTGAAAAAAAATTATGCAGGCAGATGTTTGTGAGTACAACAACAGCAAATACCTTAGAAGTCAAAATTCGTTCAACTTTGTTAATAATAGTATGATCTTCGAATTTCACATTTTCCCCAATCAAATCGTATGGATGCCCTTAAACTCAACAAAATTCGATGTTTAAGTAGTCTTACAAAAGTTCCTAATTCTCTGTAAGTTTTATGAAAATTGAATCATATTCACAGAAGTTATAGCCATTTAAAATTTCTCCAATCACAACGACAATAACACACGATTTTGGTATTTTATGGACTTTCCATAGAATCAAACCCTGCAGTTTTGATTCGATCTTATTAAAATTTTCAGATAAGATTGATAACATACATATTTTTGGGATTTATGATTTGAGTGATTTTCGCTAGTTTGTAACAAAATGGCGGCCGTAGAAAATGGAGAAACAATGGCTTTTCTTTTAAACGTGCACATCTCTTTGACATGCTTCTTGATTCTTATTCGTTGCTGGTGAATAAAAAACCCTTCAAACATGAGCGTAGGTATGTCTACCCAATTGTTTTTATTACGCTTGCATTTTAGCTCTTTAAACGTAAACTCAGTATGAAACATAATGAGGATATATGTTATTTGCATTCGTTGAACTTCCGTTCGTATATATTCCTTATTATTCGAGTATTTAAGGGAAAAAAATTCCTGCATGCTTTATATCTTAAAGACTAAGTATTTAAGATTAATTCAAGCGTTGTTTGACTATAAATCTAAAAATATCAAGAATTTTGTTTTGGTACAATTAACTTTTCGAAATTACGTATGTAGCATCATGTTTCTCGGAACAAGTTTAAAACATACAAAAATCTTCTCATCAAAATACTCAAAATTTTAGCAAGCGAATTTTTTTTCTATTTTTTCTTACACTTTGTACATCTTCAATGTACTTTCCATATTCATGGTCACATGTACATCGTCAATGTAATTAGTCCATGTACATCTTCAATGTACATGGACTAAGTTCATGTGCAATTTATGCGCATTCTTCATGTTCTTCATGTTTCGGTTAATAATTCAAATCTTAAATCTATTCAACTATATGTATAATATCTCAAACCGAATTGGAGATACTCACCTGTTTTTCACACGTCGTGAATTCCTCAGACAAGGTCAGCTTACGATTACCTAAATCTCGTCTGGAAAATTTTCAGAAAGAATGTCATATTTCACCGCGTATCACATTCAAGACTGTCTGAGGAATTCGCGACGTGTACTTGGGTGCAGTCAGCACTTTTTACACTAAAATTATTATAAACGTGGGAAAGTCTAGAAATTCCCAGGTAAAATTAGCATGAACGTGGGAAAGGGTGCAAATTAGATTTTAAGATATAAATTAAGATGTTTTGTTAATAAAGCTATGATTCTGATTCTAAACGCCATAAACGTCTTTTGAATTGAGTTTGGTTGAGTCGTCTCAGTATTGCACTGACCGACTTTAGGGAATAATTGATAACAGTTGTCTCAGTATTGAACTGATCAACTGACTTATCAAGTACTTCGTTTGGTTTTGGAAGCCTTTGGTATTTGGACCGAAGTCTTAAATTTTAACCAGCGAAGCGGCAGAAGAAAAGCCTTTTGTCGCTATAGAAACACACTTAGAGGGTTAAAAATTTCAATATTTGACAACGGATTTGCTGTTTAAAACTCAAAGAATGGAGAGTATGGCAATGAATTCATCTTTCAAATGATCTATTTAGAACTATATGTTACAATTGCCAGTAGAAGGCATGCAGATAGTTTTACACTTTTCTCACTATTGTTTTTTTTTTTAGAAAACTATCACACACTTTACTTGAAAACTTTTAAAGGAAATCATTTAATAGACTTTTAACTTGAAACATTGAACCATATTTTAGCGTCATCATTTGACACTTTTCAATTTTCTCTTTAATACTTCCCTGCTTAATTTTAATGATAAGGCCTTGGTGACATTGTTGCAATGACGGAGGTTGCAGACATTAATTTTTTTTATGGCATGGCCGTTTATTTAACAAAAAAAATTATAATAAGCGCCACCGTTTTTTGGGGAAATAAAAATCAAGGAGAAATAAAATCACAACAGGCCCTTTAAAAACTTACTTTGAAAAAACTAAATATAATTTTTAATAAACACAAGCAGAAACATATAGAAAAATCTAACATATTTCACCCACTACTTTTTATGATGATCTCCGAGCCCTCAGCGAATTACAAAAAAAGAGGTATGAGGCCACTGAAAGTAAAATTTCAATTTAATGTTTAATGTTAAAAAGAACAGGAAAAAATAGCACGGAACGGCCACTTTTGTCACCAATGATAACACCTGCCAACTCATTTCAGAGCACTGACGTTTGTATCAAATTTTTCCACTGACTAACAGTCACTTTGGCTTTAGCTAACAAAAAACTCGAAGTCTAATATTTTGCTTTTTCAATGCTTCAATAATAAAAAAGTCCTTGGAAAACTTAATTTTAATTCATTTTTTCACGTTTCTATAGTTTATGAATTCCAACACTTGAATGTTTGAACATTTTACTCATGTACCGAGCATTCGATTGATTTGTCTTCTCGCATTAATTGTTCACTGCGTTTTGATATTGCGTCAATTTTAACTGGCATACAGTGTTATTATTATTAGTTTTATTATATTGATGGTTATATTACACAGGTTTATTTAAACCGTCATTATGTTTTTATTTCATTCCCTTCAATTCTATAAACATCCACTGTTGGTTTCTTTTTCTTTTTCTTAGCACACATATTTTGAAAAAAATATTGATAATTATTCAGGCTTTTCACCTTTTCTTTTCGTCTCAAATCCGAACTTAGCTTTTATTCACAGATGTCATAGCAAAAATCAATTTTTTCTCAATCGCCGGAATTTTTCTTTATTTGCATTTACAACGCGATGCCCTCCCCTAACTCCCGCCACCAACTTTCGCTATTATCTGACTGATGATTGGAATTTTTTTCTTCCAACCATTCACTGTTGCTCAGAGGTAACGTGATTGTAGTTCATTACACTTCAATCCCGTTCCTTCCGTTCATCTTTCGACTTTCGCCAAATGCAATAGTTCCAATAGCATATATGGCGATTTGCATACAACGATGATAATGCTTAGCTATATGCAAATCGTCATACATACAGAAATAATTACCTTTGATGAAACTCAAAAGATTTCCTTGCACCCTGGGGAACTCGATCCCACGATCCCAGCCAAACCCTCAGTTTGAGAGTCCAACCCTCAAGCATCTACACTAGCTTCTGACATTCTCACATATTCCAGGCTTCAGATGAAGTGTCCTGAGAAATTGTTTTTATATTAAACTTTTCTTTCCATTCAAAAAGCTACCTCAGAAATTTACAACTGGAAAAATATCACCCATAATAGGCGTGAATAGTGTTTAAAGATAAATCTAAAGTGCGTGGTCATTCTATAAAAGAGTCTGCCAAAAAAACACGTCTTAACATTTTGAACTGGCTTCTAAAGGAAAGAAGGTTATCAGTTTGTCCCGTATATTTATTTTTATGTATATTCACGCATAATTTTGAACAGGGATAGATAGAAGAGTCTTGTTTTCGGCAAATAATACGTCTTACTTTCTGTAAGGGCTAGAAAATCGAATAACGGTAAAGGATTTTTACCGTTAGAACTAAAAAGCTCCCGATTTTCACCCCGATTTTTCAGCGTAACTCATCGACGCATATAAGGATTTTGATTGTAAAGGATTCAAATGAAGAACAAAATATTGGACTTAAACTGCATCGGCTTAAAATTCGAAACCTTCCAAACACTCTGTAGACATTAACAGTTGAGTAGGTACCTTGGTGCCGAAAAACAGAATTTTAATGATCTTTCGAATAGAATATGCCAATTATTTTGTGACTCTTTAAGGATTTGATGAAGATTTTTTCGGTCATGGATGATAAAAATATTCAGAATCCTTAGTTTGCTCCACAAAGGGTGCATTGTACTGAATCATTTCTAGCGAATATAATCAATAAATTAATGCTAAATGCAGCATAAACACAATTCAACATTATTTAGAGCAATTTCATTGAACGCTTTATGATTGCTTTTCTCCTCCGCATTCATTCTTCGACTAATGATAAACTCATTCAAATATCCTTTTTAAAACTTCAGACGTAGACGTTACAAGTAGGATTTGCAAAGCTGAGTGATTGCAAATTATAGGGTTAATTGCTATTTGAAAATAGATTCATTAGTTTTTGGTTAATATTATACATTCTATGCTCAGTAATCTAAAAATAGTGATTTCGATACTAAAAACCGATGAGAATCGCGACCTAAAAAGGGGATACTTTTCCTTCTATAACTGATCATAACTTTAAAGATGGACACGAAAATGCGTAATCAAGTCTTCATTTAACTATAGGACATCATTATCATGAAGCTTTGATGAAAATGATGAACCATAGTTTACTGAAAATGAAGTCAGTGGGTACTTTGATTTTGGCCAAATTTCCAGAAATAGTGTTTTGTATAAATACTTCGGCTGCTTTTGTTAACGCTTCAAATTGGCTAAGTGAAAATAAAACAGCGGCTATTTAAGATAAAAATCTGTAATTTCTGTTCTCACCAAAGTATAGCTCCGATTTGCACCAAAATTGGTACAAAGATTCATTAAAGTGTGTGATAAAGCTCACAATTGAAAATCAAAAGTCAAACCATCTGAAACAAAATGGCGGCTGCTTAAAGGTCAAAAACAGTACAAAATTTTGTTATAGTAGCTTTGAACAAACCTTTGAACCAATGCTAATGAATCTTGCCAATGTGGTAGAGACCGTAAACGTCCAATGAACAATAAAAAAAAACTTCAGGGTAAGATCAGAATAACAAAATGGCGACTAGGTAAAGTTCGAATTTGAAAGCTTCCCAAAGCCACAATTTAAATTTGGTTTTTTATGAAATCTACAATAAAGGTAGATGAGGTTGATGAGATCTTGGACTAAAATGTATCAGAATGAAATTCTGGTCATATGAAGTTGATGTAATCTTGGACTAAAATGCATCAGAACAAAATTCGATTCATATGGATTTTAACATTAGTGAGGTTTGCATTTTAGCCAAGAAATTAAATTTTAATCTACATGGTACAATACTTGTATACTCAAGAAAATAAATTTTAATGGATTTAAAATGAAAAAATTTGCCCCTAAAAAGGGTGAAACAAAAAAAACTTTTAGAAAAAAAAAGAAAACCAACTATGAAATGCCCTGAAAAGGATCAAATAAATTTTATGGAAGCAGTGCCTAATCAATTTGACCATTTCAACATAAAAACTGCCAACATACGCAAAAGAAACCGAATAAAAGTTATATTGCATCGCTTCCATAAAGTTTATTACATCTTTTTCAGGGTGTTTTGAAGTCGGTTTACGTATTTTTTTTCTAAAAGTTTTTTGTTGATAGCATTTTCAATCGACTTCCAAAACAGAGAAGGTTGTCAATTCCACCCGGTTATTTTGCAGAGGCTTTTTCATGCATATTCTCGCATAACTTTTGAATGAGAATTTATCAAAGAGTCCTGTTATCGGCAAAGTACAGGACATACTTTCTTTTAGGTCCCATTTAAAGGACATAAAAATAACGGTAAAAGATCTTAACCGCTAAAGCAAAAAAATATTCGATTTTCATCCCGATTTTCCATTATCAATGATTTCTGTCCTGACCAACGTATAGATCTTATTTGGACTTAATTTGGAACAAACGTTTATTAAGTTGTATAATGAAGCATACCATGAAAACTTCAAAACGGTGGCCGTTCAAAAGTCAAAAGACATTAAAACTTTGTTATTTTTGTTGTTACCTCTCAATGGTTATTGTTTTTACTGAAGCGGATTAATAAATTTGTTGAAATGAAGAATACTACAGCTCTGTCGTGTCACACAAGATGTACATCGGGCACTTAGACAAAAACTCTCCGTAGGGATTCTTTCCCTGGACATTAAAAAAGCGTTTGACACTGTTTGGCATGTGGACTTCTATTCAAATTAATTGACCTAAAATCTCCACCATACCTAATTAATATCACCTGGTCTTTCTTAAAGGATATGCAGTTTTCAGTTAAAATGAGAGAGACCCATTTCAAAAAGCGTCACGTAACAGCAGGAGTCCCTCAAGGCTCTTGCCTCAGCCCACTGCTCTTTAATATATTTACCCATGGCATGCCCATGCCTGCCAACTGTAAGATGGCTACGTTTGCAGATGACACCTGCTTTTATACAGAATCAACAGACCCCACAGAAATAATAAAAAAGATGGAAAACACATTAGATAGCCTATACCAACATTGTCCAAAATGATAGCCCTATATTTCACTAACAAAAAGAAGCCTTGTCTGCTTTCTAACCGAAGTTTAAATTTTTTGGCTCAAGCAATTCCTTAGTCGAAGAAAATCTCTCTTAAATGGGACTTACCCTTGACAAAAAAATTAGCGTTTAAAGACCACATTGAACACACTTGTACTAAGGTTTCAAAGGCAATATTAACCCTGTATCCTCTACTAAATCACAAATCACTCCTGAATACTTCAAAACAAAATTCTTTTTAAATTACTTTTTTATGGAATTGTTTGCAGCTACATATAAATGAGTTGCATATTTTGAATAATAATTTTTCTGAAAAATTATTAGAGAAGAAAAATGTTAGAAGAAGGTGGTTTCGACGTGTGCACTAATTCTCCTCAGGCCATTACTCTTAGATACACACCGGTGATGGCGACCAGCATGCTCAGAGGTGAGGGAGTTAATTTTTAATTTTTCTACTTATGTAAACTCAATATGTTTTTGTATCTGCAATTTATATTCAAGGTAAATTTCTCTTGTAAGTACTTGTATTAGCTAAACTTTTTTAATTGGATCATTTCACCCTTTTCACATCAACTTAATGTAAATCTATACGACAAATTTGTTCTACATTTGAAGCTTATCTAACGTCGCGCGGATATCGATCACTCTTTCGGAATGTGAAAAGGGTGAAATCCGCGCGACGTTAGATAAGCTTCAAATGTAGAGCAAATTTGTTGTATAGATTTACATTAAGTTGATGTGAAAAGGGTGAAATGATCCAATTAAAAAAATCTTTTGTACAAAATCGCGATTCAACCCATTGTGCTATATGGAGCTACTGCATGGAACTCATGTGGAAACTACTGAAAACAAAACTTCAAGTCATGCAGGATAAATGTCTCGATAAAACTTTTTATTTCTCGACTGATAAATTACATCGGATAGCCGGAATTCGCAAAATAATAAAGTCCGCGCAAAGACGAAGAGAAAAATTGATGGCCCGATCAGCTATTTCATCCAACCTGGAAATTGCATCACTCTCGGGTAGTAATATTGCTTAGCTATCATGCGTTCTTAGCCTAGTTAGCACATTATAGCTAGAGTAGCTTAAGTTAGTTTTGAAGGATAAGATAAGTTAGTTTTAGGGTCAAGTAATGTTTTTTGATTAAAAATTTTTCCTTCAGGTAAGCAAACCATTTTTTTAACGAAATATTTATAGCTAGGCTTAAATTTGACTAAAGGATGTAATGGATTGCGTTCAGGACCCCTAACATAAGATCCTAAATTGTGCAAAATGAAAGTTTTAATAAATATATTACTTACTTAATTAAGTTCGCAGTACAGTAAACACAACAGGTGTGTAGGCATTTGTAATAAAATATTTAAACACTGTTTTGAATTTTGAAAATGTCCACTGATCAAATTTTGGAAGTTGATATCTACGTAAAAATTAAATTTTTATTCGAGTTTTACATAAATTGATATGTGGTAGGTGTTGATGAAGTCTACTGATATTTGAGTTTTTTTGATCATTCAAGTGTAGTGGTTCAAAAAAGCATTCATTCAGAAGTGTTTCATTTGAGATTTTTTAACGGGCAACTTCCTCTTCGAAATTTTTTGAAACTTAGTATTAAAGAATATTGAGTCAATTTCTTCCATCTTGCAATATTGGAAACTAGACGATTCAATCTTTTCAATTTTCATTTTAATGAAAATCTATGATCCATTCAAGGTAAAGCTCCGATTTGAACGGGGTCTGGGCCATAGGTTGATCTTGACACAAATAATCCAAAATCAATCAGCGATATTTAAAAGTGCAATTTTTTGCATTTGTTCCTAAATATACCCAATAATATAGTATAAACTTTAATAAAGTATGAATTAGAACAAAATAGTTTTTATCCATTTTAAGAATATTTCAATGTTAAATGTATTGAAACTAAATATTTTTAATTGATCTTAAGGAAAAATTAAGAAATAAATTAATTCGTTTCGTGATTTAGTAAAACTATGGAAAATGGAGGGAAGCAAAGGCTTTTGAGAAAGTGCATATTTCACATGAGTTTATCACACATATCTAATTCAGCTTCCCGCTAACTAGTTGCGACATAAAACTTCACTAACCAGGCTATTTGGGTAGTCACTTTTAAACTTTTGAAAGTCTCGTAAATTTTTTTTTTGCATCCGTATAAAAAATATAACTTCTATGCAATTTTAAATTGTCAGTAGCCCACCAAAGCCTCATAACTGAGGTCCACTGAAAAAAGGTTGAAATTGGTTAGTACTACAATCGAAGACTTCAAAGTAACTAAATAAAGAAAATCGGTGCTTAAAAACTAGCATACTCAAAAAAGACGCCCTTAGCATGTAAACATACTATATTGTCACCGTTCTCAGTTTTTGAGTTGACAAACAATAATGATCACTTTTTTCTTCACCGAATCGAAACCTGGCAAGAAACTAATCCATCATATCATTCTGGAAAATCTAGATCTAGATTCAATCACTCATCTCGATTCTTGACTTCACTACTCGTACATTTTCTTTCTCGTCATTGTTTCTTCAAAAAAAGAACACGTAAAAAATAGAAATGCAACTCATCTAACGTACTTCACTAGCTAACCACATTCAATTTGTGGTTTTAATTCATTATACTCTCGCATATACATCTTCACATATAATAATCCTAATCAATAATAAAAATAACATCGAACGTTGATAGTGAAAAAAAATCACAAAAGTACACTTGAAAATTGAAAGAAACCTCAAACTAACCAACGCAGCCTCAAGTGAAGATAGTTAGGAATTGTGAATAGAAAAATGACTGCACAAACAGACACGGGATAGAAAAAAGCTGATGATGAAAAGAAATTACTTTTCTGCTCGAAATAAGCAGACAAGATAAAAGACTTGAAGTTTGACCTCTAACCATGAAATGGCATAATGAACACACCGCCGTGGACCAGCCGTTGGTGCTGAATATCAAATGAAATCTATGACCAACGAGAGGATTCATCAAAGTGTAGTTGACCGCAAACTCTGCTATACGAGTAACCATGAAGATATATTCTGTTTCTTGAGTAGGATCAGATTGAAATAAATGCAGAGAATGTGGTAATTAAAATATAAAAGCCCTTGTCGCGTGGCTGCGGTTTGTTGTAATGTTGGGAATATTTTAATAATTTCAAAAAAAAAATACAATAAGCTTACAATACAGTCCAGTGGAGCTATTGAAGTAACATAATTAATTGCATTAATTATAAATTAAGTTATAGTTTATCCTAAAGTTTGTTTTAAAGCTTTGAAAGAAATTGCAAAACGTTTACCTTCCCATTCCTGATTAAAGTTTTGCTCGTGAAAGCAATTAAAATTATCTTTCATGATACTCTCAGAAGCTGCCTACATACATGTTCATATGTATTATCTTCAGAACGAATAAATTTTGTGTCGCCCATAACTTCCACTGCTGCAGTCGCGTTGTTTCTTATTTTGACCTGAGTATTAACTTGACGGAATTTTTTCTTCGATAAAAATCAGAAGAATCATGCACACGCCTTGGAATTTCACTTAAAAAAATTGCCTTAATTTTCGAGCAACCTGTTTTATTTTAATTTTCTTGGGGAACGAAAATTCCATCGTCTTTTGATCACATGAAATACAAGATAATGTGCATGCAAACGTAAGCACATAAGCTGTGCTGATTATCTTTGTCATTAATTGGTATAGCTGAGAAAGAATGGTTTAAAAAATTTCACATGAAAAGTCACCGATATTTAATCTTTATATTTGTAAAGCATGCAATATAACGTTTGCAAGTGTTTGCAAATAGCATCTTACATAGTTTTTATGTATATTAGTAAAATGACCCCATAAAGATTGCTTATTTTATCTCAAAATTTAATTGCATATTCTAATTTGACTTACATGTATTTATTCTCTTATCTTTACAGATACATTCACTCAAAGGAGAAGCCATTCAAATGTACAGAATGTGGAAAGGGATTTTGCCAGTCGCGTACATTAGCTGTGCACAAAATCCTTCATATGGAGGAATCACCTCACAAGTGTCCTGTGTGCAGTCGAAGTTTCAATCAACGGTCGAATCTTAAAACGCATCTTCTCACCCATACTGACCATAAGCCATATGAATGCTCATCATGTGGGAAGGTATTTCGTCGTAACTGTGATCTTCGACGACATGCTTTGACCCATGCAGTTGGAGACGTCCCTTCTGATGTATTGGACGTGGGTGAAGACGATAATCATTTGAGTGGAGACGAAGAAGACACCGTATTGGAAGTGGATTCTCCACGACAAAGTCCTGTTCAAAGAATCAGTTCACCAGGGCCGCTTCAAGAAAAATCGGATCATCATGCTGACGAAGAGCTTGATGACGAGGAAGAAGATGAAGAGGAGGAGCTAGATGAGCCTGAAGAAGAGCCTTTAGAGCTCAGCAGAAACAACGCGGAAACTTCGGAAGTAACACACTGTCATCATGAAGGAGCTGGTGAAACATATACAATGCGTCCCAGCCATGAGCCTCGGATGTACAGAGAAAAAGATGGCAGTTTAAATCACCATGCAATGCAGCAGCCTCAAATGAGATCCCAACCAGTATCAACTCTTCCTCCACCAAACCATACACCACCATCGAAGCCGCCAGAGCCTTATATTCCTATGCTTCATGTAAGGCGAGACTTGCACCATAAAAAGCCACCAAACAATCCTGACCAACCAACTGATCAGCCACTAAGCTCTCCACAAATAGATATCCATCATCGTGGATCATCATCGCAATCCACAATCACCAGTGGCATGTTAGAAGCAGCTCCAAACTTTTTGGGCTCGATTCCTATTAGAAAGCGCGCAATTGGCCTTGATGGAGAACCACATCCAATACTTCATCATCGAGGATTGACGAGTGGCCATCTACATCATCAGAGCCATCACGCGAGCCACCACGTCAACCATCCTCAACATCATCAAACGCATCACATGAACTTGAGTCTTTCGCGCCATCATAACCTCCTTAAGCCACCTGACGAAGTTCTTTTGTCACCAATTTCCCCTGCAGTAACATCGCCACCAATGGTTCTGGAACCACTTGCCTTGCATCAAAGCGTCGCTGTACCGCCACCTCCACCTCCTGTCGTCGTGCAACCGCCTGACTCAGTTGTCGTTGCAGCACCACCAATACCCAGATCACAGCTTATCATGACATCGCCATCTCAGCTGCATCAGGCTCCATCGCATACAATGCCGTCGGTTCCTCAGCCACCGCAACAGCAATCGCATCCACCACCTCCGCAGCTTCAACCTCATCCACAACCCGTACAACCGACTGCTCGTCGTACTGGATTCAGTATAGAGGACATAATGCGGCGTTAATTAAATTAATTGATTGGAATATCGTGGGATGGAGATTTCCAATCGATCAGGTAGTACAAAGTAACCTGAAGACTTCCTATTTAATGATATTTGTAAGAAGCATGTTGTCAGTACGAGTTATGTTAATATTTCAGGTTAAATTCATGAGTGAGTTCTTCCTTCTATCGCGGCAAGAATAAATTGCAGAATTTAGGCTTTCGCTCCAGTTAATTTGAATCTCAGATCATTAACCCAAATAACACGATCGACATATTTTTGCTATTTCAAGCAGAAAATGCGCCAAAAGAGCTGTGCAATTCTATTAAATTCCAATTTTCCTCCAAAACTCACTCAGATGCCATTTTCCACACAAGTGCACTTACTTCCTCGAAAACAAAAGACTCAAGTGCGTAGCTCGATTTATCCAAGATCCATTCCAGTGTTTACAATGCTTCAATTCTGTATTATTTAAATATACAAATTATCTTTAAGACTCTAAACTAAATAGTTGCTAGTATCTTGATGTGATGATTATAAAATATTTTGTTAAATAAATTCTAATTTAGTAAAACAGAACATTCAATTCATATTGTGCTTCCTATAAGATTAACTCTAAGTGAAAATAAGAATGATTTTAATTTTAGAGCGCGATGATGCATAGTTAAGAAGGAATAGAATGAAAGAAATACAATCTCAGAAACTGAGTTTTAGTTTATTTAATTAGACTTAAACATTTTTGTAATTGTTAAAATGCAAATGTATAGCATATTTGAATATCTACTCAATGTGTTGTGCCTTTGGCTTAAATATCCTTGGGATCATACAAGAAGTGTAGAATGCAGGGTCGATGTAAAAGAAATTAAAATTTTATGGTAATTTTTTAGGATCTCTATTGAAAAATTGAAATGTATTCGATATTTAGTGTAGATTTAGTTAAGATGAAAAATTTGCATAAATGAAATTTAATTTTAAGTTTTATGCAATATCGAAAATCAATTATTACTTTGAATAGTGAAATATCATTATTTTAAAACATTTTATATTCCAATATTTTGCCTATTGAATAAAATCAATGAATAAAGTTGAATAGAACAATAACAGTGCAGTTATATTTTATTTATTTATGTGCAAATTGATTACATTTCATAAGTTTTCAGAAGAATTTTATCAGAATGTGAAATCAAGAAAATGAATAGTTCTTTGTTGAATCATTGATCAAAAGAGTTATTCGCCTCATCGAACGCTTGAACAGACTTCCAAAAAAAGGGTTTCTGTTGCGTTAATTTTTGCTCATGACAAGGTTTAACTTGATGCTTGCTTCTTTGTCAAATTAATTGTTCTGCTTTTAATGAGATCTTACCTTAAGGATATTGACAGTTGTAATGGACTCGCAGACATTTGCAAATGGCACATTGTTCTAACTCACGAGTGGCTGATGTTTAGGCGACGGCGTGTCTTCGGAAAGGCTTATTGCTCGTGTCGGGCCACCTAAATACTGTGATCCATAACTTTGTCTCTTGGAAAAAACAAGTTGAGTAAGCAGAAGAGTGCTCCTACAAGAAGGTCTTTGTAACCATCCTAGGGTTAGAAGTAAGTATTACGGCCGAAAATTGGAATAAGCTCTCTTAAAGTTTCGAACAGCGACTCAGAATTTCGGTAGTAATTTTTAATAATTTCCAAACGTTGATGATTCGTGAACTTCACCCTGATAAAATTTTTGACATTAAATAACGTTTTGACATTGAAAGCTTATTAAACAAGTTGGGTAAACAGACCTACGTTCATGTCAGAAGGGTTTTGTATTCAATTTACAAAATGCAGTCACCAGATCGAATCAAATCAGGAAAAATGACAAAGACGATTTTATTGGAGAAAATATGTATTACCCCCTGTGCCCCCACTGAAGCAAAAACTGACAGTTTGACAACTGTTTTGAAAAGCTCCCATGAAAACTTTCATTTCATACTCATATCGGCTACGTTTGATGAATTTTTTTTTCAGGGGCCACTCTCCTGTACTGTTATCATCGATTAATGACAAATTTTTTCGAATCCTAGAATGGTTACAAGACCTTTTTGCTAGGAGCTCTCTCCCACCTCCTTGACTTGTTTCACTTATGAGCATTCATCATTGTAGGTACTCATCTTGAGTCATTCATTCAATTGAATCAAGTGTTCAAAACATGCACCTTAAACGTTGAAGTTGGGAAAATATAACTCAAAATTATTCAATCTTCGCATTTAAAACAGCCACTATTTTGTTTTACGATTACTGATACCACTAGCTGGACCGATTCTCAAAGATATGCATGACACCTATCATTCCTGAAATTTCCATGCAAATCCTAGCAAAACTGCAGTGTCTGAGTCGGTAAAAAGCGCATGTTGTTCCATAGCCATATGTTGCCATAGTAATAAATGCAGCGCATATTGTTCCATAGTAATACAAGAAAATTCAAACCGCTATAACTTCGCTAAATATAATTCAATCTTTATGAAACTTTCAGGATAAATCAACCTTATGTATGAACATCTACGTATTGAATTTCATTGAATTTAAGGGTACCGTTAAGATTTTATTCAAGAAAACATAAAATCGATAAATCATACTATTACTAACAAAGTTGAGTGAATTGCGACTTCTAACGTATTTGTTGTTGCTGTACTCACCAAGGCCTACATTCCTGATTTTTTTCAGATTTTTCGGACCACAGGTGTCCAATCGCTAGGGGGGGGGACACAAATTTTTCGTGTATTTCCCCTCCCTGTGCGCCTCTCGAAGCAAATTTTGCCAAACTAAGACCTGTTTTGAAAAGTTCTCATCAAAACCTTTCATTTGATACCCATATCGGCTACCTTCAATGAAATTTTTTTTTCGGGAGGTAACTCTCTTATATGGGGAGACCTCCCTTAAATACCTTATAAAATTTGTTTGTAGTTGAACTTTAAAGAGATCACCACTTTACACCCACACACAAAATTTGATGTTTCTAACTTAAGTAGTTTCCGAGAAAAACTGCTGTGACACACGGACCGACGGACGGACGGACAGACAGACGGACAGACGGACAGACAGGACGCGATTTTAGAAGGGTTTTGTAAAATTATTTTACAAAACCCTAAAAAGATGAAGTTTGCATTCATATAAAGATACGAAGTTGTTGTTGTTGAAATGGCTATAACTCACTTGATTATGATCCAATTTCCATGAAAGTATTGTGAGTATTAAGGTCTTGCATTAGTCTATACTCGTATAAGTGCCAAATTTCAAGAAGTTTCAGCATACACTTTTTATTTTATGTGTAAAAATGTAAAATTTACAGACCATATTATTATTAACAAAGTTGAGCGAATTTTTATTTCTTAGGTATTTATTCACCTCCATGATTATTTTCAGATTTTTTTGATGAAAGGTGTTCAACCACGAGGGGGGGTAGTACACAAAATTTCGGTAAATTTTGGCTCCCTCTGTACACCATGATGCATTAAATGAATCTTTTAATTCAGATTCCAAAAGTTCTAATCGAGACCTTTCATTTGATGCTCAACTCGATGACCTCCGATTTAAAAAAAATATGTTAAGGGTTACTTTAGTATAGGGGGGCGGGGGGCTAACAATTTTTTGAAATTTTTAGTAAGACCTGCACTTTTGAGAGCACCTCTTCTGACCTTTTCACAAAGTTTGAGCTTTCTAGCTTCTATAGTTTCTCAGAAAACTTGCTGTGGCGCACAGACGAGCAAGTCGCATAACTAAAGGGTGGTCCAACCAAAACGCACGATGTTAATTGTAAATAAAACAAAACAATGACTCTGAGACATAATTGAGGTTCAATGTCATTAATGTGCATCCTTTAGCTCTTGAATTGTTCTTGGCTTATTGACGAACACTTTTTCTTTTAAATATCCTCAGGGAAAGAAGTCCAACGGTGTCAACTCATATGATCGTGGCGGCCAATTAACATCACCACAACGTGAGATAACACGGCCATTGAATTTCTCGCGCAAAAGAGCCATTGTTTGTGTGACATGTGGCACCATCCTGTTGGAACCACATATCGTCCAGGTTCATAACCTCAATTTCTGGCCACAAGAAGTCCGTTATCATCTTGCAATAGTTAACACCGTTCACGGTAACTGCTTGGCCGTCCTCATTTGCGAAGAAGTACGGCCCCATGACGATGCCAGCCCATAAACCTTAGATAAGACACCATCTAGACTAAACGCTCTCTCTGCCTTTTTTTTTTGATAGAATTGCCTCCTTTAGTTCCATCCTCATAAAAGATGAGTATTCTATTGGTATTTTTTCGTAGATGGTATCAATGTGGGGGAAAAGTTGCATGGGCCTTTTTCCCTACACTGATCTTTTCTATTTTATGCAAGCAGGGCATCCGTAAGGCACTGAGCATCCATACGACTAACTCAAAGCCCACAGATCCTGGTTTGTGTTATTCTGAAGATCTTGTTCCATACTGCTGTCGATTAGTGTGCGATACGCTGCTCACCTGGAGCAAAATTTAGCCCGAGTCCATGTGCATTGAGCTCTCTTTCATAGTTATTGACACTCTCTTCACTATGCAATGACTTTAGAGAACTACCAGTACAGTGGCGGGATACCATGTCGAGTTCTTTGACGTAGTAAAGAAGACCCAGAATCAGACGTCTTTGATCTCCTTTCAGCGATTTGTTGTTTTGAATTCTTTAATGAAGTTCTCAGTTTTTTCCAAATCTGAAAGATCAAGAATATAGGCATCGGGAACTATCACAAATCTCAAGTACAACACACTGATTATAGTTAAGTAGTTTTGTAGTACTCTTTAGTTTTGTATCCTAGGTACTAGATTCCTGAAGGAAATTTCAAGTCCAAAATTATACCTTTGTAGCACAAATGGCCGAAAGTATAACCAGTTCTATTTTGGCCGCCATCTCTGCGACCCATTTTTTCATCGGCCTTATTTAGGGCATGTACCACTCAATGGCTCTAGCGTTGAGATCTGCTCCGGCAAAAACCGGTCTCTCCAGATTGGAAACAACATCCTCCAGAGCATTAAACTTGCCTTAAACTGTTGACAGTAGTTTACTTTGCGTTTGGTATATACTAAGAAATATGATTCTTGGACCCTGAACTCTGTACTTCAAAGTAAGAACCATTCCGAGCCCAAATGGCGATGGTAGTGACGTCCAATCTATTATGCTTGCGAGTCTTTACGGTGTCGTTCATGTCTCTTACAAACTAATCAAACAAATCTTAGGCATTCATACCGCGGTATAAGTTTAACTGCAGTATATAGCAAGTGCTTTAATATTGACTTAGGCTTCTTTGAAAAACCAGCTCTTCTCTGTTCCTAAGACGTGATTCGGATCATCTCGTCTTCGAGCAGCATTCTTACAGCCTTTTCTGTTGTCCACTGCTTTGCCAAATTTATAGCAAAGAGAGCGCATTTTATAATCCTGTATGATCTGGCCATAATCAAGGTACATGAAACAGCCGAAAAACTGCTCTTTACCATTCTACACATCGCCTAACCTATTATGGTTTCATAAAATGTTTTTACCAAACCGTCTTAGTTTCACAAGCTGTCTGTTTGACCGTCCGTCTGTCTATCTGGCCGTCTGACATCTGTACGTCAGAGCTTGGAAACCATTACAGTATCAGCCATAATACTTTTTACGTAGAACAAAAGTTATGACTTCCCTCCGTATAAAAAAGTGTATACGGTTTTTAAGGGGGGACCTCCTCATGTATGGGAGTCATATCTTCAAATTTGAATGAAAGGTCTTGATGAGAATTTCTAGGATAAAGTATCAAAAGAGCATTAATGGTGTTGAGGAGGACAGGGGGGGTGACAAAATATAAAGGCTGAGTATCTTTCCTCACATTGAAGAGTTTTGAGCAAAAAAATCTGAAAAATCATGGGTACAGGGGGCGAAAAATACCTCGAAATATAAAATTTGGTCAACTTTGTTAGTAATAGCACAATTTGTAGGAGTTTATCAATAAAAGGTACTGAGCGCCTTTGAACTTGCGAAAAACTCAAACACTTTATTGCCTCAAAAGTAGGTGCATACTCGTATACGAATATCCTGAAAATTTCATAGTAATCAAGTTTCAAAAAACAAAGTTACAGCTGATTTAAAGTTTTACAATTGTATCAACAACATTATGTTATACTGGGGCGTTTCTAAACAGACAGGGCACCGCAGTTATGCTTAGATTCTCAAGAAATTTCCAGGAATGACTTATAATATGAATATATCATTTGACTTCTCAAGCAATGAGGGCAGCAGAACGCAGGCAAAATTGTAGGAATTTAAATGCATCATAAAGACATATTATTCTTTCCAAGCCAATTGAAGAATTCTGTATATGAGTGATGTTATTATTTCAAGGCCATTTATTGCTGTTTTATGTGCAAAACTATTTAGCTGAAGCACTCTTCTGCTACTTCGACTTATTTTTATCTTGCCTTCGCTTAGAATTAACTCAGTTATCTTCTTAAAGAGGCCAAAAATAGCCATGCATTGCCCCCTTTCGGTTTCTTTCTCTCTCCTATTTCATCCAAGTCTGTTGCAGTCCATGTATTTATCTTCAGAGTTGCCATGGACTCAAGTAAGGCAACGGGTGGCTTCTCCCTTAGGGCTTTTTAGGGTTTTGTAAAATAATTTTACAAAACCCTACTAGTTTCCTGTATTACTACGAAACAATATGCGCTGCATTCATTACTATGGCAACATATGGCTATGGAACAACAGCCGCTTTTTACCCACTCAGACACTACAGTTTTGCTAGGATTTGCATGAAAATTTCAGGAATGATAGATGCCATGTATATCTTTGAGAATCGGTCCAGCTAGTGGTATCAGTAATCGTAAAACAAAATAGTGGCTGTTTTAAATGCGAAGATTGAATAATTTTGAGTTATTTTTTCCCAACTTTAACGTTTAAGGTGCATGCTTTGAACACTTGATTCAATTTAATGAATGACTGAAGATGAGTACCTACAATTAATGCTCATAAGTGAAACAAGTCAAGGAAGCGGGAGAGAGCTCCTAGCAAAAGGGCTTTATAACCATTCTAGGATTCGAAAAAATTGGCCATTAATCGACGATAACAGTACAGGAGAGTGGCCCCTGGAAAAAAATTCATCAAACGTAGCCGATATGAGTATGAAATGAAAGTTTTCATGGGAGCTTTTCAAAACAGTTGTTAAACTGTCAGTTTTTGCTTCAGCGGGGCACAGGGGGGAAATACATGAAAAATGTGTTTCCTCCGTCGCGAATGGGAATCTGAAATAATTATTAAGGGAGATATTTACGAGTTTAACAATACCAAAAACCTCAGAAGTCGAAATTCGTTCAACTTTGTTAATAATAGTATGATCTTCGTATTTCATATTTTCTCCAATAAAATCGTCTTTGACATGTTTCTTGATTTGATGCGATCTGGTGACTGCATTTTGTAAATTGAATACAAAACCCTTCTGACATGAGCGTAGGTCTGTTTACCCAACTTGTTTAATATATCATGGAATAAATCTCTTCTCGTGAACTTTAATCCTAACTCTGTTACCGGCCTCAGTTGTTCGCACTTGTCTGATGGAAGAACGGACCCTTTCTGGCTTCCCGACTACACTGATCACAACACGTCTACGCAAGGTTTGCAACGCATCGTTTTCACCAACAGTGCCTGCCTTAGGATCCTGTGACGTTGCGTATTTCTTTTTCTACACATAACTTTTTTGAGCTCACTTTCTAGTTTCTGACATCTTTAAAAGGAGTTTGTTGCGGCTTTTTGTAGCCAATTGGGCTAGATGCCTGTCTTTTGGTGGTTCCAATGGTAAGCAGCTTAGAGGCACTTTTTTGCCTTTAGACATAAGCTGTAAAATTAATTTACGGCCTTCTTTAATGTCTACCATTCCTTGAGAATTACGTATTTAAAACCATGAAATGAAAAGGTTCATCGAAACTCTACTACAATTTCATTGTATGTTGTGCTCAATAGATTTCGTCTTTCCCAACTTTGGCGTGCAAGACCTATAAGTTTGTGTTCCCAGGTTCGACTGTAGTCAGGCTTCTCTACTTAGCCATATGCCATTCACATGCTTTGATGAAAGTTGCTGCTTCAAACAATATGCTCCTTTCATCGTTGCCCCTCTACCTCTTAAATACCCATTGCGTGTTGGTCTTAAAAACTTATTTGCTGCATATTGTTAATCGCAACCATTTTATCACTGGGTTTTACGCCCATATATTTTTGAGTATTCCGCTTTGCTGTGACCCACATCAGATAAACGAAATTAATTTCACTAGAGGTGGAAAGATTTTCAATAAGTTGAACTATTTGTCTCTATGCTAATCTGGCAATATAAAAAAAACTGACATTTTGTGTCTTGCGTATGCCTTTTCTATCGTAATTCCGAGTATATTTAGGCCCTTTAGTGCCCTGTTTAGGCTCATTTTAGGTAAGTTGAGCCCAGATTAAGCTACTTCAAGCCTTGTCTAAGACAGTTTGGGTGTAAATTGGCCTTGTTTAAACTAGATATATTGTAAAAGGCCATGATTGGGCCTTTTTAGACTTCTCAGGTTACTTATATGTTCTTTTTGTCCTATTTATTTGGGCCATAAATGTAACATTTTATTTGGTAATCACGATTGACTGTATGCATAAAAAATCGTCACTTCAAATTATCATATGTTTTCTTGATGTTAAAAGTTAAAAGAATAAGAATTTGTTTACTTCCTCATGCTAGCTGTCAGTAGACGGAGTTGAACACGTGTTTCATTTATTTGTTCTAAATTGTGACAGTGGACAGTGCAAGGAGAATTTTTAGCATGCAAGGAATGTGAAGCATCGAATATATTACGCCGTACAAAAATTTGCATTCTGCCGAAGTAGGCTGACAGCTCACGCCCGCTAGCCACATGCAAGCTGAATCCTACAAATGTAAATTTCTACTGAAAGGTTTGTTACACTTACCTTGGTGTCATTTGTAGACCAAGTTTGAGCTAATGTTGTGGGTTTGCGGGTCTGCACGTGTATCTGTTATTATGTCTCACTGGTTTGATACGTGTAACGTTTGTGGATAGATCTCCTTGTTCCTCACTATGTGCAGGTAACTGCAGACTCTTTTGTAAACATTTACTCGTAAATTTCATTTTAATTAATATTTCTGCTTACAGAGTCAAGAATAAAATAAGGGCACTCATCACTTGCCGAATAAATTAGACTTAACTTGATTGTTTTGATAACAGACCTATTCGAGTGTGAGTAAATATATCTCAACTCTTTTTACCGCCTGCGGATCTTAAGTTGAACCATGAATCTGTTTTTAGCTCAGTTAGTTTAAAAATTGGATGGGTCATTCAGAATCGTCGGGGAGGAAAAAAGTTCAGAGTTAAACTTTGTGGAAATATTTGAAATGGATAATTTGACTAAGCATCAGGTAAACGAATATCCAGGAAGAAAAAAACTCGAACCATGGGCAAAATTCTAAGATATTTTGTCTCCTGAATACATTTAAATGGTCCCGTATTTTACTTCGATATTTTCTTAATGTTGTACGTTCTATTTAAAAATAATTTGATGAAACCTTACTAAGAGTGTGATTTTTCTGTCCATCTATCCTTCCGTGCGAATAATATAGAAGCTTCCTCAAAAACTGCACCAATTTCAACCATGATACTAGCTAATTTTTAGTAAGGCTTTAAGGCGGAGTTTTTCCATGTAAAGAGGATACAATAGAAAGAAATTGCAAAGGGCCTCGACAAGTACTTTCAAGATCAGGTGCAAAAAATGCGGTGAGAAAGCGAGATGCACAGGGAGAAGTTATAATCCTTGAAAAATTTGTGTACCCTCCCCTAATGATTGAATATTTTTGAGCTTATTGTGAACGCGCAAACACGCCGCCTCATATTGTCACCAGCCAATGGCATCAATACTCAAAAGTATGACTCGCTTTCCGCTCTACGTTAGTTCACATGATACAACATATAGCAGGTATGTGGTGGTGGTGAAGAGACGGCAGTGGCATGTATCGCACAATCAAGTACGAGTCAGCCAGGTAAAGCTCCAGAAAGGAGAATGGTACAGGAAGAAGAAGAAGAAAAGGACAGCAGCTCGCGAGCGAGCCATGTGAAATATCCAGAGAAGAGAATACTGCAATAAACTCAAAAGCTCTCCTCGCTCTTCCGCAAGTCTTTTTGCGCTAGTAGAACATTATTTGTTGGGTCTCTGAGCTTACGTACAAACGAGACGAGATGGGGAGGAAAAGCTTCCGTGGAATTGAGGCTCACGCGTTCACATATTCGGCAGATTTTGGAAAAAATTGGGACAACAGCCCACCCTGCGATCAAATATAAACACTTGGTTGAGTACTGGCTGATCAGTTTATGATTTGTATCTATTGGGGAGTGTGTTGCTACCCACACGCCAATTAATTATTACTGAATGTTGCAGAAGTTACCTTTGTACTTAAAGTTTAACCGCTGGAATTAGGCTGAGGAGTTGTGTTGTGTTATTCAAATTGTAAGAGGCGAGGTGTTGGCTTGAGCCGTGAACCTCAACCAGCCTTTTGGCGCCGATCCATTAGCTCATCTTCTTGGTTCTCTCGATAGGCTGGCGCTCACATGGAAAGCATGGCAAGTCCCGCCAACCTCAGGAAATATCAAGCCAAAATCAAAAGTGCCTCATTCGATATCGATCGTTATGAGTTTTCAAAGAGTACAAAGAAATTCAAGACACATCACATCACATCGAGCTCCCTGTTCATAGTTAGTATACCTTATGTACACTGGTATAAACTAGGAGCTCGATTTGATGTATATCCTATAAACATCATCAAGGCTACCGGGGAGAAGTCTCACTGTATAACACCTACCTGGTCCTATTCTCCATTTCAAATTAGATCAACAAGGAGAGTTAATTTGGTTGAGTGATTTTATTTCGTTGTTAATTTACACGTTGCTTAAGGTTTTAGTGTTTACATTGTTTGGAATTTCTTTGCACTCTTTGAAAACTCATAACGATAGATATTGAATGAAGCACCTTTGCCTTTGTCTTGATATTCCTTGAGGTAAGCGAGATTTATCGGGCTTCCCATGTGAGCACCAGCCTGTAGAGGGAACCAAGAAGACGAGCTTGTGTATTGGAGTGGCCACACGGCGTGAACGACACAAGGCCGGTTGAGGTACATCACGCAACACCTCAGCCTAATTCTATTGGTTAAACTTTAATTGCGAAGTTCACGTAGATTTCTGCAACGTTGAGTAATGATTAATTGGCGCGTGGGTAGCAACACGCTCCACAATTGAGTCGAATTACAAACTGATCAGCCAGTACTTAATCAAGTGTTTGCATTCGATCGTAGGGTGAAATTTTATCCCAATTTTCCCCGAAATCTGCCGAATATGCGAACACTTGAGCTTCCATTCCACGGAAGCTCTGCTTCTCCATCTCGTCTCGTGTGTACATGAACTGATAGAGCCAACAAACGATATTCTCCTAGCGCAAACAGGCTTGTGGAAGAGCAAGGAGAGCTTTTGAGTTGATTGCAGCATTCAATGCTATAAAAACAAAGAACAGCACCCTTAACATTGACAGTGTTAGCTAATACAGCGACCATAGACATCTATCATCAAAATTAAAAGGGATTTCGGAAAATAATAGTTTTCCATTTTGGGTCGTATTATAAGGCAAGGGGCTGTAAGAGTACAATCATAATTTCATAAATTTGCCAATCAAATCAATATGGGACCTATTAACTATACAAAAGCTCATGCTTTGTAACCACTTCGTAAAAATTGAGTTTTAAGGAATAAAGTTACAGCCTGTTTAAAACTTTGTAATTACTGGGGAGACGCATTTTTCAAAATTACTTAAATACCATATAACATATATGTACGAATTTTCAAGAAAATTTAATGTTGATTTATTATCATGGCTACTAAAATAATGTGGTCATCGCACTGTAAACAAAGTGGCGGTAAATTTAAATACATAATAGCCACATTTTATTTAATTTATGGAATCTGTGTATGGGCCAAGAAGTTTATAATCAGAAGACATTGTTTTATTTGGTAATTAGTTTACAAACCTCTTCAGCTACTTCAAATTTTTTGTTAGAAGTTATTTTGGAAACTTTCAAGACTACTTACAAATATATTCAATTCAAAGTATTCAGTTAAGTTAAATATACGTTCACGAAAGGGCTTAGGAGGATTTTGAGGAGGCTCTCTGTTGGAAAACTGTCTTTTTGAAAACGTTGTCTTATTTTTATATTATCGAGAATCAATGATTCATACTGTGATACTGTTTTTCGAGGAAGCTTTCTTCTAAGAAATTCTCCACGTAATCATAATCTTAGCAAAACATTGCAACATGTACATGCACTTAACGTTAGCATTTCTAACTATAGATTGTCTGTGCGCCATCTTCAGATACATATCTCTGAGATTCTTTAGTTGGATAATTGCAAACGAAGTGCATTGCGACCCAGCATCACTCCCAATCCCATCGAATCCAACACAGATTCAATAAAGCCAGCAGGTAATGAATTATATGTTTGCAAGCATCCGCACGAGACTTGTCTAATGATAAGTAATGACACTGCACTTTGTGCAAAGTGCATTTTCAAGAGGAACTACAAGTCCGCGAGGTGCTTGTAACTTTGATGCAATTTCTTATCGGCGTTGTCGCTCTGTCAATGGTACTCGGTGCATTCGATGCAGTAGTGTCGATTGGATTGGAACAAGAAAATGATGGAGTTTGTGTGAACACTGCAAATGTTCTCACCACATCCACTCCATTGCATGCAGTCGGGATTAAAGTCAACTCCAGATAAACTTGGTCCAACTGGTTGAACAAAATGTTTTAATTCCGAGAAGATTATCTTGAAGTCATTTGGAAACAGTTTTTGCAATTAACTTCAATTAAAGTTCGTCTCTCGGTTCACTTTCTGCGAACCTTGAATTCAGCCCTTTTTTTCTTTAAGTCTTCTTGTGGTTCATCTTCCACATTGGATGAAACTGCCAGTAGATCAAAGATACCTCTCGATTTGAGAAGGTATTACAGGCGCAAGTCAATAAAACGCTCCCACTGTTGCATTGCAACTATCTGCCCACGAACAGTGCATTGCATTGCACTTGTTGCTTCCGATGATGATTGAGCTCGTGATGACCCAATCATAGTGGGCTCCGCAGTGCCAGCAGTCATCTGATAAATGATTTCGGTTGTTCGAGCTCCTGGCAGTAATGCAAGATGACAAATCGAATAAATGCAAATCGATACCTGGACCCGCGGCCTATCATATGCCCGGCAACAAACTGCATCTGTCCCCGTATTCTGTCGTAGCAAGATGCATTTTTCGGCAAGCTACAAAGATATTAATGGGTGCAAGAACTGGTTCTGCATCGAGGTGAATTTTTCCTGCTTCGGTGCACTTACCGCGAAAATATCTTTGCTACATGGATAATCAGGACACTGAGATTCGCGATTTCGCGATTTTCAAAGCAAATTTAATTGGATGCCAGTATTTTGCAGTAGTGCGGAGCATGACATCCAGGCAGTGGAAACTAAGTTGAGAGATTGTGTGCGTAGGCACGCAATGCAGATCAGGTAAAAATGTTAAATTTACGATTTCAGTAGGAGATTTTATCGGATACCTGCAGTGAATAATGCCAATAGCAGCAACATGCAAAGGTGTCAGTCAGAACGATGCACTCGGTTTGAGACTCATCGAGGCCAGTATGCTGACCGACGTTGATTTATGAAGAAATGCTAATGTGCAGAAAACTGGAAGTCATAAGGATGACGACGAGGACTGTTGATTGCAACCGGTAATAACATAAAAATGGTTTAGCGATCAGCAGTAGCAGAAGATACCTACTACCGACGAAGCCCCTGTTGAATCTAGGGTTATAATTTGTAACGCTATCGAAGTGGAAAATAAATGCAGCACAGGCCATTGAATTACAAGTTTCATTGAATTTCAAGTTCTTCATTCTATATTTCTTCAGCAAATAAATATGATTGAGGTAACAATTGTAGGAATAACCTTAGAAGGCACTATTTAATGGTGAGTTTGGGTAAATTTTGAACTAGTATTTGAATCATTTAAATCTAAATGTGATTGATATTGGTCCTATCAAACAACTTCATATTCCTCTTCCCCTGAAATCGGGAAAAATCCTAATTCCATTAGAAGAGCAACTTCTGGCAGCTAAGCTAATCACTGGTTTCCAAAATAATGAATTTTAGAAATTAGTTAAAACATTGTGAGAAATATAAAGAAATTAACTTTTTAATATTTTTGATGAATTTAATGTGATTAATAATGCGCTCGGTTCTCACTTGACTCAATTAATTCGAGGATCAAATTTTGGATTTTATCAAGTATGATGTTACACACAAACATTTTTTTACTCCAGCTGAGATACTGCTTTTAAAATCACTATTTCTAAACAAAATAACACGAGCGGCTGATTCAACATTAATTTCCGTCGAAAAGGAAAGATAATTAGCCGTCTACTCACAACTACTGTTGGTTTACGTTCCACACTTGGGGTATCTATCGCCCATAGTCCGTAGTCCACGAAGTGTAACAGTTAGAGTGCTCGCTGCATAAACCAAGGTTCCTGGTTCGAACCCAATTGGTGACAACGAAATTTATTTCATGTGATTCTTCTGACACGATGTAAAGTAGCACCCTCTGCGGATGTTATCAACATTTTCTTACGCTCATTAACAACTACCAAGAACTCTTCCTGAAACTTGACAGTGAAGCAAAACTAGTAGGGCCAAAAATCAATGAGAGTAAAACAAAGCTTATGATGCAGTCGAGAAAAAATATCTCTGCCCAAAATATCACACGTGGCGAATTCAATATCAAAAATGTGGGCGAAGTTGCATATTTCGGCGCTAAAATAACGAGAACCGGTAAAGAATCCACCCCGCCCATAAAGTATTTTATTCAGTTTTGACGATCTTGAAGACCAGCTGCATACAAAGGAAAACAGAGCTCCAAGTATACAATTCTGGGATAAGACATGTGTTATGCTATGGGTGTGAAATATGGACCCTAACTCAAGCATCCGCAAATATATTGAACGCCTTTGAGTGACGGGTCCTGAGGCGGATAATCGGAGCGAAGCAAGATGGGGACCAATGGCAAATTGGATACAACCATGAGCTGTATGAAATTCTTGATGAACCGGATGTCTCAATGATTGTTAGACTGCGGAAACTGCAATGAGCTGGACACATGACTCGTATGGATGAACACCGGATACTCAAAAAGGTATTCGTTGGAAGAACTGAAAGCAGTGGAGAAACCGAGGAAACGCTGGTCTGACCCGGTTGACGAAGACTGTTCATCGCTGCTCGGATTTCAAAATTGGAGGACGCGGTCAATAGACTGGGACAGTTGGAGGCACCATTCGCAGGAACCGAAGGGCCGAGAGGGGCTGTAGTACTATGAAGAAAAAAGAGAAGATTCTTCAGACGGACTATAAGATTGTTTAGTAATAAAATCTACTAGTTTAAACGGTGCTGGGTGGATGGATTATTGACCATATCACCTTCTCGAGTGCCGATATATTCGACCAAGATAATGAGATACTCTTACTGTCTCTAAGCGAAATCAATGAGAGTAAGCCAAAGCTAAAGCAGAATACAAGAAAAAAACCTTTCACCCGAGCCAAACCACCCACATATTCTGCAAAGTAAAGTTGATTTAATAATTGCTAAGATGATTTGGATTTTTTTCCAAAATGGACACATGATTAACATTTTTTTGTTGTTAAGAAAGAAAATTGAATCAATTTTAAACTTGAAACTGAATTTGCTCTCCTTTTTAAATATTGGAATTAATCTGTAAAATTGTAATTCAGAAACTTAAGTTGGAAATTCTAATCTAAGATGGGGCCCCTTGTCTACGAAGCTTTTCATAGTCAGTTCAAGTCCTTTTTTAGAAAGTTATCATCATTATCAAGAACTTTGATTTTATGCCCGTATCGACTACCTTTGGTAAGAACATTTCGTTTTAAGGGTCACCCCTATACGGAGACATCCCCCTTAAGCCGTCATAAAAATTGTTTAATATGCAACTTTCAAGAGGGCACTACTTTTGACTTATTTACTAAATTTTATGTTTCTAGCTTATGTGATTTGCGAGAAAACTTGCTTTGTGTGAGCGTAGACAAACGGATGGACAGACAGGACGCGATTTAAGTAGGGTACTGTAGAAAAATTATTTTACAATAGCCTAAAAAGGATTGAGAAAAGGTACGTTGCCGAATAACCAATGGCTTATAGTTAGGCAGGTACTTGAGATATGCTGAAATGTCAACATAGATGAACACCAAATTTTCGTTGACTTTAAGCAAGCATACGATTGTAACGTACTATATAGTACCAAATAATTCCATTTTAACCAAAATGTCAATGACTTGACATCAATTACCAACTCACAAAGGTCTTAAATATCGTATTCCTGAAATCGTAGATAACAGAGAGCCAAATTGTATACAGGTTCAATGTATATGAGTTGGAGTTCACAACATACCCCAGGATAAATTCATATTTGGAACTCTGCATTGCTGAAGCAAAACTTAAATTCAGCTTTAATAGTCCTCAACGGAAACGGCAGGTGCTTCCTTACGATAGTGGCCATAACGCAATCAAAATGTAAGTAAATCTTTCTCATTCCAGTTCAACATGAAAATCATCAGTTTAATTTAAAAAAAAACGGAGTGGAAAATGGAAAGAAATCATCTAAGGGATGGTGTCTTCCTCATTCCGGTTCAACATGAAAACCATAGGTTGAATTTCATAAAAACGGAATGGGAGTTTCAATTGAAATTTAAACGGAATGACCAGAAATAATATTCTCGTTCTAATGATGACAATGCCTGCTATATGGTTCCTTATGACAGAAACCGAACTAATGGTGAAAAAGATCTCTATTCACTGAAGTTAAAGAAGCCAACGTTGCGAACGATTGAGAAAGTAGTTCCCAAGATTAAACATCGAAACAATATGAAACACTTACCCTTGCAAGGTTAGAAAGGTTGAAAAGCCTTCTTCTCACATGCGTCAACAGTATTTTCCCGCAATTTTGGGACTACAAGTATCCCTCGTTGACTTTGATGAAATTACACCTGAAGAATGTCCGGAACTTAATTCGTTCATACTTCAGTAGTGAGGTCACTAATCAATGGATGGGAAAACTGCCCACAGGACCCAGATGGCGGTTTGACGAAAGTAAAGAGCTTATTCCGTAAGAAGTCCTGAATGGAGGTATCAAATATTTCCTTCATTGGGACACATTTTTATTGGTCCCTCTACCAAACTCTGAGAGAGGGAATCAATTACTTTTAGAAGTCGTTGAAGCAAAAGTTTCCAATTTCAAATTAAGCCTAAACGGCTTCAATGAAGTATTAACGTCTAGCCTCATACCGAGTTTAAATCTTATTGAATATTTTGTCAGTTATGAAGACTAGTGTTTCATATTTGGCAGGATAAACAACAAGAAATCTTGCGGTATTGACATTATTCCAAATATAGTCCTCCAATATTTGCCTAAGGTTGCTACTAGGAATTATTACATGTTGTTCAACGACATGCTGAGCAATTCATATTTCCCAAATGAGTGGAAAATGGCCAATTTATTTTCAAACTTGAAGAAATGAAAAAAATATTTGTACTCTAAAAGCTATCAACCAATCAGCTTGCTGCCTAATATGTTCAAAGTGATACAAAACATAGTGTTAAACACCCACATTGAGAAATATGAGGATGGCGAACTGCCTATTAGGTTTTCGTGCAAGACATTCGACCATGCATACGATAGCAAAATTAGCCTCAGATATCTGTTGGAAACTAAATAAAAGAGAATGTATTGGAGTGTGTCTCGTTGATGTGGACAAAGCCTTCGAAACGGTGTCGTTAGATGGATTAGTTTTTAAACTCTTAAAGGTCTTGAATGGTCTACAGCAAGGAACAGTTACGGCACCACTTCCCTTCTCAATATTCATTTGGAAGCTATTGAACGGCTTTGATTTAAACATCTCACCAAGATGATTTTTGGAAGCATTTGCTGATGATCTGATCATTTATGTTTAATGATTTCAGTTTGCATCGAAAATTGGCGAATGAAAATCAGTGCACAGAAATACGAAAAAAATTTGTTTCGGACAACGCCACAGTGGGCTATTGCTGGTAAGGGTAGTTTGCAACGGGGCCCACATAAATTTTGGGTTCGTACCTCGGTGTTTATCTCGATCAGTATCTTTACTATACTGGACATGTCGAAATCATGCCCAATAAAGCACAAAAAGTAGTCATATCCCTTCGATGACTCTTTCATTCCAGATACATTGATTGAAATGTCAAGGTTATCTGTTACAAGACCCAGGTTAGACCAGTTTTGAAATATGGATGTTAGATCTGGTACAACCAGGGTGCTAGTAATATGGAAAAAGTAGGAGATTTTGAAAGGAAATGTCCTCATACATGGCCTGAGATGAATTGGGAACATTATTTTGCATATCGAATAGAAGAATTTATTAAACTGCTAAAGTGACGTTAGCCGATATCTTCATATTGAGACTTCATCGGAATCAAATCGAAATATCTGTAACTGTGAGCGTTAACCCCTGGTTTTCACAGCTGTTCCATCCCATCAATGAGTATATTGCAACTTGTCTCGCTACTGGGTTCGTTCCTTCAGAATCATTCGTGTATTTAGACATGAATCCATCTGTTTTTGATTCTGACGGTGTTCCAGTTTTGCATCACATATATAGGCAGGCCCTTCTGTGTACGTCATATAAATCGTTATCTAAAATCCTGGCAAGAAATGAAGACCGTACTATGAAAGTATTACAGGAGAATATCAGGGAGGCTTTCAAGGTGGACGGTCTACAATAGACAAAGTATTCTTAGTTAAACAGGTGCTCAAAAAGTGCTGGGAATATAACACCGATGTGCACCAACTTTTTGTAGACTGCAAGCAAGCATATCACAGTGTTGACAGGAATGTGCTGTACAAAACACTTTGGAGTCTCAACAAAACTAGCTCATATGGTCAAGGTCATGATGCGAAACATAGAGTCCCAGGTCAAGGTAAACGGTGAACTAACGGACATCTTCGCAAGAGAATCAGGCTTAAAACAAGGAGATGGACTTGCCTCAGTGCTCTTTAGTTTTGCTCTGGAGTACGTCATTAGGAAGACATCAGCTTGAACCTAGGGTATACTAATGTTCAAGTCTACACAATTGGTAGCATATGCTGTTGAGGTCAATATTATTGCACATTCAATTTTAGATGCCAAAGGAGCTGTTCTGAGCCTAGGATCTGAA
The DNA here is from genome assembly GCA_963969285.1 of Odontomyia ornata. Lineage (NCBI taxonomy): Eukaryota > Metazoa > Arthropoda > Insecta > Diptera > Stratiomyidae > Odontomyia > Odontomyia ornata. The sequence goes on along the minus strand of OZ017740.1, from coordinate 2,166,426 downwards.
ACTAACTCAAACGAGGAAGAAAATTTCAGTTCAACAGGATCTAAAGAAAGGAGACTAAAACCTTGAAAGTATGGATACCTATCTACCTTGGAGCCAACCTGAATAGAAGAGGCACCCAAAAGGACTAAATTGGATACCGCATAAATGCCACAGATAAAGCTAATTACTCCGCAATTTCCATTTTAAGATCCAGAGTGATGCACTGTCAAAATAAGCTCCGTATTTGCAAAACAGTAGTCAAACCTGTATTGTTTTCCGGAAGTGAAACACGAGCCCTGGCGAGTGAATCCGAAAAAGCAGTGGACGTATTTGAACGCAAAGTATCCGTAAAATCAACGGCCCAATGAAACAAAGAACAGATGAACTATTTGACGATTTGTCTGTCACAATGATGAGCTAAGCTATTTGACGATTTTCCTGTTTCCTATTGAGTAAAGTTACATAAATTGCCATAGGATAGCCATGTAGAAAGAATGGAAAAAAGCCGGCTACTCAAAAGAACATTAATGGGTAGAGCAAAGGTAGATGTCCAGAGGGAAGACCAAAGGCTCGATGGGAAGACACGACAGATGCTGGCAGTAGATCCTAGTTGGGAGTAAACAACTGGCGGACAAGGCCGCGAAACCGTTATGATTGTAGGACATCACATTGAATCCTGGAGACCAAGACCTGGCATGGGCTTTCGCACCATAGATAATGATAATATAGACGAGTCACTGATAAAAAGATAAAACACCCTCCAAATTCACGTTCATGAGACCAAAAATTTCAATGGAGATACTCATTTGCTAGATATGTTGAGGCTAGTCGAGACGGAGCAATCTAGGTCTTTGTGGCTGCATGATAATGTCTTAATTATTCTTGATCATTTTTTTGCTTTGTATGTTTTGTGTTGCTGTTGTTTATTCATGTTGAAAATCAAGGATAGCTTTCAATGTTTACGAAAAATCATAGATATACAGAGTACTGGATCCGCAACCGGTCGCGAGGGCTGCAGCAATTAGGAACCTTCGGTTAAGTTGTGTGAAGTTGAAGTTTGGGTAGGTAAGACATAGATATGTTTTGTTCTTGCACTGAACTTCACTCAATTCACAATAAAGTTTTTGATTTTGAAGATCACGTGTGCAAAATCACGATTTTAGCTCACTATTAAAATTCAAAAGTTACGGATTTCCCATCAGCATTGGCGTACGAATTTTCGAACCTCTACGTTTGCTGTATTGTAAGAGAACGTTTGTTGTGTTTTACTCAAACTGTTTAACGAATGATAACAAAGGCGCGATCGTGTACACATGACACGATAATTTTGTGTGCGCGGGTATCAGTGGGGAAAGTGTTTCATCTCAAGAGAGGAAAAAAAACCTCTCCGGAAACAAAGGGGGAGGAGAAGCAGAGAGAATCATATAGTTTCGAGCGCATAAGGTATATATGTGTTAAATTTGCTTCCCACATGGACGAGGACACAGATTCTCGTTGCTCGTCCATTAATTTATTTGGCTTTGGGATAAATGTATTGTGATGTAAATATTAAATTCAGAGATAGTGTTTAATGTTTTGGTTAGGAATATTATGAGAGCATCATATTAGGATACGATAAAGTTTTTGATTGAATTTCATTAGATGTAGGATAGAAGTTAACTGATCTATTGTGTTAATTTTATAATTGATTTTTAAGTAGCGCTGGTTGGTCTTTTCTACTTTTGACAATTGAATCGTATAATATTATATAATTTCAATTAAATCAAATTTGATGTTGATTTAAATTAAATTTTTTTGATGAATAATGTATAAATTTTGGGCTATTTAGTTTTTAGTAAAATTATTGCATGAAATTTGCTTTATATCCTCTGAAAATGTATAACAATGTATATTGAATAAAGCACTTTTGACTTTGAACCCTGAGCTGTATGAAATTTTTGACGATCCGGAGGTCTTAACAATACCAAGAATACAGAAGCTCCAATGAACAAACAACGGATAACCAGAAAGGTATTCGTTCGCAGAACAGAAAGGCGGAAGCCATTAGAGAGACCGAGAAAACGCGGTTCTGACTCGGTTGACGAAGACTGTATATCGTTGCTTGGATTTCAAAGTTGGCCCGACACAGTTGTAGGCAACACTTTGAAGGAAGCGAAGACCCCAGAAGGACTATAGTGCTACGAAGAAGAAGAAGAATATATGATAGCGAAAAATTTGTAGAAGCATGTGTTCAGTAAATACTTCTTTTTGAAAGCCTTAAAAAATTAGTCGAAGCAGCAGGAGGTCAGTCTTGCCACAAGGGCTTGACAAAATAATTTGTGACACAAACAACGTCTTCTGAAAATCAAAACTAGAATCCCACATGTATTCCATGTTTATAATAGATTTTATTTTTGCAGAGTATTTCTGAGAAAAAAAAATAAAAAGAAAAACTTTCCTCTTAGTTTTGCGTTGCGTTTTTTTATTTCTCGAAATCGGTTTTCGACCGTTATCGATCGGTCTTCTTCAGCGATTATTCCATGATATGAGCCCGGCAAACTAAGGTGTGGTTATTTTGCGTTTCAATTTACTACTATTTTATTTTCAAGGTGTTGACCTTATTCTTTGAGAAGTGATGATAACATATCAATGGGAAAAAACATTTCCAAAGTGTTCGCCCGCATTTCTACATATCGGTAGAGTCTGGGTCCTTCCCACATGAGTATCTCTAAAGTATCACGGGTTGTTGCTGCTGTTTTAATTGTTAAATATGCAATTGGTGGTAACTTAGCTGTTTATAACTCGATTTCCCTTTAAGTGCCACCTTAAAATTTTACAGATGAAAATCTAAAATTCATAAAATGTACTATTATCAACAAGTTTAATCGAATTTTGTTCTCTGAGAACTGTTTGGCTTTATATTTGTAAAGACCATATTTTTCCAGATTTTTATGCCCATAGAGTCTAATCACGAAGGGTGGCACATAACTTTTTCATGCACCCCTCCAAGCAAACGCCATTAGTTTAAGATAGCCATTTGATAGCCGTATTGGCTACCTTTACCCCTATATATGGGAAGACTTATGCATTTTGGCTTTTAAAAAGGCACGACTACCCACTAAATTGCTCCACTCTAGCTTTGCTGGGACACAAAGACGAACGAACGGACAGACGGACAGATAGGTCAATAGGGTATTGAAAAATTGTTTTAACAGCATCCTAAAAAGAAATGCTTTTCACAATGAAGACCTCTTTTCCATAATATTCAACGATCCATTTTAAGAAAGATCACAGGCTCAAGGGTGACACATGACATTCTGGATATACCATTTGTTTATTTATTTGTTGAATCAAGTTCACAGTCTATAAAATTCAGTTTAGCAAATGGATCTAAATAATTAAACAATTTTCAAAATAAATAAAACTTATGTAAAAAATTAAAGTTGAAAACCTCAAATACAAGCTTTTATTTCACAAACATAACTAAAAAGTAAAAAATAAATGCAAATAAAATTTATCATAATACCTAGGTTCAAGCTCATTTCTAGATAATTCGTCTAATAGGTGTTCGTAAGCAGGTATGTTGTATAGGGAACACATAAGTACGTACATATGTATATGAACGTAGATCATATCAAAAATTAAATATATTTATATTTCAAGAGCCTGAGGTACCATCTGTTAAAAAGATTGCGTATAAATCAGAGTTGATGAATGGTACCTGAAGTTTTGAAAATGTCCGTCAGTCCATCCGTTTGTATGCCTCAGCACCTTCTCTCCAAAGCTATAGTGGATACAGACACCAAACTTGGTAAGTTTATCAGAAGTGATTGCCTCTTGAATTTTTTTGGGTATCAGAAAAGTCTTCCCATATACGAGTAGGATGAGGACCCTTACAAAAGGTGTTTACCAAAGCATGTGGGTTATCAAATGAAAGGTCTTGATGACAATGATATTAATAGAGTATCAACTATAGTAAATGGCAACCGGTTGTAATTTAGTTTCAACGGGTCTTCTTTTAAGCCAATTTATTGCTGATTATATCATTGAAGCGTCATCATTGGTGTATACATATCAAAAGTTGAATTCAAAGTCCTTCTGATTGGAGCGTACTTCTGCCAGTTCAAATTGTATAATATTGAAAGTACAAATTCACAGATTACGTACAAGTCCTCTTGCGAAGAAGCATAATCATGCCGATTTATATTTAAAGTTTTTTTACCAATCAAAAACATTAGGGACTAAGTGAATAAATTATATGAATTTACTGACGAAACGTACCACGCCCATTCGAATTTAAAGGATTCTGCTTCTTGCATGGTCAAGTTTGGGCATAAGAATAATTACCATTTTCACAAGTGCAGTAATTTTTATTCACTTCATCGCAAACTATAAGTAAGTTACGTTAATGACATTTGCATGCTAAAATATAAAAGGCTGACCGTATAATCGATTGCAATTTTAGTAAAATCAACTTTATGTTCGTTAATTCCACGCGAAAAAGATTTTCAAATCTTATCGCTAGTAAATGGTTGGTGTACTTCATCAGGCAAATCAACTGTTTTATGACTGACTGCCACAAATCTAGAGCTTCATGCGTTACCACAGGCTTGACCATTGCTCCTAAGCTCAAAACCCTCCAACTATTAATCATAACGAAATGTTCCAGTCATTTGATAGGTGGTGCCTGGTCATTGTACATATTATTAACTTCGCATCCGAAGCAGACATTGCTGTGCCAACTATCAACTTCTCATGCCTCGAAACGCCCAGGGTAAAAACTAGTAAGATCCCCATTGTGGATAAGCGGATTAACATTTCTCATGGTTGATGTTATTTTTTTCCCTCCTGTGTCTCCGCGCTGGGTGACTTTGAAACGGATCAGTCAAAGAAAATCGCAGCTTAGACGATCAGTTCGTAGCTCAGATAATTAATTTTGACGTGATTAATTGATCGACTACGAGGAATATCTTCTTCATATGCTTACACCGCGATTGCTCCTGCTGCTTGCCTCATATAGATAAGGAATGCTTGGCCGATTACGCATGTGGACGTTTTTAGAGGTAAACAGTATGTGTAGCTATTAATCTCTAGAAGCTAATGTACATGAAAATGTGGTCATAGCAGGAAGATTGGAATTATTCATTTGGATGGAGCTGAATGGCCATTGGGGAGCATTTAAAGATATACATGTGAAAACACAACAAGCAGTATCTGCGTCCCACATTGCTAGATGGATACCATTAGTCAAACAAAACTGGTGTCCAGCAGTTGGAAAGGTGAGTAAGACTTTATTTTAAACTTTCTTGCGAGGTCGTAGATTATTGCTCCAATTTTAAAATTCAAGAAAAGTAACAAGCATGCGAGTATTCAAGGAATACTACTCGTAGTAAACTGATTTCATGTCGTTGGGTTTCTTTTAACTCAATAACTTTCTGCTAAACAGTGAATCTAATTAAGTTTTGCATAAAAAATAAAGAAGTTAAAAAATAATAATAATATTATGCCCAACAAATTATTCTCCAGGAATAGTCCGGGATCTTAAAAATTGACTAACCAGTTTCTTACATATATTTTGATCAGATTGGAACTCAAACTTGCTATTGCGCTATATGCCAAAAATGAGTGTAATTTATTTAAGGCTTTTAAAAATCCTTCTTACGTGCAGAAATTTGAGTGAAACTTTTCTGCCATCACGTACCACATTTGGTAAAGGTGAAACTTAGAGATAAGTTATAAAGATACAATCAAATAATTTTTATTTAACATTATTTTTCTTACCGTGCTCAACCTCGTTCCGTGAGTATATTTGATGCGCAGAAACGCTTAAACGTTTCGTTCGCGCATTCCCATAAATTGGATTTATCTCTATGGATATGGTAATTCAAGTGAAATGTTATCGTACAATATTCTTTGAAAATGGCTTGCAATAAATAAAAGTAGCCAACAAATGTAAGCGTATACGAGTATGTATGAGGCTACGGTTTCTAGAAATGTTACTGGGTGATTTCAATTGGTATACAACTCCTTAGCGCTTCAAGGTGGCTTGAATCAGCGTTAACAGCCAATTCAACAGTTAACATTTGGAGTAAGTCTGATTGGTGGTAACGTGTTTTATGGTTAGTGAGATCATGATTCCATGATACCGCGCACAGTGGTAGATCTCATTAGTTATATCTCGATGAGCTCGAATTGCATAACCAATGCATTCGATGGTCATAAAGTTTATGGATTATATGCAGGCGTAATTAATTTTACACCAGTAGCTAGTCTGTTGTCCTAGTTCATGTATACCATATTCTTTATTGTTGATATAATTCGTTTCCCGGGTCGGTTCATCCTCAATTTGAATGTAGTTAATCTAAATAGATATATTGAGTTGAATTAGGTTACATTTTACAAGTTATATCGAAATAAATAGTCCGTGGATTTTTATAATCGTCAAAATCAACTTGAACATCGATAATAAAGCTCCATGGATTTCTTTTCCAATTCACAAAAATTGAAAAAGAACGGCTTTTAGTGAGCAGAAATACTTTTCGCTGGTATACTTAATTCTTTCTCGAATTTCGCGTCTCAAATCAAAATTTTTATTCACCCCATTTTTGATTCAATACAATGCTGTTAGTCAAAAATGCAGGGTCGGTTCAAAAATAGCCAACCTTTTGCTACAAAGTGGCGAAGGATCTTTCAAGCAACAAGTGGTTTACAGTATCCTATGGAACATAGTATTCTTTCAAGACGTCTTACACCCAGAGGAAGCATGCCGATGTCATCACTTAAAAGGACAGTTATGTTTACAGATGTACTGCGATGAAAAAGCAGTTATCAAGGTTGCTTTGATCATATGAAAACAATTCTTTCCAGAAATTGAAGAATATTCCGAAATAGACTTCCCAGGAAACATTTAATGCAATTACTAAATAAATAAAAAAAAATTTTGCTACCTTTACGGAACAAATTTTTTTTTTAATCAGACACGTATTTCGAGGCTTACTCGGCCTCCTCTTGAGTATAAATGATTATTTACTATGGACTTTTTAATAAGGGTTAATTACATATTTTAACAACATACTAGCGCCGTTACCTGCATTGCTATTCAACCTTATTGTATTGTATTGTTTATACACTTTCGATAACATTTAATTGTGAAAATTTAGGCACTACTCTAATTACATCTAGTTAGTTAGTTAGCTAGAGTAGCTTATTATCTTGATTCAATGTATCGGTATTCGCGAAAGTGATATGGTATGTACCACGCTTTGGCTGGTATATTTCAGAGTGTAATTTAAAGGCTTGGCAGATCTCTAGCTTTGACCGTTCACTGTACCCACAATTTCTATCCGATTGTCAAAATTTTGGTCTCGTTTTGTAGCTGCCAGTGTATTGTTTACGACGAGTACAAATTTGTAATATTATTTACAAAAAAACTATTTTTTATGAAGGTTCAAATAGGAATACAACCCCCCAAAACTTTAAATCGCTTTTTCTCCCCTTAAACGCACGAATTCCTAGCGAATTCTAGCTTTGACCGTTCACTGTACCCACAATTTCCATCCGATTGTCAAAATTTTGGCCTCATTTTGTAGCTGCCTGTGTATTCTTTACGACAAGTACAATTTGTAATATTATTTACAAAAACACTATTTTTTATGAAGGTTCAATTAGGAATACACCCCCCAAAAGTTTAAATCGCTTTTTCTCCCCTTAAATGTGCGAATTCCGCGTTTTTACGATTTAATTTAAAGGGTTGGCAGATCTCTAGCTTTGACCATTCACTGTGCCGACAATTTCTACCCGATCGTCAAAATGTTGGTCTCGTTTTGTAGCTGCCAGTCTATTCTTTACGACAAATACAAATTTGTAATATTATTTACAAAAACACTATTTTTTATGAAGGTTCAAATGGGAATACGACCCCCTAAAACTTTAAATCGCTTTTTCTCCCCTTAAACGTGCGAGTTCCGCGTTTTTAAGATTTAATTTAAAGGCTTGGCAGATCTCTCGCTTTGACCGTTCACTGTACTCACAATTTCTATGTGATTGTCAAAATGTTGGTCTCATTTTGTAGCTGCCAGTGTATTCTTTAGGACGAGTACAAATTTGTCATATTATTTACAAAAATCATTTTTTTTATGAAGGTTCAAATAGGAATACACCCCCCCCCCCAAACCTTTAAATCGCTTTTTATCCCCTTAAACATGCGAATTCCTCGTTTATATGATTTAATTTAAAGGCTTGGCAGATCTCTAGCTTTGACTGTTCACTGTACCCACAATTTGTATCCGATTGTCAAAATGTTGGTCTCATTTTGGGCAAATCGCCCTTGATAGCCTCTTCCTTGCGTTCTGTGGATGCATGGTTGTAGACCAACTAGACATTCAGAATTTAGTCTTGATGCAAATTTTACCAATTAATTTGTCAATGGGTTTGAGGTGGATGACACTTTGTTTGGGCATATAACCAATTATGAAAACCACTAAAAATTTATGGCCTTTATGCGTTTTCCCACTTTTAAATATATTGTTCGTTCACGTGTCAAATATATCTTTACCATACCATTTAACACTGCAATACTGCTTATTACACATTTTCTTGTTTCATCCAGAAATCGGTGCAGTGAACCAAAAGAGTAGTCGATTATTTATTGTAATAGTCATTTCCGTTTTTTCAATCGAATTTCAAGCTACTAATCTGGTTCCTTGACAAGTTGCTTTTTCATGTGAGCACATAATTAGTGCCTCACTCAACTATCTATTGGCATAACTATTCTTTTTAATCTTCTTCATTACGCAGGGGGGATGCTGGCTGACAGGAATACTCTTGGAGGCCAGCATTTTTTGGGGAGTTCCGTCCCCACGTACTCGAGGAAATTCCCGCAGGGAAAATGCTGGTCAACAAGAGCACTCCTGGAGGCTAGCATTCTTTGGTAGCGCTGCCCCCACGGACCCGAGGATATGGGGGGTGTCGTAAGGCTCCCTCTTGGGATGACAGGTAACGACTCTGACTGGATCTGGACTACGCCTTGGACGACGAACCGAAACCCATGCTTTGGGCCGGCGGATATGTTTGGACCTAGTTGCTTTGCATGGTAGCGCCGAGGTGACACTCGTGTGTGAATCGCTCCAATTCAACTATCATACCGTCTTTCCGGTAAAATCTTGTCAGGCCTCGGAGTACGTTCGAAGTTTGCACCATTAGGTTGGTGGTGTATGTTCGGTTGAGACGGACTCCCGATTAACGTTGGTCTGGCTCTGAGCATTTGTCCCCATAAGGGCTTGTGCCAACCCCCGCATGGCCTCCCTGCTCTGTAAAAATAACCATGGGACCAAACGGCGACTACACACACGAACGGAGAAAGCAGCTCCGAGGGGAACCCAATAAAACTGGAGCAACCAAAAACCCTTAAAAAAGATTTAAAAAACTCAAAAAACGAATGCAGAAATAACAATAACGACGACGCAACCAGCGGCTGTAGCTACGATGTTAACAGCACATCGGAAGCGGCGCTAACGACGACAAACACGACGATTAATACAACGGCAGTGAAGATGGACGAAAAACGGAGATTAACAGACAGTCTGGTCCAGACTGTGATTTCTGCGGCGTTCGTGTTCAGTTGAAAAAAATGATACGAACGCTAAAGCGCCCTATGAAGGAAAAGCGGGAAACTCTGCAGGACGCGCCAGATATTCGAGCAGTGAAGGAAAATATAAAGAAACTCGAGAATTTGATGGTCACTGCTGCGATCGCTACTGAAGCGATTGAAGGTCGTAAATTCTGAATTAGTAAAGGACCCTCCTGAAGTCAACGAGGTGATTACGGCAGGAAAACAAACGAGTGACCAGGCAAATAAAGTGACGATGTGTGATTTCATCGCCTACGTCGAAAAGGTGGCGGAAGTACTGTATTCAGAAACAGAAGCCGATAACCTCTCCCAAGGACTATGGCCGCAAAGTACAATTGCCGCGTGGCGACATGAAGAAGAAAGGCTATTCGGAAAAGAGGGAGTTGTTCTAAAAAGAATACAATCTGCATGCAACTCGCCAAAAATCACCAAGGCAGTAAGGATTGGGCTCCTTGAAATTCTAGACCGCATAAGGCATTATCGGAGGAGCTGGTTAAAGGCCGAAGAGGACCAGAAGGCCAAAGTAGAGCAAAAGCTGAAAGAAGTGCTGGGGGTGAAATCTAGAGGGTGCATGCAAACAGCTTCACAATTAAAAATTAATAAAAGAATGGCGTCCAGCCCTATCGAACGAGATCGGGATAAAAGAAGGAAGGAAGAGGCATTTGATGGGCGCGGAGTACCAGATCAGGGGTTCCAGACAGTACTTACAAAAGGAGCGAAAAAAGCCGCTAAGAAACTCCTTCAAAAAGTTCTAGAAAGTAAAGTTCGCACGGACGCCCAACAAGAAAGAAGACCCGATGCAAAACTGGCGGGAAAGAAGCCCCAACGAAGACCCCGGCAACAAGCGCGGCTCGTAAAGCCCCAAGATGGTCGATCTTACGCGGAGGTGCTGTTGGACATCAGGGGAAACGTAAGGCCAAAAGACACTAACACTGCCATTAAAGCAGTACCACCAACGAGGTCGGGCCACGCACTGGTTGAATTTGGAGCAGAGGCCTAGAATAAGGAAGCATTCTGCGACGCAGCAAAGAAACTCATCAGCAAAAGCGCAGCTATAGCCTTGCTTGAGCTGATGGTAACGATCGAAATAAGACACTTTGACTGCGTGTCCGATCTGGCCGGGGTAGAAGAGACCATCGAAAGGGAGTTCTCTAGCGTGGGTGGGATCAAGGCGAGGCTGACACCAGAAAACTATAGGGGACAACGCATGGCCATAATTGACTTGACCGAAAAGGATGCCGAACAATTTCTGAATAAGGGCAAAGTACGAATAGGATGGATTGTCTGTAGGATACGGCGAAGAGCAACGCCTCTTCAATGTTTCAAATGCCTTGGTTATGGTCACACCATACAAGTATGTAAAGGACCTGATAGGAGTTCACTATGTTACAAATGCGGTGAAACGGGACATGAAAGAAAAGAGTGTACGAAGGAGGCACACTGTATTCTTTGGAAGGACGGTGATCCAAGACATGATTTTGGACACGTCTTAGGATCAGGAAAATGCCGGGTTTTCGAGGAAGCCCTAGTCAAGGCAAAATTAGAACTTGAGCAGTTTGCGAGGGACATGAAAGCCGAATTTTTGCTGCTGAGTGAGCAACACCATGATAATAGTACGGCATCTTGGTATCCTGATGAAACTGGTACTGCCACCATCTGGGTTCTAAATAGTGATTTTCAGGTGGAGAGCTGTGGACGTGGGGATGATTTTGCGTTGGTTCGGTGCTCAGGGACCACCTTCTTTAGTGTGTACCTAACGCCTAACGAATCGATATCATCTTTCCAAGCCAAACTTTACGCTTTGGAGGGCGCTGTCTCGAACGCAGACGGGAACGTGCTCATTGGGGGAGATTTCAACGCGAAAGCAATCGAATGGGGCATGCCTCAAACAGATCCGCGGGGAAAACGAAACCTGGAAATGGCGGCCAGGATGGCGTTCGTCGTACTAAACACCGGAAATGCATCGACTTTCCAGGCGTGTTGGCTGTGAAGAAACCATACCGGACGTGACATTCACCTCGGAGTCCCTAGTACAGAGGATACATAACTGGAGAGTATTAGAGGACTACTCAGCCAGTGATCATTAGTGCATTCTGTTTGAGAAAAGCGATGTTATCTCCCAACGTCTGTGGTCTCGGCTTTCTACCACGGATAGAACATCGGAAGGGTGGACGTCAAGAGGTTTGTCGAGGTTCTCACAGCAGGCGCACCACTGCAAGGAGATCTGGAGGGGAAGGAAGAACTGGCAGCTCAAGACGTTGTGAAATCAACTATGAGCATCACCCCGACTGCCCCTTTGAAAACCCCGCCACGGCAAGCCCCCAGTGTAATGGTGGTCAACTCGCTAAGAAACGAAGGGAGTGTCACAAGCTTCGGCGTGAGGCCCAACGGGCACGGAACCGTGACGAGGCAAGCAACCACGTAGCAGCATATAAGTCAGCCAGGAAATGCCTTCGCAAATTGATGAACAACAGCAAAGCTCGCTGCTGGCAAGATGTAATGGACAATGTGAACAGTATTAGCAGTGTTCCCGTCAATCAGATGTTTCGAAAAATAAGCTTCTCCAGTTCTGCTGCATTGCAGGTTGATTTGGGTCACCCTCATTTGCCTTCTTATTGGATTCCGCTAGAGATGGGCCGCTTTAAATTTGGTAGTTACTTGAGTAAATTGCATATTTACTCCCTTAAATACTTGCCCATCGTCCTACCGCACTTTTTTCTAGATGAAAAGTTTCTAATTTTGTATATGTATTCCAGATTTTGAAGGCAGAGTAGTTCTAAGGCTTTCTGTCGTACTTGCTTCGGCGCAGAAATAAACACCTTGTCGATATAAAGCTGCAGGCTTTCATTTATGGAGATACCTCGTAACTATTTTTTCAGAGTGGTGTGCACTTTGGCAATGGTAGTCTTTAGACATGTCAAAAACGCAAAACTATAGTTCACCATACAGGTAACCCACTGTCGATCGTTGTGACTTTGCTGCATAGATACTTAAACAGTTCCTTTTTTTTCATTACCACCTTCATTGGTTGACCTTTCTGGAGTATCCATGTTATGATCGAAGCCAACATTTCGCAAATGCCGATGATTGAGACGTCACGATATTACTTCTCTTTTGTTCTGTAAAATTCAAAGTTGAGCCTCCGTTCCATTTTACCAGCACTTAGTTCACTATTATACAATTGCATCCGTTTGTCTTTAGTATTATACATCTCTTTTGAAGATATCGCCACGGGATTTATCATTTTCATTGGTTTTTCTAGGTCAGTTTTTCCACTATGTCTAAAGCTCAATGGGAGTATATTCTTATCCAGCTTCTTTTGCGCTTGATACACTCAAGCTCTTCCTTTTTAGTGTCCTAGCTGATGCTTCCTTGCAGGTGGCCAGTTAATGCGGTAGTTGTTGCGCTTTGTTAGAGTCACTCGTCAAATTCCTGCTGTGCTCACGCAAAGCATAGGAATACGTTCCTGACCATCATATAAGTTGTCTGGTCCCTGTAGATTTCTCCCAATCATTTGGGTGCTTTGCTTTTGTCGCTTCCTTTTTTGTTGTAACCACTACTTGGCTAATAATTTGAGGCCTAAAAACCCATGAGATAGTCTCCAGCAGTATAGTATACCTACCAGGATCATTGCGGTAAACAAGCTAACACGCCGCGGCTAGTCGAGTAACATTAAGTAGGCCAAAAAAAATTATTTCAAATTTTAACACATTCTTTCATTCTAACAAATGATTTTATAAGCTCATATCCCAGAGAATATAAAATTTTCCTCAATTTCATTCTTAAAATTCAATTCATTCTTTCGCTATTTGAGAGCTCACATTCCCTTATTTTCCATACCACTCATCCAACAGAAGTCGTTGATTTTATTAATTTACGTTTTCCCCATTAAAAGTGTCGGAGGCGGTCTCTATAAGAAGATACATTTACTTTATTGACTTTCACCAAATCCAATATTGCACCGACATTTAACAAAGTTCTAGAATTACAATCATGCTACCGAAGATGCTACTACATCTTGAGCAGTTACATTCTAGGATTTCTTCATACTATACTATACATTGCCACCAAAAAGTGGTAATAAACGGAGGTTTCTTGCATACTCGTATTGGGCTGAGTAATGAGCTTAGTAGGTGGTCTTTGTATCCAGTCTTTTTGTTTAACATTTCTTCACGACTTCTTATATCATCAAGTTTTTCGGCCATCAAAGGGATTCGTGTCATGTTGAGACAATTAGTCGATTTGAAATTCATGGCACGTTCAAATGTGCTGTTAAAGTTTCCCTGGTTGGAGGTTTTCGATGAAGAAGAAATGGAAATTCCTCAGCCGCAAAACGTGTGTGGATCAAAATTTTGAAACAATAAGCAGTTAATTTGTTTTAAAAACATTTATTAGATGTGACTCATTGGTCAAGATTAACGTTGAAGTGCTTGATATGCAAGTTGCAGCTGAAATTGCAGAGAATTTCTAAGAAGCAATATTCGGTGCTGGTACCTAACGGCTTTCAAAACCATGAGTATTCAGCAATTTTCATTTGAAATAAAACCTTTCAATTGAACGTCTATCCGAAATGATAAAGAGGAAATCTTTCTTCGAAAATAATTTGCGATTGTATATTTGCGCATTTGCTAATTCCAAGATCTCGTGGCTGTAACTTCCCCTTTCGTAGGTTTGCCATTAACTATTTACGTTCCATTAATATTGACTGACCTTCTCGAAATTCTACTGTGCTTTTCACTTGAGTAAATATTTGGCAGAATCTTTGGTTCAATCTTTACTTTTGCCGTGAGATGAGGCTACAAGTGATGAACTACAGGCAATCGTCCCGCCACAATAGTTGGCGATAGTGTCGGTAACGCTCAAAGTCTTGAAAATGTAAATTTGCATAAGCAATTACTCATCTACGTATGGCATTGCTGGACTAATCTCATCGCTAGACCGTAATCCAACACGGACCGACTTCGGGATCGAGGCTGTGTTATTTTTACTCAATTGAATAATTACCAAGTCTAAGCACGTAATCTTCGTAATAATTGTAAGTCGAAACGGTGATGAGGTTTTGGCTTCTAAGAAGCGAAAATAGTACTTGAAATTTTCCTAGTTTTATGACAATTCATTTAAAGTCCCACCGAATTGATTTTGAATGTTGTCATCGCGGGAAAACCTTCTGAAGCAAATGATGGCAACCGTAAGTAAGAAACTGAAGATGGATCAAAGTAACCAAAACTAACTTTTTGACGAACTTGATAAAAATGGGAGACTGACCGGAGTTTGCAAAGTTATTGAATCCCATTACACTTCTCATGTATTCTATTTGACTTTGATATTCACAATCAGTTCAAAAGGCAAAACTACTGCTTCATTGATGAATTGCATGGTGTAAAGAATAACGAGATATGCTGACTCATGCAAAAACCTATCAATAATTCCGCTGATATTTAATAAACTGGTAAAAATAAATTATTTCTTGATAGCGAAAATGTTTGAGGTCGGCATTCAACTTTCAAAATGGCTGCATGCCTATGTTAAAAAGGTTAAAGGCCTGTGAAAGTTACTATTTTTATTCTACTTATACAGAACACAAAACACAAATAGGCGCTGATAAGATCTTGCGGCCATAATACAATCACTAACAAGTACGGTCAGTTCATACAAATTTCCGAATAACGGGACTTGCCGACGCGTGAGATAGTACAGGGCATGGGGAACATGTCACAAATTCGACGAAAGTAAAACAGGAAAGAACAGTCATCAGCTGACTGGTAAATACATCGCATTGAAAGAAAAGAGAAGTCCGATAAACAACTGAACGATTTCTACGTTCAATTAAACGAATGTTGTCAAAAGACAAACGTCAAAAGCTGACGCTTTCATTAATTCAAGTTCCTGCAGTATTAGGATGGATTTTAATCGCTTCAGCGGACAGAGTTGAATTAATTTATGCCGGCCGATTCCTAACTGGACTTGAATCGAGCATGGTTGGCGAACCAGCTCGAGTTTATACATCAGAAGTAACGCAACCACATCTGCGAGGCATGTTAAGTGCGCTGGCAGCGGTGCTTATCAGTTTCGGTGTACTTGTGCAGTATACCCTAGGATCCTTCATAATGTGGAAAATTCTAGCAATAACTTCGACCATGGTCCCAGCTGCTACATTTCTGTTACTGTTCTTCACACCCGAAACTCCCAACTATTTGGTAGTGCGTGGTAAAGTTGTTGAAGCTAGAAAATGTTTGGAAAAACTTCGAGGATTTACGTGGAACGTGAATTCAATCGGAAGGCAAATGCTAATAAGTAAGCGAAAATATCAAATAATATGAAGATGATAAATTAATTCAATTTAAATGTTACAGCAAAGTGACGGCTAAGGACAAGATTGCCAGTTTCTTCAGTCCAGTTACGCTAGTCCTTTTGGGATTTTAGTTCTTCATTTCATGATGTACCAATTCAGTGGTGTGAACGTTATCACATTCTACGCGGTTGAAATTTTCCGCGATTCTGGAACCACAATGAAAACATACACGTGTACCATAATGCTTCGAGCTATTCGTCTAGCATTTACCATAGTTGCTTGCATTCCTCTGCGAAGAATGGGACGAAGGCCGCTGACATTCATTTCGGGTAAGTGTCAATAAAATCAACACGAGGACATTATTTAATATTTTCGAATAACCTTACAGGAATCGGCTGTGGACTTTCAATGTTAGGGTTAGGTATCTACTTGTGCATGAAACATAAGTGGGATACTGCTGATCCACCAGAACTCCCAACTGCAACCAGGTTCCCTGTAGCTTGTATCTTCATTTTCACAATCGCGTGCACACTCGGCTTCTTGGTCGTTCCATGGGTGATGATTGGAGAAATTTACCCACAAAATTTCGGGGCATTGTTGGTGGCTTCACTACGTGCAGTGCACATATCTTTATATTCGTGGTTGTCAAAACATATCCTTTCTTAACTCACGCAATATATCGCCATGGTAAGTCATCATGAATAATGAAAACAAAAAGCGGAATTCATTAAAAATTGTCTTTAACTTTTAGGAATGATATTGTTCTACTTCTGCCTGCCAGAGACCAAGGGACACACTCTACAAGAAATCGAAGATTACTTCTCCGGTCAAATTAAAACTCTCAAGAAGGAGAAGCCAAAGAAAGGTGAAAGTGCTCTTTCTCTACTAGAAAAGAAGTAAATTATGTAAATGAGAAAATTAACGTACATTCAGTTAGGAATCTAAGAGAACACTTAAGTACCTTGTAATGTTAAAACTTAAGCGAAAATTCTGTGTGATATCTTCTTAAATGTTTATCTTTGTATATTAAAGACACAAGTTTTCTTATTTAAACTCGTTGTTAGTGAAAGCAAATTTACTCAGTTCTCTTGTGACACTCTTAAAGGGGCAAATAATAGCGTTATATATTGTTTATAGCTAACTGTTAAATGAAAACTAGATAAGGTTCTTAAAGACAGTATTAAAATGATACACAAATGTTACAATACATAGGTAAATATGTATATGAAATATTATGAAATTGAGTCAGCCGTCAAAGAATGAAAGCTTCTGAAGCACCTCACTTTAATGTGCCACTTATAAAAGTAATATTATCGATAATTATAGCTTGTTGAAAGAATGCGTTAACAGTTAGGGGAGCCTTTTTCTAGAAATATAAGAAACTATTTCCCTTTGTATCAAAATAAAATCAAAAAATTCAATGTGTTTATTTCTTCAAGTACGATCCTCCTTTTCATGCTAATCAATGCATTACCAAGTCACTATGAAGTTAAAACTTAATAAATAAGCCTCATTACACCTATTTGAGTTAACGGCTACGAATCGAGGGCACCGAAAATACAGGGTTTTCCAATAAGAGGTGTTATTTTGATATTAAAAGAAAAATGCAATTTTTTAATATAAATGATCGGATGTTTATTTCATTATGAAGGGCTAGGTATGCCGTTAATAGTGGAAAATAATATCAGGCAAATGCCGACCACGCTTACAGGACCATATCCTTTTCATGAAATTTTCCATAACCAAATCACAAAGTGGCTGCCCTATGTCCTCGATAGCCTCACGAATTCCATCTTTGAGGTCATGAATCACCGCTAGGCTGTTGGCGTATACCTTCTCTTTCACGTGGCCCCATTGAAAGTAGTCGCAAAGTGTTACGTGGTATGGTCCGATGGAAGCCGGAACAGTTTTCTGTATTCATTTTAATCACAATGCACTCTTTATTTTCCATTGCTCTTAAATGATCAGATTTCAAAATCACATTCCCGCCAAAAACCTCAGCTGTGTTATCAATCTGGCAATAATATCTTTCGTTAAGCAACAAAATTTGCTAATCTGGTAACACGAAAATGGCTAAATTCCAACGCACACAACTATAATTCCCCGCTTCACGTACAAACCCATACAAACGCAAGCGCGAGCAAACTTACTAACACAATTTCACATATGGGCCGCAGCTCTACCTAACTCTCTTTCGCTAAAGGGCAAAAGCCATTTATTTTCAGTCCTTTCTTGTCTCCATTTTACATTGCCCCATCAATTTTTGTTGTTGTAATTATTGACATCCAAGAGTGACCATACTTGTTAGATATTGTATTATGTTGCGGCGTTGTGCTTTTGGCTGTCATAAAGGGTTTTCCAATAAGAAAGAGGTGTTATTTTGAATAGCCCGCTATTTCGGTAGATGTCACTTTTTGACATTTTCAAGTAAAAACTACGCCATTGATAAAAATGGAACGATACATGCTACAACGACGCATTGAAATTATTAAAATTCACTATAAAAATGGTGAATATTTGGCAGGGACGATTCGTAAAACTCGAACATTTTTGTGTCGTCGTGAAGCGCCTTGTCGGACGGCAATACAGAAATTGGTGGAAAAATTCGAGCTGTTGGGACAACTTAGTGATGTGAAAAATAAAACCCGTGCACTTCACTCAAAAACAGCCGAGAATATTGCTGCTGTAGCCGAAAGTGTTGAAGAAAACCCAGGTTTGTCCATTTCCCGTCGTTCTTTAGAATTAGGCACTCCACAAACGTCATTACACCGTATTTTGCATGAAGATTTGGGTCTTAAGTCTTATAAAATTCAGTTAAAACAAGAACTTAAGCCGGTCGATCATCAACAACGTCATGGCTTTGCTGATTGGGTCCTTGAAATGCATGAAAATGATCCGGAATTCCATCGAAAAATCATCTTGAGTATGAGGCCCATTTCCACCTCGGTGGCTTCGTCAACAAGCAAACTTGTCGCATCTGGGTCTCGGAAAACCCAAGAGTTATTGTTGAAAAGCCTCTATATCCTCAACGTGTGACTGTTTGGTGCGGTTGATGGTCCGGCGGAGTCATTGGACCTTACTTGTTCGCAAATGAGGCAGGAGCAACAGTTACGGTGAATGGAGTGCGCTATCGAAAGATGATTAATGATTTTTTATGGCCGGAATTGGATGATATTGATCTGAACAACGTTTGCTTTCAACAAAATGGGACTACGGGCTACACAACCATTGATGTTTTACGGGAAAAGTTTCCGGACCATGTTATCTCTCAAAGAGGTGATCACAATTGGCCACCGAGATCTTGTGATTTAACACCTTGTGACTTCTTCCTTTGGAGCCACGTAAAAGGGAAGCCCAGCGTCGATTTAAGACCTTAACGATGGAATTTGTGAGGCTATCGAGAACATAGGGCAGCCACTTTGCGATTTGGTTATGGAAAATTTCATGAAAAGGATATGGTCCTGTAAGCGGGGTCGTGGTGGTCATTTGCATGATGTTATTTTTAACTATTAACGGCATACCTTTTTCTTTATAATGAAATAAATATTTGATCATTTATATTAAAAAATGGCACTTTCTTTTAATATCAAAATAACACCTCTTATCGGAAAGCTCTGCAGAAGGGTAGGTTTCGAAATGGTAGCGGTTAAAACCCCCAATATAGTTTCTAATGAATTTCGACAAAATTAAAAACAATGGGTTATTCATAATAATTCTTCTTTTTTACAAATAATCGTGAAAATCGGATTCTAAATAAAAATATTTTACCTACAATCTTACCACCAGGTACTTCATTTCGCGATAAATATTTATATTTAATATTTGAATTTCTTTCGATGATTGTACACAGATAAAGTCAAACACGTTTTTTAATGTATCCCTTTGTTAGTTTGTTATTTATTTGCTAATTTGAGCTATATCTTGGCTCTATCAAATTCATGAGTGGGAATGATCAGGTATAGTTAATGACAACATAGTATTGTTAATAACAACAAGTAGATAGAACTACGCTCACGTAAGAAGTGGTTTGTATTTAAATTACGATATGCGGACACCAATGATGAATAAACTCACGATAACTTTAATGACATCCATACCAAAAACATACTTGCCTGAAACGATAAACAGTTGTTGGTTCATTCGAACCAGTTGCTATTTTGTTACAATATTATAAATAACCATAGACTGAATTAAATCTTAAAGACATTTTTGTTATTAATTTCATCTAATAATTCAAACCATCATAAAACATAAAGTTAAATACTAATCGATCCTTTAGAAATGTTCAAGGTTGATCACTGTTACAGTTAGCTATCTGGGAATGTCAAGAAAATTTTTTCACCAAATATTTTCGAGTAGGATATCAATTGAAAGGTCTTGATGAGACCTTATGATATCAGTGATTAGAATTTCAATAATGATACCGGGTTAGGCATGGGAAGCAAAAGAACACGAAAAAATTGTGCCCCACACCCCTTCGTGATTGGACAACGAAAAATCGGAGGAAATTCATGGATGTAGTTCTCTATGCGTTAAATTACGACAATTCGATACAACCATGAGCTGTATGAAATTTTTGACCACCCCCGGTTGGTCAACGATTGTTAGACTTCGAAAGTCACCGCAGTTGCAGACATTATCTATTAATTGTGGGGTGCTTAACCCGGGGTGGCATATTGAGGCCAGCTAGCGCTCAGGCGTGTCGCAGGTCTTCCGAGACATCCTCTGCCCGTGCTGTGCCACCCTACACATAAAGACTTTTCACAAACGACAGTAAGGGAAAGGAGGGATTCATCTTGAAAAACGAAGGAAAATTTTTAATTTAATACCTCATGGCCGATTTTTTGAACAAAAATTAAGAAAAATAACACACTACAATTGTAATCACAAATGAAAATCGACAAAACCAAAAACCCCTTGCAAAAAAAGAAAATTATTACTATCAGTAGTTTTAACTTCCAAAAGCAATTGAAAGAACCAATAATGACTTATCCTCTTCCGAGTCCTGCGAGCGCTCACCAAGTGAAAAAAAGGGAAGAAGGTACGTGTAAACTATTTCTGCTTGAATTATATTCCAAATAGCATTAATCTATTTGGCCAATTGATATCCTCGGTAAAGTACTGCGCTGGTAGTTATCGCACCGTTACCGTATCGTCATAATGTTTTTTCCCGGGTGTTCGCTTTTTAAAGTAATAATTAGTTTTCACCTCAACGCTTGGATTATAATTCCATAAGTGAATTCAAACATAGGTTTGGAATTACTTTACATGTTAACCGACAACAAGCAATTGGATACAACACTTGGTAATATTGAAGACCATATATTTGCTTCAAGCTATAGCTTTCAATAAATTAATCGTTCGATAAATGAATGTACCAAAAGCCTAGTTTCCATTTGAATCGACGCAGGACACACTAATCCGGAAACTTGACATCAAATCTTTTTAAATTTATTTACACCTTTGAGTTAATGTGCTGTTTTATTGATAGCTAAACATTACATAAATATATGATCCATTTCGTAAAATCTTTCACAATACGGTTCTGCTCAATCAAATACAGATTTGCTCAATTTTTACCTCAGAAAACCATCGCTGAGGTTAACTTACGATTTTTCGACTACGTCTCACGATCCAACGATATCAATTCCGTACTAGGGACACACTCAAAATTTGATATTTTTCACTTCGTCTTTCAATAATTTTACCGATTAAACATTTACCAGGGGAGCTAATTTATTCGCTCAAGAACTACGCCTTCACGTCAGCTACTCACTCACTTGCCATACAATAATCGACTCCACTCCCACCTTACTGCCCAAATCCTGTACAGGGGTAACGTGATTGAAGTTCAATACACTTCCATCCCGTTCCTCCGTTCATCTTTTCACTTTCGACAAAAGCCATAACTCCAACTGCACCTATGGCGATTTGCATATAACCAAGCACTGTAACGCACTGTGTCAAATAATACTATGCTTTGGTATTCCAGGCAAATTAGTCCATCATACCAAAATGACTATGACGTCGATGACCTCCCAAGTCCACATCAATAACCAACTCACCGATGCCTTCAACACAAATATGGGACTACAGCAGGAAGATGGGCTGGCCCCATTGCTATTAAATTTGACCCTGGAGTACGTTATAAGAAAGCTACCTGTCGATATACGCGTTACATTACTATAAAAGTCGAACCAAGTAGTAGTCTATGCGGCCAACATCAACATTTTATCACGGTCATTAACAACCGCCAAAGAACTCTTCCTGAAGCTTGACTACGAAGCAAAACTAGTAGGGCTACAAATTAATGAGAATAAAACAAAGCTCATGACGCAATCGGGGAAAAATACCTCAAACACACAAAATATCACACTTGGCGAATACAATATTGAAATGTGGGTAAATTTGTATATTTTGGGCACCAAAATAACGAGAACCGATAACGAAAGAGACGGAATACGCCAAAGAAAACAGTTTGAAAATAAAATATTTTATTCAGTTTTGATGATCTTGAAGACTAGCTGCATACACAGGAAAACAAAGCTCCAAGTATACAAATCTGTGATAAGACCTGTTTTATACTATACTCGTATGTGTAAAACATGGGCCTTAATCCAAGCATCCGCAAATATATTGAACGCCTTCGAGCGACGGGTCCTGAGGCGAATAAGCGAAGTGAAGCTAGACGGGAGCCAATAGCGAATTCGATACAACCATGAGCTGTATGAAGTTTTTGGTAAGCTGGGTTCTTAACAATTGTAAGACAGTGGAAGCGCACCCTATTGCAGCTTTTGCAGTCCAGCTAGCCAGCCAGCAACATGATTCGGATGGACAAAAAACGGATGCCTAAAAAGTTATTTGTTGGGTGAACTGAAGGGTGGAAACCATTGGAAAAACCGAGGAAATACTGGTCTGACTCGGTCGACGAAGACAGATCATCGCTGCTCGGATTTTGAAATTGAAGGAAGTGGTCAATGGGCCGGAACAGTTCGAGGCACTATTTGCAAGAAGCGATAGCCCGAAAAAGGCTGTAGTGCTACGAAAAAGAAGGTGATAACGCTTAGTTACATGTAAATCATCAGACACACGGAAATAATTACATTTGACGAAACCGAGAAGATATTTCCTACGCCTGGAGTAACTTGAATCCCCTAGATTGAGAGTCCATCGCACTACTACCAAAGCCAACTTGCGATAGATTCTGATCCATCAAATAGGCAAGTTCAATTGCGCAAGGAATTTGAAAGCTTTCATCAATATTGTTGTAAGGGGCAATGGTATAAAATTTTGTAAGTTGGAAACGAAGAATGAATTTTTGGTAGTATAGTAAAGAATGAAATTTTGTTAGTGGGAAATAAAGAATGGAATTTTGTTAGTGGGAGTGATAAGAGTAATAAGTTTTTTTGTATTTAAAAAATAGGTTAGGAGTCACAATATTCATGAGGATGGGGAATAAAAGAAAAGGTCAATAATTAGATATTTTAATATAAAAACAAGAGAAGAAAAGTAAAAATAGTAGGAGTACCTAAAATAAGATAGAAGTCTCTAATATTATAATTACATTTTTTATTCCACACAAAATGCCATCATGGTTGCAACAAAATGTCAGCAGAGCTATCGTGACTGAGACGATTTTGTATTCTTCGTTATCTCTGTATTTTTGTGCCATTAAAGGATTTATCCAAATCAAGTCTTCCAATTTTCCCAAGGAACACAACTAAATTTAGTTTTAAAGACATACATGTTTTGGAGGTAAGTAAGTTAGTAACAGTTCAATAAAATATAAAGAGTACAGTTCATCTTAATGTGCTATGTGCTGACTCTATAGTAATCATTTAGTAACTCTGGTGTGGAATACAAATTTGTGAGCAATTTGTCTAATTGATTGCATATCTTCTCGGTTTCGTCAAATGTAATTATTTCCGTGTGTCTGATGATTTACATGTAACTAAGGCAAAAAACTAATAGATACATGAGGTAATTATCGAGTTTCAGTACAAAATAAGTCATTTTAAACGCTGCAAATCCAAATGTGTATGGTGTATGGTGAAAAAATATATGCTCAAAATTATTTTTGCCAAAAAAAAACTAGAAATGAATAAATAGCTAAAATGGAATTTTTTTTGACAAGAGTAAGTCATAAACAAGTTGGGTAGACAGACCTATGCTCATGTCAGAAGGGTTTTGTACTCAACTTACAAAATGCCGTAACCAGCAACGAATAAAATTAAGAAACACGTCATGTTCGAGGATCATACTATTATTAACTAAGTTTAAAAATTTTTTAATTCTGAGGTATTTGTTAAAATTATACCCATAAATATCTCCCTTGATAATTTTTTCAGATTTTTTTAGATCACGGGTGTCCATTCGCGAGGGAGAAAACACATTTTTCATGTATTTCACCCCCCCCCCCCCCCCTCTGTGCCCCCACTGAAGCAAAAACTGTCAGTTCAAGAACTGTTTTGAAAAGCTCTTATAGAGAACTTTCATTTGATACTCATATCGGCTACCTTTCATGAAATTTTTTTCAGGGGCCACTCCTCTGTACTGTAAGCATCGATTCATGGCCTATTTTTTCGATTCCTAGAATGGCTACAAAGCCCTTTTGCTAGGAGCTCTCTCCTGCCTCTTCGACTTGTTTCAATTGTATGTAGTCATCCTCATGATATCTATCATTCCTGAAACTTTCATGCAAATCCTAGCAAAGCTGTAGTGTCTAAGTCGGTAAAAAGCGCATATGGCTCCATAGCCATATGTTTCCATAGTAATACAGGGCACATTGTTCCATAGTAATACAGGAAAATTCAAATCGCTATAACTTCGTTAAATACTGATCGATCTTTATGAAACTTTCAGAAAAGATCAATCTTATAAATAGTCATCTGTTTGCTAAATTTAATTGAATTTAAGGGTACTATTTAGATTTTATTCAAGAAAACATAAAATCGATAAATCATACGATTACTAACAAAGTTGAGTGAATTTCGACTTCTCATGTATTTGTTGTTGTTGTACTCATTAAGGCCTACATTCATGATTTTTTTCAGGTTTTTCGGATGGAAGGCGTCCAATCGCGAGGGGGGGTACGCGAAAAGTTCGTACATTCCCCTTACCCTGCCCCCCTCGGTACTCATAAGGCAATTTTAAGACCTGTTTTCAAAAGATCTCATTGAGACCTTTCCAATGACACCCTCCTCGACTACCATTGGTGAAAATTTTTTTTTGAGGGGTCAACTCCCTATATGGGGAGACCCCCCTTAAACCCCTTCGAAAAAAATTTTTAACCCTTGAACTTTCAAGAGGTCACCACTTCTGACCTTTCCACAAAGTTTCATGGCTGCAGCCTCTATAGTTTCGGAGAAAAAGTGCTGTGACATACAGACGGACGGACGGACGGACGGACAGACGGACAGACGGACACAGGTCGTGATTGCAATAGGGTTTTGTATTTTAGTACAAAACCCTAAAAAACCCTTAAGGTACTCAAGAATGAAGAAAAAGACAAGAACGTTACCCTACTCTCACGATCAATGAGGTAAGAGTATAACCAGCAAATTACGAGGGCGGCCCGATAAGTGCTTAACCTCACCGCCTGGTGGTACCAGTACCGCAAAAGAGATTCATTATCGTATAGTGCATTCTTGCAGATGGTTACCGTCAAAAGTTCAGCTGAATCGGACTTGCAGTTTTGTTTTGACTGCGTGTGGAAGCAGGCGTGCCTGCGGATTTTAGAAATATAGAGAAAAACAATATTGGCCCGTAATTTGATTCTTGTTTTCGGAAGGGAAATCTTGCAGCTAAATCAAAGACGGCTTGTATCCTATGTATGGTGACTCTGTTCCTGCAATGATGACTGTAAAAATTGGATTTAACAAGTTTCAGTCGCACGTCGGTTTATTTGTGAGTCACGCTCAGGTGCCCGGAAAACAGCTATCACGGAGGATAACGTAAAAAAATTCTCGAGCTCGTATTAGCAAACCACCGATTGAAAGTGCGCAAGATAACTGAGACAGTAGGCATCTCAAAAACTGCGTAGGTCATATGCTGCATGAAATTTTGGGCATGAAAAAGCTGTTGACATGATGGGTGCCACGTTTGCTCACTCCCGACAATAAAAGCAACCGTGAGACCACCTGAGAGTAGTGTTTTTTGCTGTTTAAGCGCAAACCGAAGAAGTTTGTGCATCCTTGTATGACAATCGATGAAACATGGCCCCATTGGTACACACCAGATATCAAGGAGCAGTGGAAATAGTGAACTTCATCCGGTAAATGTGCTCCTAAGAAAGCGAAGACTTTCTTTCAGCCGGGATTCTGCTATGCAGAATTATTAGGCCGATTCCACATTAAATTGCACAAAAAAGGCCCCATTTGACGAAAAAAGAAGTTCCCTTCCATCATGACAACGCACTTGCTGAAACCTCCGTCGTCGCTACGCCCGAATTGGTCGAGTTGTGCTCGGAACTGCTACTCCATCCACCAGATTCTCCATATTTAGTCCCGTGCGACCCTTTTTTTATTGTTTCCAAACTTGAAAAAGTCACTCGCCGGGCAAAAAGTTGAGTTGAATGAGGAGGTCATTTTTCAGATGAGTCATAGAAGTTGGAGTATCGCGGAGTCAAGTGTATCGAGCTAAGAGGAGATTGTGCTGAGAAATAAATCGCCACTTTTCCAAAATTTTAGTTTTTCTTTTGTAGGCTAACTACCTGTTGGACCACCCTCGTAAGAGCAAGCTTTGCCTAACATTCATGGTCTTCCAAGAATTTATTTAATTTAAAATATTTTACAGGTACTACAATCCAGTTATTGAATAGTGAAGAGGAACGAAATACTCGTAGTTAAAGCTAGTTCACGCAAAGTAAAGAAATCAAATTAAATTGTCTTCATAAAAATTGGAAAGAACATAAACCATTAGGTCAGAAACACAATTACATGTTAAACACTCCACGCTGCTTTGAGTTAAACTGTACGAAAGATTCCAATGGAGGGCCAAGCTGGAGAACATCGTCATCCCTTGTAAGGTTGAGCATTGGTAACAGTCATCTGTTTTCACAAATGTCAATAATAATGTTTATTTGATATCCGCGGGCCAATTCTCTTTTTTCTTTAAAAGCCGTCGGGGCCTTGCTTTGTTGTGTGGTGTGTGACGGCTATATAAAGTCATTCCCTTCAACACATCTTTTAGACACTGAAGATGACTCGAAGTAGTCGAAACGCAGCTGTTCACACAACAAAGTAAGGCCCGATGGCTTTTAAAGAAAAAAGGAATAATGTATATTTGGATTGATTGGGTCAGGAGGCGCATGTTTACCATGTAAATTAAATCTGACGATTACATATATCTTGTGAGCGTGAATAGGAAGCATTGGTCGAGAAAACCCCTGCATATCATGAGCAAGGTATACTCAAGAGCCTGAAGCGTTCTTCATAAGAGTGATGAGACAACTTATGCTTGAAGAAGAGCGACCGGGGAAATTTACGCTATACAGATTTGAGTGCATCTGAGGGATCGGTAGAGTGAGGAAACAAATCTTGACAAGCATACCCAAGAATGAGGCGCATGAGCATAAGTAACAAACGTCTAAAAAGGTTTTGGAAAATTGGCTTAGATAAAATCGGAATCATTGTCATGACAAAGAATATCAAGATGCGGTTTTTAGAAGGAGCCAGGCATGCAAAATATACGTCCTGTGATCAACTCGGGCCCAAGTAAAACACTAAAACTTCATCCATTGACAATCGATGAGAATTTGCTGAAGAAAGAAACAACTGGCTATCTGCGCCAGGATCCAGCAGATTAACTCAAACAACCCTTAACCCTAAAAAATTGATAAAATTTAATAAATGTTTTTAACCTAAGGAAATTAAATTAAATAAGTTTGAAGCTTCCGTAATTTTCCACAAATACTCTCGCTGAATTTATTTATTTATTTTTTTTCCTACGAGTGTTTTGCTTCATCGTAACTAGCAGTAAACTCTCCAGCCTACAACACTAAAAGTCAAAAGTGTAATAAAACAGAAACATTGCGAGTCAAATTAATAAAGTGTGATGGACATTGTGCGAAGTCCATTCAGTTTAAATGCATAGATACCCCTGCGTCCTGTTATGAAATTTGGGCGAACTTTGAGTTAAATATTTTCTTTCGCTGCAATGACTGTCATGGAATGACAATATCGAATACGCTCAAAGTACTCAAAAAGCAATCCCAAATTTTACAAGTAATTCCTTCCTCCAAAGATGAGAAACGCCCGCTAAGCAATTTTCCTTCAATATCGCCAAATTTACACTCTACTTCCGCTACAAAGCTCTGACATATGTATTGTGATTGATGCCAGCAAGGGAGCCATTTCAAAGAAGCCTTAACAGATGCTTTCGTCTCATTCGCAAGAGCAACCTCATCATGTGTAGCTATAGCAACAAACACAACCGAAATATCTCCAATCGAATCTCAATTCGTATCAATCTCAACAAAGATTAAACAGATTTTGCCTGCAAGTGAAGATGCTTCCATAACATCGCAAAGTTTAATTGGAATCGGAACCAACTCAAAGTATTCATGTCCACCTAAGATCTTTGCTGCAAGATGTGCAATACAAAGTGATGCTGATGCCACATTAATGACATGAAACGTACGTTTATCAGGTCCTTCATCTACCAGCCAGGAGCCCTCATCTGGGTCAATATAACGACAAACACTATTGCAATCAAACCTGACATCCCACTGCGTGTTATGTCCTTCCCCGTTAAAAATAGGTTTTTCGAGATTAGAATAAAACACCCCGGTAAAGACATCATCCATCATATCAAGTATAAACTGAACTTTATGCCTGAATTACTCCACTGCACTAAACTTACGGCTAATGGAAATACTCGTACAAACAGATTGATTGCGTCCTTAAAAATTACAGGATAAGGAATGTTGGCTTGCTGGTGTATTGGTAAAAAAGTTTTCTTCAAATCGTAGGCGAAACAATTCTGTATTCTTACACAGCGGAAAAATAACTATTAGGGTCTCATTATTCATTTCAACATAAATTACAGAAATTATCGAATCTGACTTGCTATTAACAAAATGTTCTTGGTCTGAAGACTAAGACTACTAAACTGTACTTCGTATCCGACAATCTCTGATTCGGCGGTGAGAGTTATTGCAGGCGTGATATCTATTAACCTCCTTGCTAGAGAGCACCACGCTATTTAACTGCATCGAAACGAAGTCGCAAAGGAGATGGTTGTATACGAAGAATGAAAGCGCACACTCAGCGATTGGCAGCAGTCTTGGGTGGATTGCACGAAGGGAAGCTGGACTGCGTGCCTCTTCCCAGATGTGAGACCGTGGTGTTACCGAAGGCATGGTGACACTGACTTCTATCTGACCTAGTTTTTGAGCGGGCATGAGTATTTTCAGTCTTACCTGCACAAGATTGGTAAGTGATGGTCCCCTGATTGTCGGTTTTGCCCAGGATAGGAATATAATGCCTGCCACATAGTAAGAAAAGTTGCGAATTGGATGAATGGTGGCTCCGATGGTAGAGCTGTAGACTCTCTGCCGAAGGGTCCACTAGGATCCTGGGTTCAAGTTCCCTCGAGCGCAGGAACACTCCTTTTAGGATATTGGCAAAAGCAATTATTTTCGTATGTATGGCGATTTTCATATAACCAAACGCTATCATGGTTATGCAAATCACAATATATGCAAAATGGAAAATTGTTGCAATTGCCGATATGGAAAAGATGTGTGTATAACGGAATCAAAGTGTATCGAACTTCGATTACGTTACCTCTATCCGGCAGCGGGAATTGGGAAAAGAAAGGATTGCGGGATTGGTTTTTTAAGGGAGTAAAATTCTTGACTTGGAAGCAGTGAGTCTGGATTCAGGTAGAGAATTGGATGGGAGTGAGTTGTTGCGTTGTCGAGACGGTTTTGGGTACTAATAATTCGGGGAAAAAGGTTTCGATTGAGATTTTGTGGGGGGAAAGAAAAAGGTTATGAGTCAGTTTTAAATGAAGACAACGAATTGGTTGAAGTGCGAAAAGGACGGTATTAAATTAAGGAGACGGTTCGCGAGTGGTTTTGCAGAAAAACAAAAGAAAACTGTGCTTGGTTTTGGTGGTGTTAAAGAGTGGGAAAAGTGACTGGAAAGGAATTAATGGCAGAAGTGATTAGCGGACGTAATTGAGAAAAAATTACGTGCAAACGGAGTGCAATTCATTTTACCAGAAGTGAATTTATGGTGGACCGTGTCAGCAGAAGACAGTTTCATCGCGTGTCTGATATAAGAGCATAAGGTTTGCGATTTGAGTGCAAATTGTAAATAACTGATGAGTCCTCAGAAGATTATAAAAGTGTGGTCAAAAAGTGTGTGAAGACGTCAACGAGGAAATTTTTTTTTCTAAATTCTTTGAGTAATATTTGATTGGAGATTCATTTTTAATTTAATAGTATTATTTTTAAATTCGATTAAAATTTGTTTTAAAAGTTTGGCTTTATTTAAGTGAATTTCTGTATCTTATTTATATTTGGTAAATCGTTGTGTTGTAATTACAATAAATTTGTAAAAATATAAAAGAATGAAGTGCTAGATAAGCAAAGTTTTCTTTTCTCAAAATGACCTCCCCTTTCCCGTCATTTTTCCTTCGTGTTAGTTTTTATGTGTAAGGGGCCCAGCAGGAGCAGAAGGTAGCCCGGAAGACCCGCGACATGACTGGGCGCTAGCCGGCCTCAATATGCCACCCCGGGTGGCGCACCTCTCTGCTACAATTTAATGTCAGCAACTGCGGTGACAATCGCGGTGGCTACGAAAGCTATTCCTTGAATCAGCCACTCCGCAGGAGCATTTCATCGGGTATATTTACAATCTATTTGGCGATCCTCTTGGGTCTTACCATACTGAGACGTCACTAAATATCCAATATAAGATTAGTAGCTTTAATTATATTTGAACCTCCTTAACTATTTTCAAAATTACTGGCCGTGCGTGAAATTCAAAATTTACATCTAGCATTCAGTATAATTAAAAGTAAAATACACTATGCATCTACTCAGTCTTCTTTTTTGTGACTCTCTAGAGATTACCTCAGAGATTACCTCGCGGAACTGTTGTTGTATCAGTAAAGCCTTGTGTTTACGTATCTAAAAAACAAAGTGGTGCTTGAAAGTGGAAAATCAGTCCATGACAAGCTCATGATTGAAACGTCCCTATGATAGTTCTTGGGCTGTTCATATTGTAGTTTGCTTAAACTTTCGGGGCGAGGGCGAATAAATTTACCTTGAATGCCTTCGTGTCATAGTCTATTCCATTTTGCTTGTAGCGGTCCCTATATACTTTACTAAGTTCTGTACGTAGATGATGGTAGCCATCACCGGTGTGTATCTAATAAGAGTGATGGCCCGATGAGAATAGTGCACACGTCGAAACCACCTTCTTCTAACATTTTTCTTCTCTAATAATTTTTCAGAAAAAATTCTTAAAATAAGCAACTCAATCATATAGCTTCAAAGGATTTCATAAGTAATTTAAAAAGCTTTCGGAGCCACCCGAAAAACGAGATCGATATGCGCACGAAGCAGTGAAAGCTCACTGTAGAGCAAAAAATTATCGTATAGATTTACATTAAATTGATGTAAAAAGGGTGAAATGATCAATTTAAAGTTTAGCAAAATAAAGATTGATTTGAAATTGTACCAAATAGAAGCTTCTACTATGAAGATTGTTGTTATGTTTCGAGACCATGAACGAAACAAAAAGGCTCAATAAAAGCTGACATTTAATCTTTTCTATGAGTTCTTCCAACGGTAGCTTGTTGAAAAAGATAGTTTCATCAAGCAATTTTAGCTTCAGCGTATATACCGGGTCAGAACAAAATGATTGAAAGGCATCAGATATACTGAGCTTCCTGAACCATTAGTGAATTACCTTTGGAATAAAAGAAAACGAGACCTTTCTGGTCTACCATAATTTAAAAAAGTGGATTGCAAAAGAGGGATAGGTTCACATCCTACAAATTCTGTATAAAAGTACAAAAACATCGATAAGAAAGTGCCATCAAACACAAGAGGGTAAATTGAGAAAGCTAAAACTACACACACAAAATATTAAAACTTTCCCATCTGACAAACCGAAATGCAGACTGAAAGTATTGTAATCCATATTTGAAGACCTTCAACATATCTCCAAAGAGTGAACAAAATAATTATGGTATTTTTTTCAACATGATTGAAGGAATCATTGAGACATTCTCGATAACCATGGACACGATACTTTTTAGGAATTATAATACATGGACAAACCAAGGGAAAGAGGATTTTACTCGTAAACTCTTTATGGGTCAATAACTTTTTGGTTCAGCAAGCAAGGAAAGCCAAACCAACTTATCACCTGAAAGAAGGTTGTGTGGGCTATAAGTACTTTCAATCTACATAAATAATACTCGTATATCGTATTCATGAAATTGAAAACCATGTTGTGAATTCCTACAGTTGCCGGTATTTTCTTGTCCATTAGATCAAAAGTCATTCATATCGAATTCTAACTCTATGATGTAAACATTTCTTTCTATATATATATAGTTTTTGATTCCGTTTATCCTTTACTATTGATAATTTAAAATTTTTCCATTATCTCGATTAAAAAAATCCAACCTTCTCTTCTCCAATAAGTGAATTTAATCTTTTTATTGTTTTGTTGTTCTCATTCACCCATTGCAATGAGACTATGAAATAATTATTACGCCCTTTTTCCGTTATAACTCTTCCACTAGTTCAAGCGTAAAACAACTTGCCTATTGAAACTTTATTGATGCAAACATTCTATTGAATTACATCAGTTGGACTTTGTTTGACCAATATCTGATGTGCAGAAGAATGTCAACAACTGTTGCGATCATCTACTCTGCACATTTGGCTACAAATATGAGGTTCCTCCCTGATCGTGAGTTGCAGTTCACTTGCAGGCAAAATCTGTTGAATCTTCGTTGACTGGAAGCATTGAAATGATGATTGGCATACAGATATGACGACATCATAAATCTGTTCAAGTAAGCTGCAAGCAATGCTAGTAGATACTGTATTCAGCTAGGATAGGAAGTTAAGCTAGAATCTCACATATGGAACTCGGAAAGTTTGTTAATTAGCGGAAAATTGGAATCGGGGCATTCGATTGGCGGGAGATGATTTTTGGGTGGATTGGAAAGAGGGAGTCAACTTTTGACAGCCATAGCGTTCAATATACCGACTCCAGAGTTGGAAATCGTCCAGGATTTTTTCCTCAGGAAAGGGTAAAATCATAACCTGTATCAAACGAATGAGGGAACTGGAGCTAGAATTCACTTTCATGAATATTGATGATCAAGCCGACGCCAATTGCTCGATTTTCATTTAAAGGTCTTCTTTGCAACTAAGGCAGCTACTGAAAAATCAATGAGGTATCTGATTGGTTGAGTATAGAGAGAAGGGTGACTCTCCACGTGCTTGTCTCTACCTGCGCAGCCTGATAGCTAATTGGAGTTTGCGGACGAGTCCTCAAAGCTCCAGTTAACCGAAAGATTCTAAGGCTATCAGTCCCTGGATAGAAAAATTAGAAGGAAACGAGTACATGAACTTGCAAGAACTGGGTACGTACCTCAAAATGCGGCAGAAATGGATACAGTAATTATTCGGAACGTTGAACAGGGATTTGAGTGGAAAGTGACAAGCATGGAATGACAGAAATGTCAAAATGATAAACCATGCTCTTTAGCCTCAACGCAACAAATCGATGAATAAACAATTCCTAGGGAAGAACAGGAATGGCACGAGAACTCTAGTGGAATCATTGGCAGGCCACAACCTTCAGGCTCAATTCGTCAAACGAATGGTATTCAAACGGATAGCAAGGAAGAGAAAGCCATACGACTATTTCCAGATTGCTCGAGCCTGTAACACAAGCGCCTGAAATGGCTGATGTGGAATCGACCAACAAAGTTGGAATACCTAATGATAACAAAACTGGAAGCATTCTTTGGCTTGTGTTGAACTACTGAATGGAACGTCTGTAAATAAATAATATATAGAGCTTTTTGAGCGACGAAATGGTATGTGGGGACAATTCTTCTAAAAATGTTAGCTAGTAAAACGAAATTTAAATAAGCTGAAAAAATTGGCTGTGATACTACTTTTATTGTAATACTCGTGTCATGTGTATGTAAAAAAAAACATTTGAAATACCCTAAGAAGAACTAAGTAGCATTTATGGAATCAATACTAAATCAGTTTTTTTGGCGGCTGCATTTTAAAATCAGTTAATAGTTTTCATCAAAATTTTTCTATGACTGGACAAATTGATCACTTTTTAGTGTAGGAGCAAAATATTTTAGCAAAATCTTGAAGACTTGAGGAGATTTAAAACAAGTCTTAATTATTTCTTTCTTTCTTTATGCGAAAAGATATTTCTACACAAAATCAATCGTATTAAGCCTGTAATTAACTCATAATTCCCATAACACATCATCCAGACTATAAAGGATATGCTTAATTTCTCATGATCAACCTACTACACATATTGCAGACGTATTGTCGTAGAGACGACTTATATAAATCCATTGTTCGCTTTTTGTCGACTCCAAGATGCCGATTGTCCCTTTTTGCTTATCATCTTTTTTGTTGCCGCGAAACAGCCTCCAATGGACCAAATCGACAAAACACTATTCACGACGCGATACCCATGTCCATGGTTGGTTCGTGCGCCACACTAGCCAGTTGAATACACCATGACGATAATGCTCGGGTCAGTGTAGCAAAGAAATTCTTACGCTCTATATGTTGATGGCAATACACGACTCTTTGACTCTTTCTTATAGTCATGACGACGAGAATGATGATGACGGCACATTTGGTTGGTGTCTGATGCTTCAGCAGTAAGCTGATTACCATTTCCTCATTTTGCTTCTAAGATTGTCGCGATGTTGTAGATTGTGAAAACAGGTTCCCAATTAATTGAAGTTACACGAAGGAGCCAATGGAGGACATACATAATTCCGTTGTTTACCATCTGGCCCTTTACATTTTAAAATTTTTAATATCAATTGAAGGTACATTGATTGAAAACAACCAAAAACTTACAAAATTGATATAAAATGTATTATTGAAAATGAATTGATATCCGTTGGTAGAAATGCCTTGATTGTTAACTAACTCAATCATTCAGCTTATGAAATATTACATAAATTTCAAACCATTCAATTTAAGATATTAATTTCATGCGATTGTGTTTTGCATATCTACAGGAACCACTTAAACCAGCACAAGAAAAGAGAGTGTCTTTACTAAAATGAGTGCGAAAATTCCACTCTTACTTATCCATTATCCGATTTGGTGTTATGTGCGCCTTGAATAGTCAGTGCTTCAACCTTTATCCGTGTTTCGTATTGCCCTTGCTATAAATTTGTCTTGGATTGCAGTAGGTTTGAAGCTGTACACCGAATCATTTTGTTTTCTGACAGAGATGTAGGTGGCAGCACAAATGGAAAACAGATTTTTGATTTCGATTCATAAATTTACTAATTCTATTAATACTATTCGAACAACTCTTGACGCACAATAACCCTATGAATTCATTCTACTTTAAATAATTATATGAAAACAATTACTTCAGTTTTGTTGCAAAGCTTGTTCTTCATACGTGTACTAATTAATTAATTCACCACTTAACCTCGAACAGCGTAAGAGTAATATGGTGTAATTCTTCTAATAATTGTTGCAATAATTATGATTATTATGTAACGTCAATAATGCAAACCAGAGATAGTTTAACAGATCAGACATGTATGCTTTAAATTCCACTAACGTTTTTGAGTGCGAATTGCTTTTTTTTCAGAATTTATCAATATAAATTTGGGGTTTAGCTTTCAACGTTTTTTAAATAGGCTCGAAAGTAATATAAAGTAATTTCAAAGAGCAAAAATCACTATTTGGGCATTAAACCTGCTAAATTTGAAGATATTGTAGCGACTCCACCGACATCAACAAAATGATTGGGCACGTGATCTACCATTTCGTACAGCTGGCATATCGCGGGGAATGTTCCTTGATAGTAACAAGAATCACGTTTAGCTATTTTCATACACTCCTGAATCCAAACGCCGATGATTATGACGATTTCGCATCCGAAATAATCATAATTCCCGGAACCTTATCCACGTTTGTAGATAAAACAAGTTGAAGTAGCAGTAGAATGCTGCTGCCTGAAGGGTATTGTAAAACAATTAGTAAATTGAACAATATATTCTGCATATCAAAACTTGACTAAAACGACATAGTAATAGAACAATATGCGCTGTATTACTATGGAAACATATGGCTATGGAACAATATGCGCTTTTTACCAACAGATACTACAGCTTTGCCAGGATTTGCATGAAAATTTCCGGAATGATAGGTATCATGAATTTCGTTGAGAATTGGCTCAGCTAGCGGTTTTAGTCATCGTAAAGCAAAATAGTGGCTGTTTTAAATGCGAAGATTGAATAATTTTGATGTATTTTTCCCCAAGTTCAACGTTTAAGGCGCATGCTTTCAACACTTGATTCAATTTAACAAGAAAATTCAAATCGCTATAACTTCGTTAAATACCATTCGATCTTTATGAAACTTTCAGAACAGATTTATCTTATAAATAGTCACTGAAGTGTACTGAATTTTATTGAATTTAAAGGCACCGTTTAGGTTTTATTCAAGAAAACATAAAATCGATAAATCATACTATTACTAACAAAGTTGAGTGAATTTCAACTTCTCATGTATTTGTTGTTGTTGCACTCATAAAGGCCTACATTCACGATTTTTTTCAGATTTTTCGGGTCAAAGGTGTCCAATCACGAGAGGGGGGGGGGGGGGGGGACACAAAATTTTCGTACATTTCCTCTTCCCCTGCACCGCTCGAAGCAAAATTTGTCATTTTAAGACCTGTTTGAAAATTTCTCATTAAGACCTTTCATTAGATACCCATATTGCCTACATGCGATGAAAACTTTTTTTTCAGGGGCAACTCCCCTATATGGGGAGACCCCCCTTAAAGACCTTATAAATTTTTTTCGTGTTGAAACTTTGAAGAGGGCGCCACTTCGCACCTACTTACAAAATCTTGTGTTCCTAGCTTATGTAGTTTGCGAGAAAAAGTGGTGTGACACACGGACGGACGGACAGACGGACAGACAGGACGCGATTTTAGGAGGGTATTGTAAAATGATTTTACAATACCCTAAAAAACCATAAAGTGTACATCCAACTTATAGCACGGTTTAAAGTCGGAACGTATCGCAGCTGGGAGGACAGACGCACGGCCAAAGCGTGTTACTAATCATATCCTCCTATTTTTGCGGTCTTGATTCGGATACTTGCTGTAACGATTTCTATGATTTCTTAAACGCTGCTATTTCTAACACGACTCCACTTGTCAGTATAAGAAACTCTTCTGACTGTCCCTGGTTAGCTCTCGATGTGAGGCAAGCCTTGCAAGCTAAAGATCGAGCTCGTCAACGTTTTTCACGTGACAGATCTCCTGAGTCACGTACAGCTTTTTGTCATCTGAGGTAGGTAGCGAAGAAAAAGATGCAGATCGCTAAAACTTCTTATTTTCATAGTGTTGAAGGCTCTTTAAACTCAAATCTTTCAAAACCCTTTTGAAAATATATACGCTCTCTTAAATCCTCTTCCAGTTTCCCATCCTCGCTTTGAACGGCTGCTTAGCAACTTCACCTCTCGAGATTAGTGCACTTTTTAGAACTCAGTTTTCTTCTACTTTTAATGCTACTCCCAGCAATAGCCCTTCGTTTCCAGTCGTACACTTGCCACCTTCATTCCCTTCTACTTGCTATCCAAGAAGCTTATTTTAGAACTTGATGACTCTGTTAGTTCAGGTCCGGATGGTATTCCTAATCACTTTGTGAAATCATTAGCTACTTCTATTTGTATCCCCCTTTCGTTTCTCTTCAATTCTAGCTTATCTTCGGGCTCTTTTCCTTCGTGTTGGGAAAGATACCAAGTTACTCCTATTTTTAAAAAAGGT
Source organism: Odontomyia ornata (assembly GCA_963969285.1). Classification (NCBI taxonomy): domain Eukaryota; kingdom Metazoa; phylum Arthropoda; class Insecta; order Diptera; family Stratiomyidae; genus Odontomyia; species Odontomyia ornata. The sequence continues at coordinate 2,128,499 of OZ017740.1, read as the reverse complement.
AGTACCTCAGACGTGGCCAATTATCGGCCTATCTCCTTATTACCCTGTTTCTTCAAACTACTGGAGAAAATCGTGTACTTGCACCTTTCTTCAGTTACTCATGAGTTGTTTGTTTCTGAACAACATGGTTTTATCAAAGGGTGATCGACCTTAACGAATTTGTTAGAATTCATGACCGTCAGTTCAAAAGCCATGGAGGACCATTTACAAGTCGAAACCTTGTCTTTGGATTTCTCTTAAGCCTTTGACTCAGTAAATCACAATGTTTAGCAAACTTAAAATTCTTAACATTCCTGATTATTTGCTCCACTGGTCATCATCTTACTTATCCAATCGTGTCAGTCAGGTATCTTTTCAAGGCTATCTTTCTAGTCCCTTCCAACCGTCTTCTGGTGTTCCTCAAGGATCCATTCTGGGCCCACTATTTTTCACTCTGTTTATAAATGACTTACCATCCGTTGTCATCAACTCCTCCTGCCTTCTTTATGCAGATGACGTCAAAGTTTTCAAAGTAGTGTCATCAATCGATGACTGTGCTTTGCTTCAAGATGATTTGAATGCCATTTTATCTTGGAGTTCTTATAACCAACTTACACTAAATGTTTCTAAGTGCATCCATCTCTCATTTTCTAATAACCCTTGCCCTATTAGCTTTCAATTTACGCTAAATAAATCGTACCTATGTACAGTAACACACTTCAGGGACTTGGGTGTCACTTTCGACTCTAAATTAAAGTTCGATGCTCATATTTCTGAAATTACTTCTAAAGCCTCTCGCATTTCTGGCTTAATCTTAAGAAATTCCTATATTTTTTCCAATCCTTGATCGTGTATTAAATTATATTTTAGTTTGGTTCGTCCCATCCTTGAGTACTGTTCGCCAGTTTGGTCGCCTCATTTGAAGTGTTTGAAGTTGACGCTAGAAGCTGTACAAAAAAGGTTTACCAGGATCGTCTTCTTGAAATTCCAGATTCCCTACATTTTTTATGAATCACGCTTAGCTATCCTCAATACTCTTTCGCTGGAAATGCGTCGACTCTACCTTGATGAATGTTTCCTTTACAGGCTTTGCCGTGGTTTGCTCGATACTCACCTTGTCAACCACGTTCCTATGAGGCGCATTATGCGTTCTACAAGATCGTCGAATATCTTTGATGTTCCATTTGCACGTAGTGAGGCATATTTTGACACACCCATGCTCAGTCTGTGTGGTCTAGTGGTTGGAGCATGGACGCATAAGCCGAAGGCCCCTGGTTCAAATCTCGTTGGGTGCAACGTGATTTAGTTCAGGGGATTTTTCGGACAGACTACGAGTGTTCACTCACTGGTGATATGTACTGATCAGATCATATCATAGCTGAGCAAGCACACGGGAGCCTGGTACTGACCAAAACCAACTTCCGAAAAAATCAATACGGTCATGAAAATGAAATACTCTAACTATCTCTAAGCGAAGGCCCAAGAGGGGCTGTAGTGCTACGAAGAATGCTCAGATTACCTCGTAACCATGATGACCTTCAGCTTTCCCATTCGTATTTGGTTTATAAAAGATTTGTTAACTGTCTTCTTCTCAGCGCTCAGTAATTTTTCTTATTTATTTTCTCCTAATTTTTGCATTTTTTATTACGTTTATCTGTGCTGTGCTATTATTTAATTAATTTAGCTGTACTTTAATTTTATCTATTTTGTTATTGGAATTTTTTCTGTTAAAAAGGAATAAGTAAATAAATAAATAAATAAATATCACCTTTTCAAGTGCCAATATATACAATCATGATAATGGATACTCTTATTCTAAGCGAAGTGTGTAGTGCTTAAGCAAGAGCAAATGATCTGATCAAGACTTTTTATTTCATACCCTACTCGGCTATATTCGGTAAAAAACTGTTCAAGAGGTCACATCTTTATATGGAGAGACCCTCTTAAAATCCTTTGAAATTTTTTTCGACAGCGAACTCCTGAGCTGTTTAAAAGATTTGATGCTTCTAGTTTCTTTATTTCCAAAGAAAAATTTTCTGTGGCGCACTGGTGGACGGGCGGATGGACAGACAGCCACCGATTTAATAGGGTATTGTAAAAAAAAACCGGTGTCCAACTGGCCTCTTTGCCAGGCATCAAAGTCGGATGGAATTATACCTGTTTTCTTGATAAAAGCATTAAACCTTTTTATTTCCTAGTTCATGATGATTTTCCGGGTCGTCTCAAACTTTACTACGACCACGGACTTGGAGAGAGTTCCGAGCTGTGTTTATGACAAAGAAGTAGTGCCTTTTATGTTGAAAGCTTTGGAACGTGTGTCATACGGATGCATAAGCGAGACCATTGGTCAAGTACGCCTCTCTTAAACCCAATATGCCTAAGCTCAAGGAACATTTTAAATGCAAAGATCTATCAATAGTTCCAAAACCACGTATATTGGAAGGGAAGAGATAAAGGAACTTCTAGAACATATATGCCTTCCGAATCCCCATTATGAATTTCTTATCTTTCAGGGCTGCCTGAAGATAATGCGCGATACGGTTTCATTTGTTACCGAATCTAAGCATCTCTCTGATGATAATTTCCTAGAAAGTCCTTTCATTATCATTGTCCTGGCCCCCACACTGCATCTCCCAGTAAAAAGATGTGGCAGACATCATCTACCTACTTCTTTTGTGTAAAAAAGTCGGAAGACCATGACTTACCAATATTGTGCTAGTAAGACCAAAAACATCTATGCTTGCTCAAGAGATGGATCAAGGAAGTCATTCTCATCATGCCTCCGATTGAGCCATGGCCTTAGTTCCATAGTTAGGGTTATGGCCCATCTTCCTTTTGTGTGTTCTTTTCACGACTGAGAGCTGAGAGAGCGTTGCCTCTTCTCACTATCACCTTCATTTCTACGCAGGTAGATATTTCTGCACTCTCTGGCAATGAGGCTGATGGATATCACCGCTGCGATAACCAACACAACTGACACGGAGACTATGTGAGACGCGATTACAGTTCCTAATGCACCTTGTCTCTGCAGCTGTGCCAACACTTTCAGTGCTGCTCCATCCTGAGAGCGCCATAACGTAGTTCTGATTCGGAGTCATATTCGTGATGAGCTTGACTCCCTATATTATCCATCAGTCCGATGAGTACCGTTAGATATGCTGCAGCTTTATCAGTTGTTACCCTTACGTTGGCGACTCGCATCTTTGTCAAGATGACAATTTCTTGCTTCACCTATGTCAGCCTGAAGCAATGAGCAATCATCTAGTTCCTTACTCGTTGCAACATCACTAGCACATTCGACCAAACGTGTCACATGCAGGATCCCAGACCTCAGTAGAATGTCGTACAAGACTTTTCACAAGTAAGGGCCAAGGGTGAAGCCCTCAGTAAAACCCGATATAATCACCATCTTTCAACGACCGTCGATCATGATGTAGACGACGTTGCTTTGGGTATGCTCTAAAAATCCGTAGTAGATATTTTGGTGCTTGAAAATAATTTTCCACGCTTTCAAGGTATGCATCCATCTAGTGGAGTTAAAAACATTTCGACAACAAGAGTAACCAGCCCCCAATTGGAATGTGATAAAGCCGCCTGCTCTGAAGCCATACATCCGTGAAGATATGTGCCCAGTAGCATGAGCGGCATCAGTCACTCTTCTCCTGCATAGTTTTTCCAGACATTTCCCTGCCATGTCTAGTACATGTAATGTGCGGCATATAGACGGCGACTCTCCCTCTTGCTGATCAGCATGAGCTTCACTAGTTCCAAAACTCTGGGAATACTCCTCCACACAGCAAGCATTGGGTGTTGGAGCGGCAAGTTTGGGCGAAATCGAAAGACCATCTGTAGCACCTTGGCTGGGATTGCATCTGGTCCTGGAGCATTTCTTACCTTTATAAACAAGATCAAATCCTCCATTTCCATCATAGCAAAAAGTGCGAATTACACTGTTGTTTCATCGTTGATGGCATCAACATATAGATGAGGTGCATAGGAAAATGTTGGCTTAATTTTATCTATCTTTTCGGCCGTGTCCTCCAGTTTCGAAATCCGAGCAGCGATGAACTGTCTTCGTTGACCGAGTCAGACCAGTGTTTCCTCAGTTCTCCTACTGGTCTCCGGTCTTCAGTTCAAACCTTTTTGGGTATCCTTTGTTCGTCCATACAATTCATGTGTCCAACTCATTACGGCCCTCACAGTCTTACAATCGTTGAGATATCCGGCTCGTCAAAAATTTCATACAACTCATAGTTGCAATAAATTCACCATTAGTCTCCGTCTAGTTTCGCTCGGATTATTCGCTTCATGCCCCGTCGCTCAAAAGCGTTCAATATATTCGCGGAAGCTTGGGTTAGAGTTCATGTTTCACATCCAACGCAGAACACAGGGGTTATCAAAGATTTGTATACTTGGAGCTTTGTTTTACTGTGTATGCAGTTGGTCTTTGGCGTATTTTATCTCTTTCATTACTGGTTCTCGTTATTTCGGCGCCAAAATATTCAAATTGACTCACATTTTTGTCAGGCGTGATATTTTGTGTGCTTGAGGTATTTTTCCTTTGTCTTATTTTCATTGATTTCTGGCCCAACTAGTTTTGATTCGCTGTCCAGTTTCAGGAAGAGTTCTTTGGCAGTTGTTAATGACCGTGACAAAATGTTGATGTCATCCGCATAGGCTACTACTCTGATCCACTTGTATAGTAATGTACCTCGTGTATCGACAGGTAGCTTCCTTATCACGTACTCCAGAGCCAAATTGAATACCAATGGGGCCAGCCCATCTCCCTATTTTAGTCCAGTATTTGTTAAAAAGGCATCAGTGAGTTGATTATTGATGCGGACTTGGGACGTCGTCGACGTCATTGTCATTTTGGTAAGACGGACAAATTTTGCTGGGATGCCAAAGCAAAGAATTATTTGGTACAGTATGTTCCGATCAATACTGTCGCATGCTTGCTTAAAGTCTACGAAAATTTGGTGTACGTCTATGTTGAGCTCTCAGCATTTTTCAAGTACCTGCTTGACTGTGAACAATTGGCCTTTAGTCGACCTACCTGCCCTAAAACCACCTTGATACGCCCCAACAATACTGTTGGTATGTGATCCAATTTTATTTTCTAAGATCTTTGAACATACTTTGTATGCCGTACAAAACAGGGATATGCCTCTATAATTTTTGCACTGTAACTTGTCACCTTTTTTGTTCACTCTTTCGGCATATGCTCTTCTTTACAAACGTGCTGGATCACTTGATGAATAGCTATATGAACACTGTTGCCACCATATTTGATGAGCTCCACTGGAATCTCATCGATATCCGGCACTTTATTATTCCTTGGGGCTTTGATGAGGGAACACACTTTATCCAGAGCTGTTTAGGCCAATGGTAGCTCTCCGTGGACATCTATAGGCTTCGATGTTGTGGAGCTGTGTGGAGGATTAAGGAGATTCTTGAAATATGATGCCCATCTTTCCTTAATCTTGGTTTCATCAGCGATGATATTACTGATTTCATCATGACAGAGCGTGATTTTGGGCTGATAACCACTTTTCAGGCTTTTCACTACTTTGTATGTTTGTCTTGTATTGTTGCTCGCTAAACTTATATCTATACTTCTCAAATGGTTGTCATGGTACTCTCTTTTCTTAATTCTAATGATCTTATTCGCTACTCTTCTGAGATTTTCATAGTGTTCTCTATTCGCCATGGTTTTCCTACCTAAGCTATGTAGTGTTAGTATGCCTGATTCTTTTTGTCCAACGCATTCTGGCACCCATCATCGAAACAATCATTCCTCTTGCGCTGGGCTTGATGTCCGATCATCTGTTCTGCCAAGGTCTTAATCGCTGCTTTCACTTCCATCTAGAGCCCGTTACTTGCCTTTATAGATGCGTCTGATCAGATGGGTGCCAGCTGGTTGTCGAGGGTTTCCATGAAATTTTTGGCGACAGATGCCGTTTGGTGCCTTTTGATGTCAACATTTTTTTAGCGGGCTGGTCTTCGCTGAATATATCTTTGATACATGACATCGATAGGTTAATTTGAACAAGTAATGGTCTGAGTAACAATTGGCTCCTCGGTGTGTACGGACGTCAAATATGCTCAATGCCCATCGTTGTTGGATCAGAACACGGTCGATCTGATTTTGTGTGTTCCCATCCGGTGATACCCAGGTCATTTTATGAATGCGTTCATGTGGAAAGCAATTCGAAGGTATGATTAGATTTCTGCTAACATACATGCAAAGTCAATCAGGCGCTGGCCGTTATCATTTGTTTCATCGCGGAGGCAATATCCTCCAGTCATTCCCCGATGCGATAGCTCATTGCCAATCTTAGCGTTGAATTCACCCAGAATTAATTTTGTGTCGTTTGTAGGCAGTGAGTCTACTTGTATTTCCAGGTGATAGTAGAGCGTACTTCTGTCCATCCGAATTGTTTTTCAACACTTCCCTTCAATTAACTGATTAAAAATTAAGATTTTGACATAAATCCAGGCTTGAACTTACATCACAATTCTAATTAAATAGCGTTATGAAACGGGAGTAAAATTATTTAGAAATATGGCAAGAAATTATGATTATATATTAATATTAATTCAAAAAACACAAAAGTTAAGCAATGATGATACATTTTTTTTATCGTGAATTAAGAAACAAGTTTGGCAGACTGAACTACGCTTATGTCAGAAGGGTTTGTAGTTATCTTACAAAAGGCAGTCATCAGCAACGAATAAAGGCAAGAAACATGTCAAAGAAATGTGCACGTTTAAAAGAAAATTCATTGTTTCTCCATTTTCAACGGTGACCGTTTTGTTGTAAACTAGCAAAAATCACTCAAATCATGAGCTTCCAAAAATGTTTATGCTATCGATCTTATCTGAAAGTTTAAAGAGGCTCAAACCAAAACTGCAGTGACAAATACGATGGAAATTCCATAAAATACCAAAATCGTGTTTTATTGTTGTTGTAATTGGGGAAATTTCGAATGGTTATAACTTCTGTGAATATGGTTCGATTTTCATCAAACTTACAGAACACGTACATCTTGTTATGAATAGTATAACCTTTCTACTATTTATTTAAAAATATAAAAAACCCAATTTTTTTTATTTTCCCCGCTTACTATTGCTTTTGTAGATCAGTATGGTAAGATGTTACAAACGAAAGTCCAACCGGGCTAATTACTCAGTTGAAACTGTGAAGAAGACTGTAGAAGCTCATATCATTGAGGAAAAAAGTCTGGCTCGTGCCTCAGATGAAATTTGGGATCCCTCTGTACAGCTTAGCTAGACATTGCCAAAAAGGAAGGGAACGTGATGCTGCAAGGACTGCCAATGCGGCTACAGCTTCCAATGCTACAGCAAATGCTTTGGCTCCAGCTTTTTCTTGTGGATATGTATTGCCGAGAATGATAATTAAGTACCCACTTATCTTTATATATTTTCATGCTTTTCAACTGTTTTAACTGTAATATTCATTGTGATCTTTATTTCCTCGTACAGGTTTTTACAAGTAAGCAAGAATTGCTGCTGTCCAAATATTTGAAAACGACTGCAGATGTGTACCTTGGGTTATCCCCTAAAGAAGTCAAGAAATTTGTGTATCAGTACGCAAAAGCAAATTATAGGAAAATACCCACTTCATGGAACGATAACGAGATGATGGGACCGGACTGGTTTTATCATTTTATGAAGCGACACCCGAGTTTATCTCTACTTGCTCCTGATACTTCCAGCTTATCAAGAGCTACAAATTTCAACAAACCAATATTGCGAAGTTTCTCGCATTGCTGAAATCTTTACTTGACAAATATAAATTAGAGCCTCAAGATATTAACAACGCAGACGAGACAGGGATCACAACAGTGCAAATACCAGACAAAGTGGTTGCACGGAAAGGATTTAAATAAATTGGACTTGTAACCTCTGCTGAAAAGAAACATTGGTGACTCTCGCAACATGCGTTTCAGCAGGAGGGGCTGCAGTTCCTCCTTTTTTTGTTTTCCCGTGAGTTAAACATAAGGACCATTTTGTCCAAGGTGCACCACCTGGCTCAAATGGTAATGCAAACAGATCAGGATGGATGACAGAAACTAATTTTATGAAGTTTGTAAGACATTTCATTCATTTTACGAGATGTTCGAAGGAGCGACAAGTACTACTTCTTCTGGATTGCAACTTCTAGACAATCTAGGACATACTATGTCCATATATAATATTCCCTCGATTGTCAGCATGGCATTCCTGCTTGCTATGACTCCATCCAACATAACAGCTGGATTTCGAGTTAATGAAATATGCCCCTTCAACCCCGATATATTTGATGATGCAGAATTTTTACCTTCATCCATAACTGATTGCCCACCTCCTCAGGAATAGATACCGCACATTTTAACTCCTGTCGATTTGACGGACTCAGCTCACGATCCTTCACCAAACTGCATCGCACTAGCCTCAACATCAAACGAACTTGTACAACCTCAGGAAGTCTGTTCATTACCAAAAGCAGGACCACGGAAGCAATCTAATCGAGGAAGAAAACGGAGGAAAGCTGAATTTCTCACAGGCACTCCAGTGAGAAATCCGCTAGCAGCTGAAGTACGTAACAGAGCAAAGAAGCCATCTGATAAAACGACCAAGAGGTTAAAGATTTGCAAGGCAAAGAATAGGCGGTTTGTCAAAAAGAAATTAGCGTTTTCCTCAACGGAATCTGAATCCGAAGGAATTACTTATGCTGAAAGTGAGGAGAGCGTCGGTCAACTATCTGATGCATCGAGTGAAGGTTAATCCTTCACCAATAATGAAAATTTCCATCCGACCGAACAACCCTGAAATAATGATGGTTCCTTGCAGAACACAGGTATCATAGGACTTGAAGTACACACAAATAATAATTCAGCATAAGAAGTAACAGATTTTAAAGAGAGCAGCAATATAAATGAAGCTGAGGGGCGTGATAGACCCCAACAAGAAGTAGGAGACTTTATTTTGGTGAAGTACCAGTCACGCAAATATCTAGGTATGATTCTTCATATCTGCATAGATACAGACGATGTTCGTATAACGACTATGATAAAACATCATAAATACTGGAATTGGCCAGACATCGAGAATCGCCTTTGGTAGGAAAAGAGCAAAATACTGCAGAAACTTGATTCTTTTAAACAAATTAGTAGTAAGCTAATATTATTCACTGTTGACATACAATGCTGACAAACCAAATTTTTAGAATGTTTCTTGTTCATGTAAAGAAATAAAATATATAATATTAACTGTACGTTACTTTTCCTTCAAAACACAATCTTATTCAGGTATTCCAACTAGCCCCTATAGGTTTGCCAACTTACCCCATAACTGGGGTTAGTTGGCTTTCTTGAAGACCTTCGGGAAATATTTTCTAAGAGTAGATAAAACGATTCTTAAGTAATCATAACTACGCAAATCGATATCAGAGATGTTAATCAATAATTCACATAAGTCGAACATACTGTAGGTTTATCTGAAAAAAATAGAAAAATCGAAAACCAAAATCTTTGTCAACTAGCCCCGGTCTCCCCTATATATATAAATAAATATATATATATATATATATATATATATATATATATATATATATATATATATATATATATATATATATATATATATATATATATCAAATATAATTTCGTCGAGTTTAAGGGTATCCATACGAGTTTATTGGGGAAAATGTGAAACGCCAAGATCAAACTATTATCTATAAAGTTGAGTGAATTTTGACTTCTGAGGTATTTATTGCTATTGTACTCATAAGTATCTGCCTCCATAATTTTTTCCAGATGACAGGTGTTCAATCGTGAGGGGCGCGAGGGACAAACTATTTTTCTCCCTATGCGCATCTCGAAGCAAATAATGTCAGTTTAAGACTTGTTTTGAAAAGCTTGTACCAAGACCTTTCATTTTAGGGGCCACTTCCCTATATGGGGAGGCCCTCTTAAATACTTTATAAAATTTTGTTGTTGTTGAACTGTGAAGAGGGCATCACTTTGCACCTACATACACAATTTGATGTTTCTAGCTTATATCGTTTACGAGAAAAATTGTTGTGATACATTTACGGACGGACAGACAGACGGATAGACAGGACGCGATTTCAGTTGGGTTTTATAAAATTATTTTGCAAAACCCTAAAAATGAGACATTAATGAATAGGAATGAAAAAAAAATGAATAAACAAGTGAAAACCAAAGTAAGAAGAGCGGCGTAGTTGAAGAAAACTAATATTGATTACGTGAAGCCAATTGGTGTGTCTGGGAGATGTTAAAAAGTTGCAACGTAGCCACAAACAAACTTCAGTGTCAAGATAATACATTTGAAATTATGTTCGAAATGACTTCATAAAACAACTAACTAAGAGACAGCTTCAATTCATAAAAAATCGTTTGGGAAAGTGCACAAGGATCAATCATAGGTAACCTAGTCGAAATAATTTCCAAAAGCGATGCACAGCGTCACTGACAACAATGAAACTGTGAACATTCCAGAAGCAGAGCAAGAGGTCTCAGTCTCACCAAAAACCACAGACGAGGTACAGGCAGCAGTATGGAGCCTCAGCAAAAATAAGACATCTGGAATATATGGAATACCAACAGAACTGCGGAGCTGATGTTGCGAATTCCGGCGTTCCAACTTCCTCCGATTCGCAACTTCGAATTGCCGCCGTAACATCTCCATCTTCCTTTCAGCATTTATACCTTTTTCCCTGTTATTTATTTAATTTTATTAAAATTTTTCCACTTTCCCTATAATTTTTACATCCTCATCATCACAATCCTACCCTTTTCCCTTATTTCCAACTAAAATAATATAATATATACTAATAATTTTCCCACTAACAATATTCCATTCATTAATTCCCACTAACAAAACTTTATTCAATACATTTTTCCTAACAAAACCTAATTCCTTCTTTCATACTAACCAATTCTATTCACTAGTTCCCACTAACAAATTTTATTTTTTTTATACTAACAAAAATTAATTCACGTTTCCTTACTAACAAAATTCAATCTCATAATCAAATGCATCGTTGAAGTTGCTTATGAGATGAACGGGAGATCGACAAGACATGGCAACATTGGCTGCGTTGCAAGTTCTCGACCGGGGGTCTGCTGAAACCCTGGGTTCAAGTTCCCCCGAGCGCAGGGAAGTACTCTTTTTGGGGTATCGGCAAAATCAATAGTTTCCGTCATGTATATGTGACACGTTGCATTCAATCAAGCGCTTCTTTGATGATGCAAATTGCCATATATGCAAAACTATGGATACTATTGTGTTTGTCGATACGGGAAAAAAAGATGTGTGGGTAGCGGAATCAAAGTGTAATGAACTTCGATTACGTTACCCAAATGCGGCAGCCGTAATTGAAAATGAAAAAGAGATTGCAGAATTGGATTGGATGGAAGTGAAAATGCGGGATAAAGTTGTTGGGAGAGAGGCAGTTAGTATTTGGCTGGTGAAGATAAGGGAGCTTTCTGTGCGCGGTAAAAGTGATTTTTGGGGGTTTTAAAATTGGGAAAAAACTGAGTTTTGGGGGTAGAATGTGAATGGGAATTGAATAGACTTTTTGAAGTTTTAGTGACGGAGGAGAAGAGTGGAACGATTGGAAAAGTGAAGTGAATTTTAATTTGGAGGATGGGAGTTTCGTCTGGGAATTGACTTCAGTGACGGAGTATCAGAGTAGAAAAGTGGAAAAGTGAATTCTAAGTTGGAATTTGAGAATTTTATTTCTAATTTGAAGTGCGAGACCGTCTCAATATTAACTATGTGGAAAATATTAAATTAGTGCGGGTTTGAAGTTAAAGTAGAATGAAGTGCCGAGAGTGACTCTTCCCTTTAAAAAAAACAACCCAAAAAAAACTCTTTTGTTGGGTTCCGAAGAGGGCCAGGTGCCGGAATTAAATTTTTCGATTTTGCGAGTAAGCCACATTGATGTATCGGAGAGTGCGATAAGTGGCCATTGCGTGTTCCTTGGCTTTTTTTCTTTTATTGATTGAATTTTAAAATTAGTTTAAAATTTGGTTTCCAGTGGCCCCACACTCTTTTTTTTTCTTCGCCGAGCGCTCGGAGATCAACGAGGATAAAGAGTGAGTATTTATCTGGTTCAATTTCCTTATCTATTGCTGTAAAATCGCATCATCATGTTCTTTTTTTTTCCTTTTGTTTTCCTTTCTATAAAAGTTTTTATTTGATTGTTTTCTTCCGTACATAAAATTTTAAAGGAATCCTTTTTTTCTCGTTTATTATTGAAACTAATAATTTGTAGATTTTTTTTGTGGTAGAAATTTGTTTTTTTTTTGAATAAAACGGCCATGTCAGATTAAACCCATCATCTTTTATTTCTCAAAATGACCTCTCCCTTTCCCGTTCTTTTCCCGCCGTGTTAGTATTTATATGTAAGGTGGCTAAGCACGAGCAGAGGGTGTCCTGGAAGTCCCACGACACGGCTGAACACTAGCCGGCCTCAATATGCCACCCCGGGCTACACATCCCTCTGCCAAAACTTAATGTCTGCAACTGCGGTGATTTCCGCGGTTGCAACACTGAGTAACCTTATGCATCGACTAATATGCAGAAAATTCAGAGGAGCAGTTACCAGAAGACTGGCGAAAAAATATAATATGCCCTGTACACAAAAAGCAGGACGAGTTAAGGTTTGAAAACTCTGTTATAGAGGCATCGCTCTACCGCAAACATCTCACAGTGCTAAGCTTCGTATTTATAAATCACTAGTCAAATCAGTGTTGTTATATAGGAGTGAAACATGGACCCTAACGAATGAACCCGAAAAAGCTGTGGGCATTTTTGAACTCGAACTGATCCGGAGCATCTACGGCCCAATGAAACAAGGAATAGAGTGGAGACTACGTTGTAACGATGAGTTGTATAAATTATTTGATGATCCATCTATATCCGCTTGCGTAAAGTTATGCGAATTGTAATGGGCGGATCATGTAGAAAGAATGGAAGAAAACTGGCAACCCAAAGGAGCATTAATGGATAGAGCACAAGGCAGGCGTCCAGCGGGACAATCAAGGACTCGATAGAAAAACACAATAGAAGCTGACAGCAGATCCTTGCTAGAAATGATTAAGTGGCTACCGAGGTCACAGAACCGTGATGATTGAAGGAGATTAGTCCTGGAGGCCAAAGCTTCGCTTGACTGTCGCACCATAATGATGATGATGACTTCATAAAGCACACGTTAAAACATATGCGTAAAATCAATTTAAGTGCACTCTAAGCCATAGTGTGCTGCAAGTACTTTGTATGCAATTTTCAGTGCATTTTCACATTCTGAACATTTAAAAATATTTTAATCATTATGTATTTGCTCAACAAAGCCTTATGACAGATGCATGCATAAGCCTCAAAAATTTTCATACAGCACTGGTAACATGTTGAAAAATTGCTCTCCTAAAGTACTTTAAAGAAATCTTTTAATATAAACTTTTGAACACTTAAATTCATTGAAATAATACACACACTGGGGCTCGGGATTGCATACAACATAATAATCCGTGTCTTTCATCTAATCCTATTTCGAATTTGATGTTCAGTCCAGTTAATAAAAATTTTTCGGTTTACATCCAAATTTCGACTATTATGTATTTTATTCCGTTTTTCGACAATATATATTTTCAGCGGCTATTTAATTGTTTATTTTGATTACATGATCGTAAACTTATTTATTGAACTTGCTTTAAGTATCTTTTCCTGTGATATACCTCAGTTTATTTAGAAATCAGGTTTAATTTAAATCACATAAGTTTGCATAGCATGATCTCAATACTAGATTTCCGATATAAGTCGTATCTACTAAAATGTTCCCCTCTAAAAAGAATCCCAGCAGGAAGCAAATCAAAAGTATGCAAATTAAGTGCCTTATGAAATTGTCCATGCCATATGACAATGAAAATTTGTGCTGAGATCAAAGAAGAATTTATGGGCATGGAAATTCGATTTATTCAGTTTAGAAACATTATTATCGTATCTTTTGTTTTTGTTTGGTAGAATTTTACCTTGTTATTTGCTGGCGGAGCAATATCCGATGTGAATATGATCGTAGTGATTTTCAAATTTCCTTCTAATTTCTGATGCATTGCAAATTCAGTAATACTTGAAATTTCCACGCGACAGCGTCAATTGCTTCTTTGAAACGGGCTGTTTCATGTAAATGAGAAAATCAGTAAAAGCAATTATCTAATAAATACGGAAGAAATGTACTAAAATGCAACAATGGAATTATGAGGTGCTTGTTGCTCGGAGAAATGGAAGCAAAAGAGAAGAAACCTTTCATAAAACTTTATGATACGCTCATCTCGAACATTAATAATAATTGCATGGAATGACAACGCTCAGGTCAACGCGCCATTCCTTCTTCATTCCTTACCGTCAATGCATGTTTTAGAGTCAAGGACTCGTTCGCTCGTTTAGTGTTCATCGCTCATTTCCTTTGGCCTTTCAGAACTGAGTAAAAGTAATTTTTCTTTCTCTCGCGTAAAAAGAAAAACATTGAACCTGGCCGTTATCGAAGTAAAATGGCATTATGACTTTTTTGAAAACGCTCCGGGATCCCGTGCCGTTTTGAATGTCGGAGCAAATGGTTGGACATTAACGACCCCGGCAGGAGCTGGCCTTACAACCAAAGTCGACAATTATTGCCTCTGATCGTTTTGCAAAGTGTCAACGCAAATTGATATTCGGAAATCGTAAGATGGGAATGAAGATGAGGTCAGGGATCACGTTCTCCTTCATCTGTTTGTTTATTTTGTGCTCGATAAATGGATGATGTAATTTTTTAACCTTTAGGATGCTGAAGTTCATCACTTTCAAAACGATACACTATTGAGGAGTTGTTCCAAAAGCCATTAGAAAACAACTTCAAGCTAACTTACCTATTTCTTATTGAGCATCGATCTTTTGAGTCCTTCGCCTTATTACAGCCAAAAAATTCAAGTATGGTCAAATATTTCTGTAGCATGATTCATTCTAATTCAATAAGCGAATTAAAAAGAGACACTATGACATCCTGCAGAGCTCCTTCCCCAAACCATGGTTGATTTATCGAATGGCGATATGTTACATCCAATGGGGGGTTCTTGGTCGCGCATGCAGAAGATGCTCTTGTGGCAGTTACCAAGTAAGTTTGCGACAGCGACGACGGGACACTTCAGCAGAAGCAAGCGCTGGTTGCAGGCTATGGAGGCATCTTTTATTGTCGCCCCCAAGCTATTTACGAATCCGACAACCTTGCACGAACGGACCCGCGGTCTTCGTTGAGTGCAAGTTAAACTTATTAATTATTTGTTTTGATCGGAAATGATTTTGTATTGAAAGATTTTACTGCATATTGCGTGATATTGAAGCGAATTCACTGTAGGACATCTCTGTAGGATGTGGTTTCATGTGGCGATTGCAAGTTTTGTCCCTTCCTGCATTGCTGTAAGGAAACAGAAGGCATAACAGATTATGCAATTTGAAGTGATAAATAATTTTTGCCGTTGAAGAAATAAAATTCACCTCTGGTCTGGTTCGTTGCATTCCGCTTAATTCGAATTTCCCGTTAATGTTCAAAAAAATATTCATTGATAGTAAGAACCAATTCTTTAATGACAAATAAGAGCTATGAGGATGGTAGGATTTACCATGCAAGTGAATATTCAGGTTTAGCAACTTAGGCATTTAATTTAAGAATAAATAAGTGACGCTCATGCCAAAAGATGGAAAATATTCTTTTCTCCGCCGTATCGTAAATGAGGATGGTTGCCAATAGAAAATCTAAGTTGTAATAGCGCGAAAAACCATTAGATTAAGTATTTTTAAATTGAAAGACAATTGTTGTTCTCCTTTTGGTATTGGATTTTATTGTTTTAATAGTAAAACGCAATTTTTTACTATTCAGTACACAGTACATTATAACAATAAAATCCAATATCAAAAGAAGAATAAAATTGCTTTTCATTTTGAAAATACATTAAAACAACATTCGGAAAAATTGGAAAAATCAAGAACTGAAAAATTAGATTAACACTTTATTCGAAGTGTAGTTGCCGTTATATAAGTAAGGTATGGTAGATCTATCAGGTCCCATAAAATATCTCTTACTTCACTGTCTTCCTGCATCTCTTAGCGCATGATTTCAATGAGTGCAGGATTACCTTGAATAAATTAATATAAATTTACTTAATTACAGGCATAAAATAAAATGATTTTGAAAAAGAGGCGCACAAAAATGTCAAAAAAAGAATAATTGGAGAATACCATGAGAACTGTGCTAAACTAAAATCACCAAAATCGAATTAACTAATTTTTTTCTATTTTTTATTATAACTAAACATATTTTCAGTACAATTTTAGGGAAAAGAAGGTTGCAAAATGGTCCAATTTTTCCTTTACGATCTGGAATATATGAGTTCGATTCCAGCGAAACGTCTGAGTAAGTTTGAATGAATACATTTTTGAATGAAATATTATTAATAAATTTCATTGTGAGTGCGTTGGGGTGAACAAAGTGAAAAGTTATTAAACTTGGCTAAGCCTTTTGATAATATACTTGATGTTGGCTTTTTCCCATTAGTCCATAATTGGTAATCAATTTGATTTGAATACGCAACCATCTTGTATAAAATGAATTTATGTAAATTTACTTATTTAAATTTAATTTACTTATGTAGTCCCATTTTTGCCCCAAAAGCTTGTATGGCATTTTCAGGATTTTTTTCATACTTTCGTGCAGTTTTCGTCGTAGAACAGCGCGCTACGAATAAATTTGAGTTGTTTAAAGCTTTCATATGTAAGTTCTTAAAAATATTGATAAAATTCTTGACTACGCGAATAAATCAAAAAAATTTTGATGGTATCAATATGAAATATAACTCTCAAAAAAAAATCGTCAGAACTCATTCAATTCGATAGTAGTTGTATTGAACCTTGTGTTCGATACCTCGATGTTTGTCTCAATCAGTATCTTTACTATAATAGACATGTCAAAACTATGGTCAAGAAAGCGCTTACGCATTTCATGTCTCTTTGATGAATCTCTCATTTCAGATACATTGATCAAAATGTGTAACTGTGCGTGAAAATTCCTGGATTTCACAGCCGTTCCACCCTATAAAGGTTCCATTGAGACTTGTCTCGCCACTGATTTCATAACTCCCCAGAAGTATTCTTATATTTGGACATGAAACGGTTTATTTTTGATTCTTATGGTGCCCCGACTGTAAATCATGAATATATATATATATATATATATATATATATATATATATATATATATATATATATATATATATATGCGGGCCACCAATAAAAAGACATTCCAAATTTAAGCTTGCGATATCAACGGTTTCAATGGAGATTCTCATGTTGACGCTGGTTAAGCTGAGATGGAGCAGTCTAGGTTTTGGTGGCTAAATCACTATGACTAAATTATTCGTGGTCATTCATAGCAATTCGTGGTCGTTCGTACCTATCTGTGGTTTTTTGTTATTTTTTTGCAGCTCATTATTTTTACGTAAATTTTTACTGTAATTTGTTTGTATTCGTTATTTAAAAACCTAGACGAAAATTTAACATGCATGTTAAGAATATTGTAGTATAGATTTATTCAGATAAGCTAAAATTTTTTTTGAAAACATTGATTAGAATTAAGTAGATACATATTAGCTATAAGCTTAAAGTACTTCTTCGCCTTTGTTTCCAGTTGCACTTGATTTTTTGCATGCGACTTTTGAGGCCTCATCCCTTTCTTGAACTGCCTTAGTTCATCATTTTCTTTTCGCTACACGTAGAATTTTTGTCTTTCGTTATGTTCTTTAGTTAGATGTAACTGTGTGGTTATTCGTTGCTTTTCGTTTTTGTTTTTATTCTTACCCATTATTGCTATGGAAATGTTATTGTAATATGCTTATGTTTGTTATTTTAAATAAAGTGCGACAAGTTTAACATATAGGTAAGGAATATTGTAATATTTTACTACTGTATTAGGATTAATCAAAGTTTTTTGATAACATTTATTGTATTCGAATTAAGTTGATACATATTCGTTGTGTACTTAAGTTACGTATAATTTTTAATGAGATTGGTTGGTTTTTTCTCATCTTTTTCAATTAATTGATAATATTTAACAATTTTCATTTGATAACATATTTTATTGCTCTTATTGACTATTTTATATATTATTACAACCACAAGCCCATTAGCGAAAGGATTTGTGCGATTCATATTAAGGCCAAATTCTTTGATGTCTGGCCCATAGAAGATAAGAAGTGGGCAATCAAGGATGAATTTTAAAGCCCGCTGGAACACACTGTTGATATATTGCCGTCAAACAACAGTAAAATTGTTCTGAGTGACTTCAACGAAAAAATTGGCCGTTGAAAACAGTAGCCAGGCGTATAAAGAATATATCCAGTGATCACCTTGGGCCAAAGAAGAACACTATGGATGAAAAGCTTAAAAAGTTTGCCAAATAAAGAATCAACTGACCATCAACACCAAGATTCAATACATAAACACAAGCATGACTCTACATGAAGCCAGATAGGGTATGCCTCTCTGTAACAACAAAGAGATGGTTTCAATCTACAAACAAGTCCTTGCAAAAATACCCAAGGATCAATCATACGTAGCCCAATTGAATTCAACAACACATGACTGCAATATTTCCAGAAGTTATTCGTAGCGCTTTCTACAATTACCGAAGCTGTGAATATTGCGGAAGCAGAGTAAGAGATCCGAGTCTCACACTAACCAGAAATGTAATACGGGCAGCAGTACATGACCTCAGAAAAAGTAATGATGATGGGATACCAGCAGAACTGCTCCAGAATGGATTCACCATCTAATTAACGTCCTGCACCGAATGATATCCAGAATTTGGTCAGAGGAGCGGTCAGCAGATGACTAGAGAAGAAGTGTAATAAGGCCTGTATACAAAAGGGACACAAGTAAAGATGTGAAAATTATAGGAGCATTGTCTTACATAATTTGCTCCCCAAAGTCATAGAAAAACAAATGAAGCCAAACTATGAAAATATTATGGGAGAGTTTCAGGGAGGCTTTTGAGGTGGGTGATCCGCAATAGACCAAATATCCTCAGTTAAACAGGTGCTCAAAAAGTGCTACGAATATAACATCGATGAGCACCAACTCTTTGTAGACTTCAAGCAAACGTACAACGGTGTCGACTGAAATGCCCCATACAAAATAATGCTTGACATTGGCGTTCCAAGAAAACTAGTCCGCATGGTCAAAGTCACGATGCTCAACACAGAGTCCTAGGTCAAGATAAACGGCAAACTAATGGTCAGCTTCAAAATGAAATAGGCTTAAAATAAGTAGGTGGCATTACCCCAGCGCTGGAACACACTGGTGTTCAGGTCCACACAACCGGTAGCATATACTGATGACATCAATATTATCGTGCGATCAATCTTAGATGCCAAAGAAGTGTTTCTGAGTCAAGAATATGGGGCAAGCCAAATGGGCTTATGAGTTAGTGAAACTGAAACTAAATTTATGAATCAAACGAGGAAGAACACACCAGTTCGACAAAACTTGACTGTAGGAAAATATAACCTTGAAAGTGTGGATAATTTTGTGTGTCTTGAAGTAAGCCTGAAGTTACGAAGCCTGAAGTTACGAAGCCTGAATAGAAGCGGCACCCAAAATACAAGATTGGATGGTAAATAAACGTCGAAAATAAAGTCAATTACTCAACACTTCACACTTCCCAGAGTTGGACACAAGTAAAATAAAATTTGTATTTATAAACCACTAATCAAACCTGTGCTGTTAAATGCGAGTTAAACATGGACCCTGGCAAACGGATCCAAAAAGACAGTGAACATATTTGAATGCAAAGTGCTTGGGAAAGCCCAGTGAAACAAGGATCAGAGTGGAGACTACGTTACAACAATGACTTATATGAATTATTTGACAAACTACCAGTACCTACTTGCATAAGTTACGCTAGTTGTAATGGGCAGGGTACGTAGAAAGAATAGAAGAAAACCGGGCATCCAGCGGGAAGACTGAAGTCTCGATGGGACGACACGATAGAAGCTGACAGCAGATTCTTCCTGGGAGTGATCAAATGGCGAATGAGGTCCATGATGATTATAGGAGATTAATACTGATGTCCAAGACCTGGCTTGGACTGTCGTGCCATAGATGGTGATGAAAGTTGAAAACAAGAGGTGCCTACATTTATTGGTGAACGATTCTACAGAAGTGTTTTCCAATAAAATGTGTGACATCACACAAAAAAGGTTATGGGATTTTACACACTAAGTTATGCAATTTACCCACATTGACGGATTATGAGAGATCGCCAGTATAAATTAATATGATGCTAAACATTAATGATCCTCCAAAATCTAGACACCCTAAAACTTTGTATCAATTTAGCATCTATAACTTATACAGAACGATTTTTTAGTTTTTGTAAAAAAAATTTTTACGATACCCTCTTAATATCGGTACCTGTCTGGCCGTCCGTCCGTTAGTGCGTCACAGCTAGTTTGTTCAGGAACTATAAAAGCTACAGTGATCAAATTTTGTGAGCAGTTTTGAAATTTCTGGTTTATGAATGTTCCATAGTCAAAAACAAAAAAAAAATAAAAAATCAAAGACTTTTAATGGGGGCCCAACATGTGAACCCTTACAATTTTTTCCCCCAAAAATAGTCGAGGATGGTATCAAATCAAAGGTCTTGATGAAATAATACCTGTTATTAAAATTGCAATGTCATTGACGGGGTGGGTAGCGGAAGCGACAGAACACGAAAAAATAATGTCGCCCCCACTTTCGCGATTGGACACCTGTCGACCGAGAAATGTGAAAAAAATCCTGAAGGTAGTTCTGTATAAGTAAAACAACGACAAATAACCGAGAAGTTGAAATTCACTAAACTTTGTTAGTAATAGTATGTTTTTATCAATTATACATTTTCTTGTATAAAATCGTGAGCGTACCCTTAAATACGATAATATAAATAATATATATATAATATATATATATATATATATATATATATATATATATATATATATATATATATATATATATATAATATTATAACCCTAATAAGCTTTGAAAACTTCAGAAGAATCGGGTAGTACTTAACGAAGTTATACTGGTTTGAATTTTGGGGTATATAACAACAGCAATACGTGGCTTTTGAGCAATATGTGCTTCCGATTGACACAGAAACTGGATGACAATTTCAGGAAGGATATACTCGTATATCATACACATTTTTCAAAATCTGTTCAACGAGTGATATTAGTTTTCGTAAAATGAAATGGCGGCCGTTTTAAATGTAAATATTGAGTAAAGTTAAGTTATTGTTTCTCAATTTCAGCATTAAAAGTACAGGCTATTAATTCTTGATGAAAACATTTATTTTAAAGGTAGGAAATTCATGATGGTAGGTTTTCATGAGCACAAAATAAAAAATATCTTAGAAGTTGAAATTCACTTAAATTTGTTAATAATAGTAAAATTTGTAAATACAACACTTTTCCCTGTGAATTCATACGGGTACCTTTAAATTAAAATTAAAGGAGTTCAACAAGAGGTCCTTATAGCCTGGAAGTTTCAATAAACTTCAATCACATTCACAGAAGTAATAGCAAGTTGATAGCTCTCCGATTACAACAAAAACAATGCACGGTTTTTCTACCATTCGGGATTCCCATCGAACCAGACACGACACTTTTAATTGTATTTTCTAATTTGCAGATTAAATTAATAATTAAATATATCCTTAAGATTCCATTCAGTCAACGGTTGTTAGTGATATTGCAACAAAATTGCAGCAAGTTAAAATTTTATGATAATGGTTTGCCTTTTAAAACGAGTATGTATTTGTTGTGTGGTCTGCGCGGTGAAGTGGTTGGAGCACTCATCTCATAAGCCAATGGTCCCTGGTTCGAATCTCGTTAGCGGCAACAAGATTTCATTCGAGTGATTCTTCGGATGGAATACAAGCCCATTCAGTTATGATACGTGCTGATTAAAAATCAGAACGTATCACAGCTGGGTGAATGGATATACGGCCAAGGCATGATACTGACGAAATCACTTTGAGGAGACACATTCGATCATGATAATGAGATACTCTAACTCTCTAAGCGAAGGCCTGAAAGGGGCGGTAGTGCTACAGTTTTTTTATGTATTTGTTATACAAGTCGTTAAAGTCTTTCTTGAGTTTATTCATTATTGGTGTCTGTATATCCTAGGCTTAGTACAAAACCCTACTGACATGCATGTAACTCTGTCTGTCCAACTTGTTTATATGTCATTTATTTAAAACTGTACATTTTTAAAATATAAGGTTTAGGTAAAATTCAGGTTAACATCTTAATCACATTTTAACTCTCGATGATGGCCATTCAAATCAACGACAATTACACCAGATACCCCGTATATCATTGAACTTTGGATATTCAATATAATATACGTGACCAAATAAGAATAACCACCAGGTTTATACTGTGGTAATGCTAGCAGTAGCAGCTTTATAATGTTTTTCTGCATTATTAGGCACAGAACTAATAAGCGCGTTTACATTCTCTATTAAACATTTTCATTCAGTTATATCTACATCAGCGGTTGAAGTTTTAATGAAGATAAATGTGGCATATACCTCTGACCACACCATAGTATCCTTAATCTTGAATGGTAAATTTCTTCGTGACCTCTCTACAGGTAAAAGATGAAAGTCCAATGATCTGCCGTTGCAGCAGCTGCACAAGAATCCCTCACAAGAAGCCACAAGAATCGTCAAAACAGCAACAACAAAACGCACAAAACCAATTCACCGATGCTTCTTGCATAAAATAATTCAAAGAATTTTCCAACAATCAACTTTTAAGGAATCGACAACACAACAAGACACAGAGCTTGCGACTAATTCTTTCAATTTCGTATTCTCCTATTGTTTTGCGCAACCAAATCAATCAACCTAAACAAAACAAACTGTCGCCACTGACAGATGGAAGGTAGCTGCATTACCCACGCAATAATGCCAATGCCATGCCAACCAAGTGATAAGTTGAACGCGACTTGTAAATGCCACCACTGGAAGGAATGGAGCCATTTTAAGGGTCATTTTAGAACGAGCGTGCTACATTCCCATGAAGCAAGAAGAAACGGTGGTTACGACAGGGGCAAAGTAGAAGCTGAAGGAGGTGCTGGAGGCTTTTTGGCGCTTGGAACTCAATGACAACGGATTTTTTGGAAAGAGTTTCGTTCGTAAGTGACACCATCAAATAACAGCGTAACATGAGGCAAGGGAATCGAAGGAAAAAGTTTAACAGCAGAAAGTACGTGTGGAAGGGGAAATCGGCGGAACAAAACAGAAAAGTTGGCAGCTTATACGGAGCACCACTTCAAAGTTCTAGCATAATAAGTTAGTTAATTTGAATGATGACAAAAGTAAAAAACTATTTTTGATTAATTTACACAATTTATTTTTATTGGTCGTAACGCATTTCCATACACGGTATTTTGATCAGTGGACTATTGACTGTCATCGGATGAAGATATCATGTATCGATGCATCCTGATGGATGAGTTTGTGAATACATTTATGAACACTGCTGCCACCATATTTGATGAGCTCCACTGGAATCTCATTAGTGCCAAGCACTTTATTATTCTTTTGGGCTTTTATGGTAGAGCAAATTTCACCCAGAGTTGGTGGGGCCAATGAAAATTCACCGGGAACATGTATGGGCCCCGATATTCTGGAGCTGTGTGAAGGATTAAGAAGGTTCTTGAAATAAGATGCCCATTTTACTTTGATATTTTTTTCATCAGCGATGATATTGCTGATGTCATCTTTACTGAGCGCAGTTTTTGGCTGAGAACCACATTTCAGGCTTTCCACTACTTTGTGTACTTAGCTTGTGTTGTTGCTCGCGAGACTTGCAACAATGCTTCTCAATTGGTAGTCATAGTATTTTCTTTTCTTAATTCTAATTATCTTATTCGCTACTTTTCTGAGATTTTCGTAATGTTCTCTGAAGTCGAACATGTGACTAGATTTCTGCTACATGCAAAGTCAATCAGGCGCTGGCCGTTGTCATTTGTTTCATCGTGTAGGCTATATCTTCCAGTCATTTCCCGATGAGATATCTCATTGCCAACCTTAGCGTTGAAATCGCTCAGAATTTTTTGCTGTCATTTGTAGGCAATGAGTCGAATAGTCTTTCTAGATGATGGTAGAACATTTCCTTTGTTTCTTCGTCCTTTTCTTCGGTTGGAGTGTGTTCGCTTATCAGCCAGGTTTTGAAGGATATCGCTTTTATGCGGATCACACCCAACCGTTCATTAACTGTCTTAAAATCAATAACGAGCGATTTGAGCTCCCTTTCCACAATAAAGGCTACTCCAAATTCTTGTTTTACAGTAGGCTTCCCACAACAGATTAGTAGTGTTTTTAATTTTCCTTCCCCTTTCCTGTCGTGGGAGAAGTGTATAGGGGATGAAATGCGTGGCACTTTCGTCTTCGGCACGGCAAATCATGCCAGAAGTTGGATTTTGGTGAATAGGGGCTTCACAGAGAGCAAGTGGCATGCCACGCCTGTCTCCAACGAGCGATGCAACACCGAGAAGCCCTGCCAGAATCATCCGTCTTTAGGTGCGGAACAATTACCAAACTAACATTTTCGTGGGGAGCAATCACGTGGCTAACAACAACACTTAAACAGCAAAATCATATAAAAATCGTAGCTACTAAGCACAAAAAGTGATCTTATGCTTTTTAGTGTGATTGATATTAGTTGTAGTGTTTTTTCTCTAAGTGTTTGAAATGTGCGCTCTTTTTTGAGGGAATCCGCTACTTTTTACTATTTATTTAATTAGAGTATACTCCATGAAGACGATTTAAACACTTTCAGAATTATATACTCCATTGATGATTGTTTTGCCCTAAAGACCATAGCACTCACCCCGTAAGCTGAAGGTACCTGGTTCGAGTCTCATTGGCGACAAAGAGATTTGTTTCTTTAGACGAACTATACGCCCGTTCAGTAATGATATGTACTGGTTTAAAATCAGAACGTATCACAGCTGGGTAGATGTGCCCATGGCCAAAGTGTGGTACTAAGATACTCTTACTATCTCTAAGCGAAAGCCCAAAAGCGCTGTAGTGATAAAGTAGAGACCATTTAGTTTCGCTTAAAAACTGGTGTGAATCAAACTTATTACATTTGAATATCCTAAAATTTCATTATTTGTCGTTTCAACTCAAATCGCATCCCTTAGCGTTCTCCTGTATATATGTTACTTATTATTGCCCACTGAAAGCGGTCTCTCGAGTAACTGATCTTGACGTCATATTCAATAGGAGCCTGAGATTTGACACATATTTTGAATCAAGTTAAGAAAGCTGCACGTTCGCCCAGGTTTGTTCTGTCATTCCCGACACATACTCTTTCCGCTATGTTACTCTATTGAAGCACTGTGTGCGCTATCCAAGAGTACTGCCCGCAAATAGTCTCCTTAACTAAAATATCTAGTTACCCTTGTTTAGTCTATGCAACATAAGTTTCCTGTATTTCTGTTTATCAATTTTAGCATTACCTCCTCGAAGAAATTATTGAAAAGTGGTTTAAATTTATTTTGTTTTTGAGCTTTTTGCTACAATCATTTTAAATCACTATGTAAGTGGAGCTTCCCCTGTAGATGATTTTATAAATAAATGACTCGCATGTTCACGATTCTATGAGTTTGTTGCAGATTCATTTAAAATCTTCACAATCGATGCAATTATTTATTTGGTTATACACTTTTCTCTTCAGCTATTATAAAAAAGGACTTTTTGCACAGTTTCGATTTGATTTTGCTAACAGTAGCAAAAAAAAATTGAAATATGCCACCTTAAGCAAATATGAATTCTTTCCCCATTAAAAATACTCGAATGTGCGATGTTCCTCTTTCAACCCGCATACAAAAGAATCTGTTGATCTTTTCCCTTTTCGTTGTAGGCAAAATGAAAATTTCAATTGAAATACATCTTTTGCAATATTTCAATGTGTCTTGGACTAAAGTGAAAATATTATTCACCAAACTTTTGTCTTGCCACCTATTCAGAAGGAAATTTACAAAAGATTGAGAAATCGGAATGAATTGCATTGTTATCCACCATTGAATGAGATGTTTGCGGAAAGTTGGGCCACACATGAAATTTGGCAGTCAATTGAATCTTGAAGAATCAAGATTCACCCAAGGTGTGTTTTCGGAGTCAAACTGTCTCATTACAACGGATTTGATGGTTTCATTTACAATTGATTCTGAGGTAAATACGCCCATTGTTGAAGTGCCATGTTTAGCGAAATATCTGAAAACACAATTGTTTGCTGTTTGTTGATGCCTCCTTTATGAAAAGGACAATGGAAATTGTGCGTGGTTTGACATCAGGTTGAATTGTGCACACAATTTTAAAATGCTCCTTTAGCCAAAGTTCACACTTCTTATTGTAGTAAGTTATAGACTTCAAAGATACAACAGTAATATTGCATCTCAAAGGTTTTCCTACAATTTCAGCTTATTCGAATGGGTATGTGATTATTCTGGTCTATCTGTGGTCTTGAATAAAAACAAACATCAGGCAAGACATGTGCTAGAATCCTTTTATGTGACATCTTATTTCGAGGAAATAACACGCAGCAGGAGTCTGCCCACACACAAAAAGCATCTATCCAACTGTAAAACTGTTTTCCTTGGCATCATTCCAGATCATTACAATAATGAAGAAGTCATCAAAATAGAGAATTTGAAAAAAATGCATTGATATATGCCCGTTTAAGGATCTTCATTCTGCTCGTTCAATTGTTTTGTCCTTGCGACATCCTGCTGCTGGATGGTAATTGCTTGAAAGTAGAATACATTCAGTGAACAATTTGCCTGTTTATGAGTTTTTACGATGTCTGTTAGGAATCGTTAGTGACGGTAAGGAAATGTTTAACAACATCAAGGTAACAATCATAAACACCAAGATGCTGAAATTCAACCGTACAGAACATTTATTCGTCAAGGATATGTGAAGAGGATCTTTTGCTTGCATTATGTCGGCTGATATGGTGTAGTGAGTCGTGTGACTTGTGTCCTTGACGGAACTTAAGGCAGTTGCTGAATGTTTTATTTAATGGTTATTGCATGGAAGGTCAGCAATGAAGATGAGTGTGAAAGAAGAAATTGCGCGTGGCGAAATATTTAATGAGTTTGAAAATATTGGCCGTCGATTTCCTTTGAACTAATATTTTATTGTTGCTCAAAATTCAAAATGTTTGTTCAAATGATGCAAATTTATTTTCAGTCAATATATGGTATATTGAACAATTGTAACATTTAAATCAATGCTTCACAAGTTCAACTGGTGGTATAGTATAGAAAAAGATAAAGTTCTATTCAAATCGACTACATAAATTGTTCTAATAACTGCGTAAGAGCACAAAATTATTGAAAATGAAGTAGTAAATTTTTTGTAAACACGTAGCTTATCGCTAAGTATTCAAATGTGCTCTATTGATGCGAACCTTAGAAATTTTATGGAAACATAAAACAAGTTTTTAAACATTAAAATACTCAAAAACTTAATGACCTACATGGCACTCTGAATTTGAATAAAAGTTTAACCGAAAAAATTAGCCAAAAAA
The DNA here is from genome assembly GCA_963969285.1 of Odontomyia ornata. NCBI lineage: Eukaryota > Metazoa > Arthropoda > Insecta > Diptera > Stratiomyidae > Odontomyia > Odontomyia ornata. The sequence goes on along the minus strand of OZ017740.1, from coordinate 2,100,804 downwards.
CAAAATCAAATGTTATTAAATTAAAATTACTAAATATTATCAATTAATTAGAACAATGGAGAAAAAAAACCAACCAACTCTATTAAAATTTACATATAACTTAAGACCATAACGAAAGAGTGTACCGTGTATGATTGTTGTAATCGGGAAAAATTCAAAAGGGCTATAAATTTGTTGATTTTATTGAAACTTATACAATATAAGAACTTTGTATAAAACATTTTAAGTTTGGTTGGCAAAAATATTAAATTTACAAATCCTACTATAATCAGCAAAGTTCAACGAACTTCCACCTTTCGTTTCTTTGCTATTCGATGAGTTTTTCATGGTTAGATCTCAGATGCTCATTTTCAGTTATTCATTAATAAATTTAATTAAGTGTTAATAGCATATGCCTAAAGGGTTGACGTTCGGGAAAAAGCATTTTATTTCACGATTACTAGTTCATTGAACAAATTCTCAAAGATAAACTTTTATGCAAATCCTAGTAAACCCGTAGAGTCTGAGTCGATTGGAAGTGCATATTTTCCCATATTTTTGCTGATGCTATATGGGAAAATTTAAACCACTATTACTGGATTAAATACGATTTGATGTTCCTAAAATTTTGAAAAATGAACAGCTTAATAAATAACTATTTGTGCATTGAATTTCATTTAAAGGTGCTGTTACGATTGTATTCAAAAGTGTAAAATTTATTAATCATACTGTTACTAACAATTGATAAATCATACTATTACTAACAAAGTTGAGGGAGTTTCGATTTTTGACGTTTTTGTTGTTATTGTACTCATAAAGGTCTACATCGATGATTTTTCGAATAAACGGTTCCCAATCGGGCAAAAATTTCATGCATTTCCCTTTCTCCTACACCTCTCGACACTGATAAAATAATTTTAAGTGCAGTTTTGAAAATATCTCATTGATAACTTTCATGTGATATGCCATTTGACTAGCTTTGCTAAAAAAATTGTTTGTGCAAAACCTATATCCCATAAAAATTCATGTTTATACTTTGATACATACTGGCTGCTGTACGAGTACTTTCTAGGTATTTAGTTACCTGTAGTAGACAATAGCTGTTTGGGTCTTATGAGTTTCTCAGCATTGACCTTGACGATGTCGTGTCAGCGGTGAGAATTCGTTCTTCATATACTCGGTCTGCGTATTTGCCCTATTTAAATCTCTAGTCGTAGTCTGTATCTACAAAGTTGGTCGACCATTGGCTTTCCAAACCATTGGGAGCCCGTTTCATGAAATCCCCGCGAAGATCGGTCTCGACGTTCGACACACCACGCAAGTTTATTCACCGGCACACTGCATGGAAAGCTTTATCGACTCACTCTAAGCACGCAGTCTCGCAGACAGCGCTGGTCAATTGACAACTCACTCTTACCTGACTGAATCCCGGAAAGAGATTTGTCATTCAGACACTTGTCACAAATCTGATTGGCACTGCTATAGTGCCGTATACCAGGTCCCTCCCTCCCTCTCTATAACAAGAACGCATACGAAGGACGAAGACCTAACCAAGCCAAGGTGAAAGAACATTGCAGAGTCACCGGAATCACCAAAAAGCAAATCCTTATGGGATAAAAATACAAAATTAAAAATAATAATTATTCTTATTAAAAACATCAATTTAATAACAATAGGCACAATTAAAATAATACAAAGTCTTCAAAATCAAGTAACAATCAGAAAAAATGTAATGGGGGACATAACCTAAGACAAAACAAGTTGAAGTAGGGGGGGGGAGTGCTCATGCCAGAAGGGTTTTGTAAAACAATTAATAAATCAAACAATATATTCTGTACATCGAAATTGGACTAATATACAGATTCCAATATTATGAACCATTTCCAAAATTTTTATCGAAAATCCTACATATTTGTAGTATCTAGGTCCGTTGCAAACGTGTTTCTCCCTAGTATCACTTGTTAATGTTGTTGTACAATAATTGGTCAATATTCAATCGGCTGTAACTTAGCTTTTTATTGTTCAATTATTGTGAAATTTTTAGAATACATAAGATTGCTTTCAAAAAACTTAAATTGTAGTTTTTGGGAAATTTAAGCGTCCCATTTTGATTTAATAAGCCAAAATGTAAGATTTATCAAAAGTACTATTATTAACAAAGTTGATCGAATTTCGACTTCTGAGGTACTTGCTGCCCTTGTGCTCCTAACGACTTACCTATGTTATTTTGTTCAGGTTTTTCGGGTCAAAGGTGTCCAATTGCAAGGGGGGGATATACAATTTTCGCACATTTCCCCTTCCCCTGCACCCCTCAAAGCAAAATTTGTCATTTTAAGACTTGTTTTGAGAAGTTTTTGTTAACACCTTTCATTTGATACCCATTTTGCCTACATGCGATGAAATTTTTACTTTCAGGGGCCACTCCCCTATATGGGGAGGCCCCCCTTAAAAACCTTATAAATTTCTTTTTGTGGTAAAACTTTAAAGAAGGCAGCATTTTGCATCTACGTACAAAAGATAATATTTCTAGCTTTTGTAGTTTGCGAGGAAAAGTGGTGTGACACACGGACGGACAGACAGGATGCGATTTGAGTAAGGTTTTGTAAAATGATTTAACAAAACCCTAAAAAAACCGGCATTAGGGAAAAATGTTTTAAATATGGCAAATCAAAACATTTTTCTATCACACGCAAAGCCGTTGTTACCGCAAACAAAAGCAATTGGGAAAATTGTTTTGTAGAGCCGTTGATGTAAGCTTCAAAACAAACAGAGTTGAAAACCGGAGTAATTCAAGTGAACTTGTCAAAGGCGGGTATTGGTTCGAAAATAATGTAATTGGAAAAAATCAAAATGAAATTAGAAAGGGCGCTGAAATCAATGTAATTTCTAGATATTCGATGGGAAAATTTATTGTTGTTGACATCACCACAGCCTCATTTCTAGGTATTGCATGGTGGAAAGAGTTAGGGCTCATAAAACGGGTTGACAATGTTGTTGAAAGCACTGTTGAGTCGAAAGAAGATTTTTTCAAATTAAATTCAAATATGTTCTCACCAGGTGGAAAGTTTCTAAACAAACTAAAAATTGGTATAAAAGGAAACGCAAAGCCAGTTGCAAGTCCTTCAAATAGGATTCTGTTGAAATTACAAGAAAAACTTCGCTTGAAATTAAAGGAAATAGTAATGGGGGGTATGATAGAGAAAGCAATGAATCTGGTGAGAGGGTGATTAATATATGAAGTTGTAGTGCTCAAAAAAATGATTATATAAGAATTTGCTCAAAGCCGCAGGAATTACATAAAAATATGATAAAGAACTGTTTTGATATACCATCGCGAAGCAAACTCGATGGACAAAAATATTTTATAGAGGTAGATCTTCATGAAAATTCCGCTATAGATGGTTCCAAGCCCGTTTGAGAAAGGGGGAGGGTCACTCACCGGGCTTAATCGTTCCACAATGATGGGACATTAAACGCCGAGAAATGCCAATAACTGTAAATACATCTACAGGTCTGCTACTAAATCCTAATTCCTTTGTGGGGACGTAATTGAGTGTGGGCGAGTCTTCATAATGAAATCGAAGTAACAACTATACCGTCAGAATAAAGGTGGGTGATGGACTAGTTCCCCATCCCTGGAAATCTTTACACTATTTTGAAACCCACAGAAGAGCCTCGGAATGGATTGGGCCATGACAATGACCTATCAAACGGAAAAAAGAATATGGCATTGGATCTTGAAATGGAGATAGCTCAATTACTCTGGCACTGTTAAGGAGCTTTTACAAGCCAGTAAATATAATTTAAAAATACTGGTAATCCAGAAACGGAAATGGACTAAAAATGATATTCAAGACATGAAATTGCACTGAATATTCAAAAGTGGGAAGCTTGCTGGGAAACGAGAATTCAGAGTGGTCTTTATTGTCGATAGCTAGTTCAAATCACATGTTATTGATTTTATGGCAGTCGATGACTGGTTGTATGCGATCCGTATAAAAGCGAAATTGTTCAAAATCTTTTTTATAAACGTACACGCTCTGACAAAAGAAAAGCTGGCACCCATCTTATCAGAAACATCAAGCATCGAGCTCTGAATGGGAGTGAAAGCGGCTATTACGACCGTGGCAGTACAGACAATTGGATAGCAAGCCCGACGCAAAAGAAATTATTGGTTCGATGATGGGTGCCAGAATGCGTAAGACGAAAAGAATCAGGTGTACAAGCGATACATAGGTAGGAAAACCAGGGCAAAGAGAACACTATGAACATCTCAGAAGAGTAGCGTATAAGATAATTTGAATTAAGAAAACGAAATACCATGACCACCATTTGAGAAGTATCTATGTAAGTCTAGCGAGCAACAACACAAGACAAGTATACAAAATAGTGAAAAGCCTGAACCGTGGTTATCAGCCCATGACTACGCTCTGCCGCGATGACATCGACAACAATCGCTCATGAAGACAGGATTAAGGAACAATGGCCATAAAATTTCAAGAACCTCTTAAATTCTCCGCACAGCTCCAGCTTATTGGACCCTATAGGTGTTTCCGGAGTGCTTCCATTAACCCCACCAATTCTGGATGAAGTTTTTTCCATCATCAAAGACCAAAAGAATAATAAAGACCCGGGCGTCGATGAGATTCCAGTGGAGATCATCAAATCTGATGGCAGCAGTGTTGATAAAGCTATTCACAAAGTCATTCAGCACATTTGGCAACATCAACAAATGTCGAAAGGGTGGATCGCATTAATCATATTCTCTATCTACATAAAAGGTGACAAGCTACAGTGCAAAAACTATAGAGGCTTATCTCTGCTTTGTATGACGTACAAAATATGTTCAAAGATCTTAGAAAATAAAATCAGACCATACGCTTACAGTATTAGTGCGGACTGTGAAGGTAATTCTAAAGAAGGTAGATCAACAAATGTCTCCAATTACTCACCGTCAAGCAGGTACTTTAGGTACTTCAGAAATGCTGGTTGTTTAACATAGATGTACACATGATTTTCATTGACTTGTAGCAAGCATACAATAGTATTGATTGTAACGTGCTGTACCAAATTATACTTTCCTTTGGTATCCAAAATAAATTATTTCGTCTTATCAAAATGAAAATTACATCGATAACCTCCCAAGCTTGCATCAGTAACTAACTCACCGCTGCCTTTGACGCAAAAATCGGAATGAAGCAGGGAAATGAATTGGCTTATTGCCATTCAATTCGGCTCTGAAGTACATCATAAGAAAGCAACCTGTCGATACACGAAGTATATGACTATACAAGCCGAGCCAAGTAGTAGCTTATGTGGATTATACCAATATGTTATTTGGTTATGGTCACTAAGAACTGCTAATTAAATTTTCCTTGAACTCGATAGTGAAGCCAAACTTGTAGGGCTACAAATTTATAAAAATAAAACAAAGCTCATGACGCTGTCGAGGAAAAATACTTCAAATACCCTAAATATCACACTTTGTGAATATAGTATCGTAAATGTGAGTAAATTTATGTATGTATTTAGGAGCCAAAATCACGAGAACCAGCAAAAGAAGAGACGAAATACACCGAAGAATACAGCTCGCAATTAAAATGTTTTATTCAGTTTTGAAAATCTTGAAGACTAGCTGTATACACAGAAAAAGAATGTTCCAAGTATACAAATCTGTGATAAAACTTGTGTTATGCTATGGGGTGAAACATGGACCCTAACCCAAGCATCCGCAAATATATTGAATGTTTTTGAGCAGCGGGTACTGTGGCAAATAATTGGAGCGAAGCTAGAGCTGTATGAAATTTTATATGAATCGGAGGTCTCAATGATTGTAAGACTATGGCTGGCCACATGAATCGTATGGATGAACAATGGATACCCAAAAAGTATTCGTTGGGATAACTGAAGGCCAGGACCATTGGGGAAACCGAGAATATGCTGGCCTGACTCGGTTGATGAAGACAGTTAATTGCTGCTTGGATTTAGAAATTGGAGGATGTGGTTAATGGACCAAGACAGTTGGGGGTGCTATCTGCTGGAAGCGAAGGCTCGAAAGGAGCTGTAATCCTTCGAAGAGAGAGAGAGAGAAAGAGAGGTCTTCGAGAGGGTTTTTGGCAATTTGAGTTAGATGAAGCATCATCTAAACTATGCATATATTAAGTACGCCAGTTAGTTGTTTTTCATTTTGACATTTGCCATTTGATATAAATATTACAACCAAAGAGTTCTAAAACATGAATAGCAGATGTTATGGTTCATTACCTGGTCTTCACATATGTGTGAATGACGTTTTCGTATACGGCTCCACTATTGATCACCACGATAAAGATTTGGAAAATTATGACACCAGTAATCGTAAAACAAAATGGCGGTCATTTGAAATAAGAATCATGCATAAAATTGTGTTATTTTACCCGATATTCAAAATTTAAGGTATATGCTATTAACACTTGATTGAATTTATTAATGAATAACGGAAGATGAGCAGCTTAAAAATAATACGTGAAAAAGTCATGAAGGTAGATCCAAGATTTTGGCTATACATTGGTTACGAGTAGGATATTCTGGTTGTAATACTTTCAATGGCAATAAGCGGTTGGTGGCAACTTTAACTATTGATTAGTAAAAATTATGATTTCAAAGTATCCAACTGAAGCATTTCACTTAATCTGAGTATATTAATCTATCTGGGCACTTTGCTGATTACTGCTCAGAGTCAGATTTAGCTGCAGTAGATTCTGTACAGTTTTGAAATTAAAAAAAAATGTTTTTCAGTTTGGCTTAATGAATTCTGCTTTGAGGATTACACGTTGCAATTTGGTAAATGAATTATAATATCAGCAGAAGAAGTGCAAATCTAGCTCAAACCCTCGTCAAAATATATACAGTAAACTAGGCAAAACATAACAATCATCCTTTTGAAAAATATATTTATTTTATTGGGTTATCGTCACACAACTCTCAAAATTTTGATTTTGGGAGGTCAGTTTGATAGTCAGTCTTATCTTCCCGAACTACTTAAACGTTAAAGATTCTCTTCATTCAACGAGTGCAAAAAATTATAATTCTTATTTTAATATAAGAAGCTTGTAGGTCTGTTCTATAAAAATTTTAAATTTATGCTTCTCTCTCAAAGAAAAATTAAAAATAGATTCACAAATAGGACAACAGGACCTCAGGATGTGAAATTCACTGCTAGCTTGTCGTTCATTTAAATCGTAAAAGGGGAAAAGAACCTCGAGTACTCTGCATCCGCGATAAAAAGCATTATTATGCTGTCCTGTTCTTATCGATGCTCCTATGGGCATGTATCAAAGATTTCATTTCAAAGCTTAGAACAATGCTGCTAATTGATTAAAGATGTCGTTTAAATAATCAGCGACGTAATACAAAGACAATAGTTTGCTACATGCTACGTGGCAACTTATTATTTTTCAAGGAAACATTATGAAAGGAAGTAATGAAAGACTATATTCTGGCTTATGAAGACCTCTGTAATACGTAAGTAGCTACATATAAACTTTGTTTAAACCTTTTTAAAAAAATTCTTTCAGATGAGAAAATGAATTTTTACGGAAGAAGATTATGTTGAAAAAGATGCTACGGTATTCTTATCAAACAAGTGGAAACAATTTTTTTACCTTAAGGATGCACAAAGAGAAAAACTGCAGTTAAACAACTTTAGTTGGTTCGTGTAATTTGTTTTCGTTAGAATTATTGAAATCATACATAATCATACGTGTAAATGTTCCTCATGTACATGATTTAGTTCAAGGTTAGAAAATGTACCTCAAGGCTCAATGAGAGAGCTTTTGATTGCTATCCGCAAAGGGTGGTTTCAATCCTAGTCTAAACCTCTGAGTAAGTATGAATTTAAATGAAAATACATATGCCCAAAATTAATTAAATGTTAAATCCTCTAAAAGAAATGTTCAAATCACGCATATTTATTCAATCGAACTAATTTAGGATTGTGTAAATGCAGTTTATATATATATATATATATATATATATATATATATATATATATATATATATATATATAAATATATATATATATATATATATATATATATATATATATAGATATATATATATATATATATATATATATATATATATATATATGTATATATATATATATATATATATATATATATATATATATATATATATATATTTATATATATATATATATATATATATATATATATATATATATATATATATATATATATATATATATATAGTGTTTTATTTGTAAAGAAGGTACATAATTGCACCTTCTATGCAAATAAAACAGAATACATATCCTGCACTTTGTTTTTGGCTAGTTGAGTTGCCTTGATAGATTATAGTATCTCCTGAATCCAGAAAAAGTCTCTTTGCGTTTCTGGTGAGAAGATTCATAATCTATTCACACAACCAAAAATCTTTGTAGCCAATGAGATTTGATTGTATATATCTCTGCTTAAAAGGCTAAAGTTATTCTCCAAACACACATTTCTTGCTTCTCATGAATTTATTTATCAAAACGAAACTTCTCAAAGTAGTTCAAAATGATTTAAGGCAAGTTTTTTTTCAATTTTGACGAATCAAGAATCATTTTCGTTACAAGTCTTAAAAAAATCTTTTGTAATAAATGCTAAGAATATATAAATGCAAATGCTAAGAATATATAATTTCACCCGTTATTGTGGAAAAAGCTCAACAACGAAATTATCACAGCAGTTCGGTAAGAAAATCAAGTATCTAACAATAAGGAGAAGGTAATGTTCAATTGGAACTATTAACCCGTATCAATAAAACAATTATAATTCATAAATTAAACCAACAATTGCTAACGACTTTTAAAACACAATTTCAATAAAATTGCAACTTTCATATATTTTACTACGACAATAAAAAAATGTAATTAATCACCATCAATCCTCAATATAGCAATCTTAAAAAATAAAAGCATCAGCAAATTCTCCACTACAGATTGCGTGACTGTCGACATACTGATCATGCAAATGTCTGAACATATGTAGATCAGAATAAACATGATCACTATAAATATTTTCGTCATAAAAATCACCGGGAGATATGTTAAACATTCTTCGTTAAGATATACCGCTCAAGAACAGGAAACTCGTTGCATTTCGTTAATTTTTTAAAGCATTTCAACTGTTCGTGGCTGCCCAGGTGCCGAGTAGGATTCAACAACATGTGTTTCAATGCATGTTTTTCGTCTGTCGACATAAGTTCTTACCAATCCTTAACAGTAATCGTAGGTAACCAATTGGATATTATATTTTACACGTAGCTGAAAGGAGTTACCATTTGATGGGATTACAGAAGTGATTAGGGAAAGGACCAAAGCAGTCGGGTAAGCCTCGAAAATCTACTTATGCAGTAATTTTTTGCACTCTCAAAGTTGTAAATGTAAAGAACGGCTTCAAAATCGGGAATCAGCATCCCTTTAAGTTCAAAGGAATAGAATTTCGTTGCAAGCAAATTCGTCTCAAATGCCTTACTCATGGTAACTCTTTAAGTGTTCATCTGAAATGAAGCATCGACAAACAGTGAAGGTTTTGTGAGGAGCATGCAAAACGCAACTACCCTTATGCTAATTTTCTCCTGTTTGAGCAGCCTTTTCCATGCCCATAAATCCAAGAACAAAGTGAGAGGCGATGATGAGTATTTAATTTATGATTAAACAGAATTGGATGATCGCATGTGATCCATGGATCAATAATGAACGTTACAACACAAACAATAATGCAAACTACTCATCGGCACATTAACCACACGGAGCGCATCCTGTGCGACTACCCAACAACGTCAATATAAATTTCGTCGACCTCCGTACGCTATCATGCATTGTGTGCCTGTGTCATGCACAAATCAATTAAAACCTATCGAAATCCTTCGATAAGCAATTCAAGTGCAGTCTATTTAATTTGGATTAGTCAAAGTAGGGCCTCGGCTAAACTGGCGATTTTGTATCTGCGGTAAACATTCATATCATGCTAACTGATGTGACGTGTGTATTTTATCTATTTGCTCGGCAATCAGAAGCTAAATCGAAGCTCATTCAAAAGACAGTTGATTGCCAATATCAAATTAAATTAGAAGTTTAATATTGGCAGATTACTGGCAAATGGACATATGGCTGATGGATTACATTTGTAAACAGCAGTTCCGTGGATTTTCCACGGTTCGCTATCTGGAAGCTTAACACTCATGCTGGATAAAGCGGAATACTGTTTCGATTTCAACGAAATCATTAATATATGTAATTAAATCAGATTCAATTCAGTGCGAGAGTAGTGTAGGTTATTTTATGTGGGCTTATGATTATCAAGGATATTCAGCTTAGCCTACTTATATTAAAACGAATGGAAATCCCACCCAAACCTCATGCTTTTAATAGATTTACTCTAATACTTACTTAATAAATTGCAAATACCGCTATAAAGCTTTAGAAGCATCAGTGGTTAAGAGTTCTGATGCAATCGATTAATTAGGGATACTAAATAGTAGCAATAACGCCATTTGTCTACATCGAGAAAAGATATAAATAGTTTCGAAAGTATGTTGATGATAACGAAAATAAGTTACGCTCATGTCAGAAGAGTTTGTACATAACTGACGATAAACACACCCATAGAATGATTTAACTCACATTCTTGCTGAAAAAGAAAAACTAGTGTTACTCCACTTTATCCGGCAACCTGTTCGTTGCAATATTCATGTTTTCTGAAAAATTGGAGAAGATCAAATCAAAAATGCAGTGCCTGTTTCGATAGAAAGCCCAAGTAGTAGAGAAATCGTGTGTGGTTGTTGTTAGCGCAGAAACTTTTGTAAATATAATTCAATTTTGTTGAAATTTATAGAACATAAGTCCCTCTGGTCTACAAACTTCAGAAATATAATACACCCCCATACTTGTTGAACCTTTTAAAATCATTTTTAACTGATAGGAAGTTCCAGGTCAAAGTAGGGGAAAGCATTTCCCCAGTAAAAAGTATATCTGCCGGTGTTCCGCAAGGCTCCTGCCTAAGCCCATCTCTATATAACATCTATACGTCTGACTTCCCTTCTTTACCAAACTGCCAAGTTGCAGCTTTCGCAGACGACATTTGCATATACAGTATAGGCGCAGATCCAACTTCCATTATTTCCAGCCTTGAAACGGCGTTAGAACTTACTTATCAATACTACCATAGATGGAAAATTAAAATAAATGTTGCAAAAACGAAGTCAATATACTTCACCAGGAAGCGTAAGCCTGCTCACCTACCCAAGCGACCAATAAATTTTTTAGGGCAAACTATTCCTTGGAGCGAGGTTCTTAAATATCTTGGACTTATATTCGATACAAAACTAACCTTCAAAAAACATATTGAGCATATTAGCTCCAAAGCGTTTAAGGCTGTACTTTCGCTTTACCCCCTTCTTAATCGTAATTCACGTCTCAACACCAGAAACAAAGTCCTCATCGTCAAAATGGCAAACCAACCGATCATCCTATACGGCTCACCTACCTGGATCCAATGTGCTAAATACCTAGTAACAAAGCTTCAGATCACCCAAAATAGATACCTGAAAATGGTACTTAATAAACCGTTTTACTTCTCTTCTGAAAAGCTACACAGCCTTGCTGGCGTTAGTCCAATTCGTAAGCTCGCTGCATCGCGCCGTGACAAATAAATCGCGAAAGCAAAAGACTCGCCCAATCCGCTAATACATGCCCTGGCGAATTGAAAATCAGCAGTTGCTACCACCTATCTTTTGGCCGTAACCTAGCCTCATAGATTTTAGCTAGTTATAAGTAGAAAGTTAAGTTATGTTAAGCTAGTATAAGTTAAGTAGAGGTTTTTGCCTAAATTTTCCATTAGCTAATTGTAATAATCACATAGAAATACGATAATATGCATAGTTTTAAGTAATGTTCAAACGATGGTGAAATGACTTTGTCAGAACACCTACTATATTATAAGGCCTCTGTACCGCATACATTCTAATAAAGAAAATTATATATATAATTCAGTTTAATGGGACTAATACAACTGGCAAAAATGTTAATCTTACAAGTCCTACTATTATTGGCAATGCTCATGATTTCAATCTTTAAGTTATCCATTACTTGATCTATTCACATGATTTTTCACCAATAAATTAATTTTCAGCCATTTCTCAATAAATTTAATCAAGTATACTAATAGCGTGCACTATAAATTTTGAGGTTAGCGGAAAATAACACGAATTTCTTTAATCTCTCTCTCATTTAAAATGGTATCTGTCGTTGAACAAATTTCGAAAGATATTCATGAAACATATCATCATCAATTGGAACCGCATATTGTTTCATAGCCATATATTATTGTCGTTGTATTAAAAGAAGCACTATAACTTCGCTAATTTTCAGAGTGGAATAACCTGCGTCTGCGTATTAAATTTCATTGAATTTAAGGAGGGTACTCTTACGGTTTTAAACAAGACAATGTAAAATTGATAATCATACTATTATTAACTAATTTCAACTTCTAACATATTTTTTGTTGTTGTACTCGCAAAGTTCTACTTGACGATTTTTCTCAGATTTTCGGCCCCCTCAATACAGATGAGATAAGTTTAAGACTTGTTCTGAAAAGATTTCATTGAAACCTTTCATATGATATCTCACTTGACAACTTTTAGAGAAAAAAGCAATATTTAAGAGTCACCCCTTGTATGCGGAGGCCTGTAATAAACGTAAGCAGTCAAGCAGCCCAGTGGTGATCAGGAGTGGCTGCTTTTGAAGAGAGAAGATGGTCTCCCCGTCGAAACTTCTTAATTTGTTGTTTTACAAGATTAAAGCTAACTACATTCTTCAAGTTTCCATTCTTTAGGCAGAGATGAGTTGTTCACTTCAGCCACTTTAACATCAATACGTTTGACATTCCCCTTGTAATGCAACGACCTTCTTCGGAGAAAATAACGGTTGCTTTTTGTACAATACTTGCGTTTGTCTCAAGCCTCCAGGTCCATTAACTTTAATGAGACAAACAATATGAATTAATGTAGAGTAGCTTAATTGACACATAATAAAAAATTTCCAAAGATAATAAAAGTTGATTGGTGCGTCTCGTAGAGTAAAGTACGCGTGATAAATATCTTGTAGTGAAGCTTCGTGGCCCGACAAGAACCCGCCTCATATAGCAAACAGCTAGTCGATAAGCATGCGTATGCGGTTGTTAAGCAACGGTAGTCAGCTGAGCTCGGTCTTGTTTATAGCTCGCTGAAACTTGCGCCAGGCAATTGGCTCCCGTGTCCTACACGGTTTTTTAGAAGAAAAAACAATTTTATTACAGGCCCCCCTCAAAAAACTCTTAAGATGTTTTCATCCCAAATAGTTTCAAGGGCACATAAATAATACCACTAAGTTTAAACCAACACGATCGATCCAATACTCTACTTAGTATTGTTATGCCGCGGTATTCACCTGAATCGCCGATCATGACTGCGGCAGGGGGCTCTCACTCCATGGGCGACATCCTGGGCTGACTTGTCACAGTCAATTCATGTTCCTTAGGGAGGACAATTCCACCCAATTCGAACGACATTACAAATACGCATTCGCACTATGGGGAAAAGAATAAATGAGGAGAATCATTATGAGAAAAGAAACAATATATTATGTTATAATAAGTAACTCCATAGTAAATGGTCTCAAGCCCATTTGGGAAAGGGGAAGGATCCCCTTTTTTCCAAAACATACAGCTTCTATGATTAATCATCCTTAGCTCCATAGTAGTAAATAGTGTCAGTGTCGTATATTGGGCTTACGGCTTCCCGAATTGATGGGACATTAAATGCCGAGTAATACCAATATCTGTAAATACACTTAATGCTCTGCTACCATATCCTACCTGCACCTCCTTTATGGGGACGTAAGACGGTGCAGGTGAGTCTTCCACGCTTGATAATGGAATCGAAAGTAATAACTATGCCCCGGAATGGAGGTTGAGCGGCAGGCCATCCCTGCGTCTCTGGGAAACCCTACATTTTTTTTGAAACATGCAACAGAGCCTGGAAATGGATTGAACCATCAGCAACCGAAAAAAGGATTAAGGCATTGGATCTTGGAGTGTCACATAACTCAATCAACCCTGGTGCTGTTAAGTAGCTTTTACAACAAGCCGGTCAATATAAATTTAACACACTGGGAATCCAGGAATCAAACTGGCTTGAAAGTGATATTCAAATCACACGTTATTGGTTTTAAGGCAGTAAATGAACGAATATATCTGATCCGTGTCAAAGCAAAATTTTTCAAAATTTGGCTGATAAACGTATGCACTCCAACCAAAGGAAATGCAAAGAAACGAAGGAAAACTTGTACAATCACCTGGAAACACTAGTGGACTCATTGCCTGAAAACGATACAAAAATAGTTCGGGGTGGTTTCATCGCTAAGGATGGTAATGAGCTATATCATTGGGGAACAACTGTAGGATATAGCCTTCACGAGAAAACAAATGACAACAGCCAACGCCTTTTCATGTCACGGAAATCTAGTCATATATTCAACTTGCTTCCCACATTGACGCATACATAAAATAACCTGGGTATCTCTGCAAGGCAGCACTCAAAACCAAATTGACTATATTCTGATCCAACAACGTTGGGCCTCGAGCATACTTGAGATACCAATTTTAGCTCGGATAATTACTTGATCCAAATAACTCGCTGATGTCGCGAAAGTCAGCCCTCTACAGAAAGACTCTCGACAACCAGCCACTGAAAACAAAACGAGCTATTGGCGGAAGTGAAAGCGGTAATTAAGACCGTGGTAGAACAAACGATCGAACATCAACCTCGGCGCAAAAGAAATGATTGGTTCGATGTTGAGTGTCGAAATGCGTTAAATAAAAAGACAAACAAGTTGGGTAGACAGAACTACGGTCATGCCAGAAGGGTTTTCTCCTTAACCTGCAATATGCAGATATATAGAATGATTTAATTCAAGAAAAACTTTTATGACAAGCACAACAAATATATTATTCTTGCTTCAAAAAAATTCCATTTTAACCAGCCAACATTTTGTTCCAATATTACTAAAATCATTGACTGACCTGAATCTTAAAAGCATTTTTGCTATTCAAGTTATCTGAAACTTTTGAGAAGATCCAATCAAAGGTGTAAGATCTTGTTCGATGGGAAAAAATTCGTACATTCCCCTCCCCCTGCCTCCCATGGCACTGACACCCTACTCGACTACCAATAGTGAAAAAAAAATGTTGTGGGGCTACTTCCCTATATGGGGAGACCCCCTTTATAATCCTTTGAAAACTTTTATCACCCTTGACATTTCAAGAAGTCACCACTTTTGACCTTTTCACAAAGTTTCATAGCTATAGCTTCTATAGTTTCGGAGAGAAACTCCTCTAACCTACAGATGGACGGACCGATGGACACAGATATCGATTTCAATAGGGTTTTATATTGTAGTTCCAAACCTTAAAAACTGCCTAAATGGCTGATTTCATACAATTTAATGATACTTATACAGTTTTACTGAGGAAAATGTTAAATCCTACTATTATTAGCAAAGTTCAACGAATTTCAACCTCTAAGTTATTTGTTATTGGATGCATCTACATTTTTTTAAGGGCTTTGTGAAGGAAATTTTACAAAAACCTACTAGTTTGAAGTCTTGTCTGTCCGTTCGTCTGACCATCTGTCTGTCCGTCTATTCGTGTGTCACAAGAAATTTCTTCAGCAACTATATAAGCTACAAGGCTCAAACGTTTTGAAAAGGTCAAGTGTGGTAGTCTCTCAAAAGTTTAGGTTTTATCAAATATTTCAAAATACGTTGATAGTTGATACATATTTCAAACTGGCCTAGGTACTCTAATTTTCTTCCCAATTTCATCAAAGTTTAAGGAATAGTGTTTGACTTGAATATGTTCAATGAGTCGAGCATTCAGAAAATTATTTGACCAAGAACAAAATCGTGATTATTATGTACTTATGCAAGGAATTCTGCATCTGCAACGATATGGTTCTGTAGTAATACAGCGAATATTATTCCATAGTAATACAGGAAAATTCAAACCACTACAACTTCGCTAAATACTATTCAATCGTTTGGCAACTTTCAGGATATGTTAATCTCAATTAATTAATTAATAGCCATTTTTGTACCCAATTCTATTGAATCTAAGGGTAAGGTTACGCTTTCATTCAATAAAATGTAAAATTGATAAATTATACCATTACTAACAAAGTTTAGTCAATTTCGACTACTCAGGTATTTGTTTTTGTTGTACTCATAAAGGTCTACGCTCATGATTTTTCTCAGATTTTTCGGATGAAAAGTGTTCAATGCTCCCCACTGTACTGATAAGGGAACTTTAAGACTTGATTTGAAAAGATGAGGCCCCTGTTAAAACCCTCCGAAAAAATTTTTCACCTAAAAATTTTCAAGAAGTCATCACTTCTGACCTTTCCACAAAGTTTCACGGCTGTAGCTTCTATCATTTCCAGGAAAAGCATTTGTAACACACAGAAGGACGGACGGACAGAGGTAGTGATTTCAATAGGGTTTTGTATTTCAATACAAAACCCTCAAAAGAATCGGGCATGTAAATATTACTTATGAAGGAAAACCAGAACGAACAGAGAACACAATGAAAAACTCAGAACAGTAGCGAATAAGATCATTAGAATTAAGAGAAGAAAATACTCCGACAATAAACTGAGAAGCATCGATTTAAGTTTAGCGAGCAACAAAATTAGACAAGCATACTTCAGTTGAAATGAGGTTATCAGCCCAAAACCATGCTCTACCATGATGACATCGGCAACTTCATCGCTGATGAAAATAGGATTAAGGAAAGATGGGCGTCGTTTTTTAGAACCTACTATAGCCTCCACACAGCTTCAGAGCATTGTAGCCTATATATATTCCCAGAGAACTTCTATTGGCTCCACTAATTTTAGATGAAATTCGTTCTACCATTCACGCCGAAAAGAATAATAAAACGCCAGGCATCGATGAGACTCCAGTGAAGGTTAATAAATATGGTGGTGGAAGTGATCAAAATCATCTAGCACATTCGGTAACAAGAACATACGCCAAACGAGTGAAACCAATCAATTTTATTTCAAATCTACAAAAAAGGTGAGAAGCTACAGTGCAAAAACTATAGAGGCATATCACAGCTTCGTCAACGTACAAAATATTTTCAAGGATCTTATAAATTGAAACCAGATCATACACCAATAATATTATTGAAGAGTATGAAGGTGGTTTTAGAGCAGGTAGGTCAACAATAGATCAATCTTTTATAGTAAAGCAGGTTCTTGAAAAATGCTGGGAGTTCAACATAGATGTACACCAAACATTCGTTGTATTTAAGCAAGCATACGACAGTATTGATAGTAACGTACTGTACTATATAATGCTTTGCTTTGCCATTCCAGCAAACTAATCCATTTTACCAAAATGGCAATGACGTCGACAATCTACCAAGTCGGCATCAACACCCAACTCACCGATGCCTTTGACACAAACAAAACATAGGGACAACGACGGATGCAAGTTACATAGAGTATTGCCCAGGGATCTTTCCTTGGTCCAGACCTGTGGAGGATGTCTTACGATGGGCTGCTGAGACTGGAGATGCCAGATGAGTCACGCTTGATTGGCTACGCGTATGATGTTGTAGCTCTGGTCACTGGCCGCACCGTTAAAAAAGCGCAACTCAGGCTAGGTCTGCTAATGCACCGAATGAGAGACTAGATACTTGCTCGCGGGTTCAGTTTAGCAGTGGACATCTTGACAAAAAAGAGATTCCGTTGAGAAAGGATGATCAGCGTTAGTGACATACTAATCGAATTGAAGCCAGCGTTGAAGTACCTGGGGCTGCTGATCGACTCAAAGATAAGTTTTTCTGAGTAAATCTGGGCAACGGCTGAGAAGGCTTCTTCGGGAGTATTGGCTCTAAGTCTGCTTATGGCTAACGTTGAGGGTTCAGCCCATCAAGAAGACACCTCTTGATAAGTGCCATGGGGTCAGTGCTACTGTACCAAATAGAAATATGGGGCAACGTTTTCTGTAAGGCGATATACCGAAAACGCTAGGCATAGGTACAGAGAAGTGGAATACTGAGGATTGTGTCTTCATATCCAATAGTCTCTGATTTAGCGGTGAGAGTTATTGTAGGCGTAATACCTCTTGCCCTTCTTGCTAGAAAGCGCCGCGCTATTTACTTGCATCGAGGCGAGGATGCGAGGGGTATGGTTGTTCGCGAGGAGAGACAGCGATCACTCATCGATTGGCAGCAGTCTTGGGTGAATAACTCGAAGGGAAGGTGGTCTGCGCGCCTCATCCTGGATGTGAGATCGTGGCAAAATCAAAGACATGGTGAAACTGACTTCTATCTCACCCAGCTTTTGGGCGAGCATTGGTAAGTCAAGGTCCCTCGATTGTTGGTTTTGCCCAGTAGAGGAGGGCAATGCCTGCCACATATTTTTTGCGTGCACAAAATGGAGCAGGCTGCAAAGGTACCTCTACAGGGAGACAAGAGAGGTCACCTCGGATAATATAGTCGCGGTGATGCTCAAATCAATTGAAAATGGAACCAGGTGGCACATTATATTCGGGAGGTCCTTAAAAGATAAAAGGGACTCACAGCAACCGGAGGCATTGGAGCTGCAGGATCGCTTGTCTTGCGATTCTTCTTCCTTTTCACCTCCCTTAAGAAGAAAGATCCCCCAGCTTGAAGGCGCCCCAAGGCGTAACAAAACGAGACCTGGCCCGAGGTAATGTGTCAAACGGTTTCAGGCTGAGTTGACAGGGGAGGTACTTAGCAAGTAGCACAGTCACCTTCTTGTGAGCATGGGAGTCCCACACTCTGTGCGTAAGTGACATTCACCACCCAATTACAAAAAAAGGCTTGTTGTAAGCTCAATTTACTTCCCATATCTTGACTTGACCAACATCAAATATTATGAATGTACCTACATAAGTCATTATGCAGACCACTTCCTTTTACGGGCCAAATATTAATGCCACATCGCTGAACAATTTTTAAAGCTTGATAAATAATAAGTAAAACACTGATATAGGAGCTGCTGTCAATATAATTCAGGTATACATACCTCAAACAACTTTCTGTAGAGACGTGGGATACAACATTAAAGGCAGCGAGCACGACATAAAAATGCTCTGAATTCGATATTTTTAACACTTGCTGGATTCTACAACCGGACTACCACTCATTGGCTCCATTGGCGATTTTAAACAACGAGTACTCTGAAGGATATTTGGCATGGAGATGTGCAGTGAGCCTGGTAAAAAAAAGGTAAAAAAGATTTGTAACCAGCGAGAACAAGACAGGTACCCATCATTATTAAGATCAAAAAGTGCAACGGGCTGGTCAGAGAATATCAACAAAGGCACTAAGAGGATAGATTGATGTTAATCGATGGCGAAGAAAACCACAAACAAGTTGGGTAGACAGAGCTACCCTCATGTCTAAAGGGTTTTGTACTTAATCTACAATATGCGAATATATATTGTAGAATGACTTACTTACTCTTGAACTTTTATGACATGCACAAAAAATATATTCTTGCTATAAAAGAACTCCATTTTATCTTAAATGTATTTTTGTTATTCTTCTTATCTGAAAATTTAGAAGAATTCAAACGAAAGTGTAGTATCTGGTTAAATGGAAAGCCCATGTAGTAGAAAAATAGTATGTGATTGCAGTGATCGGAGAAAATTCAAATGGCTATAACTTCTGTAAATTTCATTCACATGTATAGAATAAAGGGATCTTTTAAAGAACTGCTTAAATGGCTGATCTCATCCAATCAATGATATTTATACAGTTTTACTGACGAAAAGCTAGATCCTTCTATTATTAGCAAAGTTCAACGAATTTTAACCTCTAAGTTATTTATTATTGGATGTACCTCCATATCTTTTAGGGCTCTGTCCGTCCGCCCGTCTGTTCGGCTGTCCGTCTGTTCGTGCGTCACAAGAAATTTCTTTAGAATCTATAGAAGCTAAAAAACTCACACTTTATGGAAAGGGCAGATGTGGTGGTCTTTTCATATTTCAAAAGTTTTTAAGGGAGGTCCCCCTCCAGAACGAAGTGGCCCTTAAACATTTTTTTCGTCAAATGTAGCCGAGTAGAGTATCAAATGAAAGGTCTTAGCACATTCAGAATCTGAAAAAAAGTCATTTTTATGTATTTGTCAAAAGCCTAAGACTTTTCGATTTTAATTTTGAATTTGCTGAAAGCAAATTTAAGTTTTATCAGTCTTAAAGAGTCAAATCGTATTTTCCCTAAGGCTTTACTCAGGCATTTCATTTATCCTAACTTTTCCTGGAACAATACCTACAGTCTTCCACAAAAGTCAAGGTACAGAGAATCGGTAACTGAAAATTGTATTACTGAATCAATATTTTTATTTGAAAACCAAAAGTTATGAAATGGTAATAATACGAGTTCTATTGAATTTAAGTTTTCATAAATTTAAAGGGATTCGGCAATAATGATCATTGAAGACAATAATTTTTTGTTGGCAATGTCTCTTTTCTACTCCACAAAAGTCTTGGTATAGTTGCAGAAAATGCCCTGTTATTTGTAAAAAGGGGCATCCCCCAAGTTCATATTATCAGAGTGAGTTAACAACCGTAGGCCGCTGTCTTTAATATCGCGTCCGTATTCGTGGTGTATCTTTTATTTAATAAAATTTTTTAAAAATGAGTCGAAATGAGTTGAGTATTAAGGAGCGTGAAATAATTATTAATCTGCATTCAAATCAGAGCAAATCATATTCTGAAATAGCTGAACTAGTGTTGCGAAGTCGGTCAACCATTCAAAAAGTGATAAATCGATTTAAGAAGGAAAATAGAGTGGAAAATGTGCCCCGAACAGGTCGTCCATCTAAACTAAGTGCAAAGGACAAGAGAAAAATTTCGGGAATGGTAAAACAAGATCCATTTCTAAGCTGTAGAAAAATCTGCGATGTTCTTGGAATTAATGATAAGAAGGAGGTTAGCGCAGAAACTGTGCGTAGAGCTGTCGTAGAAGCTGGATTTTCATCTCGTACGCCTAGAAGAAAACCTCTTGCAAGTTCCATAAACAAACAAAAAAGAATAACATTTGCAAAAGCATATATTGACAAACCAATAACGTTTTGGGATAATGTTTTATTTTCGGATGAGTCTAAATTTTGTATATTTGGTGCATATGGGCATAAGAGGGTCTGGCGAAAAGTAGGAGAAGCATTTAATCCCAAGAACACTATTAAAACAGTAAAACATGGAGGCGGTGGTGTTATGGTTTGGGGTTGCATGGCTGCTGCTGGAGTTGGAAATCTGACATTCATCGAAAAAACCTATGGATCAGAACTCTTATTTAGAGATCCTACGAAACAACATGAAACAAAGTGCAGCCAAATTAGGTATGCGAGAAGATTTCTTGTTTCAACAGGACGATGACCCTAAGCACACTGCGCATAAAGTTCGAATGTGGCTATTGTACAATACTCGCATGCTTGCTACACCGCCTCGAAGCCCTGATTTGAACCCTATAGAGCATCTTTGGAATGAGCTTGAGACAAAAATCCGAAAAAGAGTGATATCAAGCAAGGCGCAGCTTAAGGATGTTATATTGGAGGAGTGGGCCAGAATCAGCAGCGAATTTACTAAAAAATTGGTATATTCTATGCTTAAAAGACTGGAGTCAGTAATTCAGATGAAAGGATATCCGACAAAATATTAAGAAAAGTATAATTCAAATAACTATGCAAGACTATAATTACAATTTGTATCATTTTTCTTTAGGTGTACCATGACTTTTGTGGACTTCATTCATTGACTTTCCAACACATCATATGTAATAATATATTAATACGACAGAATTTTCGTTTTGTTTTACATGAATTTAAAGTGTAATGATTATAGTTGAAGTAATACCAAAAAAAAATTTTATCACTATAGGTTTTTTAAATAAAAATATCAAACAATTTTCATGATATTTATCACTGTACCTTGACTTTTGTGGAAGACTGTAGGACCCCGAAAGCGGAAGAAGCAATGCGTCAATTATTAGATATTATTCATAACTTTATGTATGTAGGTAGACAAACGTAAAAATCCCCGTGTTTTATTGGAACTCTAGACGTTAAATTTGAAAAGTAGTCTCATGTTCAAAGTTCTTTTGATTTTGCAGAAAAAAACAAAAAAAGAAAGATAAAACCCCGCAATAAATTTCCGGAACGACCTCGAGTCTTAAATCAACGAGCCACCCAATTGTGCGCATATGTGACATAGCTCATGTGTGCACACAATCAGGTGAGTTCTATGGAAGAATTATAAAATGCCGACAAAAAGCGTTTGTCTACCTAACGCAAACAACAATAAACACAAATACCACATAGTATAATAAACGTAAACAATTATTAGCTATTTTTGTGTTGAGCGTACCGAAAAGGCAACCATAGCGCTCCACAATTAATCGTTCGCTAAGCAGTTTCGAGGACCGTACACTCATTTAGTGAAACAGGCAACACCTTGATAATCCCGTGCTGGTCATCAATCAAAAGATACCGCAGCAAGTGCCTTTGCTCTCTTTACAGAAACACCTTCATAAAGATAAAATTTCCAGTAATTACACGCTTTCTGTTGTTTCATTTTAACACTTTGCATTGTTCGTCATGCCGTTGAAAAATCACAAACGACATCAAATCCCGGCACACACTCGTCAAACGGCAAAAACGTGTGCCTTACCAGAAGACGGAGATGGTGCGCGAGCTTTAACGCACTTGACTGTGCTTCAAGTGTTAAAAGGCTGAATGGGATAATCTGTTTACGATTCAAAGATAGGCTTAAGCGCCATAATTTAGAAACAATGATCCAGCACTTGAAAGCTCATCATGCAAATGTGCGATAATAATTCGGGAAAATTATAATTTCGTGCCGGATGGTCTAATTATCTGAATGACACTGGTCTCAAGGAGCGGCGATGTTTACTTTGTCGTAGAACAAGGACTGAGGCAGAGGTATGGAACCTAGAGTCCTTGAATATGTCTGCAAAATTGTTTCGAATCTTATGGCCATTAGAAATATTAAAATCACTTTACTATTCTATAGTACATTTTTTCTGTAAACAAACCAAATGAATGTGATCAATAGGAAATCGAAAATTCACCCAAATTATCTAAACTAGAGACTGGTAAACATTCCCATCTACTGTCTACGCTACACTGGGACCAACTTATCAACCAGTTGCCAGCACACTGTAATCTTACATACTCAACATTTGGTGATGAAATTATAAATAGTAAAAGCAACACAGTTGCAAGCTGCTAGAACTGGGCCCATGGGAAAGCTGAAAACTCCCCTCGAGTTGATATGAACGAAATCGGATCCTCGGATCCCACAAGCCTACTAATTGGTCTGCTGCTGTTTCTACTGCCACTTTGCCTATCATGTGTTACTTTCTGAACACTTAACAGATCCCATCTCGTCGCGCTGATGCTGATGGCGCTTATCTAAAGTAGTGAAAGAAATTAAGAGCAATTAGTTTTGGGGCGTTTGTTTATTAATGTCGATATTTTAACTATGGGAAAATAGACGGAGCCTCTCAATAAGTGATAAAATCCGATAACAATCCGCTGAAAAGGAGTACGCTGCTATATTGGTAGCCTGTTTGAAATTTATTTGATGATGGAATTGAATAATTACGATTGAAAGGGAACGGGAATGCATTTATCTACGATCCTTAAAAGTGGTATGTTGAGTGTATATCCTGAACATCAGTGTATGGAACTTTTTCCGATTCTCACATAACATAGCAAAAATAATCGTAGCATAAATGGCATTTGTATCTAAAAATGATTTTACACATAAAGCCTCGGAGGAGCGATATGGGAACGTCCAATTTCAAGCCAGTTTTATGAAAACCACGATTAATTTCAGCCTCAAAAGCTTCAATTGTTGCGTTTTCACGAAGCATCACACAAAATAATCGTAAAGTGTTAAATCGCATGATGTGGAAGGCGAGTTTGCAGGTCCATATTTCGAAATTAGCGTATGGCCCAATTTTGATTTCAATAAGTAGTTGCTGCGGCAGTTGTATGATCCGCAGCGATGACATGTAGGAACCGTATCACACTCAAATCGACTCCTTTCATATTATCAAACAAAAAAAAATTGATTCATTTCCATACGCAAAACCTGTGCTCATTTTTAGAGACATGCCGTCAGCGTTTATAATATGTCATACGTTGAATTTTTCCGGATAAAGTGAATTTTGTAGGAACTCTTCTAGATTTCTTTCACTTCTTAGTAGAAGTTTTGCTTCCTTAGTGCTGAACACAATTTCTCGTTTTGAATTTTCCCACATTGACAACAGATTTTAAAAGTCAATTTATGCATATAGTTTGGTAGCATTGCCCAAGAATAGATCTATTTATAATAATTTGTTACAGTGTGCTGATAAAATTTGTCAATCTTTTAGCGTATTATGCCAACTTTTTCAATAACAAACGCTTTAGAAAGCTCAAGAAATCTTTTAAAAATAAACAATAGTATGTTTACGTACTACTTTAAAACCGGGCAAATTAATTGAAGCGGCTTACATTAGAATCTTCTCTAAAAAAACATTAAATTTAAATTTAAGGGTAGCCTCACTTCCAGGTTAATTCGGAAAATATGGTTAGTTTCTACAATACTTAAACCATCTTAAGTTATAAATTATCATGCGAAAATGTTGTTTCTTTTATTTTAGACGTTTTTGAAAAAGTTTTCTATATCTTAATTTGAAGTATTTTATCTGTTAGTGTTGGAAATAACAAAGTCAAGAGTTTTTGGCAATTATGATTATTAAATTGATTTTATAATCAAATTTAAATTTAAATGCATTGAGTGACTCAAGAAGGTAATAAACATAAGCTAGGGAATTTAAACATTAAGACCCTTATTATTTCGCCAACCATGAAGACGTTTTCCTTCCGGGTAAGTCGAATTCAACGCTGGTGCCGACATGAATCATTATATTTTGATGGACATAGCACAACCATCGAGAGGAAATCTTTCATTTCTTACAATCAAATAGATATGGGTAAAGTCGAAATTTTTTTATTCAGTTTTGATGATCTTGAAGACCAACTACATACACAGGAAAACAAAGCTCCAAGTATACAAATTTGTTATAAGACCAGTGCTATGCTATGAATGTGAAATATGGACCCCAACCCAAATATCCGCAAACATATTGAACACCTTGGCAAGACGGGTTCTGGGGCAAATAATTGTCTAGAACCAAGCTAGACGGGAACCGATGGTGAATTTGGTACACCCATGAGCTGTTGTTCCGCACGTAAAGGCGGATGATACTAGTGGGGCTTCTCAGTGCCAAGGTGCTCATCAAAAATGGGTGTGAGGTGCTATTTGCTCCCTATGAAGCTCCGTGTGTCGTCGAGTGAGACTACGACTCGCTAAGACCCAACTTCCTGCTTCTTTTGCTGGGTCGCAGATCAACTAAAGAGAAAAAAAGAGGAAAGAGTGACGTTTTTCACCGCCTATGTGTTTCTTACACGACAGGTAACGGAATGAAGATATAAATGATCAATATCTACCTATACTCCAAAACTTCACTCACCCAAAGCTTTCGCACTTTTCGAACACTGAAATACAGTACTCCTAAAATACAGAGCTAACTCATCTACTTCCTCGCACCCGGGCCGGGTTCACAGCACTCTGTCAGATTAACGATTCCGGTTCGAATTCCGGGAAATGCATCTTTCAAATCTGCTAGGTCTTTTTATCACTCCGATTCCCTTTGCTAAGGTTCAGGTACAATCCCGATCGTGTCGCTACGAAAGTTGTTCCGGGAGATCCACTATCGTTGTGGTCCAACAACCAAAAGAGCTCGGACATTTCACCCAGCTTCCACTTCACCTCCGTAGTAGCCGCCGTCTCTCGGGCGGTTGAACTTTCTTCGTGTTAAGTAACACGTGCGTTCTAACAGTGGCCTCTGAAGTGGCACCATTTTCGTTCACAAGTCGCAATCAGCATCCGGCTTGGTTGACATGGTGTTGAAATCATTGCGTTGGTAATGCAGCTAACTTCCAGCTGTCAGCAGTGACAATTTGTTTTGTTTATTCGTAGTGGGATATTTGCGGGTACAAGTTGGTTTTACTGAGGTTGTGATTGTTGTGCTTGCCATCGTTGTTGCAGAGTGTTATTGGATGTCATTGGTAAGAACGAAGATTGATTTTAGTCAATCTGAGCATACTGTTGAATTCCTCTTGTTGCGACGTTGCACACTAAAATATGTTGAATGTCCTTCATGAGTGTGTTTCGCGTGGGCGGTGGTGATTGTTGCGCTGTAGCTTCTGTTGGCGATGCTTCCGCTAGCTCTTAGGTGTTGGTACCAGGAATTGGATTATTGGGTTAAGTTCTGAACTACATTTTCAACGGATCCGTCAACAGGAACCGCACTTGAAACCATTAGTGTCTGGACTTGTGGTTGTGATGATTTCATCAGAATTTCGGTCTCAACGATTGGAAGATTGCGGAGGCTGTAATGGGTTGACCACTTGAACTATATGAATGAACAATGGATGCCCAAAAATATATTAGTTGGGAGAACTGAAGGTCGGAGGCCAGTGGAGAAAGCGAAGAAACGCTGGTCTGGGTCGGTCGAGGAAGAAAGTTTATTTATTTGTTCCACCCAACAGACTCAATAACCCAATAACACAATGGAACGCAAATAATAAATACAGCAATTTTTAAATGAAAAAGAATAATAAAGTGACGATGATTGTAAGTTAAACTAGTAATAAGGTTCTTAGTTTTTTCTTAAATGCTATGAAAGAAGAGGGGAAAGGACCAAGCTCGAGATTATTATGATTTCGTACGATTCTTAAAATTGGTAAATGAAAATATAAATCAGCTCTAGCATATGGGATAATGAAATAAGAGTTGATCCGAGATGAACGAGATGTTCATCCAAAACGCAGCTCAGAAGAATATTTAACGGGTTTTGATGGTAGCAGAGTTTATATAAAAAACATTGGTTCGTCGGGATATTAGAGATGGAAGAGATAGGAAGGATAAATGACTATCATAGGGTTGATACACCAAGCTAAACTAAGGAAAAGAAAACGCGTAAACTTTCATTGGACAGTTTCTGAAAAAGACATGAGATAGGAATATGAGGGGCCAGATAACAGAACAGTATTCAAGCAAAGGGTGAACAAGACAAACAAATAGGCGAATAGAAGAAGAGACACTACTGAATTTACGTACTTGCCTAAGGATGAATCCGGAAACTCTAGACAGCTTAGTAATTACATTAAAAATATGTGCATCAAATTTGAGTTTTGGATCAAAAGTTGCTCCAAGGTCTTTATGACTGAACATTTCAGAGAGCAAAGTATCATTTAATACATAATTAAAATTAATAGGAGAGTCCTTGAGAGAAAAAGTTATTTTATGACATTTAGTAATGTTAAGACATAAATAGTTTGAAGTACACCATTTATATGTATGTATATATATAAATGAAATTTGCTTCTGCTTTAGTTAAAAGAAAATGCCAAAAGATATAAGGGAGTTTTTGTTTAATCTAAGATATAAAGGGAAGATGGAAGTTGACGGCATAGACTTGTACGGCATATTTGGCAGAGCAACCGCTGCAATTGATTCGTCACTTTTCCTTGATGTATTGAAGTGATTGATAAGTCAATATTATGCCAGGAGCGTAAACCAGAATTTACGTAATTGCACAAAAACAATCGCGAATATTCTTTGAAAATTGTGACGGAAGTATATACTCATGTATCGTTATGCAATACTGCTCAAGAGAAGGCATCCAAGAATTTTACTATATGCTTCAATTTAAGCGCAAAACAGATTTTGTCGCCGGAAAACACAGTAAAATTTGTAATTTTTTTATAGTTTAATAATGTTTATCCATTACCAAATGTTTACGTTATGTTGATTTTTCATGTATTTAATGTTATATTCATCCGCGGGCCATTTCTCTTTTTTCTTAAACAGCCGTCGGGGCTTGCTTTGTTGTGTGAGCAGATGTGTTTCGACTCCTTTGAGTCAATTTAGCGTCTAAAGGATGTGTGAAGGCAATGACTTTTTACAGTCGTAGGATGGGCTAAGCAGGTAGTACTATATTAGGTCAGGTGCTAAAATTAGGTCAGGTATTAAACTAGCTCAGATGCTAAATTCGGTCAGGTAAAGGGATATTACGTTTTTGTTTTTTGAATTGCTGGATGTCTGTTTGCTCTGTTTCAACTCGTTTCCGTTTTTGTCTAAGAATGTGGTCTACTACAGAGAAAATCGCGTCGAAATTTGTAACAAGTTGTTCGTTGAAAATGTTACCGTCATTTTCTAAGTTTATATATTTCCAGCCTTTCTACGATGTCAAGTCTCGGTTTTTATGAATACAAGGACAACAAATACCTAAGAAGACAAAATTTAATCAACTTTGTTAATAACAGTACATTCTGTAAATTTTACGTTGTTGGCTATAAAATCAAAGGAAGACTCTTAAGCTTGCCAAAAAGTAGTTGTAGTTGCATTTTCTAGTAATGAATGTACCTGTTCTGAAAATTTCAAGTGCATTGAACAATAAGCAGCTAAGTTACAGCCAGCTGAATATTCAACAATTACAACAGTAACACGTGGTACTGAGGGCCTACACCTTACAATCTGATCTAGATACTACAGATATGTGGGAATTTTGATGAAAAATTAAGGAATGGTTTGAAATATTAGAATGTTATCATTCTTTTTCTTCTTCGTAGTGCTACAGCCGCTCTTGGGCCTTCGCTTCCTGTAAATAGCGCCTCCAACTCTCTTGGTCTCTTGACCGCGTCCTCCAATTTCTAAATCGAAGAAGCGATGAACTGTCTTCGTCGACCGAGTCAAACCAGCGTTGCCTCGATTTTCCCACTGGTCTCCGGCCTTCAGTTCTCCCAATGAATACCTATTTGGGTATCCGTTGTTTGTCCATACGATTCATGTGTCCAACCCATTGCAGCTTCCGCAGTCTGACAATCGTTGAGAACTGTTATCATAATTACTCAAAAAGAAGGTTTACATGCTGGTAGCGAAACGGCGGCGATTTAAATACATAATAATCATGACTTAGTCTTCCAAGTTCAATTTTTGAAACCTACGTATGAATCAGTTGTGATATTCAGATGATGTTCGAGTAACTAATTATTTTACAAGATCGTTCTCGCAGTACTCTGCTTCTACTTTGAGTTGTATTCCATTTTCCTTATAAAATCTATATAATCACCTTCAAGCGAGCTTTAATCAAATCCATATCCACTTTTTCACTAATACTTTAAATTCTTGTAAATTTACAATATCAGCAGACTTCAAAGAATATACGCACTACCGATAAATGGCCTTGATTACCCATTACAAGTAAACTTTAATGATTATTTACTCGTATTGCTCATATTTTCGGGCCATATGAATTGAAATAAACAGTCCTAAGGACACGTAAACCAATAAGGCCATGTTTGGTTAAGTTTTAGGCCCCGAACATATTTTTCATATTTGAATGCACATGTTTTTTGTTTTGCGCCGTGTGTAGGCTTTGGCAGTTTTTTGCGTATGTTCCTTGTCGGGAAAAGCAAATGATATACTTTTATGCCGATTGTGGGCGAAGTTGATGCCAATATCATCCATAAATCTCAACTGATCTGATTGTGTGGCCAATTTTAGACCAATTTAGTTTTGGACCAAGTATAAATCATAAATAGGCGCCATTTGGGCAGTATTTGAGTCCTGATTTTTTTTATTCGGGACCCTATAGACAGATAATAATTAATAAATCAGTAAAGATAGGTTTCAAAATGGGTTCATTTTTGGCATACAATTTTGGAGTCCCATCTTGACGTAGGCTCAAGTTTACAATTAGAAGATCGATTACACCCTCGATCTGGGAAGGTTTAGTCAAAATGCTGTTCAGGCCTGAGGCAAACGAAGAAACTAAGAGAGCAGATGCTGAAGATGTTTAGGGAAAAGAAGAAAAATAAAAACTGAAAAGATTAAATTTGGCCTGATTATCAATAGTTCGTTTTTCATAGGAACTTAAGAATTTCATATATGATACGAACGAACGAACTATATAAAAATACAGGGTTTTCCAATAAGAGATGTTATTTTGAATAGCCCGCTATTTTAGTAGATTTCACTTTTGAAGCTGTCAATTTTCAACATATGACAAGTAGAAACTACGCCATTGATAAAAATGGAACAATATAACAACAAATTGAAATTATTAAAATTCACTATGAAAATTTGGCAGAGACGGTTCGTAAAACTCGAACATTTTGGGTCGTCGTGAAGCACCTTGTCGGACCGCAATACAGAAATCGGTGGAAAAATTCGAGCTGTTGGGACAATTTAGTGATGTGCATGTCACTCAAGAAAGCCGAGAATATTGCAGCTGCAGCCGGAAGTGTTGAAGAAAACCCAGGTTTGTCCATTCCTCGTCGGTCTTTCGAATTAGGCATTCCACAAAGGGCTCTTAAGGCTTATAAAGTTCAGTTAACTCAAGAACTCAAGCCAGTCGATCATCAACAACGTCGTGTCTTTGCTGATTGGGTCCTTGAAATGCATGAAAATGATCCGGAATTACATCGATAAATCATCTTGAGTGATGAGGCCCATTTCCACCTTGGTGGCTTCAAAAGCTAAATTGTCGCATCTGGGGCTCAAAAAACCCAAGAATTTTTGTTGAAAAGCCTATTTATCCGCAACGTGTGACTGTTTGGTGCGGTTTATGGTCCGACGGAGTCATTGGACCTTACTTTTTCGAAAATGAAGCTGGAGCAACAGTTACGGTGAATGGGTTGCGCTATCGAGAAATGATTAACAATTTTTTATAGCCAGAATTGGATGGTATTGATCTGAAAAACGTTTACTTTCAACAAGATGGCGCTACGTGCCACACAAGCAACGAAACCATTGATCTTTTATGGGAAAAGTTTCCGGACCGTGTTATCTCTCGAAGAAGTGATCACAATTGGCCACCGAGATCTTGTGATTTAACACCTTGCGACTTCTTCCTTTGGGGTCATGTGAAAGAGAAGGTCTACACCGAAAGCCCAGCCTCGATTCAAGACCTAAAAGATGGAATTTGTGAGGCTATCGAGGACATAGGGCAGCCACTTTGCGATTTGGTTATGGAAAATTTCATGAAAAGGATATGGTCCTGTAAGCGTGGTCGTGGTGATCATTTGCCTGATGTTATTTATCACTATTAACGGCATCCCTTTCTCTTTATAATGAAATAGGCATCCGATCATTAATATAAAAAAATGTCATTTTTCTTTTAATATCAAAATAACACCTCTGTAATGATGCGTTGCTATCCAAGTGGACCGTAATCAGCTTGCTTTCATCATCAAATTGACCAGAGGTAATGCGGTTTCTTTATTTTTGCTATGTGTTATTTGGTATGTTATTTTATAAAGTACAGAGCTTAATTGTGCCAGTAAGATCTCATTTTTCTGGTCAGATAGATCCTGGTAGAATAAATGAAGTTTATTGTTCAAATTACAGTAACGGTGATCATTTAATCCTTTGACAGCACTCTGGAAAACGGTATGACATTTTGAAGAGGTTTACTCTCGTCAAATTTAACAAGTATACGAGTACACATATACTGTCAGATTGAATGATAATTTTTCGCTTGGTATGCTGGGGAATTATACAAGAAATAAAATCAAGTTTGGAAATGATGTATAATTTGATATTGCCTACAATTGTACTTATCAACTGCCCCATAATGAGAAGAAGTAATGTGTTGGTTAAACTTCATGACAAAATCAGGCAATATACCTTTGCCCCAATTCCATTTAATTTGAATCAAATTAGCACTCTTCCAACTAATCTCATGTAAATAGTTTAAGGAAGCAGATTGTAGTATTACGAGTACGCGCATTGTCAAGAGCAGCACCATTAGGTATTTGAATCTTCTTATTTCATTTTTTTGTGTAAGGTTTTGAACAATTTGATTTGTACTTTTCTCGTGTTTTTATGAAAACATAAGTAAAAGGATTCAAAATGGTAAACTTTATTGTAAAAGATATGCGTGACTATTCGGTCGACACATCCTTACTAAATTCTTCTTCTCGGAAACGATAAAACACGTGCTTCTGCTATGTTAACATGTACAAATACGTGTTTCCAAAAAGTCGAATGATTTTCTTTGGTAACAAAGTTCATTACCATTAAATACTATCATCATCATATGGCTTAGATATAGATGTATTGTACTCGTATTTCGAGCAACAAATCTTCCCACCGAATGAAATAATATGTTAGTAAAAATATTCTTGATTTCGTCTAAACTGAATATGTATTGTATTTGGCCTTACATATGTATTGTGTATTTGCTTGAAACACTTTTAGATTAGACCAACTTAATCAATTAGTTAAGTGAACTCAAAACCATCAACTTCACACATCAATTGAGCCAATATACCCGTATGGGTAATATGCGGTGGAATTAGCTCAACATATTTCCAATTGACTCAAGCTACAATTATTTAAGGGCACACAATGTCCGTTGCTATTTTTACATGAGGCGATAAAAACTACTGGATAGTAAAATATTGCACATAGGTAACTGCATAGTGGAAGATATGAAGAATGAATGGTAGTGAAGGTTTGATGCATTAGCTAAAACCAAATTTTCACTTATTAATTATCAAAGTAACATACATACATACATACGAATACTTAATTAAAGTCTATCGTTCAATGAACTGAACCCAAGATGACGACATTAAAATGAAATTGGAATCAAAACCATGTATTCGCTTTAGCGATTTTATGCCAGCTCCAATCAATAACTAATAAATTTTATTCATGGCATGTTGCCTCCATTCATTGAGAATACCCAACTTCGATAGCTTGCTCCTTTGTACAGATTTTCATACATTAACGGCTACAAACATTATTTGAAGGTGTCGGCCAATTATGATAAGTGACTTGGAATTCATGTCCAGCACAGCCCCGTTCATTAAGCAACGTGTTGGTAATCAGGAAATTCATGCCTGCCGAGAAATACTTACCTATTTGCATGAGAGTACCTCTCACCAACATTGAGGTGTGCCTCCTCGCAGCAGGAGTCCTAATGTCACATTGACATTAATTCAATAAACTTATTGAAATACCGCAACAAGATACGAAGTCATAATGTCAAAAGGTTGAATATATGTATGGAAAATTGAATACCATTAGCGTTGTTAGGTGAAGAAAGTGTGAATGAATTAATGTACTGAAGTAGCGGTGGTATCATAAGTGAACTAACAACTTGCATTCGCGTGGATTGCACATGTACTCCAAGGAGGAACATTTTATTCAAAATGACTATAAAAATCGTCAATGCAGAGTAGTTAGGCATGAAGCTACATAAAAAGCATTAAGTTTAATCTTTCTGTTTTTTAATTACGAGGAAATTTCACAATTGATTCAATAGCCTTAGACTTAATAAAGCGAATTCTATAAAGACTCATAAAACTAAGGGACTTTCACATGGAAAATTATTTACTTATATTATTTTGCCAGAACTTAGCCGATACCATTCAGGCTACAAATAAATTTTTTCAACCCTTCAAAAGGGAATTGATACGAATAAATGATGAACTTAAATAAATTTTACTTTGCAAACCCTGTTAAATCGAAAATTATCCCCTACTTATAGCTAAAATCTTCCACTAATTATGGTACTCCATTCAATTAGCCTGAAACTAAAATCTAAGAAGAAAAAACTAGACTGAGGTCAATTAGTGCGTGTAACTAATGAACTTCTATCCTAACCGAATCATCTCGGCCACCCATTCTTCGAGGCTTCCAAGCCTCCATGTGAGCTCACTCAATTAGTGCTGCAAATTGGACATCTCTTGGGGATTCTGTGGCCAAACCCCGTCAATTTGAACCTACCTCATAGTTTGATCATCGATCACTGATCATCAAAGCAAATCGACATAATCACCAACAATGAGCACCGTCGAGGTGTTTAATGTTAATTAATCAAAATTAACCGAAACCATTCATTTCGACTTAATAATTCATTCATTGGCAAAGAATGGTAAGTGATTGTCCATCACACGGCGATATCAGTGTAGCGAGACTTTTTCACCAGCCGACAATGACTATTCTTTCACCTAAGTGAAAATTTTACGATGCCCCGTGTTGCCAGATGTTATTTTCTAAGCGCTTGGCCAGCATCTTCAAGCAATGTCAAGGAAATATTGTGGCGCTCTACACCCTGTAATCGTTACTTGGTGCTGTCAGTAGTCATGTGTCGTGTCGGCATCAACCATAACGCCAACACTGGCAACATCCATTCAAAGTTCACCATGATTCCATTCATTCATGCGATGTTCTACAGTCAATCATACTCGTTGTATAGTATGATGGGTTGTAACAATGAGTTACATGAAAATCGGTACAACTTAAGTGATCATAAATTTCGAAAAGATCAAGGAGAGGAGCAAAGCTATGAATAAAACAACCAAACAATCACCATTGCTCTTACAAATTCACCGTAAACCGTGAAACATGTTGTCCAAAGCATTCATCAATCAAGTGGTTCTATTGATGACCAGGGAAGATGTATGGAAGACGTTTAACCGGTGTCAGACTGAATCATGTCTGGGTGATGAGACCACAAGACGTCCAACTCCCACATCCGATCATTATTGTTGAGATGACGCGAATAAACCTCCTGATCAGTTCTTTTGAAATCACTAGAATCGACTCGAGCCATTCGTTACGGTGAAAACTATTAGAAATTCATACGATTGTGATGAAAGAAGAAATATATTTGATAATGGTAAGAAAGGAGGTTGAATGAATGCAAGCCGTATGTACTGAATACTGCGGTAGAAACCACTGGTATGGAAATTTCAAACTCATATGTGGGTGGCAGACATTTAATGATACCTATATTTTGTCATTTTTCTGCAATCCGCAGATGATTAGATTTTGGAAAAATTAAATCGATTATCTTTGTATTGGTCTCTAGAAAATGTATTTTAGCTCGTAAGTTGGATTGAGCATATCCTGAGACTAAAACCAAAATGCAATATTTTTTGTACTCGCATACAGTATTCTTCTTTCATCACTCTTCTTCGTATCATTATCAATAGATAAAACTGAAGTTTTGTTTGTCAGGGAGTCAGTTTGTTCCTTCTTTGTCTAAGTGAGACTAGTGAAAATCGTAAACACGCTGGAGGTCACAATTTTGTCTCGATTTGCATCACATTTTCAGGAAAGATGTATGGGACTTACGTCAATATGGCATTTTAGAAGGAAATTAATGATTTATGTTCTGATTAAAGTGGAGCTCCAAATTCGATGAAATTTACCACAAGGTTTACTGCACTGTATACGTAATGATGCTTACGACAAATAATCTAAAATCGAGCCACCTTAAACCAATGGTCGGCCGTTCAAATTCAAACAATGTGCAATATTTGTTGTTGTAGCTATGACCACGTTGTTTGGCCGATTTTCATGAAATTTCGTGTATTGGTAGCAAGAAAATATCTAGGTAATAATATGGTCATTTTTGGGGTTGGTTTTCAAATTTTAAAATGGTGGCTGGCCAAAGCTCAAAAGTCTAAGATCTCCCTAACATTAAACCTTTAAATTCAATACGTTAGCCTCAGAAATTTTGAAACCATAAATGAATCGTTATTTTGACAGCGCATAAAGTGCTAACTAAACTTTTATAGGAATTGGTAAAAAAGTTTGCAAAACACATTTAAATTGATATCGAAATGGTGACTGCTCGAATTTCCAAGGTTTGAAGATCTGTAGAAGCTTTAATTTACATTCAATTTGTACTAAATTTAATACTTATGTGGATGGTAATAAGATCTAATGATTTTCAAATTTATAGATTTTTTTGCAAATAGAATAAAAATAGCAGCTATTCTAATAAATGATTTTTTACATTTTTAGGCGGTCATGTTTCTTAACATATTTTATTTTATTTTTTCCAGAAAAAAAAAGCTTGGTTAAATTTGATTCGCATGTGAAGAAGGCTCTAAGTTAAATCATAAAAAAGAAAGTTAACGTATTTTTTTAAAGTAACGGGATAGTAGTAGTATTCGTAAGTCTTGATGACATCAACACCATGTGGAATATAGTAAGAGATAAGGCAACATAAGCGGGGCACCGGCCAAAGAAAAATTGGAACGACTGGTATGACAAAGAATACAAGAAAGTGGTTAAAAACGAACCGGGTGTAAAAGAATAACTCTGGTCAAAGAAAAAAAATATAAAACTCTCTGACGACATGCTGAAAAAGTGTGCCGAAGGAAGAAACGATTGACCATGAACATCAGAAACGAAAACATGACCTAACGTAAAGATCGAGGTATGTCTCTATGAAATAACTTAGAGACGGCTCCAATCCACTAATTAGTCTTTGCAAAGCTGCACAAGAATCAACCATAGGTAAACCAGTTGAAATCAACAATAGGTGTCTGCAATATTTCCAAAAGTTATTCACAGCATCTCCAATAACTACTGAAGCTATGAACATTACATAAGCAGAGCAAGAGGTCCCAGTCTCACCACCAACTAGAGACGAAGTACAGGCAGTATTACGTGACCTGAGAAAGGTAAGGCTCTTGGAGTTTATTTATTTATTAAATTCCATTGTTTTAGATTAAAATACAATCCAATTACAAAACGGAACAAATCAAGTAAAGCAATGAAATACAAAGAAAATAATTCATGATGTGAATTTATAATTATGTATAATACTATTAAGAGATAAAGCAAAAGTAAAAAACAGAATAAGCAAAGGTACATAAAAATGAATTAAATGTATTAGTAAGAACTTGGTGTCTAAATTTTAGTTTGAAAACAAAATATAAATCAGAAAAAGGACTAAGCTGTAGTTTGTGATGCTTCCCAATCATTCGCAATATGGGAAAATGAAAATATATATTTGTACGAGCAAACGGAACTACAAAGAAGTTGTTTACCCGAGAAGGGGGTGTTTCTAGACGGGAGGTTAACTCAGAAGACAATGTTCAAAATATTTGATGCTTGCAAAGTCGATACAAAAAACACTGATTCAGAAACATACGAAGGGATAACAAGGTTAGGCGACAAAGGAAGATTTAATGAGTTTTATAGGGTTGATATGGGAGTTTGAGCTTATTGAACAAGATACGAGTAAATTTATGCTGGACATTCTCTCATGGGTTGACGAGATATGAGTACCAAGTAGACCAAACGACAGAGGAGTATGCAAGGAAAGGATGGACAAGGGAAGAGAAAAGATAGACAGGAGTAGAAATATTATTGAATTTATGAGCATGTCTAAAAATCAGCCCCGATAATTTTGATGCCGTAGATGTAATATTAAGAATGTGAGCATCAAAACTGAGCAGAAGATCAAAAATAACATCAAGGTCCTTAGCAAAATTTACAACAGAGAGAGGAACATAATTTAAAATATAGCAAAACGCTAATAAAGAGAACTTAGGGACAAAAGACATTTTACTGCATTTGGCAACAGTAACGCAGAGATAATTAGATGCACACCAATTATATAAGGCATTCAAATCTTCCTGTAGATACTGACAATCTTGCACAGACCCAGCTGTGTGAAATATTTTGAAAAGATCTACATCTACATGATTATCGATGGAAGATCATTTAGAAATAAGAGGAACAAAAGCGGGCCAAGAACCTTGAAAAACACCAGAAGAAGGATAAAATGGAGTGGAACATACCACAGTAACGAAAACAACACATGCAAAAAGACAGATTTAACTTTATCCATAAAAAGAGAGGACCAGCGATGTTATACGCACTCAATTTGTAGGTCACAAGCTGTTGGTTAACGGTATCAAACGCTTTAGAAACATCGGTAAAGATTACGTCAACTTCCAAGCAATTATCCAATGCTTTTGCAATGCAATCAGTTATCTCGATCAAGTTCATAGAGGTAGAACAATTTTTAAGAAATCCATGTTGTTCCTTTGCCAAGATGAGGCTAAGAAGCACTGTAAGCCGGTTGTGTACCAAACGCCTAAATGATTTTGGAAAACAGGAAAGTAACGATATTGGACGATAATTGGGTACGGAAGAAGGTTCACCACTCTTGAGAATAGGGATGATGCTGGCTATTTTCCAATAAGCAGAAAAATGCCCACACTTAAACTGTAGTTGAACAAGAAAGCCAGAGGGATAGATAAAGAAGACGCTAAAGATTTTACAAAGAAATTTGATAATCCATCTGGACCGGGGGAAAGGTTGGGGTTAAGGGACTTAATGAGGGTTCCGACTTCAACAAAATATATTTTAAACAAGAAAATGTTAATCGAGTGGAGTTCTGTTACGAGTAAATTAACAGGATAGGAGATGCAGGACGAAAGAGCTAAATTTAGGAATAGGAACTATACTACGATTTCTCTTAGGCACCACTGAGAGGTTAAGGAATAGATGTGGATGGTGACTATCAAGTGAGACTAGAGGATTCAAGGCACGGAAAACAGTTAAATAGTTAAATAGGAGATTGGATAGCACCAGATCATATAGCCGAACAGAACAATTAGGAATATTGTTGAGTGGAAAAAGTTAACAGAACGATAGGAACGAGGAGATTCATAAGGAAGGTGCATCAGCTGATGATATAGAAAAAGAAAGATCTAACGACCATTGTACTGAACGTAGATTGAAATTGTCACAAATTAATGCCGAAGAGTATGGGTACCGCGAGAAAATATATGAGGAAATCTCATCAAAGAATGTTTCATACAACCGTACGGGAGAATTGATAGATATATATGGAAGATATTAATAAAGAGGCATTATGGGGAAGGGTGACCTTTACAATAACACAATTTTCAACACGAGAAAAGTAGAAATCAGTCCGAAGAGAGCTTTGTATAACATTTTAGAGAGCTTTTTATAGCAATTTTTTAGCAACTAAACTCCACCACCATAGTTTTTATTAGTGAAGATTAGATCTCAATCATAGCGATAAATGTTATAATGAAGTGAAATTTCCGCGTCTAGTATAGATTCACGTAGCCAAGCTTCAGTTAGACGGAGAAATAAGTCGTTGCTGGGCTGTAATGATAATACCAATTATCAAGCTTGGTCCTTAAACCTCTTAAATTTTGAAAAAATAAAGAAATGCTAAAAGTTACGTTAGAGACATTACATTTAGTTTCCAGCTTGTCATCGTCCAAAGGCGCGAAACGACTTTCTCATTTTACGCAATAAATGGTTTAACGAAAAAATCCACATGGCCAGCCACATACAGCGACCGAAGCTTGAAGGAAGCAATCACTCCGTCCTCTAAGTTATCTTTGGTGAGTTTGCGGTAGCTAATGACTTTAATAGCCAGACCAAATTTCTTGATAACTTAGTTCCTAAGATGTTCCGTAGAAATATGATAGCTAAGGCGTGATATAAAGATATCTAAAGGCTGGACCACAACATCAAGAGGTGGAATTTCATCTTCCGATGTTAGAGGAGCCACTGTTGTTAAATCGTCAGACGATGCTAAATGAAGCGGTGAAGACTTTTTGTGCGAATACCTCCACGGCTAACTGATGGAAGTCCAGATGAAATTAAATGTGTTACAGATGTAGTTAGATGTGTAACAGCTGATTCAGCGCGAACATTTCTTGAAATATCACGAATAGCACAGGTTTGAGGTGAACTTGATGAGTCTGCTACACGATGAGGTATTTTAGAAGCAGATGTCTTAAGTTAGGATTTACTTCTGGTGACAATGTGAGGCCTATTAAGAATGCTTGAGTCCCTGTTAATATCAGACTGCAGTGTAGGTGTTGACGAAATCGTCCTTTTATTAATGGTATTGAAGCTCGCTGAGGTTTTGGGAGACGCGTCCTCCTCAAATTTCAATAGCGTCTCAACTTGTAAGCAAGCACTTGAGCATTTAGCCTGAAGTGCGTTCAGCTCATTTGCAAGAGATTTAATAGTTTTGCTAGCTATTTGAAGACCAGATACGAATGAGGAAAGAGAAAATCGTCTACAGGAATCACGAAATATTAACAGAACTGCTCCTAAGAGGGGTTTCCATCTAAATGGCCTTCTGTATCAATTAATATGAAGAATGTGGTTAGAGGAACCGTTAAAAGAGGGCTAGAGAAAAAGTTTAAAATGTCCTGTACACAAAAAGGGGGACAAATTAAGGTATGAAAAGTATAGAGGCATTGCTCTACTGTTTTCGTCTGATAAAGTGCTCTCTAAAATCCTAGAAAGAAAATTAATTACATTAACTTGCTATGAAAGTATTATAGGAGGATATCAGGGAGGTTTTTAAATTGAGCGGTGTACAATAGACCAAATGCTCTCAGTGAAGCAGGGGCTCGAAAAGTGTTGAGAATATAATATCGATGTGCACCAACTCTTTGTTGACTTCAAGCAAGCATATGACAGTGTCGACAGAAATGTGCTGTAAAAAATAATGTTTGATTTTGGCGTCCCAACAACGCCAGACTGAATGGTCAAAGTCACGATGCTATACACATAGTCTCAGGTTAAGGTAAAAGGTGAACTGACAACAACTTTATAATGTAATCACTTATAACGAAGGGATTGGCTCGATCCAATGCTCTTTAATATTGCACTGGAATACGTCATCAAGAAGGCATCAGCTAGAATGTTCAAGTCCACACAATTAGTGGCATATGCTGATGACGTCAATATTATAGCACGTTCACTCTCAGATGCCAAAGAAGCATTTATGATCCTAGAATCTGAAGTTAACTGAATTGCCCTACAAGTTAATGTAAAGGAAATTAAATGCATAACACGAACGATGCAGAACACTCCAGTTCGACAAAACTTGACTGTAGGAGACTATAACCTTGAATTTGTGGATCGATTTATTTATTTTGGAGCCAACCTGAAAAGAAGAAGGGCCGAAAGGGACGAGATCGAGCGCCACATAGACACGTACTTCCCGTTCCAAGGTCCAGACTTGTGCACAGGCAAAGTAAGCTCCGTATTTATGAATCACTAGTCAAACCTCTGCTTTTTAAGGAAGTGAAACGTGGATTCTGACAAGCGAATTAAAAGACGGTGAACATTTTTGAACGCAAAGTGCTCCGGAAATTCTACCACCCAGTAAAATAAGGAACAGACTGGCGACTACATTACAACGACAAGTTGTTAGAATTTTTTGACGCACCACATGTATCTGCTTGCGTAAAGTTATGCGAATTGCAATGGGGTGGCCATTTAGAAAGAATGGAAGAAAACCGGCCACCTAAAAGAGCATTAAACGGTAGAATGCAAGTCAGATGCCCAGTGGGAAGACTGAGGAATTGATGGGAAGTTACGATAGAAGCTGACAGTAGATTTGTGCTGAGAGTGAGCAACTGATAATTGGAGGAGATTAATTGTTGAGACTAAAGCCTGGCTTGGGCCATCGTGCCATAAATGATGATGGTGATTTACTTTCAATTTTCAATTGAATTCCAGTACCGGGTAAATCTATTTGTTTGTCATGCCTCACTAACAGCGACTTTTTTTAATGTGTTCGAGCTAATGGTAGGCACATGCTTATAGTAGGGAAAATCTGGGCAAAGCAAATACACCAGGTAAAGCGAATAGTCCCCACTATTCCAAAACTATCCATTTGGCATCAATCACGTTTGGCAAAATATTGTCTCAGTAAGCGGCAAAAATCTAAGTGAGAGGCTGCATCACGTAGCGTTTGCAGAACTGCGAGTTCTGTTTAATATTTTTTGTATTATTTGTTTATCATTCTGGGGCGCATTATAGTTCTATTTGGTATAAAAGTGCCTTTTTATAATATGTTGAACAGGGAATCGAAATCGATAGTCTTTGTATGAATTAACTTCGCCTTAAATGTGGGGGAAATGGCTTTGCTCAGCACTTACGACTATTGAGTTTGAGTAATTATAAAAAAAAATCAAGGCTCTTGGGATAAAGACATCATGCAGACCGCTATGAATTTACCCAAATCCGTATGGGTTTGCTTATGTGACTTTGTAAAGACACGTCAAAAGTGACAGCATTACTCCAAAACTCTGCAGATTCCCTCCTGTTTTCAGTGAAGATCAGGAGATAGACTAAATTACCTATTTCAAGAACATAGACTCCATGTTTTTTGGTTGAGCTTGAAATGAGTTTAGTACATAGTTTAGCGTATACTTACGACAATAAATTATTTGAGTTACCAAAAAATGCCAAAATGATTGGCTCCCATCATTTTTGTTACGTCACAATGACATTACCCTTAGGATTCCAGAGGCAACATCGGTTGCAAGAGCGAAAGGATTCAATAGACGTGAAATCGGACATTGTTACAAAAATATGGAATCTTTGATTAATAAACACTATATTGATGAATCTAGGTTTTATAATATAAACACAAAACATGTATTTTGACGACAACAAACTAACTCCCTAAAGTACTTTCAATGTTATGGAAAAATCAGATGGTCATAATTGCAAGTGCGGAGTATCGCTTGTTCATTTCCAGTAATGGAAGAGTTATGTTTTAAAAAATATTGCTGAAATAAAACAAAAAGCCCTGTCTATGTAATATCTACTTTGTATGAGAAGAGCAATATAATCCTTAAAATAAAAATATAATAGAAAGGCTAGAAATGATTTCATTACCCCAAAAATTTGATTAATCGAGAATAATAAAGACCTCCCAGTCTTCTGCAAGTGAAAATGGACAAGAGGAGATGCAATATTTCTGGTGCATCTGGTACTTTTACCAGTCTGGTAAATAATAGATAATGGTGCTTTGTTCTAAATTTTTGAATTTTATATCGTTTTATGAGTATATGACAAATTTTTAAAACAATCTTTTAATATTTGCTAAACTTTGAATTGATCATTTCCCCCTTTTTACATCAGTTTAATGTAAATTTATGCGATAATTTTGTGTCCTACAGTGAGCTTTCATTGCTTTGTGCGGATAGTTATAGAAACATATTGAGTTCGCATAAGTAGGAAAATTAAAAATCATTCGCTCACCTCTAAGCATGGTGGGCGCCATCATCGGTGTGTATCTAATAAGAGTGATGGCCTGAGGAGAATTAGTAAACACTTCGAAACTACCTTCTTCTAACGTTTTTCTTCTCTAATAATTTTTCGAAAAAATTATTGAAAAGCAACTCAGTTATGTAGCTACACACAAAGAATTTTCATGAGTCATCTTCTTACAATCTTTTGCCAACACTTTCATGGAAAGGGAGTATTCTGGCAATATAATCTCCTGAAGTTTAACTAGAATGACTCTAAATGTGTACCTTCTTTGTAATTTTAGGGTGGCATACCATGGATTAAGCGTCTACTACATTCAATTTTTCTTAGGCAGCAGATAAAAGCAATTCAGAATATAGATTGCAAGGGATATAGATACCAGAATATACTAGTAGATATGCTGCTAGCTTTCGCTCTAATATGCAATGTTCAGAAAGTAGGCTTTGGGAATCGTTTGAATGGAAGATCTTTACCTTTTAACATGGTAATCAGTACTTTTGAAATTCATTGTGAGTGCCATGTTCGTGGGTTAGATTACGTTTCTTAGCATTAATACCTGCAACTTAATATTGCTCATCATTATTTGTTCATGATTATTACCCGTTCAATCGATTTAGTATTCCACTCAGTTTGAAATCAATTTGGAGCTTCATTTGCATTCCAAATCCTCCTTGCACCATACAAGAGCATCAACTCAAAATCAGGTCCTAAATTTTCTTATCTGTCCCACAGTTAACGCCTTCATGGTGGCATGATAATTGCTCTTAACACATTCTAAGTGAACCATCATCCAATTTCACACCAATAAATTCTCGACGGGCAAAATTTTTCCTATGGCGCCATTGTGACTATTTCACACTTTTCTAGAATTTATGGCCATTTCTTTTCCATGGCTCAATAAAATCCGTCTCGCGTTACACTTTCAATCCATCGGCACACCCTGGAATATTTATTTAGCACTCTGATAAATAAATACGCAGGATTAGATAATTTCTGTTGAAAATAGAGAGTCCATGTGAAAATAAAGGATAAAATGAGGATAATTCGAGCATTTTTAAGGGTGCCTATATTACACTGCAACGTGAGTGGATCATGCATATTTCACAAGAAAGATAATCTACCGAGAACCTGTTCCAAAAATGTTAGACAACACGCCACCACACATCCCCTTAAAATTCGAGACCTGCCTGGAAATCGTCGAAAAGAAAGTCCTGTCCTGCTGAACGTGGCCCATGCGCCAATTTGTCTCTCGAGTTACTGCTCGACTTCAGATGTTTAAATAAACAAAAATTGATACCCAAGTACTTTCTGGACATGGTCAGAAGGGTTTCCATAATTTATTGGAAATTATTAGAACAGATATTTCGAGTCAAATTGGCTCTAATTTCAATGTTACAGAGGTCTCGTGCAGCAGTCCGAGCTGACCAAGGAGGACGTTGGGAAGGTGCGCTTCAAGGTGGTGGGCGGTTCACAGCGGGTCTGTGTCGGAATTTCAAGTACATGAAGTAAGTGGTGGAGTGCTCTATTAGAAATTTATCAGATGTTTGACACTTGTTCAAGTGGCGCTGCAGGATTTATCCCTTTGCATCGCTTGAATTGTGTTACTTTTGTTTGAGGGAAATTCTGAAAAAATATGT
The DNA here is from genome assembly GCA_963969285.1 of Odontomyia ornata. Lineage (NCBI taxonomy): Eukaryota > Metazoa > Arthropoda > Insecta > Diptera > Stratiomyidae > Odontomyia > Odontomyia ornata. Next base: position 2,056,104 of record OZ017740.1, on the reverse strand, counting down.
TTGGTTTTCGAAGTCCAAATGTTAAGGGTCGTAAATCATGTGATTTATTGCTTGGTCAATAGTTGGGAAAGTTAGGAAAATTGTAATAGGAGAAAATTTACTATTAAACTATAACATGTAAAAGTAAATGAAAGAAGAGAGTTTTTTTGGGGTGGCAAAATTTGGTCCTTGAGAAAAGAAAATTCAAAAAATTTCATTATATTTGTAATAGTCAAATTCAAAAATAAGCTCAAGGCTAATTTATTTTTCCTCTTATAGAAATTCATTTCCCTCGCGAAAAATATCGGATGATGCAGTCATCGAAAGAAAATTTTTATGGCGATTTCGTATTGTGCAAGTTTCACGGAGTACGCAGTGCGCGTGTGTGAATTTTGGCATACTCCCTTGTACACTTGCCGAAATGATGAAGGGCGATAGGGAAATATGGAGGCTTCTTCAATCCTACTGGTTGGCTGTTGCCGACAACCCAAGAGTTGATGATTGTGCACCCCATCATCCTGGTATTGTAACGTATCATAGCAACCCTGTAGGCCGTTAGGGTGGTTGTTGGTTGGTAGTCATAAAACCGGAAACAATTGGAAGTCGTGTCGTATCCAATGACTTCCACTAACAGCTATCATAAACATTGATGACGGTTTTCTTCGACGATGAAGTCACAATATGTCCTTCCTCCTTGTGCCATGTCGTCGGATGCAATCCATGTCATTGACAATGAAGTTTTCAGGAAGTTCGGAATCTGCGCACACATTTTTTTAGCAAGGGGTTGTTGCAAGGGTTTTGGGATTTATATAGGTTGTATGAGGGGGCGTTAGTTGGTGAATCTTTTTAATCTCTTTTTGCAAAATACTCTTATGTTTTATTATTTTTGCTGCATTTTCCGTTTTAAAAGGATTCGCTTGAAGGGTTTTTATGTCAATTCGAGGGAATCTCTGTTGCATGAGATTATCGGTTCGTAAAATACTTGACGGCAAAGGATTTGATAGTTGAAATTTGCGAAAAAATGCATTCGCGAAAAGTGAAAAAAGGGTGGTTAAGATTATTTGGTGGTTAGTGAAATTGAAAACCCTTTGCGAATTTTTCGCTTGCAATAATGATGTGGTTAGTACTATTTTTGAAGGATTTAAAATAGATTTATGGTTACTTTCGATGCCTAAGTCGTGAATTTGGGCAATTTTTTCTTTGTTTAATTAACTGCCAGTGGTTATTTTTTGTTTTATGGACTTTGGCATTAGCGCGTTTTGATTAGATATTTTTTAAATCCAATATATATTTTTTTAATCATTACTTTTTATTTATTCTTATTTTTTGTGCAGAATATCCAAATTAGTGTTATTTTCCAATAAAATTCAGATAGTTTCTAATTGTTGGCCTATTTGATACAAAATAGCTGAATATTAGAACGTGAATCGATACTTAGTTTGCAGGGCTTAGAGCATAATTTAAGAACAAATTAAATGTTATTTCTTTGCTTAAATGGTCAAAATTATGAGTAATATCTGGATTTCTATTTCATCCTTATTATTTGTATTGATATCATGAATAAGGTGCAGTAATAATCACGCCACACGGTATATATACTTTGGTGTAGAGATATACTAGAGAAATTATTTCTTTACTAACAATTCAAATTACCTACTACCAACTTTATAAGTATTAAGCCACATGCGTCAGACTGCATACGATTTGTGGTAAGGTTAAGCTAATGCTATGGCACTAGCCTCAAATAATCAACTTGAGTCCATACTGATACCACTTAAATCTATTGGAGTACCACTAAAGGGCTCTCCAATAAGAGGTGTTATTTTGAATAGCCCGCTATTTCGGTAGATGCCACGTTTGAAGCTGACATTTGATAAGTAAAAACTACGCCCTTTATAAAAATGGAACGATACATGTTTCAACAACGCATTGAAATTATTAAAATTCACTATAAAAATGGTGAAAATCTGGCGGAGACGGTTCGTATAACTCTAACATTTTTGGGTCGTCGTGAAGCACCTTGTCGGACCGCAATACAGAAATTGGTGGAAAAATTCGAGTTGTTTGGACAACTTAGTAAGATGAAGAATAAAATCCGTGCACGTCACTCAAGAGCAGCCGAGAATATTGCTGCTGTAGCCGAAAGTGTTGAAGAAAACCCAGGTGTGTCCACTCCTTGTCGTTCTTTGGAATTAGGCATTCCACAAACGTCATTACACCGTATTTTGCATAAAGATTTGGGTCTTAAGGCTTATCATCAACAACGTCGTGTCTTTACTGATTGGGTCCTTGAAATGCATGAAATGATCCGGAATACCATCGAAAAATCATCTTGAGTGATCAGGCCCATTTTTGCCTCGGTGGCTTCGTCAACAAGCAAAATTGTCGCATCTGGGGCTCGGAAACCCCAAGAGTTATTGTTGAAAAGCCTCTTTATCCTCAACGAGTGACTTTTTGGTGCGGTTTATGGTCCGCCGGAGTCATTGGACCTTATTTTTTTGGAACAATAGTTACAGTGAATGGGTTGCGCTATGGAGAGATGATTAATGATTTTTATGGCCGGAATTGGATGTTATTGATCTGGACAACGTTTATTTTCAACAAGACGGCGCTACGTGCCACACAAGCAACGAAACCATCGATCTTTTACGGGAAAAATTTTCGGACCGTGTTATCTCTCGAAGAGGTGCTCACAATCGGCCACCGAGATCTTGTGATTTAACAACTTGCGACTTCTTCCTTTGGGGCCATGTGAAAGAGAAGATCTACGCCAACAGCCCAGCGTCGATTCAAGACCTCAAAGATGGAGTTTATGAGGCTACCGAGAGCATAGGGCAGCCACTTTGCGATTTGGTGTGGCCGTGGTGTTCATTTGCCTGATGTTATTTTTCACTATTAACGATATACCTTTTTCTTTATAATGAAATAAACATCCGATCATTTATATTAAAAAATGGCATTATTCTTTTAATATCAAAATAACACCTCTGATTGGAAAACCCTGTATTTTACTTACTCCGGTCTGGCTACAAAACTTGTGATTTATTTTTAATGTGCCTGTGGACATTCCCAATATAAACCCTCCTTACATCGCAATTTGATACCTCATTCAGTTTATTGAAGAGGGGTGCTTCGATGATTTTCCACCTCCTTTCGGTGAGAGCCAAACAAACGTATGCATAAGTTGAACGTCTTTACTACCACTTTATATGCATGACCACCTAAAAAACAGAAGCTAGTGCATTTACTCTCCGGCAACACACAGAGTTATTAACCCTGGAAATATTCTGCTAAGTATACCTGTTGACTTCAAGTAATACTGGAACAGGAGAGCTTTCGTCGAATAATCCAATCGGCGAAATGCCTGCATTGGTTGATCAATAGCAGGGCCGGTGCGAGGTCTTTTGGCGCTCCGGGCGATATAATTTTTGCCGCCTTTTTTTAGATCGACTAAAAGATGAAAAGCTTCCTAAAAATACGGCAAATGATCTTTTCATCGGATGGGAATTTCAATAAGTTTTGCAAAATTTTAAAAATAGACAAAATAAGGCAAAATTAAAAAATCTAGGAATATTCTAAGCAACAGCTTCCTAATTATAGGGTCAAAGGTTCATTAAAAAAACAGTGAAAGTCAGATTTTCCGATTAATAAGGAATTCATTTATTCTAGAACAAAATGTTTTTAAAGTTACAGAAGGGTTTTTCCTAATACATCTACATAAAATTAGCTTTTCGAGCTTTTGCTTCAGCAAACGCTTTGAGGACGTCCGAAAAGTCCAAGTTTTTTGCAAATTCACTTTCTATAGATATAACAGCAAGTCCTGTCAATCTTGTTTGGCAGATCGTCGAACGCAAGTAGTTTTTAATCAATTTTAATTTTGAAAAACTGCGTTCTCCACTTGCTACTGTAACAGGCAAAGTCAACAAAATACGCAGAGCAATAGCAACGTTTGGCGTGAAAAATTCATTTCGAGCAATATACTGCAGTGCTTCCAGTGGAGTTGTCTTAGGTTCTATTAATTGTGAGAGAGCTAACAATTCGTTGTACAAATCCAACGCATCGATGTCAGAACTTTCTTGGGCAGTTAATGATGCGGCCAAATCTTTGCAATGTTTGAGAAGATCCTGATTCGAAAAATTTTCCTTAATCGTTCCAATATTGAACAAGAAATTAAAATTATCTACATAGGTTTCTAACTGCTCAAAACGTTGTTCTATAGAGTTGATGGCCTTATCCAATATAGTGTAAAAACACTCGATTTTGAATTTTTGTTGTGGATCATTGATTGACTCATCCGGAGCTTCATAGGAAAACATTCTAGTTTTTTTACGAGGTCGAATGACTGTCGATTGAGCAAAACACGTCTCGCATTCGAGTTCTTCGGCCATTTTTTTTGAATCTTCTAAAATTCGGTTGAAACCACTATCTGATCGGTAATCTTTGAGAAACAATAAAGTCTTTTGAAGATCACGTACAGTTTGTGAAATTTCGCAATCAACGTTTTGTAAAGCTTTGCTTACCAAATTAATTTGATTTAAGATTGTGTGCCACAGGACAGTAAAAACACAAAAAGAAAACTTTTTTATATTCTTAGCCAACGACTCTGCTTCACTACGAACATCAGCTTGAAATGTTAAGTCTTGACTGATTTCAAAAAGTGCGTCATATATTTCCCCTATTGAATATCGAAACGGATTGATTGCGTCAATTCTGCTTTCCCATTTTGTTTCACTGAGAGGCTTAACTGATAAGCCATTACCTGAATGTTTTTTTAAAATCGACCAACGACGAGTAGAGCCACTCAAAAAATTATAAACGCTTTGAACAGTTGAAAAAAACTTGACCCCATCTATCGTAGATTTAGCCGCATCATTAACTACCAGGTTAAGGGTGTGAGCGTTACAAGGGACAAAAAAAGCCCGACTATTCAATTGGCGAATACGATTCTGTACACCTTTTTCTTGCGCTTTCATATTTGACCCATTATCATATCCTTGCCCGCGCATATCGGTAATGGAAAGCCCATATTTTTGTAAAACCTCTACAATCGATTCAGTTAAAGCTTCGCCAGTAGTCAGAGAAACAGGCAAAAACTCGAGGAAATGTTCACGGATAAGAACGTTATTACTTTCATCTATGTCAACAAAACGTAAAGTTATTGACATTTGCTCGATTTTAGAAATGTCTCGTGTACAATCTACTATTATTGAATAGTACTTAGCCTTTTTAATAAGCAGAATAATATGATCTGTCACTTTTTTAGCAACAATTTCAATTAGCTGATTTTGAATTGAGTTACTCAAGTAATGGACATGAACTTCTTTGTTTTGGATTTTTCTAATATGTTCGGCCATGAAATTATCAAATTGTGCGAGTAATTCAACTAATTTGAGAAAATTCCCATTGTTTCTTTCATATAATTTATCAGAAGAACCTCGAAATGCTAAAGACTGTTCTCCAAGAAATGTTATAATAGATAAAAGACGTTGTAACAAATTCTGCCAGTATCGTGTTTCAGCCTCTACTGATTTTTGAAAATCTGCATCAATCGTGGTAGCAGTACGTAACCTATTCGACATTTCAATCCACTTCATGCATGCGTTCAAATGATTTTGGCTTGTTTCATGACTGTTTAAATGTTCATGCACATGTTTCCAATCTTTGAATCCAGTTGAAGTCAGACTGATACTAGATCTACTAAAGAGCTTACAACAAAAACAAAATATACTATCTGAACTTTTTGAATAAACAAGCCAAGATCTTTTTACAGTTTCACCATTTTTTAATTTCTTCTCAAAACATGCTTGAGAAAAATGACGATTTTCATCATTTGAGGGAAATTGGTACTTTGCATCCGCATTCAAGTTCACTGGTCCACGAGAAACTAACAAAGTTTGCTGGGCGTTATTTAAATGATTTGGCCAAGTAGCAGGATCCAGTCCACAATTTTCAAGTATATCTTCCCTTTCTTGAAGTAGTGGTAATTCAGGAATAGTTGAAGTTTTATTTGAAACATCTTCCGGAACTTGACATTCAATTGATATATCTGATGAAAAATGTTTGAATAAAATTAAACGAATAAAAGGAATTTAAAGAATCACAACATCGGAAAAATTTTTTAGAAAAAACTAGATTTTTCATATAATTTTAGAACTACTAGGGATATTTCAGTTCCTATAACCCCCGGATTTTATCACGTCGCCTGATGCGACGTGATAATGTAATGTCAGCATTGAAAATAAGCTCATACCTTCATTATCCTTTTCGTGAGAGATTTCCGATTTTTTTTGAAAAAATTTGGAAAAATTGACTGCCAATGCTTGGTTTTCAGCTTCCTGAGCTTTTTTTTTCCTTTGGTAGAAAGCTCCTGACTCTTTTTTACGTTTTTCAGACATGCTATAATTTATTATTTGGTCTAGCACAATGACTCTAACTATGTTCAACTACTGAAGTACTTGGAAGTACTGACATACTGGAGCCAAATCACACACTGCACTGCTCGCAGCTCGTGTTGGCTCGTGCCGCTCCCAATTCAATGTCATCCTCCCATAGATATAGAGAGTACTGGATTCGCAATCGTTCGAGAGAATTGAAGCAATTTTCAACTTTCGCTTAAGTTGTGTGGAGTTGAGGTTGAAATGTGTGTGATATAATCAGAGTTGCCAGATTGGGCCATAAATCGCGAATTAGGCTATATTTTGGGGATTTTTTGCGACGGAAATTTAGCTGATGCAATATACCGCATTTTCGCTATTTTTTCACATGATTTGCAAATTTTTGAGCATACATTCCGTGCACCGAGCGATTTCCTAGCTATATTTGTGTTAAAAGTGCACGTGCAATTTCAACACCGAGCATCTGGCAACTCTAGATGCAATGCAATTGCTTCATCGAATTCACATTTCTTTTTCAATTCTGGTTTTAGATTTCTATCCTCACGAAAAATAGCCGAATTTGAACGAATTCACAATCGTGTGAAAACAGAGAGCATATTTCGTGGGTGTACGCGGTTGGAAGTGGTGGCAGAGATGCAATCGAAGAGAGGCGAGTCGCGAACGTATGGTTTGCGTAGGAGAAAGTGAAGCGGAGGGAAAGATTTCGGTTCGAGAGCGTAAGCTATTTATGTATTGAAATTGCTTCACTCACGTATGGATACACGGATTGCCATTTCGTGTCCATTTATTTATATGTCTTTGCATCCTCCCACCATAAAATTTTTTTTGAAAAATTTCCCAGGTATATTGAGAAGTGAAAAATGCGATTAGAATGGCGATGAGCCCTTACATATTTCGAATTCCTCAAGTAGTCAGGTATATCACGAAAAAATCCCAAGCATCAAAAATGTCGAAAAAAAAAGACAGGAAGTCAATAGAAAAGAAAAGATATGTGTTTATTTTACTCAGATAGTGTCTTTCGTATTTATTATTCTGATGTGATTTGACAAACGAAAAAATTCCCCCAAAATAAGACGGTATGAGAGATCTTAAATGAAAAGCTTATCGAATTTTTTAGGATTGGCTTCTCCATTCTTCAAAAGAAAACATGCATTATTCGTTTTTTGATGATATTTTTGTATGCAGACTATATCAGGTAGCCGACCGAAAACAAATGATCCCATTTGGGATTCTCCGGAGATCGAGACTAATGTATTTTTCCGTACTCAAAAAACCTAAAATTTTTGAACTTTTCCTGCATCTATGCATAGAACAAAGGCAGCATGCATAAAGAAACGATATGTTTTTATAAGAAAAGGCGCCAGTGGCGATTTTAGACGGCGCCTTTTAAAAAAGATTGTCATGTTTGTCATAGACTTTACGAAAATAAGTTATGAAGCGGCCTTATAAAAGGCGCCCCATAAAATACATGTTTTCTGAAACATGCCATGGAAATTTTTTTCATTACACAAAACCAAATCCATTTTTTCAGGCGACGCAAAATGCCGCCCCCAAATTTTGCCGCTCCGGGCGGGGGCCCGGCTCGCCCGTACCTCGCACCGGCCCTGATCAATAGAACCTTGTGGTATATAATGTTCGGCCAGCCATAAAAGATAAAAAGAGCTCACAGCAATCGGAGTCAGGAGATCACTTTTCTAGCCATCCCTCTTCCTCTCACCAGAGGAGGATCGTCCAATTTGAAGTTGCCCCACGCCGTGTCACAACGAGCATTAGGCCGAAGTAATGCGTCAAACGGTTCCAGACTAGGAGGTGAGAGGTGTTTAGTAGGTAGTCTAGACGTTTTGCGCGTTTGAGAGCCCCACACTCGGGGCGTAAATTGCCTTCATCTTTAACCCCAAAAAGCCCGATTCTTGTACCTTTTAAAATTTCTGCCTTCACATCAGTTTTTATAAAGCTGGCTAATCCCATAAGAAAGTATATACCTTACACCTGCGACATCGGTCGAGAGTCTGATCTCCGACAGCAGACTCCACTTCCTAGCGATTAATTTCTTTTATGAGAATAAAGTTTTCATTGCTCAGTTATATGGACTCTATATGCTGCTTTCCTTATTTACTTGATACGATGATCCCTTCGAACTTTGCATAATGCGTGATTTTCAATAAAGGGAATCGATTTTTTCTAGTTTAGTGAACGAATGCACTCTTTTGAGAGGTGATCGACTTGACTATCTTCGGTAAAAACAAAATTTGAAGGGGTCAGATCTTTCTGTGGGGAGACCTCCCTTAAAATCTTTTGAAATTTATTTTTGAGTATCATGCTTTCATTAGCTAGCAATTTTTGAGCTGTTGACAAAATTTGATGACTCAAACTTATCCATCATAGTTCCTTATTAAACTTGCTGGAATGTACATCTAGTTTGACGAGCAGGATCTAGCGTGTTTATAACATACATATTCCTAGATAAGGTTAGATGTAGATAATTGTGATAAAGCTTGAACAAGAGATTTTCGTCAAGAAAGAACCGCCCGAAATCACGGGATAGAAGGTAAAAAGAATATAGATGATCATTATAATGGGAAGAGGGAAGGCTGAATTTGAGAGGAGGTTATCTGATGATATTTGGAAACATTAAAGGAGAGCTGGTTTTTCGCATGCTAGTCACAGGCATTGTAAAACTCTTTGTGGTAATCAGCTCAATATGGAACTCAATGATTTGGGCTACATGGCTATTTAGAAGACAGGTGATGTAGTGACGAAATGTGTATCGTTTATAAAAAGTAAGAATAGTAAACGCGTTCCCCAATGATGGGACATTGAATGCTAAGTAATGCCAATAACTGCAAATATACATACAGCTCTACTACTAAATCTTACTTACACCTCCTTTGTGGTGATATAAGATGGTGAAGCCGAGTCTTCCGCACCTGTTAACGATATCAAAAGTAATAACCATGCCACCGAAAGGAAGTTGGGCGACGGACTAACCATCGGTCCTTGGAAAAACTTACATTGTTTCGAAACCTGCAACCGAGCCTCGGAATGATTTGGACCTACGGAAACGATTTCGCAACCCAAAAATGACGATGGCATTGGATCCTGGATTGTCAGATCACTGAACAATTCTGGCAATGTTAAAAACATTTTATTACAGGCTAGTCAATATAAGTTAAACAGAATGGCAATTCAGGAAATGAACTGGATGATATGGATACATGAGATCGAGCACAATATTCAAAAGTGTGAAGCCTGCTGGAAAGTGAGTATTCGGAAGTGCTAAAGCAGAAACAAATGCTCAAGTGAACTTATTGACTGCCAAAACTTTTATAAGAAGCTGGTGGTTTTAGACTTGATGATGTTGTTTGTTGCTGTTGAAATGATTGTGTACCAGCCAACAGTCATTTGAAATATGTGGATTCTGGTTGTACCAAAGAATACAAGTATACGAGTATATTGGCTAAAGTTGGAGTGGACCAGAAGTATAAATCAGTATAAGAATATTCATTGGTAGTTGTTGTAGTTGCCTCTCCTGCCAGCCTTACATCGTTATTGATAAAACCCCAAATTACAGTTTAATTTTACTGTGAAAATTGATGTGAGCCAAAATTTACAAAGTTGGTACTGACAGCAACCGCCGTGAAGGCGTTATATGGAAACTTGGAAAGATCAGGGTCTTCTTGTTTGTTAAATTCTTTGATTCTCCAGTTGCAGCTATAGAGCATTGATCAGCAAGTGAGTACTTATTCCGTTTGGAGTGAAAACCTAGTATGTGGTATCAAGTCCTCATCTTGATTTGAGGTGTAGCCATGAAACGTCTGAGGCTGTACTGTGGAATGAATTGAAACTATGTGGTTTGTGGGTGCTCCTCATCTCCAGCATACAAATAATATACAAGTACACTTGGTGAAATATTTGAAAAGAACTCCGCTACCTTGCTTATATGTTGCTTGCGCTCATTCCCATTTTTATCGATAATATATTTTTAAACTTATGGTGTTTGGTAGTAAAACAAGTAGAACGTGCACATTTTTCATCTCGATCTTCATAGTCACGTATTTGAGCTCTGAATAGTCCTTTGATTTTCCTTTTCATCATGGCCTTACTTTTTATTATTGGCATGTGGCCTAGGTCGTCAGTATCGAAATAAGGGATGATTCTATTTAAAACATTTCAACTCTTATATAAACATAAATCGCAAATGCGTAATAATTTTTTATACCAAAATATTTTATTTAAATATTAATCTTTAGAATCCGATTTATATATTAATACTGAATCACTTTATAGACAAATTCGACTTCAACTATTTTTGATTTAGTATGTGCGTTTAATGCATAGCAAAGCATATTTATGAACTTTGTCACCATAATACTTGATACACTTGCTATTTTCTGGGGCTCCATCAGAGACCTCCGACTGGGGCCCTTGGACCCGGTAAGCCCACCGAAGAGGGATCGTGCACCACTCGCTTTGCCAGTTGGCTCAAAATGAGGTCCCTAAGCGAGAACGCGACCAAGTTGGGAGGATCGTACCGGCACTGTTGTAAATTTACCACGGAAACCTGGCAAAAGCCCCAATGTCCCGGAGCAGCGCCGAATAGCGGCCACAAGTCTGGAACGGGCACCGATGTCGCGACAATTCTTAACATATAAGCACTCGACCGTGCGCCTGGCATTGGGAAAATGCTTCCGCTTCCAATTTAATTTAGAGAATAACCGAACCAGCCTAACCCTGAAAACTATCACTATCTTCAATTTAATTTTCGAGGAAAACCAAAGCCTACTCAACCTTCGATAAAATTCCCACTTTCGTCCCATAATTTAGTGCCCTCACGCTCTTACCCCACAGGTGGTACTCGGGGACACTCCCACACGGTGGTTGTATGCCACCCCAAAGTCTCGGCAGACTTCACAGTTTCCACATTAATTTTTCCACATGTTAAAATTTTATTCCAATGCCAAATTTATAAATTCGAAAATGGAAATCGAACAAAAACTGCTTATCATCATCATTTCCAGCTCGTACCGTTCCTTTTTTTAGAGTTTTGTAAAATAATCTTACAAAACCCTACTAAAATCGCATCCTGTGTGACCGTCTCTCCGTCCGTGTGTCACAACAGTTTTTATCGCAAATTACTTAAGTTAGAAACATCAAATTTGTATGCAAGTGTAAAGTGGCACTCTCTTCAAATTTTATAAGGTATTTAAGGGGGTGTCGCCACAAAGGGGAATGGCACCCGAAAAAAAAATTTATCAAACGTAGCCGATAGGGGTATCAAATGAAAGGTATTCATGAGAACTTTTCAAAACAGGTCTTAATTTGACACTATTTGCTTCGAGGGGCATACAGAGAGGGGAAATACACAAAAAAAATGTGTCCCTCCCCCCCCTCGCGATGTGACACCTGTGATCCGAAAAATCTGAAAAAAATTATCGAGGTAGGTGTTCATGAGTACAAAAATAACAAATACGTTAGAAGTTAAAGTTCACTCACCTTTGTCAATAATAGTATGATCTTCAAATTTCATATTTTCCCCTATATAATCGTATGGGTACCCTTGAACTGAACGAAATTCGACATTTAAGTAGTCTTACTAAAGGTCCTTAAACTTTGTTAGTTTGATGAAAACCGAATGATCTACATGAAAGTTATAGCCATTTGAATTTCTCCAATTACAACAACAATAGCACATGATTTTGGTATTTTATGGACTTTCCATCGAATCAGTCACTGCAGTTTTGATTTGATCTTTTTGAAATTTTTAATTAAGGTCAATAACAATAATATTTTTGGGAACTCATGATTTGAGTGATTTTTGTTGGTTTCCAACAAAATGGTGACCGTTGAAAACAGAAAAACAATGAATTTTCTTCTAAACATGTAAATCTCTTTGACATATTTCTTGACTTTATTCGTTGCTGGTGACTGCATTTCTGAGAAGTTGAGTACAAAACCCATCTGACATGAACGTCTACCAAACTTGAGTTTCTTACTTCCTCGTAATTCACCTTCCCGTCAATTTCTTCTAACTGCTTCTTGATTTTTCTCGCCGTTTTGCCTTGTGACCAATTCCCAGAAATCGAGACGAGACAAAAATGAGCCTTTTCTTCGTACTTCGGGGTCTTTTATAGCCTCGGGATGACACGGTCCACTATCGTGCAACAAGCTTTCGATGTTTCCATTAAGCTGCGTAAACGGCAATGTGACAATGCCCCGCTGCATTACGACCTTGTAGCTTCCGCATGTGCGATCGGGCATCACAGAAGCTCTCGTTTGACCCTGTCATAATAATCACGATGTCAATTCGTTTTCTTTGAAGATTTGGTTGATACGCTCCTCGCGCTCAGTTATATCTACTTTAAGATTTGCTCTGGACATTTCAACATGTGAGGAAGTATATTATCTCTCAATTTCACCAGAGTTTCCTTCAGTGCTGACTTCTGAATGGCGAAAGTGTTCAGTGATTCATCAAAGCATCCAGCTCTTCCTCTTTATTTATTTAAGCCCATTTATTACAAGATGGGTGTTTTGGATCATTCATAATACAATTTTTTGGATCTCCAGAGCACATGTAGAGATTTATCGGCATCAGTGGGTCCTGTAGTTCGCTGAGTACGCTATTGCAAGTGATATTCGCTTTAACTACTTCACTGTTCACAGCGGTCAGTGCAGGAACTTCAGCTGAATCAAGAATGCTTTTAGCTTATACCGTTCTTTGTAAGTCCGTGGATTGTCTAAACAGAGGTTTGTCTCCAGTTGGATGCTTTATGAACAAGCCAGGCTGTGACTCAAACACGTAGTAATTGCGATATGCACAGTCAGTTCCAAGTAAAGTCATATAATCCAACGTTGCAGCGTTCATTCAGTTGAGCTCATATACAAAATTGCCTCTTTCTCGGCTATCCTGATCCTCAAGTTATTTTAAATTCTTGTTCATTATTCGCTCTGATTCAGTATCCTCCTTGTTTCCCGCCAATTTTGCTAGATGTTCTGCAATAATGGCTTTATTTGTGGAGATCATTTGATAAACATTCGAGCTTTAAATCGCGTTTTGACTATGATTTCCGTACGTTCTTCTATGAGACATATTGTCGAGTTGTATGTTGAAATCTGTTCCACCAGACAATTCAATACTTTAAGGATGTCTTTAAAAGGCAGTTGATAAATTGTGTATATCTTTAGGGCTCGTAGAATGTACGGATTATTAATGCGAAGCAACAAAACCGGATCCTCTGTAACAGAATAACCGTTACAGTACTGATACCAGTAAGCTTCTGATGTTTCTTTGTTGGAAGCACCCGATGATAACAAGAGCAATCTTAATATCTCGATCAGAGTCAGCATATCAATTGGCAATTCAAACAGTTGAGCTGAAAGAAAACGATTGACATACAAATGCGCATAAAGTGCACTGTCTGCAATATTCCACAGATAACCATTGTTCCTACTTTTTGCATACTTTATGTTACAATCATTATTCTCAATTTGCACCACAAATATTGTGCTCAACAGCACTTGTAGTATTTCGCTCAGTGGACCGGCCACTTCACGACATAGAAAAGCACGACACATTTGCTGAAATGTTATGCTTTTGCGAAAAACGTCCGAAGCCGACAGAATCGGGGTAAAAGAATATAAGAAATTTTGAATCATTAGAAATTCACTGAAATACTTGGATGCTACTATCGTCTTCATAGGTTTATATACGGGCATGACACGGTGCACAACACGTTCAAGATCGGCGCATTCTTTCCATAGCTTCCTTCAAGTTTTCTAATTTCTTTTTCCATTGGAATTTCGGCCAAACTTATTTGGACTCATTGTGCCTATATCTGTTAATTTGATGATTATTTGGCAGTGATAGATTTCTATATCCTTGAGGTGGCATGTCGACGAAAGGGCTTCCTCCAAGTGGTTGATTTGAGGCACTTCGTAATGGCAGGACGTAAGCATTGTCTGTAAGATCATTTTCTTTTGAATGTGATGCAATTTGCAGTGGTAGTTCCACAGGTAGATACATTGTTTCCGTAGCTGGTGATGCTTGATTTGTTTGTTGTTGACGATTCGTTGTTCAACACGTCTAGCACTAACTAATTGAGTATCTGCATTATACTTCCTGGATCGCCGCTATCGATATTTCCTTGTGAGGTTGTAGTCTGGTTAGTCCCCTTAGAATCTACTTAACCTAGTCGTTACACGTGCCAAGAAATTACAATCCAAAATATTTAATTCCAAAAAAATTACGTTACCAATTCTTCTTCAGCCTGGCTGGCGTGATAAATGTTACCTATAGCTCGCGGGGGTCTTGCTTGTAAGATTGCGTGTAAAAGTGTCCCGTGACAAATAAAAGAATTTATAAGACATATTTAGGGAATCTTCCTCTACGAAATTGTAAAATTTTTGAAACTATGACCACATGATGACTTAATTCAGACGACTTTGTCTGAAAAGCATTCTTGTTGATCTGTATGGCATGACCTGTCATTCAGTTTTTGTTATAGGTAATTGAATGCAGAGTTTTTCCGATTCATTGAAATAAAGTGGGATATGCCGTTGATAGATAATACTTGATTTGGAGCCAGAATATATTGCAAGAGCTGATCGCGTTTGCTTTTGCAAATTGTTACTGAAATTAGTCATCACTAAAATGTCAATACTTTGTCATCCTCAAGTAGAGACAAAAAGGTGATATACTCAAAAATATGAGAAATCCAATCATGAAGTTTTAGCTTAAAGTAAACTAAGCCTCAAAGATGACTATATGTAACACGTGACAGGGTTTACGCAAGCCTTGGACACCTTTGTTATGTATGCAAACTGTTCTGCCTTGATTTAGATCACGAGCGGTAGGAGTTTGAAAGATCGGTTTCTAAAACATCTTTTGAGATGCCAAATGAGGAAGAGGTTAATGGCAAATGCGATACAATCATGAGTTGTGTGAGTTATTCAACGAGTCTGAGGTTTTCACCGTAATATGCTTCCATAGGGTAGTTGTGTGAATGAAGAGCAAGTATCTAAGAAGCGCTGGTCTATCTCTGTGCATTAAGATAGCGGATTGCTGCTCTGATTTCAAAACTGAACGATATAAGAAATCAAATAGCAGTTGATTTTTTTAAGGAAATCCATAAAAAAATTGGGGGAGTTTATTTTAGTTGATTTTATGATTAATCGAACCTAGATAAAGCAAATCAATGTGTATATACTTTAATAATCCAAAAGTATATTGTTTATTGCATAAAAATTTACAATAATTACCTAGATACTGTAATGATTTTATCATTTTAAGTCCAACGCGGAACCGACCTCTCATCGGTTCTAGACGTTAAGTCTGAGTAGTGCCAACGGATGGTACCAACCGGTCAACCAACCCGTGCACCGTAACCCATTCACGCGGTGGCTGCTTGTCGGCCAGGTAGTTCGGAGAGGATTTCGGTCGCGGGTCTCCGAATGGGTTACGCTCAATTACAATATTCAGCCACCTATACACGCCCGTTTTTAAACGCGTTACAAAAACAAAACCATACGGAGAGGGAACCTATTCTACGTTACTCCGTGTTTCTTCATTATTCAGTCAAAAGTACCAAAGCTAATTTTTATTTCGCGTTCCCGAATTTCCGACGCGGTACCGAAAAGTATGCTACGCTAACTCAACCCGACGAAAACTACGTTAAAGAAAACTCAAAGTCAACTAAGGTACCGCGTACCGCGCACGACGCGAAACCGACTTCAGCGGATTTTTCTAAACCCTACCCTCGCGACGGCATGCCTACCCTGCACTTCCTTTCCCGCTGAAAAAAGAAGAACCACTGAAAAGGAAAGTCGTGATTAAGTTTAGCAATTTTTTATATCTTTCATTCTTTTTTTTTTTAACGGTTTACTAATGTTTTACATTTCTCATTATTTTACAAGGTTTTGGCCCATATATGAAAAAAAATTGGCAATACTCTTATCATTTTCATTATTCTCATTATAGGTCAAAAACTACCACTTCCTAATGAGTTCAGGCACCATGCATAACATCATCATGTTTTAGTATTTCCTACCGTCTTATGTTCGGGATATATTCAAAAAAAAAAGTTATACTTAACATCCAATTATCGTTATTTAAGTTTAGTTATAGTTACATAAAAAAATGGTTTTCATAAATATAACGCATTTTCCCTTACTTGAAGAATATTCGACAAATTTTCGTTATTTCCTGTTGTATATGTAGCAAATAAACAAACATTTTACGTATGTGCTCATAATCAAAGTTTATACTGTAAAAGATATGAATGCGGTAGAAAAATAAGTCTTTTGGGTAGTTTCTTCTCCCGTCTAATCCTCAATATTCTTTTGTAATTTCATCTAACCGTGGTACTCATTCATATGTATTTTTCCATTAAGGCCAGTCTACTTATTACTACTTCATTAATAGGCTGAGTCATTACATAAATAAATTAGTCTATAAAATTAATCAGGCCTAGGGAAAATTGCAATTTGCTTTAACTTTCGTGCTTGGTTTATTTCTTTTTTATTGCTGGAGGCGTACAAAAGTTTTGATATCAAGAATTTCATTCGGCTCCAATTTGTTTTGTTTTTATTTGTCTAGATTGTAATTTTTTTTTTTTTTTAAGTTATTGCCTGATCGCTGTTTACAATGTTATTAAAATAAACATCAAGTTTTCCAAAAAGAAATCAGTTCAAAACAGTCCACTCGTCAAATTAAATTTTGTTTTTGTCTCATTTAAATGTTATTTTGAACGCGATATTCTACTGTCCACTGTAAAAACTTCCTACACTCTATAACGTTTAACTGTTACCCTTTTTTTCTGAAAAGATTTTTTTATAATTACGATTGTGACCTCGGTTATCCGGGATCAGTTTTATCTTTATTTTTGCGTTCATCTCCCCTATGACAGCGATTCTCAATTATCAGTTTAATTAAAATGATTCAAAATCAAACCTCACTTTTATATACAAGAAAAATTAACTAAAACATTCTATGTAAGGCCCCGTAGACGGAATTAACATTGGAAAGAACAAATAACTTAAACTTCTCTATGTGCATGCTAATAAAATAAGGTTACAACAAACTGATAAAATTTTCAATGGGCTGGCAGTCTTTCTGCGAATTGAAGTTTAGAATTTGGGTTGTGAAGAACGAGACAGATATGGACAATTTGGGTGGCATTGAAATTTACGTCATTAGTGTACCGACGAACTGAAGCGCAAATTTAATGGAGACAGTTTTAAGTTTATGATATTTTTACCGTATGCGATCGAGCTTACCGCTTCCACCGATACAGATTTCAACTTAAAAGCGTATCCGTATCTCATCGAAAATACCAGTAAAAGGTACATTCTCCTGACGAGAATTATCCGCCAAATTTTAAATGAGTAATTAAGTACATTCTATTTATATCTTATATCTTCTTAGTACTGGAAGAAGATTAATGGCCAATTATCAAATAATAAGCTTGAAGTCTATTTCTACCGTCCAATTGGAATCGCTTAATGGAATTCAGCGGATTTTCTAAGTTTCTTTTTTTTTTTTCTTGTGTCAGTTAAATTGATTTAAACTATCTGCCCAAGACAAACTCACTTGCTCTTCTAACACCACTCAACGTTGAGGCGACACTGATCATTCAATTTTCCCTTGGTGTCGATTCAGCTACACTCATAGCAGATGCGAAAGGAGTTCCATTGTTTGAAGCTTCACATTCGTCCATTGGTAACATGGCATCCATACAGCTTTTTGTATCGTTGTATTTTCATCAACATCGCTAAAAGCCGTTCCGTCGTTTGGTTGTGCTGTATCCAAGGGGTTTTGTAATCACAAATTCCTCCGGAACAAAAATTTCAGCCCAATTGGTCCAGCAGTAAAAAGTTGAGAAACCATTGCTTCAACCTAGCAACGAAGCTCTACCATGCCTTCGCCAATTATATGTAACACACTCACTATATCCAGAATATGTCTTGCAACAGGACCGGAACTTTTGCAACTTCTTCCGTATCAATGCCGTCTCTGTCTTTACTACAAATGGACGGTGGCAACGAACAGCCACTTAGAACACGGATATAAAGCAAAAAGATGACACTGGAACTAAAATGCCTCGTGTGGTTTGTTGATGGCGCACTTTCTGTCGAAATACAATTCACATCCGCATTCGATCGAAGTTCATTCGTCCGAAAAGGTAGCATGCGCGCAGTTCAATCGGCTTGCAATATTTTATTGGGTGTTGAACGGTTTGATATAAATATTCGCTCTCACTTTCTTAAGCTAACCGTATCCGCGACATTTTTCCTCCGGATCGGATGATGTACGCTACGCCGACGACACTCTTCGACCAGTTGGCACGTTTCTGTCTATTCGACGTTTTGATGGCAACTGTGGGAGGCATTGCCAGATAGATATGATTCGAAATGTATCGGTGTTTAATTAATATTATTTTTCAAATATTTATATCCACAGATATAAATATTTGAAATAAAAAAATTTTCTGCGCAATGATATCCGCACGAAAGATGAAGTCCGCTTGCACTTCGAAGTCATACCTATCTGGCCGGTTACCAGGGTTCGGGATCGGAATCACTTCGATTCCCGGGCGTAGGCGTCACATTACAATACTATCAAAAATGTACTTAACCGCATCTTTCTCTGAGTGACTCAAATATTGTTTGATATCATTTCCTCGAACTAGAATCTTTTTGCCAGTTCATTAAGACCTTCGCAATCTACCAAGTTGTGTGTAGTTGACCTGATGACACTACCATAACTTATTGCTACACTTTTTTTCAAAATTTTTCAGAACTTAAGAATTCTTTAGAATTCATTTTTTTTTATTGTAAATGCATTAAGTAGATCCTTACAGCCAATTACCTCCCGCTAAAACTGTTCAAGATGTTGTGAAATATGGCAAATAAAAAATCCTTTAAGATTGAGTTACGGATGTTTTATCTTCTTTAATATTCAGAATTCGATAATAAATCCAACAAATACTTTATACCATGCGATCAAATCAGACAATACAGTAGCACCTTATAAACGTTACTTACAGATGTATAGTCAGATGAGTACAACTTTTGAGAAAATGCTTTCCAAAACGTTTTCCAGGGTATTAAAAGAAATAAATATTTCCTTTCAGCTTATATTTTTCATCTTATTTATCCAATTGGACAATTTCACGCGGTTTTTCCAAACATTAAGGAATATTTCTAAGCCAATATGTTCAAAGTGGTTTATTGGTATTTCAGCTATCGTATTCAAACTGTCTTAAACTTCATATGTGAAAATATTCTCTATTCCCCAATTTAATATATGCAAACAAATGAATCGACTCGGACGTTCCCAAGAATGAGGCTACTCAGGGTAAATTGAAAACCTGTGGAAACCTGCCTCAATTTCCACATGAATTCCCAAGTCCCCACATATTTCAAAACAACCAATTCAATCAGAAATTTCCCACTTATGATCACTTCAATACTCAATCAGCATTATATGCATTCCACCTGCAGACAATATGTCTCACTTACGGTTGCAAAACGTACAATTTTCTTATGGAATGTATTACTCTGCCACTAACGTGCTTGCGATACTCAGTAACTCTAGAATTCCTTTCAAATCATTTGACTCCTTCACGTGTTTGACCATCAAAATGGCTTTGGCCGGTTGGTGCAAAAACAGTAGTGCCAAAACAAACTCAATTATACTTGCGTTTGAAGTCCATTCATTCTATAGTTTGCACCTTATGTCCTGTCGGTAGAAAAATAAAGAAAATAAGGTGGAAATGTTCAATATTTGTACAGATGCTCTAGAAATCACTTGAGGTGAGAAGATATTTAACGCCGATAGAGCTCATCTAATATTTTATTTGGTGTAGATATTTTATCCCATATGAAAGGGATTAGCTAATGGAAGTCAAACGTATGCTCGCACTCTTAGTGATAATCCGTTTTGCAACGGAAAATACACGCATTCGGCAAAATGCCTCTTGTTATAAACGTGAACGTGTGTCATGGAAAAGAAAAATTAAAATATCCTTTCTGAAGTAGATTTCTCATTTGAACAGTGTGATTGTGTTTAATATAAATATGTCCTTAAGTTATTCAAAATATGGATGTTTTTAATTAGTCATTATTGCTTAAAATTACGTAATTGAGTTAAATCAAGAAACTCACGTGAAATCGAAACTGTTTTTCGCACACTTCCATTTTCCCCAAACCAATATGCTTCTGAATATCACAACATCTATCAAATTAGCCTCAATAAAGCTACAATATTTGCGGAACGGTCTTATCGTAACATCTTTAATTATAATCACTTCTTAAGTACATGTCGTTAATTTATCGCTTCGATCAAAAGAAAAATCTTTTAATATGTTCGTACTTTCTTTCACAAATGGAGCAAATATACGAGTAGGTACACAGTTGTTTGCCCCTTCTATTTCCCGTTTCCACAATTTAACAATACTCGTAATTATTATCTACCGTCTTCAATTTGATGTGTTAACATCTTGACGATATCAACGGGTAAATATCGGTAAAGGCAAACGCAAAAGCACAATGTGTTTGGAAATCTTGAACTGGTAGTGGTTAGTACATGTCAATTGAGCTACTTGATATCAACAAGTAACATTCGATTCAAGTAATCACTTGTGATACCACACAAATAGATTTGTACACTGATAGTGCGTTTTAATTAAAATTGATAAGGCGTCAAGCTGGGGAGTGAGCGAATTGACGGTTCTGCTGACTGAATGGTGGTACATGTAATCAGCCAAGATGTATCACTCATTGCGTGAACTATGGAACGTCAAATATTTTATTTATTCTTAAATTTCGCAAGTGGACCCCAAAAAAGGGCTAAAAATAAAAATTCAGACGTCAGGGTAGAACGAATTCTTTTGTCATTCATCGCCTGCTAATTTTAAATTTAAAGCAAATCATATTACAAGTTGAATGCCGATATAAAAAAGGCTCCTTAAAGCAATCACTTCTTCAAAAGGTAAGTAGTATGCCACCGGAGAAGAAGAAGATTTAGCATTAGAATATTATTTGGAAGAATTGATTTCATTTGTCATCATCTTCATTGCCATCAATTTTAGCAACTGGTGGACTTTACATATGAAAATTTATTACGCGTAGCTATTTGATTGAGTTGCATTGAAATTTGTTCAGAAAATTATTAAAGAAGTAAAATGTTATAAGCAGGTAGTTTCGACGGTTGTACCATAAATTCTTTTCAAGCCATCACACTTTTCTTCTTCAATAATTTTTCAAAATAATATTAATTAATAATTTTCAGCTATTGGAGCTGCCCGAAACAAGTGTCGAGTACATATAGACTTAGGTACATTAAGTTGATGTAAAAGAGGTCGATTGAGCAATAAAAAGTTTAGCACAGCAGGGAGAATTTGAACAGTACTGTCCACAAAAGCTTCTCAAACAATGAGTTTGTTTTAACGTTTTTGACACGCATTACCTTTTGAAAGCATACACTTAAATCCACCTAGGATATACGATTATGTCCTTTTTCAACGAGAACTCTAATTTCTTGTAAAAGACCATTCTAACATTCCAAGTAGAAAGCAAATTGAATGCCCCTGTCTCAAGGCAGATTATTTTCCAGGATATTTTTCCTTCTGATGTGACCTTCAATCTTGCCACACCTAACTTACCGTTTTCTAGGATTCGCAGAAACTTAGGCAAATAAAATAATAAAAATCACTGTCTTGTATGATATTTTTCTTGGTTCATGCTAAGCAAAAATCACATATTAAATTCATTGCCCGAAATGGTCCAAAATACTCGTATGATGAGGTATCAATTTTTTATAAGGCCCAAAAAGAGCCTAAATAAATACTATAAAGTCAACCTAAGCAAGGCCCATTAAAAGCGTAAACTGGAACCAATCTACTACGAATGTAGCGAAACAAGGCCCAATCGAAACCCGAAAAGGGGCTAATTTACAATGAAAATGGTCTAAATAGAGGCTAAAATAGGTCCAAGTTTATGTAAAAACAAGTTGGGTAAACAGACCTACGCTCATGTCAGAAGGGTTTTGTATTCAATTTACAAAATGCAGTCACCAGATCGAATCAAATCAAGAAACATGTCAAAGACGATTTTATTGGAGGAAATAGGAAATACGAAGATCATACTATTTTTAACAAAGTTGAACGAATTTTGACTTCTGAGGTTTTTGTTTTTGTTATACTCATAAATATCTCCCTTGATAATTATTTCAGATGTCCATCCGCGAGGGAGGAAACACAATTTGTTCGAATCCTAGAATGGTTACAAAACCCTTTTGCTAGGAGCTCTCTCCCGCCTCCTTGACTTGTTTCACTTATGAGCATCAATTGTAGGTACTCATTTTCAGTCATTCATTAAATTGAATCAAGTGTTCAAAGCATGCACCTTAAACGTTGAAATTGGGAAAAATAACTCAAAATGATTCAATCTTCGCATTTAAAACAGCCACTATTTGGTTTTACGATTACTGATACCAATAGCTGAACCGATTCTCAAAGACATACATGACACCTATCATTCCTGAAATTTTCATGCAAATCCTAGCAAAACTGTAGTGTCTATGTCGGTAAAAAGCGCATGTTGTTCCATAGCCATATGTTGCCATAGTAATACATGCAGCGCATATTGTTCCATAGTATTACAGGAAATTTCAAACCACTATAACTTCGCTAAATATGATTCAATCTTTATAAAACTTTCAGGATAGATCAATCTTATAAATAGTCATCTGTATACTGAATTTCATAGAATTTAAGGGTACCGTTAAGATTTTATTCAAGAAAACATAAAATCAATAAATCATACTATTACTAACAAAGTTGAGTGAATTGCGACTTCTCATGTATTTGTTGTTGTTGTACTCACCAAGACCTACATTCCTGATTTTTTTCAGATTTTTCGGATCACAGGTGTCCAATCGCGAGGGGGGGGGGACACAAATTTTTCGTGTATTTCCCCTCCCTGTGCGCCCCTCGAAGCAAACTTTGCCAAACTAAGACCTGTTTTGAAAAGTTCTCATCAAGACCTTTCATTTGGTACCCATATTGGCTACCTCCAATGAAATTTTTTTTTCGGGGGGTCACTCCCCTATATGGGGAGACCCCCCTTAAATACCTTACAAAAATTTTTTTGTAGTTGAACTTTGAAGAGATCACCATTTTACACCTACATACAAAATTTGATGTTTCTAGCTTAAGTAGTTTCCGAGAAAAACTGCTGTGACACACGGACGGACGGACGGACGGACGGACGGACAGACAGACGGACAGACGGACAGACAGGACGCGATTTTAGAAGGGTTTTGTAAAATTATTTTACAAAACCCTAATAGGGTACATATTGCTAAAATTTTTCTAGGATGATTGAATCATTATTTTTATTTTTGACCTTTTAATTTAGGCGTTTCCCCCGCAAACTTTGAGTAATCAGCCAATATTATTTATAGATAAGGTTTTGGACTAAATTTAAGGGTTAAATACTCATTATAATGAAATTAGGCTCTGTTTGGACCGAGCGTATTTTTAACTTGGAAAAACAGCCGATGATGTCTTTTTACATACCAAATTTTAACATTCCCTTATTTAAATATGCTTTTCTCTTTAATATACTGAGAATTGTTGTTGAAACCATTTACAACAACAAAATAATAATCAGACAACTGGAAAAAATTAATTAGAGCGAGTTGAGAGAACCGAGATTGCCAGTAGCTGATTAGTGCCTCTGATAAAAATTGGGTCGCGAAGAACCGTTCGAAAGTTTTGATTCGGGACTTAGGTCACGTAAAACCGTCTTTTTTATAGTAAATGCTGAGCTTGTGTCTCGGGCGACCAATTTTAAGTTAGCTAATAAATGAATTAAATATTTAAGGGGACATTCGCCTTTGAAATTAAAAAAAAAATCGATTTTGAGATTTTTACATATTTCGATTCTATATACGTTCAAAAGTTGCCTCCTAAAATTTTATCAAGAAATTCATAATAGAAAAAAGTTACAGCTATATTTGTAACAGCGTATTCCCATGAGTAAAAACCGGTTTCTATTCATGCGTGTAGCGCGGCGTGCCAACTGTTTCTTCTCCTGGTGTAAACATCCTTGGTAAACATATATGTGATATTATACTGCTCTGCAGTTGCTCTGTGTTATTCTTTGAGCAAACACGTGTTTTATTTTTTTTAAATTCGTTAAAAATTGGCTAAAAAGTTCTACAAAATGTCTAAACCTGGTGGTCATTTCAAAGTAATCGGAGTACTCCTCGTTTTAGACGTAAAAACAAAAAAAACACTTACTGGCAATCAGTTGATTGCAGAAAAAAACCTGATCTACCAAGTTCCTCTACTACAAGATTAGAAACAAGTAGTGAATTGCAACTTCCTGCGGACAGCTCTATCCAGTATGTGATTTTGTGCTTTAATTTAGTCTTTTTGGCTCTTTCTCAATATATAAAGTACAAAGAATGTAATTATGAAATTTCATTCACCCAACAATAAGGTAGAGGCCTTGGATTTAAAATCTGTGTGGAATGTTCGTGTGGTAGAAAATTCATTGAATCCTCCCCATCCATATCTCTATATTTGTACGAAATAAATTAGAGCCTCATTTTTGTCTTGAGAGTCCTCCGCGTAGGGTATAATGGCGGGAACATGTTTTGGAGTTTGATGGATATTCCTGCAAAATTTTCGGACTCGCTTTATTAAAGTGCAATTTCAAAAATACATAAAGCTTGTAAACCATGTTTTGATTTTGTCACTAAAAAAGCTGTCAAAGAAGAAATGCAATTAAATGAGGAGGCTGGCAATACAGCTAACATTTTGACTGTATCAGGCGACGGTACTATGGCTAAGTGAGGTTTTACATCACTGATGGGTGTTTTTTCAGTGATAGGAAAATTTTCAGGCAAAAGTTTGGATGTGGAGGTTAAGCTTGATTATTTCCACTGTTTTCTTGTACGCAAATTTAAGAATTCAGATGTGAGATATCGCCTGTTTAGTTGTTGAGCGTTTACATGAGTGTCACATTGCTTCCATATTGTCGCGTGTTATTGGTTCGCGGCCAATAATTTTAATGTTCCGGGAAAGTGAAAACGCAATGTCTTTTAATTTAAGTTAAAAGAGTTTATTTAATTCAAGAAAATGCACAATAATCAGTTTAACACTTTCACTAATTTTAATTTTCACTATTAAAATAAAATCTAACACTTGTCCATAAATTTCTTATCGCAATTGTCTTCTAAATCACTTCACTATTACGAAACACACTTCCCACACACTTTCGCAGTTCTTATCGCGGTCGAATGAAAGATCCCCCCATTCATTCAGCTCGCCTTTATATAGGGTCTCTAAGT
The DNA here is from genome assembly GCA_963969285.1 of Odontomyia ornata. Taxonomy (NCBI): domain Eukaryota; kingdom Metazoa; phylum Arthropoda; class Insecta; order Diptera; family Stratiomyidae; genus Odontomyia; species Odontomyia ornata. The sequence goes on along the minus strand of OZ017740.1, from coordinate 2,030,373 downwards.
ATTCACCCATTTCTCGCATATCGGCGAACGTTCTACCGAGAGGTACCTGGTAGGTTCGAGCAAATTCATGAATGGAGTGACGTCGCTTGCAGATGTTGATTATGCTTGTTGAATTTACTCGCGGGTTCGAGTAAATTCATTTGTTGACGTTCTTAATGATGATGAAAATAATTGCGACAGTAGCTCGCAGAATTATTTGTACATGTAATTATTTGTACAGGTAACAATATGGATGTTCATCTAGCTAATGATAAAAATGTTGATGCGGCTCTATCTCAGATGCACAAATTGAGGAGTATTTTAATCAGCCTGAAATCCAACCGTTGAGTGCACAATTAGGTGTGAAATTATGCCACTGTAAACTCAGCAGCTGAATGTGGTGCAATTAATGGCACCATTATGCAGCTGATAATACAGAATGCACAGTTGGTCAACCCAGTGCTGTGGCATAATAACAATAATCAGCCGAATATGCCATTTAATATCCTTCCGAATTTGACACATACTCGTGATATCGGAGAATTTAAGTGGCCGAAAACCATGGTAACTGCAAGGAGTCATCTGTAGCACTTCATAACTGGATGCATGCTATCCAATTCGAAACAGCACGAAGATATCTGATCAGTGGAGCAAGGAATTAGTACCACGCAAATATGAGTACAATTGTTGACAGGGCCTCATTTGATGGTGCATTAAAAGCAACATTCCTGGCAGAGAAATCTCTTAACGAAAAATAGCAGGAAATGGAATGGTGGGTCCAAGGGGAAAATGAAGACGTTAGAGATACCTTTTTCGAAAAACTTCGTTTATGAAAAGCTCTGAATTTCACTTTTGAAGAGCTCAAACCACAGATTGCTATGGGTCTGTGGTTGAGGACTGCTGCTGCAGCAGTAATGTGAAAAGTGGCACGTAAGCAGCGTCTTCCAACAAAAACTAACGCGTTACGAGGAAATAGGGAAGTATATTTATCGTATCGTATATTTAGTTTACTGGTTCTCCAATGATGAGGCATTAAATATCGAGAATTGTCAATAACTGTAAATACACCTACGGTTTCGCTACAAAATCTTACTTACACCTTCGAGCCTTCCATGCCTGATAGCAGAATTGAAAGTAATAACTATGCCGGCAATATAGAGGTTGGACGATGGACTAACTTCCTGTCCCTGGAAAGCCCTACATTGTTTCAAAAGCTACAACTAAGCCTCAGGATGGCAACGATCCCGCAACCGAAATAAAGGACTATGCCACTAGATTGTGAAAGGCCAGATCACTACACAACCCTGATGCTGTCCAAAACCTTTGGAACAGGCAAGACAAAATATGAATTAAACATACTGGCAATCCAGGAAACGAACTGGACTGGAAGTGACATTCAAGGTATGAGATCACACACAATATTCAAAAGTGGAAAGCCTGCTGAAAAATGGGAATTTGGAGTGGCCTTCGTTGTGGGTAGGGAGTTGAAATCGCACGTTTGATTTGAAGACAGTCAATGAAAATAAGGCTGATAAACATATGCACTTCTAACGAAGAAAAGGACGAACAAACAAAGAATACGTTCTACAACAACGACTCACTGCCTACAAACGATAAAAAAATACTTCTGAGTGATTTCAACGCTAAGCTTGGCAATGAGCAATCTCATTGGGGAATAACTGCAGGATATAGTCTAGTCATGCGTTTGACTTGCTTTTCACATCGACACATACATAAAATGACCTGGTTATTACGGGATGCCAACACAAAAACCAAATCGACCATGTTCTGATTTAACATAGGCCTCGAGCATACTTGACAGCAGTACATACTGAGGAGCCAATTGTAACTTGGACCATTACTTGATCAACCTAACGTTTTGATGTCGCATGTCAAAGGCGTATTCGGCAAAGGCAAGCCCTCTACGAAAATTCGACATCAAAAGGCTCTGAACGGTATCTGTGGCTAAAAATTTTACGGAAACCCTCGAGAAGCAGTTGGCTCCTATTCTATCCGACATGTCACTGAAAACAAGCATCGAGCTATGAGTGAAAATGAAAGCGGCAATTAAGACTGTAGCAAAACTGACAATTGGATATCAAGCCTGGCGTAAATGAAATGATTAACCAATCATGATGAATCCCACGATACGTTAGGCAAAAAGGATCAGGCGTACAAACAATATTTAGGTAGGAAAACCAGAACGAAGAGAGAACATTATGAAAACCTCAGAAGAGTAGAGAATAAGATAATTAGAATCAATAAAAGAAAACACTATGATGACCAATTGAGAACTATCATTGTAAGTTCAGCGGGTAAAAGTAAAAGACAAGCATAAAAAGTAGTGAAAAGCTTGAAACAAGGTTATCAGTTCAAAACCATACTCTGCCATGACGATGTCAGCCACATCATCACTGATGAAAATAGGATTAATGAAAGATGGGCAGCATATTTCAAGAAACTCTTGCTTCAGAGCATCGGAGTGCATAGATAGCTTCGATCGGCTCCACCAACGCAAAAGAATCATAAAACGCCGGGCATCGATGAGGTTCCAGTGACTCTCATTAAATAAAGTGGCAGCAGTGTTCCAAAAGCTATCTATAAAGTCACCCAACACATTTGGCAACAAGGACACATGCCGAGTCACGCTATTGGTAGGTGGATCGGGCAAAAAATGATAGCCACCAGTCATACTTGTTGCATATCGAGCAAGCCAAAAATGATAAGTAGTAGTGAGTTCTATGGTGTCGCTTCTAATGTTCACCATTAAACCATGGTACGTAGAGAACCATGATATGGCTCGAAATGTGGCTCCTGAACATTTGATATACGGATTTTTTTTTTGGAAATGCAAGCTAAGGGGTTGATATAGTTCTGGAAAACGCTGTCTGGAAGAGATCAGCAGACACGCTGCTATTCAAATGCATAGAACTTCTGGCGTCTATTGATAACATCAACAACAATCGATTCTGAGTGTCAAAGAAGCTTTTTTTACCCCCAGATGTTGAAAAGGTTTGAGTATCAATGAAAAGAAACATAAATTTGTAACCCAACGAAGCAAAAATAAACCAGACTTGACTTTTGGGAATTAGAAGCTAAGTCTACCTTCACTAAAAAGGTAGAAGGGATCTAGAAAAAGTCAATGCAGTATAAAAAGACATTTTGACGTCCACATAAGTTCATAGATTAAATAAGCTTTGCCTTTACTACGAATTACTCCTTACACCTGTTTAATGTATGGGTATGAGGCTTAGACTCTAACAAATGATTTCAAAAATGCTCTGAACGTGTTCTGAATAAGCTTAGAAAATGTACAGCTCAGTATAGGAGGGAACAAAGTGGAGACTTCGTTACAATGACGAGTTGTATGATTTTTATGATGATCCGCTTGTGTCTGCTTGCATAAAATTTCATAAATTTCAATAGCTGGCCACATACATACAAAGAATAGAAGAACATCGGTTGCTAAGGGAATTTTAAAGCATACGGGAAGCGTTTTATATAAAAATTGGGGAGGCGGTGGGGGGACTTGATCAAAAGCTGACAGCACTGCAGCTCTAAAGCTGAAAAGCCAATGAACAGAATCGCAGAATATTGAGATAAAACTTTTGGTCAAGGGTCAAATTGTACTGCTATACCATGGAAACGAGCTAATCTAAGTGCCTGATGTAAAATTAATTCATAACATTTTTTAGAAATGTTGACATCGTGTTGTTTAAGTTGCTTGGAGAATACTGCTAAGTAGTCATGGAAGCTAGTATTCTATAAGAAGTGATGCCCTTACATATCTGACGAAGTGAAGGTGGCCATGCGGTTCCTCTCCGGGCTATATAGAATATTACCGTGAATAATATATGGAAAACAATTTGACTGATTGATTTGGTATAGTTTTGGACTGGCAGATATAATGCTAAGGTCCAAGTAGCTTTGCGTAGTAATGACCAAGCTAACACTCAAGCTTGACAACTTAGTTCCAAGTTCTACCCCATCTTGATCCTGGTAAAAGACTGGCAGTAAATTCGAAGTTTGAACCATTAAGTTGGAGATGTAGTTTTGGTTGAGATGAACTCCCGATCAGCACCGATCTACTTCTAAGCACCTATTTCCATAAGCTGGTATCAAAACCCTCCCTTAGCGTTTCTGTTTTGCAAAGATAAACTACACACGTAAACGAGGAGGGGACTTGATCAAAATTTTACCCCTAAAAGCAATAACACTAATGACAGCAGCACTAACGGCAATAGCATCAACGACCATGACATTGATGGTAGCTGGCAGATAGGCATACCAATGGAGCAAAATTGTATCATATTGGAGAACAGCGATTTATTTTTGTTTGCACTTGAGGCGATGGAATCTACCTTCTGGAGAAATCTCAATTATTCAATCCATCTTGACTATTCCTTGCGCAAATGAAGACTGAGAAAAGAGTTTTTAAGCTACTACTTCTTCCTGAAAACTTCAGTCTGAATTAGTAGAAAACTGAAGGAAAGCTCAAGACTAAGCCAATCAGCAAAAACCAAAGCTTAGATGCCAACTATCAGTACAAGGAAAGCATGCAGCCCACTAAAAGGAAATGTAACGACAGGAAATGGATTTTGGAAAATAACAGCAAAGGTAGCCAGAAAAGTTGTTTAAAAAGCTTTTGCTCTCAAAACAGGACAAAAAGCTCCACCAGGAAGAAAAAAGTAAGGAAATATCCACAGCTAAAAAGGAAGACATTGCTAGTAAAGTCAATTGATTGTAGATCATATGCAGAGGTGCTACGCGATATAGCAGGAGCTGTAAAACTGGATAAAATTGAGATCAGTATGACAGTGGCACAGCCCATCTAGTTCGGCAACCGACTGGTGAGTTTCAAGCAAAGACAGAAACCATATTTCCCCGATGTGGTTAAGCTCCTGGGAGAAATGATGATGTATAGATCACTCGACCCCATAGCAAACCTCGAGATCCGGGATATTGACTATGTTATAGGCTTGACTAAGATAAAAGAGGCGGTCAACTGGAAGTCTCCAAGCTCAAGTGAGTTAAGATGAAATTAACTGTCAGGAAAGAAAACATCAGGAGACAATGTATTGCCATAGTTGACTTGTTCAATAGAGATTTCCAAAAGGCAAAGCACGAAAAGGATAAGGGCTATGTAGGATCTGCGCGATCAATCCTGCTACACCTGCTTTGGCTACGGGCGTACTTCGTAGAGCTGCAGGAGGCTAAGCAGGAGCTTCCTGTGCTGATATTGTTGAAAATTGAATAACAAAAAGGAAAGAGTGCATGAAAGGGGTACTTTTTACCTTCTGCAAGGATGATAATCCTAAATCTAGCAATTCCAAATCAAAAAAGTATAACAGTGAGCCACATTATGTCAGTGAACTTACATCACAGCATAAGTGCGCAAGATTAGCTTGGGCACTTCACAAAGGACATCAATGTTAACCTGTTGCTGCCCAACAAGTGGCATCGATGATGATGATGATTTTGTTCATTCCACTATCCTTGTTCAAAACTGTAATCAATTCTGAGTGTAATAGCATGGACCAAGAGAAGTATTTGTCTGGATTCGGTGTATCGAGCCCCAAACGAAAATAACATCCTTTCAAGTCAAGATCAATGTAATTAAACACAGATAGCCACATAGTAGTCGGTGGAGGCTTGAACGCAAAGATGTTTGAGAAGACTATGAACCAAACAGACTCAAGAGAAAAATGAGTCCTGGAGATGCTGTCAGAACAGGATTCCCCATGCCAAATACTTGTAATATGTCTACTTTTCATAATTATCAGTACATTCTACCCAACGATCACGGCCTTAAGATTCTACTTTCGGTTAAAATATTGGGTAAGTGAACGTTGACAAGTTTGACAATTTGTTTTTGGCAGACACACTGCTACTGAGAAATTCACCAGATTGTGAAAAACTGAAAGCCATGTGACAAACTCAACTTAGAGTCTAATTGCATCTGCTTGCTACTCTTCTATGCACCGTTGGGTACTGGTGGTCAACCAATATCGCTCAACAGTGAAGAAAGAGTGACAAGCTACGGTAAGAAGTTCAACGGTAGCAAAATCAGGAAGAAGCATGTACCCTGTTAGTAGCATATAGGGGAATGGGGGGCAAGACGGGGTAGCGGGCAAGATGGGGCAACGCGTTTTAACGGCCACACAAACGATCCATCCCAGCCGCTCTGGCTTGCAATGATGCGCCGTCATGTTGCTCATCAGTTAGCGCAGTGAGCGGCTTATAAGTGCACGCGTTTTCGCTTTGGCGCCAAAAACTCGGTTCTTGTCAAGTTAGTTATGATTTCCGCGTTATACATCGATTGTGTTTTGTACCTCAATATTTGTTTTCTAGAACTCAATGAAGGTTATTCTTGTTTATCAATTATTACACCAGCAGGCAAGAATATGTTTTTGTCCATATTCTGAATTGGTTATTAAAGGCATGTTATTTTATTCAAATAAGCATTGGAGGGCAAGATGGGGTATAGAGTACCCCATCTTGCCCCTCGAAGAAATTCAGTTATTTTCTTATGACAGTTTATGCTTCTTCATAATTTCTTTGTTTTTAATCTTGTTTCAGGACGGTGAAAAATTATAAAAGAAAGTCGGAGAGGGGAAACTGGAGTAAACAGAGTATGCAAAATGCGGTAGATGTCTTAATCGAAGGGAAAATGGGGTTCAAATCAGCGGCGAAAATATATTTTGTGCCACAAACGACACTTGAACGAAAAGTTGAAGTAGTTTGTGCAGCCCTAGAAGATCTTACTACTACTACAACTTCGATTAAAGTTCCTTTAGACCCCAAAAAGCGAACATTTACTGATGATGAAGAGAAAGAACTTTGCAACTATATAATGGATATGGAGAGTCGCCTTCACGGGTTCACAACAAAAGATTTGAGGACTTTGGCATACACTCTGGCAGTAAAAAATGTTAAACAAAATTTCTTCAACTCTGAAAGAAAAGTAGCTGGCAAATATTGGGTGCAGTGGTTTTTAAGCAGGCATCCAGAATTGTCGATACAAAAACCAGAAAGCACTTCAGCTACACATGTCGCTGGGTTTAATAAACAAGCTGTTAAACAGCTTTTCAACTTCCTCGGCAACGTTTATGATGAGCATAAGCTTTCGCCAGCAAGAATTTATAATTGTGATGAAACAGGAGTTTCAGTGGTACCAAAAACCAAGTCAAAAATAATTGCACGAAAGGGTGAAAAAAACAAGTGGGATCTATAACTTCTGTGGAGAGAGGTACAACAATAATTGTAGAACTATGTTTTAGTACGAGTGGTCAATACATGCCTCCAACGCTGGTGTTCCCACGAAAGAGAATGGACCCACAGTTAATGCTCAATGCTGCTCCTGGAGCTTGGGGTGTTTGCAGTGATTCTGGCTGGATGACAGCTGAATTATTCCTTGGCTGGTTAGAGAAGCTTGTTGGATTTAGTGGGGCAACGGTTGATCGACCTGTACAAACACACAAAACTTGGACCTCATTGATGAAGCTCGTAGCAATGGGGTTATTATTTTATGTTTCCCCCCCTCATACAACGCATCGACTTCAAGCTCTGGATGTAGCATACATGAGGCCCTTGAGCACATACTACGAACAACAAATCACAGCTTGGCTTCTCAGCAACTCAGGGATGGTTGTAATAATCCGGCAGGTAGCATAAATTTTTAGTAAAGCCTTTATTCAGGCTTCTACAATGGCAACGGCAGTGAATGGCTTCAAGAAATGTGGCATTTGGCCATACGATCCAACAGTTTTTTCCGACAGTGACTTTGCTCCATCATTGACGACTGATATCCCACAAACAGACAGGTTATTCATCAATGAAGGATTTTCTGAAACAACGACAACGAACTACCATGCTACTGCGCTAAATAGACCAATCGTTGTTCCTGAGATGGTAACAGCTGCAACAGTAAATTCAATTTTGGCAGTAGGAGATTTTGATAAAGAAACTATTGATAAACTGCAGATACATACAATGCCTGTAATATAGCACCATCTCATACTGAAGCAGAGCCATCTCACGTGCTCGTTGTCCCTTTGACACCCTCTATCACAACAGCTAGCTCAGTGCTAGTAAATTCTATGAATCCTGAGCCCAGATGCTCGACTTGGACGAGAAATATAGAAATAGACCACAGGCCAACTACTCCACCAGAGCAATCAGTGTTTTCTGTTGTTAGCCGAAAGAAACAGTCAGAACATACCAAGAAGGAAAAAAGGGCATAATAAGAAATAACAAGAAAACCAAATTGCCTAAGAAAAACAACAGAAAAACCAACAAAAAGCTCAATTCTCCATTAGAAAGTGACAATGATGAAAATAATATCCCTTGTTTTTACTGTCATGGAAAATACTTCGATTCAAATTGATTCTCTGTAGAAATCGGGTACACTGTAGCGGTGCTAGCATAGGTGACGAGGCAGTATTTGTTTGCGAGTTTTGCACACAAAAAAAGAATGTGTCCTCCATACTCCATGTTGCCCCATAGGGTACCCCGTCTTATCCATCATGAAGGGTAAGAAGGGGTGTTGGACATATTTGACATAATTGGCTACCTTCTAATTTTTCTATGAGTGAAAAGTTCCTTATTTCCAAAGATGAATTATGTAGGAGTAATTTAAAATTAATAAAGATTTGAATTACATAAAAATATCAGTTTTATTACTCTCCAAAGGTTAAGGACCCCGTCTTGCCCCCCTTCCCCTATGTTAGTTGGCAAAGAATGTTTTTGTAGACTAATTGAAAGCAGTAAGGCTTGTTACTAGCAAAAGTTTTTGGACGATCAAGTTGGTTATGGTTACAAGCTAGTAACATGAAGGCTCCCTGCTTTGTGGACACCCTACTTACATGAAGCGCAAAAGGCGAATGAGGTGGTGGCCCAATCCAAGGCATAGTAATTACGCCCGCTGCATGTTTTTAAGTGTAAGAAGCGCAAAAACCTCTTCACTGAAAAAGGAGAGCTTTCTCTCGATATTATAATCGAAGCGATGTTTAGATAGGTGGCAAAATGCAACCACGTGGCACATTATGAAAAAGGATTTTCCAATAAGAGGTGTTATTTTGAATAGCCCGCTATTTTGGTAGAGGTAACATTTGAACCTGTCATTTTCTGACATTTGACAAGTAAAAACTACATCATTAATAAAAATGGAACAATACACGCTTCAACAACGCATTGAAATCATTAAAATGCACTATGAACATGGTGAAAATTTCGCAGAGACGGTTCGTAAAACTCGAACATTTTTGGATCGTCGTGAAGCACCTTGTCGGACCACATACAGAAATTGGTGGAAAAATTCGAGCTGGTGGAACAACTTAGTGATGTGAAGAATAAAACCCGTGCACGTCATTCAAGAACAGCTGAGAATATTTCTGCTGTAGCCGAAAGTATTGAAGAAACCCCAGGTTTGTCCATTCCTCGTCGTTTTTTAGAATTAGGCATTCTACAATCGTCATTCCACATTTTGGATGAAGATTTGGGTCTTAAGGCTTTTAAAGTTCAGTTAACATAGAACCCAAGCCGGTCGATCATTAACAACGGCGTGTCTTTGGAATGCATGAAAATGATCCGGAATTCCATCGAAAAATCATCATGAGTAATGAGGCCCATTTCCACCTCGGTGACTTCATCAACAAGCAAAATTGTCGCATTTGGGGCCCGGAAAACCCAAGAGTTATTGTTGAAACGCCTCTCTATCCTCAATTTGTGACTGTTTGGTGCGGTTTATGGTCCGGCAGAATCTTGGACCTTACTTTTTCGAAAATGAGGCTGGAGCAACAGTTACGGTGAATGGATTGCGCTATCAAGAGATAATTAATGATTTTTCATGACCAGGATCGGATGGTATTAATTTGGACAACGTTTAGTTTCTACAAGGTGGTGCTACGTGCCACTCAAGCAACGAAACCATTGATCTTTTACGGGAAAAGTTTCCAGACATTGTCATCTCTAGAAGAGGTGATCACAATTGGCCACCGAGATCTTGTAATTTGACACCTTGTGACTTCTTCCGTTGGGGCCACATGAAAGAGAAGGTCTACGCCAACCGCCCAGTGTCGATTCAAAACCTCAAAGATGGAATTCGTGAGGCTATCGAGGACATAAGACAGCCACTTTACGATTTGGTTATGGAAAATTGCATGAAAAGGATATGATCCTGTAAGCGTGGTCATTTTCCTGATGTTATTTTCCACTGTTAACGGCATACCTTCGTCTTCATAATGAAATAAACATCCGATCATTTATAATAAAAAATGGCATACTAATTACCTTCTTTTAATATCAAACTGACAGCTTAAAAATGGCTGACTTGAGCGCCCACAGCTGTTCAGGGTTGAGGGTTCGTTTACATAGTAATCTCTGTTCCTCCTTCCCCTTCTACTGTAGGGAAGACTCTTTTAACTTTATGACACATAAAAATGTAGCAACATGGCAACATGGCGTTGTCAAACGGTCCCAGATTATGTGAAAAGCTGTCAGAAAAGTTGTTTGATGAGTAGTCAAAATAGGTAGTCTAAAAGTCTCGCACTCAGGGCGTTAATGGCCTTCCACTCGCTACCACAAAAAAAACCTTTCCTTGTGAGAATGACGATGTCTTCAATACTCGTCATTATGTAGCAGAATTTAATTCAGGTAAGATCTGAATACAGCAGTTTCAGTATCTTCAATGACACCGTCAACCCTCTTATACCATAATGAAACCAATGCACTAAGGGAAGTCTTCTATATCTCCCATAGACACTTTTCGTTGTTGAGTACTTGTGGCTCATATGAGAATAGATATTCTGGATCTCTATTTCCTCTTTCAACGAGCCTTAGCCAAGCAACTTTCTATTGTAATAGAATCTAATAGAATAATAATTATAGAATAATGGTATGTATTTATATGAATGTCGGTATTCTTTCTGAGGCTTTGTACCAATTGAAATTGCCACTTGTCTGTCAGGCTGTGTATCTATTCTTCATTTTCCTTTAACTGAAGTTTTTCTCTGATACTGTAATAGTTAAAAACATCAAATTTGGTAGTTAGATGTAAGGTGATAGTGTCTTAGAAATTCAGGTGCAATATAAATTTTGAATGGGCCAGGGGGGTCCTAAAGATATTTTTCTTACCATAGGTGATTATAATGTGTATCAATGGAAAGACAACAACCTTGCAAAATGGGTCTATCATTGCGTTATCTGCATTGTGCAGGGAGAGATGAAATGCAAGAGAAATGTTTGCCCCCCTCTTGTAATTAAATATTACCCCAACAATTTTGAAAAAAGAAATTCATGCTGCTGCATCTTTATTTGTATAATAATAATAATAATAATAATAATAATAATAATAATAATAATCCGTCGCCCAGCAGTCCAAATTCGAACCATGGCGTTGAGATTTATTGTTAGGGTGTTACATTCCATGACCGTAACGGGATTCGAGGTGCCCAGCCCACCCAGCTGTGATGGGTACTACTTTTACAATTAGTACCCATCACACCTGGGTGGGCTGATAGTCTGGCAGCAGCTTCAGAAGCTCAAGCTCGATGCCACCAGAGTGTTTTGAACTTGGGAGCTGCTGCGCAAGCGGGGTGTACACTAACCTACTGCTCCAAATGGATTATGCCCTTATGCATGTAACACAAACAAATACCTTGCAAGTAAAAATTCACTCAACATTGTCGATAATAATATGTATTACAAATGTCTTATTCAATTGAAATCACCTAGGCATCCTTTATTTCAATGAAACATAGCAAGCAGGAGGATATATAAAAGGTTGTTACAACCAGTAAGTTTCATAAAAATCGAACTGATAAAAAGTTATAACGAACCAGCGATATCAGCACCAGTGCCAAGGAATGGTGATCATTTGATATACGAGTACATCTTATTGAAGCAATTTTTGATTTCACTTATTAATTGTGTGAAAAAATGTCTGCAAACTTGCTAGATTTTGTATTAAATTAAAATATTATGGAGTAGTTTAAGTCTATAGCATTATACATAATTATTTATGATTTTCATGTTGAGAGATCATCTTTTATTCACGAAGGTCCTATTAAAGTAATTTGAATCCATTATCAGTTGATTTTGATGAAATTAACAAAACATATTAAATTGATTAGGATAAAAAAGACTTTCCTACTATTGCCATTTTTTATAATTTTCTGCGTATTTTTGATACTTTTACTTCATTCAAAACTTTAGCTTAATACATTTACATTTACATACCCATTAAATCCATGCCCATAAAATCCTAAAGATATATCTATTTATGTCCAAAGTTTCTGCCATGATGAGTTATAGGCTGTTGACATCGATTTAATCCATATATGACTACTTTATAATGTACGTTGATATTCGATAACGTTGATAAGCCTTTGTCGGTCTTATTGAAATGCAATAAAGGCTTTTGGATCACCAATCGTTACGTTGTCTATTGGGTTGTTGGAAGTCAATTTTTTTTTTCATTTGTAAATATCGAACGTTGGATATGATTTGACTTTTTCCCCTAATTTGCTAGACCTCATTTTTGGAAATCGTTGTCGCACACATCAAAGCTGAATTGTTATCAGGCGGCGTCTTCTGTGCAATGTTTAACAAGATTTATGTGAAAAATAAAAGGCGGATTGTTCAAAATTACTGAATGGCATTTGATGTTTCTCCAGCATATGATGACTTCATTAAACAAAGTTAACAAATTTTGTAGAAATTGTGAATTTTGTATTTGTTCACTCAACCGTTGAGCTTGGTCTGCATATTGAGCTTGTATCTTTCAGATTTTGTTTACTTTTTGAATAGGTCTAGAACACTAAATTAATTAACATTTTTCGTTTAGAGACAGTCAGTTGCCCTTCCATTTCCTCAAAAGCCCCATTTAAATTTGCATCGAATTTCATATCTACGATCTCACGACAAATTACTTAATTGAAAATATAAGACCATCGTCTCGCTTCCAAAACAAATTACACCCACGCTTTTTGGGGCACATCTTCCAAATTGCATGCTGAACCTTAAGATCTTGATCAAACTGACAACAAGAAGGCTTCAACAAATTTCCAAACTCATTGTATTGATTGTCTATCTCAACACCTGAAATCGTGTAATGCAACGTCAATCTATCTTTGCCCCTTTCGAGGTTTCATGCTCTTGTCTGATGACAAAACGTAACACTTTTGTTTCAGGGAACGAATGATTGGTAGTTTTCTGATGTGTAATCGAACACAATCATTGACAAGATCCCCAAAAATATCTTGATTCAACCGTGGCGCGGAATGACACGAAAACAAGCAAATGTTATGTTCGTATAAATTGAAATGTTCATCAAAAGATTACAAGAGTAGATCTTACTGGCACAGATAATTTTGTTACTGTGCTAAGGAGTGAATTGGTTTTTCCTTGTAGATGACAAAGTTTAATTTCAGGTATTGGGGAAAAAATCATATTTAGGTAAGGTACATCTTTGGAATAAGTCTTACTTATCATCATTTATAGAAAGCCATAAGGATTTGAATTCTAGCATGATAATTCAGCCTTTCAAGCTGAAGCTGAAGCACGTTTATTAAGTCCTTAAATTTTGCATTCAGTTAATGAGGACAAGCCTATTTGCCACAATCAAGACTTCCTCCGTTGACTCGCATAAAACCCAGGGAAATAACTGTTTGTTATGAACAATCACACCCATGTATTTCCTCCAATCTTTAATGTCTTTCGCCCACTTGTTTGTTTTTAATTAAATTTAATTACTTCGTCCTTAATACCATTCCCTAGTATCTTCCATCATCGCTATGATTGATTTTCAGCTTTATGTTTCCATTGATGAGCATCAACTTGATACAGGCAGAGATTTTCCAACTAATTGGCAAGTGACCAAGTCATCATGCAACCACCCAACCAACTTCCTCGTCAACTATGCCATGGGATCGATCATGCAATATGTCCTTGTGTATTGAAATGTTGTTTGAATAGTGTTATGCCTTCCATGGATTCTTCGCTGGCAATCATTCGATCCAACATTTACGACTAACTAGTCGCCAGTTTGTTGACAATGTCCTTTTATGTATCTCTGGATTCAGTCAACACTACTTAGACACCAAATAATAATAGCAATAAATTAACACTGAAATTAGTTTCTGTTGATGCAAAGGAGTGAGAGTAAATTTCAACGATTAGATTCTGCTGATTAAAGATCAAAGCGTGAGTGTTAATTGAAAGTGATAAACAATGTATGGTTGAGATAGCACGTTTATGGGAATGACTCAATACATCTTCATTGACAAATCTGTGATGTGGCGTTGTTTTCTTTTGAAAATTGACACTAAAATGAACTATCTGCATAGTTTTTCTGATGTACTAGAAGAATTGAAAGGAGTTGCATATGCTCAAAAAAAATCTGCACGTTTTATGATAGCATATCAAAAACTTAAGCATAAAAGTAAGAATTACAGCAAAAGGGCAATCTACTCTATAGGAGTACCCCCGACTATAATGCGTTATTCCATTGCATTTATTTTTTTTAATGGAATATTAAGTTAGACATTGTTCTCGACTAGGACAAAATATGGCATTTAATTGCGTTTGCACTGAAGGCAATCAACTCTGCCCATAAAGTTAAGCAAGTTGACTTCTATGTATTGAGCTTATAGAACATGCACTACTTGACTATTTGCATAGCCTCTTTCTAAGTTAATTACGAGTATATATGTAGTATTTATTTTTGAATTGCGCACTTTAGAATCTTATTTCTTTGTTTGCACTCTTCATATGACGTGTCTTAGAATACAGATTCTGTGTTCTATTGACGCGTTTTGCATTCAGTAATGGAAGCTGCATACTTCTTCTGACAGTGCAATAAAATAGCAGCAAATGTTAAACTTTAAATGCAATTTAGTGTACGAGTATGTAAGGCCATAAAGGGTTGAGTTTTAACTAATTACAAAATTTTCTTTTAACTTGTGGACATCATTTACAATTTTCGGTATTAACTGTACTCGTATCATTTTATCAATCAGAAAATTTATCTTAAAAAATTTGAATATATGAAAGAGCTTATGCCAGATACGTTTCAATTGTAACTTACGCTCTGTACATATATTAATAGGAGTTACATTTCAGTACTTTCAAAGTACTTAGTCCGTACAATTTCATTAGATGCATAACAATTACATACTGCATAATGAAATATAATAGTATAAGCTAATAACGTTTTTCCAAGTCTTTGAAATGTTTTGGAATGGAAAATATCAAATATTATTTTACGCAAAGATTCTATTAAAAAAATCACCACTGCCCTAAGGCGTGACAACGGGAATGCCGACCAACCAGCAGAGATGGGTCAAGGAGCGCCACATGCTTCCTTTACTAATCCCTGGGGATATCTAGTTGCCTGGAGCGTGAACTCTCAACCAGGCCCGCTGCACATATATTTATTTATTTATTTCTATTTAACAGAAAAAATCCAATTACAAAAAAGAACAAATAATAATACAGCAAAATAAATTAAGTAATAGTACAGCATGCAAGTAGCAAGATAAAAGTAATAAAAAATATAAAAACGAGTAGAAAATAAATAAGAAAAATTACTAAGAGTTGAGAAGAAGACAGTTGACAAATCTTTTATAAACTGAATACGAGAGGGGGAAGGGCCCAAGCTGAAGATCATCATGGTTATGAGGTAAAGGCAAAGCCTGTAAAGGGAACATTCATCAAGGTAGAGTCGGTGCATTTCCAGCGAAGGAATATTGAGGATAGATAAGCGTGATTCATAAAAAATGTAGGTAATCTGGAATTTCAAGAAGACGATCCTGGTAAATCTTTTTGCACAGCTTCTAGCGTGAACTTCAAACACATAGTTTCCATCAACATCTTAAGAAAATTTTCTCCGTCCAGTGGAAGAAAACTAGTCCACACAAAAGATACATGAAAATTATGGAGAACTACTATAAGAACCTCAATCACTTACCACTGCACTTCGTGACCGATTCCTTCCTAAAAATTACACGCTCATAAATTTTGTACAGACTTTAGTCTATTTTTTACACTAAAGCAAGGATTCTTAGGACTCAGCCAGAGTGTGTGAACAATTAATAACTAAAACAAAATGGCTCAGCTAAGTTGATTATTTTAGTGTCTATATAATGGTATTTCCTACCTGAAACTTTAAAAAAAAGTGATAAAAGTAATTCAGGGGAAGTTTCTCTCTGCTCGAATAAAATTCCATGCCCAGGTTTGGTTTTCAAATTGAAAAGCATTGAAAATGAAATGACAATTAAACCCAGTGGACTTGGTTTTATCATTTCCACTGCAATCTTTTTGAGCGTTGTTGTTGGTTGTTGTCACTGGCAGAATGAAGGTTAGGTTTCTAGGAAGTAAAAAAAAAATTAATTCTCGCGGTGGAGTGGCTAGTGAAAAGTTCAACATTCAAATCCTCACAGCCGCAGGTGATCTTTCATCTAATTTCTAATGAGCAATACAACACTCCAATCGAGATCAATTCCAGGCATTCCGTGATTTTAGAGGTAAGAAATATCTTGAAGACTGCTACCAAGCATGATTTTAACCATCCCAGCTTTGTTAAGGCATGAAATGGATTGTTCCATAGAACATGCAACACGCTGAGCAAATAGCGCCTCCAACTATCTGGATCTATTGATCGCGTCCTCCAATTTCGAGATTCGAGCAGCGATGAACGGCCTTCGTCGACCGAGTCAAACCAGCGTTTCCTCGGTTTCTCCAATAGTCTCCAAGCTTCAGTTCTCCGAACAAATGCCTTTTTGGGTATTCCTTGTTCGTCCAAACGATTCGTATGTCCAGCTCATTGCAGCTTCCGCAGTCTCACAATCGTTGAGACTTCCGGTTCGTCAAAAATTTCATACAGCTCATGGTTGTTGTGAATTTGCCATTGGTTCCCATCTATATTTGCGGATGCTTGGGGTAGGGTCCATATTTCACACCCATAGCATAACGCAGGCCTTATCACAGATTTTTATGCTTGGAGCTTTGTTTTCCTGTGTATGCAGATGGTCTTAAGGATCGTCAATACTGCATAAAATATTTTATTTGCGAGCTGTATTCTTCGGCGTATTTCATCTCTTTCATTGCCTGTTTTCATTATTTTGACAATTAAGTAGGGGAGGCGGGGCAAGACGGGGTCCTTAACGTTTGAAGAGTAATAAAACTGATATTTTTATGTTATTTAAATCTTTATTAATTTTAAATTACTCCTACATAATTCATCTTTGGAAATAGGGAACTTAAGGAACTTTTCACTCATAGAAAAATTAGAAAGTCGCCAATTAAGTCGAACATATCCAACACCCCATCTTACCCTTCACGATGGATAAGACGGGGTACCCTATGGGGTATGTGGGACACATTCTATTTTTGTGAGCAAAACCCGCAAACAAATACTGCCTCGTCATCTATGCAGGCACAGCTACAGTGTGCCTGATTCCCGCAGAGAGAACAAGCGAATCTGAGTGTTTTCCATGACAGTAAAAACAAGGGATATTATTTTCATCATTGTCACTTTCTGATGGAGAATTGAACTTTTTGTTGGTTTCCTTTCTGTTGTTTTTCTTAGGCAATTTGATTTTCTTATTCTTTTTTTGCTCTTTGTGTGCTTTTTTTCTTCTTGTTATCTCCTGACAGTTTCTTCTTTTTCATTGTTGCTTCCAATTCATTTTTAAATGGGGAAGTCGTTATGATAACCATTTTCCTCGTTTCCTTTGCACGCGCGAAATTTTGCGAGTTGCAGGATAAGGCATCACTTGCTGAGGGCTAACAAGAGAAAACACTGATTGCTCTGGTGGAGTAGTTGGCCTGTATTCTATTTCTATATTTCTCTTCGAAGTCAAGCATCCGGGCTCAGGATTCATAAAATTTACAAGCACTGAGCTAGCTGTTGTGATAGAGGGTGTCAAAGGGACAACAGGCACGTGAGATGACTCTGCTTCAATATCAGATAGTGCTATAGCAACAAGCATGGTGTCTTTCAGCGGTTTATCAATAGTTTCTTTATCAAAATCTCCAACTGCCAAAATTGAATTTACTGTTGCAGCCGTTACCATCTCAGGAACAACGATTGGTCTATTTAGCACAGTAGCACGGTTGTTCGTTTTCGTTGTTTCAGACAATCCTTCATTGATGAATAACCTGTCTGTTTGTGGGGTATCAGTCGTCAATGATGGAACAAAGTCACTGTCGGAAAAAGCTGTTGGATCGTATGGACCAAATGCCACATTTCTTGAAGCCATTCACTTCCGTTGCCATTGAAGAAGCCTGAATAAAGCCTTGACTAAAAATTTCTGCTACTTGCCGGATAGATAAAATCATCCCATTTTTTACTGCCAGAGTGCACACTAAAGCCCTTAAATCTTTTGTTGTGAAACCGGAAAAGCAACTCTCCATATCCATTATATAGTTGCAAAGCTCTTTCTCTTCATCATCAGTAAATGTTCGCTTTTTTGGGCCCAAAGGAACTTTAATCGAAGTTGCAGTAGTAGTAGGATCTTCTAGGGCTACATGAACTACTTTAACTTTTCGTTCAAGGGTCGTTTGTGGCACAAAATATGTTTTTGCCGCTGATTTGTGCCCCATTTTCCCTTCGATTACAACATCTTCCGCATTTTGCATACGAAACGAGATCAAAAACAAGGAAGTCATGAAGCAGCATAAACTGTCATTAGGAAATAATTGAATTTCTTCAAGTGCAAGGTAGGGTACTCTATTCCCCATCTTGCCCTCCAATGCTTATTTGAATAAAATAACATGCCTTTAATGACCAATTCAGAATATGGACACAAACATGTTTTTACCTGCTGGTGTAATGATTGATAAACAAGAATAACGTTCAGTTAATTCTAGAACATTGATATTGAGGTACAAAACACAATCGATGTATATCGCGGAAATCACAACTAATATGACAAAAACCGAGTTTTTGGTGCCAAAGCGAAAACACGTGCACTTATAAGCCGCTCACTGCGCTGACTGATGAGCAACATGACGGCGCATCATTGCAAGCCAGAGCGGCTGGGATTGATCGTTTGTGTGGCTGTTAAAACGCGTTGCTCCGTCTTGCCCACTACTCCGTCTTGCCTCACCTTCCCCTATACAAATCCACCAACATTTTGGATACTGCATTCGATACTGTGTATCTGAAGTATTTTTCCTCGACTGCATCATGAGCTTCGTTTTACTATCATTGATTTGTAACCCTATTTGTTTTGCTTCGCTGTCGAGTTTCAGGAAGAGTTCTTTGGCAGCTGTTTATTACCGTGATAAAATGTTGATGTCGTCTGCATCGGCTACTACTTGGCTTCACTTGTATCGTAATGTACCTCGTATACCAATTGGTAGCTTCCTTATGACGTACTCCAGTGTCAAATTGAATAGCAATAGAGCCAGCCCATCCCCTGCTTTAGTTCTTTATTTGTGTCAAAGGCATTGGTGAGTTGGTTATTGATGTGGACTTGGAAGGTCGTTGACGTGATTGTCATTTTGGTAAGATGGACGAATTTGGCTGGTATCCCAAAGCAAAGCGTTATTTGGTAAAGTACGTTAAGATCAATACGGTTATATGCTTGCTTAAAGTCAACGAAAATTTGGTGCACGTCTATGTTGAACTCCCAGCATATTTCAAGTACTTGCTTGACTGTGAATAATTTGTCTATTGTCGACCTACCTGCTCTAAAGTTGGCATATGATTCAATTTTATATTATAATATTTTGTACGCCGTACAAAGTAGTGATATGCCTCGATAATTTTTGCACAATAACTTGTGACCATTTTTGTGGATAGGGGATATAATTGATTGGCTCCACTCTTTCGGCAGATGTTCTTGTTGCCAAATGTGCTGGATGACTTTGTGAATAGCTTTATGAACACTAATACCATCATATTTGATGAGCTCCGCTGAAATCTCATCGATGCCCGGCGTTTTATTATTCTTTTGGGCGTTGATGATGGAACGATGATGGGAAGCTCTCCGCAAACATCTATAGACTCCGATGCTCTGGAGCTGTGCGGAGGATTAAGGAGGTTCTTGAAATATGATGCCTATGTTTCCTTAATCTCGATTTCATCAGCGAAGATATTGCCGATGTCATCACGACAGAGCGTGGTTTTGAGCTAATAACCACGTTTCAGGCTTTTTACTGCTTTGTATGCTTGTCTTGTGTTGTTGTTCACCAGACTTATATTCACACTTCTCAATTGGTCGTCAAAGTATTTTCAATTCGAATTATCTTATTCGCTACTCTTTTAAGATTTTCATAGTGTTCTCTCTTCATCCTGTTTTTCTACCAACGGAATCTTGATATGCTTGATTCTTTTTGTCTAACGCATTCTAGCACTCATCATGGAACCAATCTTTTCTCTTGATCCGGGCTTGATATCCGATCGTCTGTTCCGTCACGGTCGCCACTTTCGCGTCCATCTAGAGCTCGCTGCTTGTTTTCAGCGATGCCTCTAATAAGATGAGAGCCAGCTGGGTGTTGAGGGTCTCCGTGAAATTTTCGGCCTTTGACATACAACATCGAAAGGTTAATTTGATCAAGTAATGATCTGAGTTACAATTGGCTCCTCGGTATGTACGGACGTCTAGTATGCTTGAGGCCCAACTTTGTTGGATCAGAACACAATCGATCTGGTTTTGTGTGTTGCAATCCGGTGATAGCCAGGTCATTTTATGAATGCGTCGATGTGGGAAGTAAGTCGAACGTATGACTAAATTTCTGCTATATGCAAAGTCAATCAGGCACTGGCCGTTGTCATTTATTTCATCGTGGAGGCTATATCCTCCAGTCGTTCCCCGATGAGATAGCTCGTTGCCAACCTTAGCGTTGAAATCACCCAGAATTATTTTTGTGTCGTTTGTGGGCAATGAGTCGACCAGTCTTTTTAGGTGATTGTAAAACTTTTCCTACGTTTCTTCGTCCTTTTCTTCGGTCGGGGCGTGAACATTAATCAGCCAGATTTTGCAGGATTTCGCTTTTATACGAATCGCACACAATCGTTCATTGACTGCCTTAAAATCAATAACGTGTGATTCGAACTCCCTATCCACAATAAAGGCCATTCCGAGTTCTCGTTTTCCAGTAGGCTTCCCACTTTTGAATATTGTGTGCGATCTCATGTCTTGAATGTCGTTTCCAGTCCAATTCGTTTCCTGGACTGCCAGTATTTTTAATTGATATTGACTGGCCTGTTGTAAAAGGTCCTTAACAGCACCAGGGTAATCGAGTGATCTGGCATTCCAGGATTAAATGCCATAGTCTTTTTTTCGTTTGCGAGTTCGTTGCCGTGAATCCAACCCATTCCGAGGCGTATCTGCAGGCTTCGAAACAATTTTTCCGTTGAAAATATTGGAAATTTATTTTAAGACGGAAATAAAAAAGCCTAAAAGACCAATTCGCATTTTGTCTTTGCCCAGATGCAACGACAGTTTTTTGTTTTACATCGTACGAACTGATACAATTTTTCGCTGAGGCGAAAGCATTTCAATTTGTTAGGAAACATCTACCGTGTTGAAAATGGAATTGCAATATAAACTCATTTCTTGTGAAATACTCAAATATTGTTTCGATTTCCTGTTCTAGGACGAACTATTGTGAAACAATGCAAAGTATATTGCGCAGCTACTAAACAGAAGATCTACTTTACAACAATATTGCAACCCAATGAGTTGCAAATGTGTTCTAAGTTAAATCTATTACAGCGGGTTACAGAATTCCTTCACAAAATCACACAATAGCATTTCACAAGAAATCCTATATTTGCCAATATCAGTTAGCAATTATCTGCAGAGGTCGAGGTCTTTCTTGCTAAACCCTTCCTTAATTCAAAACCTGAAATTATTGCACGTTGTCTTTATCTCCATCCGTTTCACAGTCAGTTAAGGATTAACTCATTCAACTTTGGCAAATTATTTACCCTTCTAATTCCCAAGGACAAACGCCCATGCACCAATTTTACGAGTAAGCAAAATTACTTTACAATCCTTTCGTCCCGGTCGAGTGAAATTTTTCTTTCCAGCCCAAAATCCTGTCCAACCCAACTAACGATTATCACAAACAAAATCACCTAATCCTTTCCCTGCGAATCAGCCCCTTTTTGAAAATTTTCAAATAGAGTTAAGTGAAAATGGAAATGCAACCATATGGATTCTTGGAAATTCCGAAACGGCATCCTGGCGAGATAATTATAGAGGCAAGGGGTTGATATCTCCTGTTATCAATCTTATCCGAAGTGTTCTTCAAGTTTCTTCTTTTTAATTTAGTATATTTTAAATTTAGTTTAAGTAATGCAATTTCCAGTTGATTTCAGTATGTTTCCCTATGAAATATTAAGTTTTCTCGTTCACTACAAAATGCGAACTCAGGTTCATCCTGTCCTTTACAACTGTCTAAGGGACATCAAACACAAAAGGAAATCGTATCTTCTCAGCACACCAATGTGTCTGCAATAACCCTTTCACTGTGATTCGGAATGCATTGAAAATTAGCAACAGTTTCTTGTGTGAGAATAATAAAGTGATAACCGTAAACGTAAATATTTAGGGGTTTTTGGTCAATTATAATTTGTTCGAAAAAGATACATTGAAGTCGCAAATTTCACCTGGTTTATGATGGAGGGCAAAGGGTTGAAATTTCTTGAAGGAATTTCGTCTGAAATATTTTGCAAATTTATTAAAGTAGGAGGATTTGTTTTGATGATTGTTCCAAGCAACGTTCAAGGTTTATAGCAAAGGGGTTGAAAGTACCACTCGCGTTAATTTCTTGTAAAAATGCATAGAGCAAAATTCTTGGCATTATATTTTGAAGCGTTGAGTCAATGAAACAGACTCATTTTATTAGCAAGTTTGAAAAAAATACCCACTCATCATCTCCACAAGAGTCTACATAACTACCTATACCTTAGTACTTGTATGCTTGAAATTCAAAATATAATGTGTGACTAACGAAACAAAGCGGCTTTTCGCAATACAAATAGCCGCGCTTAAACCTGTCCTTCGATTTCAGTTATTTCTTACGAGGAAGATATTCTTAGGACCATTAGTTTCAATACTGTTATTAATATGCAAAAAACTGGTAATTTTTTCAAAAATTTTTGACCTTCAGCGACCATTATTTTGCCTCAAAGTCCAATTTTTTAAAACAGTTCACAAAAAATATACCACTGTACTGAAAGACTAAAATGTTTTTCTCAATTTTCAAGGAAAAAATACCTCAAACCTTAATAAAACGATTTTCTTGCTCTAAAAAAACTCCTTAAGTATATTTTTTAGAGCATCATTTCTGGTATGGAGGCGGGAAATATTTTTTTAATTATTGACCTCTGTTGCAACCATCCGCTGAAAATTATTCACGTTTGAGTAGTAATGTAGGCGTTGATGCTGGACGCATGGAAATTTTTCCCAAATTAAAAAATATAATCAACCGCCGAACAGTAGCAGAAATAGAGGTCATCACGTTCCTTGTAATATCTTCGGTAAAAGATGATAAGATATACAAGGGGGATGAAACAGAAAAAATAGTCGTACCTCAATGCATCCCAGTTTGATGAAAATATCACAAATTTTATTAGGATCAATAAAGAGTCCTTTGCCATACTACCAGAGAAAAATGTGGTTCAAACATTGCCGCTTCAGTGAATTTATAAATTTTTATTGTTTTGTAATTTGGGTATTCATGTTCCGCCTTTCACTACCTAATTTTCATGACCTTTGTAAACATACATTGGACTAGCTAGAAGCCGTTGCCACACGTCCTCCGGTTAGTAGTGCGTTAGGTAGATAGAGATCTGCTTATCACAGGTACATGCTTATCAATGGTTTGGGGAGAAATTTTTTTCTTTCTAGCACTTTTTCATCCGCTCGCGATGCGCTCTTTGTAAATCTTTCGCAAAAATGGCAATTTTGCTTAGATTTCTTGTCATAATTGATTAATGAATGTGTTCAGATACGAATTTAATGAAACGGAATTTCAATACAATTATGGTCTATAATTAGAATGATAATGTGCATTCAGGCCCACGTTCATACCAACTATTCCCAACACTTTTACATTGAGAATATGTACTCTTGATATTTGAAATTATCCGTTCATTTGGAAAGAGATAAATTATAGGCTCATGCAAGATTATATAAGATAACTTGGGACTTAAGTCATATCTTTGTTCAGAACTCTCTAAAAGTACATATTTATCCACTTTCTCTGGATTTTTTAAATATACCCCCAACTTTGGTAGAAGTGAATTAAGCAAAATTCATAAACACGAGGTATCTGGCTGTTTGAAAATTGACACAAGTTAGAAAATGTCTATTGGATTCTTCCTTCCTTGAATATAAACTCCGATTATCCTTCAAGATCGCACGCAATATTTCAGTACCTATACCTGGGATTAAAAATCATCAAGCTCGGCATGTGTTGTTCATCCAAATATAGGTTTCACTTGTGGAACGCAATAAATTAATCACAAAAATCAGGATTAATATCAGATTTTTATAAATATTTTTATCAAAGTAGACAATGTGATCAAATTATTAAAAAACAATCAATACACTTATTGATAGTGCCTTGAATGGTTTTTGATTCATCATACACTAATAGGAAAGAGGACTATGATAGAAATAAGTTTATTGTCGTTGTAGCAAAAGTTTCCGACTTCAAATCAAGCCTGAACGGCCAATCAATTCTTCATTTCAATGAAACATTAACATCTGACCTCATACCGAGCTTGAATCTAATTGATTATTTTGTCAGCTATGAAGACTTGTGTTTCATATTTCGCAAGATAAACAACAAGAAATCATGTGGTAATGATGGTATACCAAATGTAGTTCTCCGATATTTGCCTGAGGTTGCTATTAGGAACTATTGCATATTGTTCAACAACATGTTGAGCAATTCATATTTCCCAAATGAGTGGAAAAAAGCTAAGGTATTTCCGATCTTGTAGAAAGGAAAAGAATCTTCATGCCCGAAAAGCTATCGCCCAATCAGCTTGCTGCCTAACATCAGCAAGGTTTTTGAAGTGATACTCAACAGAGCATTAAACGCCCACATTGAGGAAAATGAGTTGATGCCGAATTGCCAATTTGGTTTTCGTGCCAGGCATTCGACCACACATGCAATAACGAAAGTAACTCAGACATCTGTTGGAAACTAAATGATAGACAATGTGTTGGAGCATGTCTCATTGATATGGAGAAAGCCTTTGATACGGTATGGTTGGATGGACTTATTTTTAAACTTCTTCAGGACAAGTTCCCCAGACACCTTGTCGCCATGATGTGTAATATGTTATACGGGAAATCGTTTGTTGTAACCGATGGAAATCTGACAACAATGCGCGAGTTCAAGGTCTTGAATGGTCTACAGCAGGGAACAGTTACTGCGCCTCTGCTCTTCTCAATCTTTATTCGCAAGCTATTGAACGGCTTTGATTTTAACGTCTCGCCAAAGCGATCATTGGTAGCGTTTGCTGATGATCTGATCATCTACACGGCTGACCGAAAAGCTACAATAGTTCAGAGCAATCTCCAAAAAATGTTCAATGATGTACAGCTGTACACTGACAATTGGCGAATGAAAATCAATGCGCAGAAGTGTGAAACAATCTTGTTTCGGACAACGCTGCAGGGGGTCAGTCAAGACCTGAAACGTAATTGGAAAGATTTCCACATCATGGCTGGCGAGGGTAGTTCAGAACGAATTCCACATAAATCCTGTGTTCGATACCTCGGTGTTTATCTCGATCAGTATCTGTACTATACTGAACATGTGAAAATCATGCTCAGTAAAGCACTTAAAGTAGTCATGGCCCTTCGAAAACTCTTTCATTCCAGATACATTGATCAAAAGGTCAAAATTATCTGTTACAAGACACTGGTTAGACCAGTTTTGACCTATGGATGTCAGATCTGGTACAACCAGAGTGCTAGTACTATGGAAAAATTAAGAGTTTTCGAAAGGAAATGTCTTCGTGCATGTACTGGTTTGTACAGAAAGCCTGAGACGGATTGGAAACATTATATATCGAATAGAAGAATTTATCAAACTGCTGAAGTGACTAGAGTCGATATCTTCATATTGAAGCTTCTTCGGAATCATATCGCAAGATCTGTGACTGTGAGTGAAAACCCTTGGATTTCACAGCCGTTCCACCCTACAGACGGGTATATAGCGACTTGCCTCGCTACTGGCTTCATTCCCCCAGAAGCATTCGTGTATTTGGACATGAATGGATATGTTTTTGATTCTGACGGCGTCCCAGTCATATATCACATATATCGACGGGCCACCGATAAGAAGATAAAATATCCTCCGAATTTGAGTTCACGAGACCAACGATTTCAATGGAGATACTCATTTGCTAGATTCGTTGAAGCTGATCGAGTTGAGACGGCGCAATCCAGGTATTGGTGGCTGAATGACAATGTCTAAATTTTTCGTGTTTGTTTTCAGTTTTGGTGTTTTTCGTTATTTAGTTTTTGAGTTTCAGCTCATTATTGCTACATTTAGTATTGTTATATATTTTTGTTAAAATCAGGTATAGGTTAGGTATATGTAATGTTTACTATATTCCGTTAGAGATAAGATTAAACACTTAGGTTAGGAACATTGTTATAGTATTTTTAGTATAAGATAAAGTTTTTTTGATTGTATTTTATTAGAAATAAGTTACAACATATTAGGTGTAGGATCAAAGTTTCACTGTTGTGTATTAATTATAAATAATTTTAGGATAGTGTTGGTTGGTTTTTTCTCCTTTTTCCAATTGAATTGTAAAAATATGTAATAATCGTAATTAATTGCATTTGCTATAGTTTTTTTTTTTTTTTGATGAAATGAGTTTATGATAACGTACAAATTTAGAGAGCCATTTGGGCCATTAAGTTTTTTGATTGTTATTATTTGGAATTTGCTTTATATTCTTTTAAAATTTATAATGATGAGTATTAAATAAAGCGCTTTTGACTTTGACTTTGACTAATGTGATCAATTTATTAAAAAACAATCAATACACTTATTGATAGTGCCTTGAATGGTTTTTGATTCATCATACACTAATAGGAAAGAGGACTATGATAGAAATAAGTTTATTGTGTAAGTTTAGACTTAATAAAGTTTTTTTGATGCTAAATCATATCCATTTACTGCCCTGCATTCATAGAAACTTGTTTGAATGACTCTTATTGCAATGAAGAGATTCTCGAAATAGTTTTTCTACTTATAGGAATAATCGAGACTTTCTTGACACTGACCTAACCGGGGTAAGTGGCGTCATAATGGCCAAATAATTGACACTGAAGAAGGGAGCAACTTACTCCCGAAATCTATACTCGTATTTGTCAAATAAAAAAATAGCGTTGGAAATTACTTGTATATTGGTGCATTCTACAAGTATATTCCCCTAAAGTCCAGTGAGGACTACCTCCAACTCCAACTATTACAACAAGGCTTGTGGAGCAATTCCTTCGCTAGCTGGACTCTCAAAAGAAGAAGATAAAATTAACATTATATGATTTCAACCTGGTTTTTACTTTGTACGGGAATGACTTACAGCAAGTAGCTTCGACACCTAACAACCATGGAAATTGGTTAGATCTAATTTTCACTAATGCTTATGATGAGGTGGTAGTTACTCCAACAAGTGATGCAGAAAATCTTTTCACAAACAGCCTTTACCATTCCATCCCTCAATTGATCTTTCCACTACTAATGGCACAAATAGTCTTTCGTACAACAACTGAATTGTGTTTGATTTCCACAATGCTGACTACGATAGCACTAAAAACTATATTTCTAGTATAGACGGGACTAGTAGGCTTTCAATCCAAGATATATTGTAGAAAATGCAAAAAATTCTTTCTGAGATATCATACTTAACGCTGTTGGAAGCAATGCACATATAGTAAAATCAAGAAGAAGGGCAAATTACCTGAGCCTCGGTTGAACAGTAATCTTAAACTCCACAAAATTATACAAAAAAGCCCAATTAGAGCAATGAAACTAGAAGGGAATATACTTGCAAAGAACTGGCAAATGGGTTTAAATTGATATCATGCGAGGTCTACGAAAGCCTTGTCAACGTTATAGGCGAAAGCATAATCTGAAATCCCAAGAATATCTTTGATTTTGTGAACATCTGGCGCAAAGCTTGTGGTTATCCTAAACAAATGACTTATATAAGGTGTCACGGGATCTTTTTATCCCTCTAGTAATAGGAAGTCACTGAGCCCTAACCTGTCCCAAGCTAACTGGAGATTTAATATCGACAAACTTCAATTAAATCGATTAACCGGGCTGAGCAGCTGGTTATACTTTGTATTAACAGTGGGAAAGAGAATTATCACAAATGTAGAAAATTTAGTGTGACTTTGTAGAGAACTAAAAAAAAAATACGAAACATCATATGGAAGCCCAATTGTCAATCTTTTGACCAGGTTGGGAAGCAGTATCATTAAATCCCTTCGACCCGAAACCAAATCTGACTTTGGAGCCTCGAAAGAAATAACATACACGACACCTGCTTGCAAGCGGGAAGAACGAGCTCACTGTAAACGATATTGCCGGTAATTTGAAATTCCTTCTTGACAAGAAATTAATTCCAGATTCACAGGGAAGACTCCCGAATATATTTATGCCTTCCACATCTTGACGAAGAGTTTTGGGGGAGTAATGAATGAGCTTTCTCGCCAATTTATCGTTTGGAACACACAAACTACATTCAGCACTGAGTTTAAAACCCATTGCGAATCACAATAAACTTCAATGAGACCGAAACGTAATTATCTTCCTCAGGTATGGACGCAAAAATGCTATTTTTTTGCAGAAAAATTTCCGCACCTTCTACAAACAAAACGATAAATAATAAACGCGATCTCACAATGACAATTCGGCAAACGTAAATATTGCGTGGTTGTCAACTACAAGTGACCAAAATTTTATGTTGTGTTCCCGGCTGACTTGAATTGCACTTCACCAATTCAATTCAAGGTGCTTTATTGAGTAAATCCATAACATTTTTTATAAAAACATAAAGCAAAGTTTCAAAAACATTATACAATTAGAAAAACTTAATGGCCCACTTGGCACTCTAAATTTAAACAATATTGTTACTAAAATTGATTTATAAAAACATTATTTGAAATTAATCAAATGAATATTATTAAATATGATTAATCAATTGGAAAAAGCGGAAAAAAACTAACCAACGCTATTTAAAAATTAAATATAATACAAAGAACACAAAACAGGAATCTTTTGACTTATATCTAATATGTTGTTACTTACGTCTAATAAAATTTACTCAAAAAACTCTAACTTATCCTACTATAATACTTTTACAATACTCCTAATCTACCAAGTAAACCTTATCTCTTAGCCTAATATAACGAACATGACAATATACCCATTCTAAATCCTATAAGCTGATTTTAAATAACACAATCAAATAACAATTAAATGTAGCAATAATGGGCTGAAAATAAAAAGAAAACAAATACAAACGAGACACGCGAACACGAATAATTTAGTCATTGTCATTCAGCCACCAATACCGTGCCAGCTCCCTCCCAGCTCGATCAACCTCAACAAATCTCGCAAATGAGTATCGCCATTGTAGGTCGTGGTCTCGCGAGCTCGAATTCGGAGGATATTCTATCTTTTTATCGGTGGCCCGTCTATATATATGTATATAATCGGGACTCCGTCAGGATCAAAAACATACCAATTCATGTCCAAATACACGAATGCTTCTGGAGGAATGAAGCCAGTATCGAGACAAGTCTCAATGTACCCGTCTGTAGGGTGAAACGGCTGTGAAATCCAGGGGTTTTTACTCACAGTTACAGATCTTGCGATATGATTTCGAATGAGTTTCAAAATGAAGATATCGACTCTTGTCACTTTAGCAGTATGATAAACTCTTCTGTTAGATATATAATGTTTCCAATCCGTCTCAGGTTTTCTGTACAGACCAGTACATGCACGAAGACATTTCCTTCCGAAAACTCTTAACTTTTCCATTGTATTAGCACTCAAGTTGTACCAGATTTGGCATCCGTATGTCAAAACTAGTCTAACTAGGGTCTTGTAACAGATAATTTTGACCTTTCGGTCAATGTATCTGGAATGAAAGAGTCTTCGAAGGGACATGACTACCTTTTGCGCCTTACTGAGCATGATTTTAACATGTTCGTTATAATACAGATACTGATCGAGATAAACACCGAGGTATCGAACGCAGGATTTATGTGGAATCTGTTCTGTACTACCCTCACCAGCCATAAGGTAGAAATTTTTCCAATTACGTTCCAGGTCTTGACTGGCCAACTGCAATGTTGTCCGAAATAAAATTGTTTCGCACTTTTGCGCATTGATTTTCATTCGCCAATTGTCTGTGTAGAGCTGCGCGTCATTAAACATTTTTTGCAGATTGCTCTGAACTACTGTGACTTTCCGATCTGCTGTATAAATGATAAGATCATCAGCAAACGCTACCAATGATCGCGCTGGCGATATGTTAAAATCAAAGCCTTTCAATAGCTTGCGAATGAATATCGAGAAAAGCAGAGGCGCAGTAACTGTTCCTTGCTGTAGACCATTCAAGACCTTGAAATCGCGCATTGTTGTCGAATTTCCATCAGTTACAAGAAATGATTTCCCGTACAACATATTACACATCATGGCGACAAGGTGTCTGGGGAACTTGTCATGTAGGAGTTTAAAAATCAGTCCATCTAACCAAACCTTATCGAAGGCTT
Organism: Odontomyia ornata; assembly: GCA_963969285.1. NCBI lineage: Eukaryota > Metazoa > Arthropoda > Insecta > Diptera > Stratiomyidae > Odontomyia > Odontomyia ornata. The sequence goes on along the minus strand of OZ017740.1, from coordinate 1,999,615 downwards.
TCTCCATGTCAATGAGACACGCTCCAACACATTCTCTTATATTTAGTTTCCAACAGATGTCTGAGGTTACTTTCGTTATCGCATGTGTAGTCGAATGCCTGGCATGGAAACCAAATTGACAATTCGGCATCAACTCATACTTTCCAACGTGGGCGTTTAATGCATCGTTCAGTATCACTTCAAAAACCTTGCTGATGCTAGGCAACAAGCTGATCGGGCAATAGCTTTTAGGGCACGAAGATTCTTTTCCTTTCTTCAAGATTGGAAATACCTTGGCCTTCTTCCACTGATTTGGAAAATATGAATCGTTCAACATATTGTTGAACAATATACAATAGTCTCTAATAGCAACCTCCGGCAAATGTCGAAGTACTATGTTCGGAACACCATCTATACCACAAGATTTCTTGTTGTATATCCTGCAAAATATGATCCACAAGCGATCATAGCTAACAAAATAATCAACAAGATTCAAGCTAGGTATGAGGTCGGACGTCAATGTTTCATTGAAACGAAGAACGGATTCGCCGTTCAGGCTAGATTTGAAGTCGGAAACTTTTGCTTCAACGACTTCTGAAAGGACTTGATTCCCTCTCTCAGGGTTTGGCAGATGGACTAATTCAAAATGAGTTCCAATCAGAGCAAGTTTCTGTAATCCATCACATGTGATCCTGTTTCTATTTGTGTCCGGAGTTGTACTGTTGAGTTCGATACCAGCCCTATCAAGAAGATTTATCTGATCACTAGCAACTTTAAGATTCGAATACCTTCACTCGAGACCTCTTGCGAAATATAGCATTCACTTTCGTGAAAACGCCACCTGGGTCCTGTGAGCTAATACCCCTCAGTTTCTCCGCCCATTGATTGCTGACCTCACTCCTGAAGTGTGAACGGATTAAGTTCCGAACATTCTTCAGATGTAATTTCCACAGAGCCAATGTGGGATGGTTGTAGTCCTAAAATCGCCGATAAATATTGTTGACGCGCGTGAGAAGAAGGCTTTTCAATCTTTTCAACTTTGCGATGGTTGGTGTTTCATATCCTTCCATATTGTTTCGATGTTTAATCTTGGGAACTACTTTCTCCATCGTTTCTAATGTCAGCTTCTCTAACTTCGACAAATAGATATCTATTTCATCGTTAGTTAGATTCCTATTGCGCTTCACCTAGTCGAGCTGGAATTACAGGAAAGGAAATTCATACTCTGAAATTTGGCGGTGATGACCGTGGATAAAGGATGCCCCGCTTAAGATAGTGGATACGGAGATAGCCGTTAAGGAGGTTTTATAAACGGCACATCTGATGCGCGAGTTCTCTTTGGCAGGCTAGCTGGAGGTGGTGGCGGAAGTGCATCGAAACACAGTCGAAATCTAGCGAGCGAGGCAAAGCTACAGACAGAATTTATTTGTTCTGAGATGAACAATTGATTCTTCAGGATTGTAAACTCGAGCAGTACAAAAAGTATAGCTGGCGCCCGTGAATTATCATCAGTGTATGGGGCCCCCAACGTAAGGTAGATTTATTGGTTTGCTACTAGTCCCACTAATTTCAATGTAATTGATTTGTGTTGGGAAAGGATTCAAAAGAGTAAATATATTTAGTGCTTTATTAAATGTTATTTAATTACATGAAGCAATTAGTTGAAGGAAAATATTGTGTGCACGGCTCAGCTCACGGTGAAGATTAATTTATTTTATTTTTTTCAGGAAAAAGTTATCCCAGCAAAAATTGACGGGTTGTGATAGTGGTGCAACTTAGTTTTAGGGTTAAACGTTTCTTACCTACGCGCCAAATTTAGTGGTTTTCGTTGTGCTAGGGCATTGGAAGTTGATTGTAGGGAAAATCTTCCTGCAGTATGACTTTATATGCAGGTGGTATATTCATTCAGGTGAAGACTGTAGTGATCGAGCAGTCACACAAGCAAACTGCTCGAAAACCTTCCTAACACTTATCCGAGATTTTAACTGCCGATTTGGAAAAAATTCCATTGCTTCCATTCATAGTTATAAATAATAAAATTTTTTTTTTTTAATTGTTATCAAATGTAAATTTGATATCATTTTCCTTTACATTAAATCTAAACGTTTCCTTTAAATTACATTCTTTATGATGTTTAACGTTTCGTTATTATTTAAAATCTTTTTCATTTTTCTTTGCTACTATTAATTTTTAAAAGCTCAAATCTGCAAATTAAAATTTCAGACATGGGAACACTGATTTAGTGCATCCCAATGCCGAATGCAATCTAACTCGGCTGAGTGAGCAGCTGGATTCGATTTACCGTTGCGACACAGGGAAATGAAAAAAAATTGGACGGATCGGGGAGTCTACTTAAGATCGCGAACCCACAAGCACGCCGGGGAGTATATCTGCCAGCTAGCTAGCCAGCAAAAGTGAAGCTTCGACTTTTTGATTGCTGGCATATCGTATCGTGTCTATCTGTTCCGAATACAAAGCAAAATATGCTTTCAATATATTAAGATTGCGCAGTGTAGTTTCCAATCGTTAGATATGTTGGCTAAATCACAATACGAGTATAATGACGCAGCGGGAAAAGTGTGCGGTTAGAAAGGCTAGCAATTCTGTTTTGATTCTCGGGAAGTGCGAAGTTTCACCCTTGACCACTAGTTTCCGTAAATGGCTGATTAGACGCGATGAAGTGAAGTGAAAAGATTTGCAATATCATCATTAAAACAATGCATGACTGATGCAAATATTACCTTCATCGTGAGAGGAGTGAATGGCTAGGAAAGTGCTCATCAACATGTGTGGTGGAAGTGTTTTTGCTTGGGTGTGTAAAGGTTTACCCTTCCCTTAAACCATCTGTGAAAAGTTAGTTTTTAGCTCCCAGCGATAATCAGGTCCCCAAAGAAGAACTAGAAACACGGAAACAACGGTAATGACATTCCAAAGTTAAAGCTTCTTGGTTATCGGATGGGCTCAAATCTAGTGAGTTGGCAGCGTTGCAATATTTTGCCTACGTTGCTTTAAGAGGAAAAGTCGAGGACGTGGAAATGCCGGATGGGATTGAGAAAGTGATATCATAATATCTGAATAAACGGGATACTGTTTATTTTACGAACCAATTTACTATTTATTTATTTATTTCAGAAATCAACTCACAGACTAGTAGTCCAATTACAAGTCAATTAATATAATATATAAATATAAACATATGAATTCAAAATATGGCAGAAATGAAAGAAAAAAGATCACAATACGATATTAAAAATTAAGATTTATAGGAATATTTATAAATTTGATTTTTCATTGAAGTTTTGAATACGCCAAGAGGTTGTGGTAGAGGACCAATACTTTGTTGGTTGTGCATACGAGGTAAACGTAGCAAAGGAGAGTGGAAGAAGGTGCTAGTACGTGCATACGGAACCTGAAATTGAGGCAAGGATCTATTAGGGTGAGCCGCGTCGAATGTATTTATTTGCCTGCATAAATTTTGAGGTAAAAGGCAATAATGAAGCTTGAACAAAAGACATTCGTCAAGGAAAGATCGTCTGGATTCAAGGGTAGAAAGGTTCAAAGTATGAAGTCGGTCATCATAAGGGGAGTAAGGAAGGTTAAATTTGAAGAATAGAGACCGTGTGAATTTGTTGGATACGGAGTGTTTGCGAGAGATAAGTGGCAAAACAAGAAATGTGATTGTTCGTAGTTGATGTTGAAAATTCATTAAATAATCAGTTTGGGGTGTACAGAAATGAAATGCCATCGCGCTGTTTTTCATTTTCCGATCTTACGTCAAGTGTATATTGAGCGCGAGCCTAACGATTTCTGCGGGTTTCTTTTCTCGTCTCTTTTACCTGAACCAGTAACTTTCGTAAATTACGTGTTAGACGGAACCAACGAGGAGGCTACAAGAACGGACGATACCGTCGAATGTAAAGAACGGTCTAACCTTGCTAAGTAGAACACTTTCCGACGACCAGGTGTGATTTTTGTTCATAAAAGGGCACAAATGTTCCAAGAAAGTTGGATTACAGTCGCTTCGCATGTGAAAAAAAGAACAATTCGACGAAAAGTTTGAAAAATCGGAAAATTTAAACATCGACGATATACAAACCCGAAGGGACCAAAGGCTAAAGGAGTTAAAGGAAAAAAAATTTTAGTCAGATGATTTGTATTCGAAAAGTAGCTACAACGAAACCACTCGCGGATGTAGTTGACCCATACCAGCTTGTCTCGTCATCATATTTTATTGAGAAAGTTGTCTTATGTTCAGTGCAAGAATCTCAATTGGAATTTACCGCACCATTTTCATTAATTGTAAAGATCAGTTTCAATCATTTCACACACATCATCAGCGAGGATGCAGATGAGTGCATTTGCTTGCTTTACTTTGTTTTAATTTATTTATTTAAAAAGATAAAAAAAAATTTCATTATTCATCAAAAAGCATGCACCATTGAATATTATGAGAAATGATAACTGACCTCAAAATTTAGCGAGAAGGAGGTAGTAGTTAGATGAATTGTCGTAATAGTCACGATTGAATGAATTAAGATTTACTTAGGACTTGGAACGCTTGTTTGTACCTGTTCACCTGTTTCAAATATTTTCGCAATAGCGTCGATCAATTTTGTAACGTAATTCAAACGAAACGCGTTTAGTAAAAAAATTGATAATACCTCCTCAATGAATTGACTCCCCAAATATCAGCTTGAATGAATTAAAAAAAAATGTGTGAGTAAAGAAGTATATTCGGTCTTTCTATTTCGCCGAACCTGAGCGGGTATGGGACCCGCAACGATGGTTGGCTCCTCCCTTTTTATGCGATACAAGGCCTCTTGCCCGGGTAGAGTGGGCTTCCGCTCACGTGCACTTTTATGGTAAAGAGTTATGTGATTCTATCGCATAATGCTATAACATAAATTGGCCACATTTGTATTTCTCTTTTGATGGAAAAATTCATGCAAATTATATTGTTTGAGTTTTTCACTCAAATGGGAAATCCATGGCCACGTCTACGTCAGGATCTTCATCCGGTTGGGAGGATGCGAGGGGGTACCGCTTCCACTTGGATGCCCCACTCTTATTTGAGGACCATAAATATCGTCGGTAACGACTGCGTCCAAAGACAAAGCCGATCTCGGCGGATCTCACCATCCTCTTCCGATGAGGCAGCAGACCATCGCGGCTCCTTCACAGACATTTATCTACCTATTTCACTACAAGACTCCGGCCTTAGCCTAGCTCATTCGGAGACTTGGGGGAGAAATGACGAGCGGACAAGTGGCAACCCCGCCTGTCACCGACGCGACGGAGCAACTTTGACCCAGAGCCCCTCACCGGAGTCAGCTTGGTTAAGGACCAGGATTGGAATGTTGGTCACTTAAAAAGGCCGCAGTTCCTCTCTTCCTGAAGTAATTCGTAATTATTTTTGCAGGCTACTTTTAATCAGTATATTGTTTATAAAATACCTCTCCTCATACAGATGAACCTAAAAAACGCAATCTGAGCTATGGCCCTGATTTACTTCTATCATGTATAAGATGGCGCAAAATTAATCATCCATCTTTATTTTGAATAACATTTTACAAAATCAAAAAAATGATTTTGACTAATGGAAATCTTTACTTGAACCTTTGCTGTTAATTGTAAAAGATTATATCCATCAAGTGGATGCCGCCAGTGTTGATAAACATTTGCGCCCGTTTTATTGCATTTTCCATGATTTTCCGCAAGATTTCCAGTAATAACTGTTCGCATACCTGTCGAATATTCTCTTTAAGGTCTGCGATTGCCTGATGCTTGTTGACGTAAACCCGTGACTTCTAAAAGCCCTAAAGAAAGAAATCTGGAGTATTGGGTAGCCGATTGTCTACCATTCTTTCCACATGCCCCATCCATTGCAATTTTCGTTAATTACGCAAGAAGAAAGAGGTTGATTGTCAAATAGTTCATGAAACTCATTGTTGTAATGGAGTCTCAACTCAAATACAATATATCCACTGCTTTTTTGGATTCACTTGTCAGGGTCCATGTTTCACTTCCATATAATAGCGCAAGTTTAACTAGTGTTTTGTAAGTGCGGAGTTTATTTTGCTTGTGCACAACTCTGGACCTTAGAATGGGAAGAACCGAGTAATATGCTTTATTTGCGGCTCCTTTGCGGCTCCTATGCGGCATGCAATCTTGTCCTTTACGGCACCTGTTCTATTCAGGTTGGTTCCAAGATAAATACATAAAATTATCCCACGGTTGTAGTCACCTCCGGTCAGGTTTTGTCGCATTGGAGTTTTCTTTCTCATTTGAGTCATGAATTTAGTTTTCATTTCATCAATTCGTAGGCTAATTCAATTTGCTTCAGATTCATGGCTCGAAACTGCTTCTTTGGCATCTGAGATTGAACATGCCATAATATAAACGTCATCAGCATATGCTACCAATTGTGTGGACTTGAATATAAGTGTACCCGAGGTTTCAGCTGATGTCCTCCTAATGACGTATTTCAGCGCAATATTAAAGAGCATTGGGGCAAGTCCATCCTCTTTTTTTAAGCTTCATTCCGTTATAAAGCTGTCGATTGCGACTTTGTGTTTAGCATTGTGACTTAGACCATACGGACTAGTTTTATTGGGACGCTAAAGTCAAGCATTATTTTATACAGCGCATTTCTGTTAACACTGTCGTATGCTTACTTCAAGCCTATAAAGAGTTGGTGCACATCGATGTTATATTTCCAGCACTTTTCGAGTACTTGCTTTACTGCGGATATTTGGTCTATTGTAGACTTTGAAAGCCTCCCTAAAACTGTCCTATAATATTTTTGCAGTACGGCTTTAATTTTTTTCTAGGATTTCGGAGAGCACTTTATGAGATATATACAGCAGAGCGATGCCTCTATCATTTTCACACCTTAATTTGCCCCCTTTTTGTGTACAGGTAATATTATACTTTTTGGCCAGCAGAGGCAAACGTTCATTCAACAGGCTATCAACAGCTCACCAGTCCCAAGACCGAGCAGGAAACCGTTATTGAAGATCAGAAAACTTTAAAAGCATCATCAGACATCATAGTAGTATTACCATTCAGCAAACTTCACCGGGACCATCCAATAGCGCCCAATTAATTTTTACATAATCATCTATGGTGCGACAGCCCAAGCCGGGTCTTGGCCTCCAGGATCAACCTCCTGCAATCATGACGGTTCCGCGACCTTGCCCGCCAGTTATTTACTCCCAACAAGGATCTACTGTCAGCTTCTCTCGTGTCTTCCGTTCAAGTCCTCGGTCTTCCCGCTGGGCATCTACCTTCTGTTCTACCCATTATTGTTCCATTTTTTCTACATGGCCCACCCATTTCAGTTTGCGTAACTTTACGCAAGAGGAAGCCGGTGGATTGTCAAACAGTTCTTTTCTGTTTCTTGTTTTACTGGGTCGTCAATTTTCTGGAGCACTTTGCGTTTACATATATCCATTGCTTTTTTGAGTTCGCTTGTCAGAGTCTATGTTTCACTTCACAGGCTTGACTAGTGTTTTTAAATGAGGAGCTTATTTTGCCTTTGCACAACTCTGCACCTTGGAATGGGAAGTACGGAGTGATAGGCTTTATTTGCGGCATTTGTGTGGCATCCAATCTTGTCTTTTTTGGCACCTCTTCCATTCACATTGGCTGCAAGATAAACAAAATTATCCACACTTTCAAGGTGATAGTCGCTTATTGTCAGATTTTGTCAAGCTGGAATTTCCTTTCTCATTTGAGGTATGAACTTAGTTTTAGTTTCATTAACTCGTAGGCCGATTCAGTTTGCTTCAGACTCTAAGCTTAGAACTGCTCCCTTGGCAACTGAGATTGAACGTGCCATAATATTAACCTCATCAGCATCGATTGCGTGGACTTGAAAATTAGTGTACCCGAGGTTTCACCTGATGTCTTCCTAATGACGTGTTTCAGCGCAATATTAAAGGGCATTAGGGCAAGTCCATTCCCCTGTTTTAACACCAATTCTATTATAAAGCTCATTAGTTAACCGTTAACCTTGACCTGGGACTCTGTGTGTAGCATCGTGACCTTGACCATGTGGACTAGTTTTGTTGGGATATCGAATTCAAGCAATATTTTGTTCAGCGCGTTTCTGTTGGCACTATCGTATGCTTGCTTCAAATCTACAAAGAGTTGGTGCGTATCGATGTTATATTCCCAGCAATTTTTGAGCACCTGCTTAACTGAGCATATTTGGCGTATTGTAGACTGTCCATTTCGATAGCTTCCCTGATACTCTCCTAGAATATTTTCATAGTACGGCTTTAATTTTCTTTCTGTGAATTTGGAAAGCACTTCACCAGTCCTCTAATAACTGCTCCTCTGGCCATATTCTGCATATTAGTCGACGCAGAAGGTTATTTAGATGAGGACTACCACTCTGGAGTAGTTCTGCTGGTATTGCATCTATTCCAGGATAGTGATGATAATATATTTACTCTAGAATAAGTATCACTATTTCCAAAAGTTCCTCGGAGCAAATTTAATGGAAGGCTTAAAACTAGAAAGTCTACAATCTACACTGATACGCCAGCGAAAGAAAATATAAGAAATTAATTTGAAGCAACACTGAAGCGGACTAATTCTAAGCAATTTAAACAAGTTGGGTGAACAGACCTACGCTCATGTCAGAAGGGTTTTGTATTCAATTTTCAAGATGCAGTCACCTGATTGAATAAAGTCAAGAAGCATGTCAATGACGATTTTATTGGAGAAACTATGAAATTCGAAGATCATACTATTATTAACAAAGTTGAACGAATTTTGACTTCTGAGGTTTTTGTTATTGTTATACTCATAAATATCTCCCTTGATAATTATTTCAGATGTCCATTCGCGAGGGAGGAAACACATTTTTCATGTATTTACCCCCTGTGCCCCACTGAAGCAAAAACTGACAGTTTAAGAACTGTTTTGAAAAGCTCCCATGAAAACTTTCATTTCATACTCATATCGGCTACGTTTGATGAATTTTTTTTCAGGGGCCACTCTCCTGTACTGTTATCATCGATTAATAGCCAATTTTTTCGAATCCTAGAGTTGTTACAAAGCCCTTTTGTTAGAAGCTCCCTCCCGCCTCCTTGACTTGTTTCACTTATGAGTATTAATTGTAGGTACTCAGCTTCAGTCATTCATTAAATTGAATCAAGTGTTCAAAGCATGCACCTTAAACGTTGAAGTTGGGAAAAAATAACTCAAAATTACTCAATCTTCGCATTTAAAACAGCCACTATTTTGTTTTACGATTACTGATACCACTAGCTGAACTGATTCTCAAAGTTATTCATGACACCTATCATTCCTGAAATTTTCATGCAAATCCTAGCAAAACTGTAGTGTCTGAGTCGGTAAAAAGCGCATGTTGTTCCATAGCCATATGTTGCCATAGTAATACATGCAGCGCATATTGTTCCATAGTAATACAGGAAAATTCAAACCGCTTTAACTTCGCTAAATATGATGCAATCTTTATGAAACTTGCAGGGTCAATCAATCTTATAAATAGACATTTGTGTACTGAATTTCATTGAGTTTAAGGGTACCGTTAAGATTTTATTCAAGAAATCATAAAATCGATAAATCATACTATTACTAACAAAGTTGAGTGAATTGCGACTTCTCACGTATTTGTTGTTGTTGTACTCATCAAGGCCTACATTCCTGATTTTTTTCAGATTTTTCGGATGGAAGGTGTCCAATCGCGAGGGGGGGGGACACAAATTTTTCGTGTATTTCCCCTCCCTGTGCGCCTCTCGAAGCAAATTTTGCCAAACTAAGACCTGTTTTGAAAAGTTCTCATCAAGACCTTTCATGTGATACCCATATCGGCTACCTTCAATTAAATTTTTTTTTCGGGGGGTCACTCCCCTGCATGGGGAGACCCCCCTTAAAAACCTTATAAAATTTTTTTGTAGTTGAACTTTGAAGAGATCACCACTTTACGCCTACATACAAAATTTGATGCTTCTAGCTTAAGTAGTTTCCGAGAAAAACTGCTGTGACACACGGACGGACGGACGGACGGACAGACAGACGGACAGACGGACAGACAGGACGCGATTTTAGAAGGGTTTTGTAAAATTATTTTACAAAACCCTAAAAAAGATTGAGCGTAGAAAAAAGTCAAAGGGATGGCAAAAAATGGGATGAAAATAATACATACACAAGCAATTTCATCCGAAGAGAAGGGTTCCTACTGTCTTGTCTGTTTGTTAGCAAATGCTGGGAGCAGACCCGAAGAAAAGTGGATATAATGCATCAATGGTAAGCATAGTGCTCACAAACGGAATACAAAAGGTGGTCTTAGCTTTGTTTGCCATAATTGCGATTCCAACTGATCAATTCAAGTTACCTTGTAATCACAAGGCTAGATTTTCGATTTATTGAGGAAATGTTTTGAATAATATATTCTCAAATTATTTTCATTTATGTTGTTTTGTTGTTTGTACTCTTTGTTTTTGTTATTGTGAATGACCCGTCAAAAGCTCTTACAAAAAGCATTGAGGACTGAATAATGTTGTCAGTCGGTGCCATATTATTTATAGAAAGAAAATTAATAATACCTATATAAAAAATAGTTTGTATATGATATTCTGTTTCATGACCGTAATCACTGTTTCAACTACCCCTGGTATGGACACGGTTGAAACAACCTGAGTAGAAATTCAAATTAGGCAATCATTAGGCCCTAATTATGCATGCCTAATCGGGCATTAGGGCCTAAATTAGACAGTGATGGGGCTTGCCTAAGAAGTTCCTAGTTCAGGCAGTGATGAGGTTGCCTAAATAGTTCCTAATTAAGGCAGTGATGCAGCTTGCCTAAACTTTTCCCAATTTAGGCGGTGATTGGGGTTTGCCTAAACAGTTTCTTAACACAAACAACTTTCTTGCCAAGATCAACACAAAAGATATAAATTTATTATCTTATTATGTTCGCTTCGCAAAATACTTCCCAGTTTTCACATTTTTCAAGAAAATTCACTATATATATATATATATATATATATATATATATATATATATATATATATATATATATATATATATATATATATATACCCGCTCTGGTGCTAATTATATACAGTGAAATATTATGATTGAATTCAGGCATGCCGCATTAGGGCCCCATTAGGTTCGCATTAGGCATGCCTCACGAGGGGAAAAAGTGATCAACTCCTTATCACATCAGAACTTAAAAGTATGTATTTAAAGCTATGTAACTTCTACGTATAATTGTAATTTATTACCAAGAAATTTTATTTTGTTTCGATTTTACATAACGAGAAATTTTCTGTTTAGGAACTGTTTGGGCAAGGCTCATCACTTTCTAAATTAGGAATTGTTTAGGCAAGCCCCTTCACCGCCTAAATTGGGAATTGGTTAGGCAAGCTTAATCACCGCCTTAATCGAACATTTTTTTATGAAGTGAAGAAATTTGTAAACATTTAAGCTCTTACCAAGAATTTAAGGTTTATCTGTTTTTTACATTAAGAAAATGAATGTTTGAGAACAATTTAGGTAAGCGCTATCACTGCCTAAATTAGAAATTGTTTAGTCAAGCTCTTTATAGCCAAAATCGAAACTTTATTTGTAAAGTGAAGAAAATGGTTGCCTTTTTGACGAATGCTCGTAAAACTATCGTTTTTGACGAATGCTTTTAAAGCTATCAATTTTGTTGAAATTTCGTAAAACTATAGTTTTTGACGAATATTCTTAAGACTTTCGTTTTTGACAAATGTTCGTCAAACTATCGTTTTTGAGGAATGTTCGTAAAATGCTAAGTTCTTACTAAGAAGTTTCAGTATTGTTTACATTTTTCACAGCAACGATTTTTTTGTTTAGGAAAAACCCATTAGGCACTAATGAGGAAAGCGGAAATTGATGGGGTAATGCGTTGCGTTTGGCATTAGGGCCTAATGGAATTTTCCCCACTACTCTCGAAATACATCTTAAAAAGCGCTTCTATTTACATAGGTCTTCTACTGGGAGAAGTACGACAACTTGCGTACCAGTGTGCCGTGAAGTTCAATGTACAAAACATCCCACCATCTTGGCATGCAAATGGTGAGGCTGGCACAGATTGGTCGACCAACTTTCTGAAGAGGAACTTCACACTTTCTATCAGAACACCAGAAGCTACCAGTGCAGGACGTGCGAGCTCATTCAACCGACATAACGTGAATCAATTTTTTGAGAAACTTGGTGACTTGATTTGGTACAAAGCATAATCTTCCTCCTTCAAGTATCTGGAATTTAGACGAGACTGGTGTCCAAACTGTGCTGAAATCGAAGAAAATTTTGGCTGAAAAAGGAACAAAGCAAGTAGCAGCAATTTTTCAACAGAGCGTGGATATTCAGTCACTGTTAAGCAAGCGGTAAGTGCTCTGGGAAACTCGATTCCACCTATTTTTATATTCTTACGTTTGAAATATCAAGACCTGTTTATACGCGACGGTCCTTCTGAGTGTATTGGGGCTGGTAATCAATCCGGTTGGATGACAAGCACAGAGTTCTTAGTGTTTATGGATCATTTCATAAAATACACTAAGCCTAGTCCTGATGAGCCAGTGCTATTACTCCTAGACAATCATGCATCTCACATTGATATTGACGTGATTGAAAAGGCCAAGAGAAATTCTGTTATATTATTATCGCTCCCACCACACTGCATCCACCGTCTGCAACTTCTGGATGTTAGTGTCAATGGCCCTTTTAAAACTGCTCTAAAGCTCAAAATAACTGGCTGAGAACGAATCGCGGGAAGGTTATGAGCATTTACGAAACACCAGGTATAGTAAAATACGCTTTACCATTGGCAGCAACACCTACCAATATATGCAACGCATTTAAAAAAGCTGGCATTTGGCCGTATGATCCAAATGTATTTACAGACGAAGATTATGCACCGTATTTTGTCACTGATCGCCCGATGTCAGAAAACCGACCCTCACAAGGTACAGACAACTTACGTGTCCCTCCAAACAATCAAGAAAGGACTCCTGAATATCTTGTTGAGTCAAATTATGTGGGCAGCAATGTTGAGATTGTGACTAGTCCATTCAATCCTGGGCAAAGCGACTGCAGCGTTGTTTGCACAAGTGAACCAGCAAGTTATCAAGAACAAGAGACACGTCAATGCTCTCAGAAGCGTATCCCTTGCTGCAGCTTCCTCAATCAGCTGAAAAAAAGCACAGAAGATAAAAATACAGCAATTTCCTCACCAGAGTTAATAAGACCACTGCCTGAAGCAACTCCTATAATTAATTGGACATAATAAAGGACCTAAAAGAAAGACAGCTGTTCTTACGGACACTTCAGAGAAAAATGCTTTGACCGAAGAACAGGCTCATAAAAATAAGAAGAAAGAAAGTGGAACTACAAAGAAGGTTAAGGGAAAAGGCAAGAGAAAAGGCAAACAAACAAAAAAAAACGACTAAGAACCCCGCTAACAGAACAGTTTTGCAAGATGACGACAGTTATGATGAACAAGAATGGTATTGTATCATATGTAATGATGTATATTCTAACTCTCTCCTTGGTGAAAAATAGATTGAATGCAGAGAATGTAAGAATTGGGCCCATTCGCAATGTATCGAAGATCAAGAAAGCCTAGGATTTATGTGTCCTAATTGCTATTCTGATCAGTCATCTGGAGAATAACTAGTTTTGACATATTTTTTTTTTGTTTCTTAAAAAAACTCGAGAGACTGATCAATAAGATAATAACTCTGAAAAGAACTCTGTTACTTTATAATTTAAGAGAAATCTTTTATTACTTTTTGTAATTTAGTCTTTAGAGACTGTTATTTTTAATAATTGATCCCATTCGAATAAAAATAAGTACATACCATTGATTAAAAATATGCTTTTATGTTTGAAATAATTACATAAGTAAAAGTAATTTGTTTTTTTTTTTATTAAAATACTTAGTATTATAAACAACTAAATTTTAAAAACTGTTTATTTATAGTAAAAAGTACTACGAATAAATATACATAATACTATAAAATTGATGTCTTTCAAATTCTAAATTAATTTTCATTGATTTAAAACACCTAGCATTATCAACGGCACAACAGACCTCAGCTGCGGCACAACTTGCCCTAAAGTGGGGTTGGTAGTGCCTTACCGCGGCTGTATAAAAAAATCACTTCTTGAAAACTATTAAAAATGTGCAAAATCTATAGGTAAATTCGAATTACAGGCTAAATTTTGTTAGGGTGAACCACTACTTTCAGACATAGTATAACAAACTAGGAATAAAAGTGCTAACGATCATTGGTAGTTAGCAATCTGTTCTTAAATTTAACATATCATTTTCACCACTAGGCTTATAAAATATAAAGGTATGAGCGATATGAGCAAAATCTTTTCAACCGTACCCAGTCTAGCCTGCTATAAAGGAAAAACTCAAACTTTGAAGCCGATTTTCTTGAATATCCTGAGAATTTGCAACAAATGGCTCTAACGAAAGCTTGAAGTAGATGAATATGTACTAATGCTCCTTAAAATTTATCGACATCGGTGTTTAATATCCTTTTCAAAAGAATCTCAGAAATCGAGTCTGATACCGTCGACTTAAGCGACTAGCAGTTTCACTGGACAACAGATACGATAACTTTTGCAAAAGTGGGTATTAAGATGTTTGATTATTGACAAGAATTTTCGCAATAGAACCTTCTTACCCTAATATGGACAACCATACCATATAAATGATTTTGTACATAAGAAAACACAACTTTTCGTATAAGCAAATTGGTCCTGAGTCTTTGAAACCCTACAGAAGTTACTTATGGAAAATAAAATTTTCAAAATTTCTTTGTGGTCGTTCATAGTGAGAAAGATAAATGGAGCGTATGCAACTGTTGAAGACAACTTTAAAAGCTATTTCTTACAAATAAGAATAAAATTTATTTGGTTGAGTTTGAAAGTAAAACCGATGTCAACGGCTCCTTAGAAGTTTTAATCAAGAAAAATGAATAAAATATCTACCATACAATATGTCAAGCATTCTTTGATTAATTCCACCATAAATTGAGTTTTTTGAACTCCACATTCGGCATTTCTGTTTTTTCTCGGGTTTACCGAAGAAAACACCACCTCCATAATTTTTTATCGCAAAACCCATAAAAGGTGAATGTATTTTACTAAGTAAACAAAAGCCAATAGCTAATGAAGAGGAACCACCCACTGCCATTTTAATTGACGATAATATAGCAAAAGACCCGCGTCAAACATCAAACGGAAATTGCCGCCATTTTATCTGTAACCCCAAAAACAACTGCAATATTTTCAACCGTCGCAGTAGATATACAAATCCGCTCGACACCGATTGCTTGCAGATAATACCGACTGCGATATCAATCGAGCAAGTACACAGTTTAACTGGAATTATTGCGCACCTGCCCGAAGGAAACACAATCAAATCAAGGAAAATTGAATTTATGGGATTTTCCAGAGCCAGCAAGAAAAGAAAATGATGAAAATGCCAAGTCCTGACAGAATCCATCATCATTAAAGTATCTTCAAGTTCAATCTTTGCTCTTCCGCCAGGGATGAATTGCCACAAAGAAGATGGATGCTTGGAACACGCCAATTTACGTGTATCCTTATTACCTGGCCATAAAGTGGGGCACGTGTTTGGGAGAGTAAATAAAGCAAAAGGACATTCAATTTTCTGCACAACGCCACAAGCGACAGCAAGTGCGCGGATGAGTGGAAGGACGTCGGAGCAGGTACCAACCGTTCAACAGCGAGTAGCATCGTCCCTGCTGAATGTCAGGACTCTAGAAGCCCGAAAACAATCTACCGAAACCTCATTCTGTGGCGGAAGGGTCGATGTCAATTGATTCCTTCCTTCCATGGCAGCAGTAGATGCGTCTCGGCCAATCAGCGTCGCGCAACTACTACTGTTGCCTCCGAATAGGCGGAGTCAGCGGCAATCTATCTTTCCGTATCTTTTCACTCCACTCATATTTGCTTGTGTCCACACCCTCCCAGCGATTAGCGATACGACACTCGCTGCAGCCTGGGTTGAGTTAACAGTGAGCCACGAGTTCACTTACTGAGCTGCAGTTGAGGTTGGCACTGGCAGTAGAACGCGGTCATCTTCTTGGGATTCCGAACCAGTCCCAGGCTTAGATCCATCCCCAGAAAAAAACGACGAAGATTCTCGTAGCGGAGCCACAAAAGGTGCAAAGTAATGCCAAAGACGCACGATAAGGCAAAAGACGTTCAGACTTCGAAAGTGATAGGTGTGTGCGCGCGCGGGGACCGATTTGTAAAATAGATACTTTTGCCAGTGAATAAGTAGCGCAATATCTATCGGTCGCGATAGTTGGTAGTATCGTGAATGTTTTATTAGAACTTTGTTAAAATCAACACAATTGGACGTTGAATGTGAATTTGATTGATTTAAGTTGTATTTTGTGATCAGTTGAACTGTATCTTGTGAGGAATTCTTGGACAATCTGTAGATGGTGGGTGAAGAATGTTTTGATGCAGAATGATTTTAGTGTTCTGACACAACAGTCAGTGAATTCGGACCGGCGGAATTGTTCATTCAGTGTGCGAGTGATTGTCTAACGTAAATTTCGCAACTCACCAGTCGCAGCGCAAAGATAGGAGAATGTCTTCAGTGTCGTCTTCACCGCTCAGTCACATTAGTGTAGATGATATCCCCGTGACGGCAGCCAGAGATTCAGGTATGTGTGGAAAGATATTATGTTTAATGCTGCGTAAACAGTAGTTTGATAATTTTAATCTTTTGCGCACCTCATCGCCGAAAAATTATATTTTCGCAGTAGAGTTTCATACTCTCGCAAAAATGTAAAGTGTCGCCTTTTTGGCGAATAGTTCAGTTTATGTGTTCTTTCCTCCTTGTAGTCGTGAGTTCTGTCCACGTTTCTTGAGAATTAGGTGCTAGTTAATATTACGTGTAAGGCACATGTCTGACTTTGATTTTCTTTTCTTCTTCAGATTACCCGACGGAATTATCGTTAGCAATTAAGGAAGAGCGCGCGTCGAGCATTTCGCCAATGCTGACGCCACCCCACACCCCGACGGAAGACTCAATGAGTGCGTTGCGCAAGTTGCACGCGAGTGGCGGCGGGGGCATGCCACATATGGAGCCGCTACGTCAGCAACATTTTGCTAGTCACCAAACAACAATGTTACCGCAGCAGATTCTGCACTCTCAAGCACAATTGGAGCATTATCAGGCGCAACAGCAACAAGCACATCACCGTTTGTGGCTGCAAGCGCAAATGCAGCAACAACACCATCAGCCAACAACAATCCCAGGTGGATACACGTTGCCCTACCCCCCACACACGGCTGGACCTGGCCACCACATGCACCAACCGACCTCCCAGCATCAGGCCATGTTGATGAGCCAGTGGATTAGAAATGCTGCTCTGTACCAGCACCATCCGCAGCTGCATCTGCGTCCGTACCCAGACATGCAGCGGATTCACCCAATGGGCAGAGGAGGCCTGGGACCCATGAAGATCATCGGACCCAATGGAACGCGACCAAAGAAACAGTTTATCTGCAAATATTGCAACCGGCATTTCACCAAGTCTTACAACCTCTTGATCCATGAAAGGACTCACACTGATGAGCGACCATATTCCTGCGATATTTGCGGGAAAGCTTTCCGCAGACAGGACCATCTGAGGGACCACCGGTATATCCACTCGAAGGAGAAACCTTTCAAGTGCAACGATTGCGGCAAAGGATTCTGCCAGTCGCGGACCTTAGCTGTGCATAAGGTCACGCATCTGGAGGAAGCACCCCACAAGTGTCCCATCTGCAACCGAACCTTCAATCAGCGCGCGAACCTCAAAACGCATATGCAGAGTCATACCCAATCCGAGGATCACTCGCAGGACCAGCAAAACCATTACGAGTCTCACGACGCTGAGCGAACCATTCTCCCTACACCAGTATTAGACTTATCGCAGAAATCGGCAGCATCGCTTTCTGACGACGAAGGCCTGAAGTCCACCTCTCCTCTGACCGTGTGCTCCTCACCCCCCTGCGACCTCGACCGGCCGAAGAAGAGCATGGGCTTCACCATCGACGAGATTATGAAAAGGTAAACAAAGCCAACCTTCAGGCTCACCTACGACGACAGTATTAATTGTTAGTACAACTCAATGGCTTTCTCGCCGTTCGCTCTTATGGCTTTAATTATCTTATAGAAGACGTAAATGAAAAGGTAGTTTGGCATTCAGAGGTATCTGTTTGTTTGGTGATACAGACGAGAGTAGGAGATACTATCTGAGTGAGACTTACTTCGCCGAGGTGTACTCTGGCGCGCAATGGTAGCCAGCCAAGTGCAGGACCAACCGGAATAGTATTACATGCAAACCAAATCTTGGTTTCAATTGAAATGGAAATAATGCCAAAGTTAATGAGTCCCAATGTTAGATACGAGTACATGTATGTATTATCTACCGCAAGAAGTAAATTAGCCAGAAATACGTTATTTTACTTGATTTAAGTGACTATCGCTCACAAGACTGATTTAATGAGTATTTACTTTATGAATGTAATTTTATTTGAGTTTGAAATTGATTTTCGATAAAAGGTTGACTTATTGTTAGTTTCACAAATAGACACCAAATGCACCCACGTTACCTTCATTGCACTATATCAACACTTATTATAGAATTATTTTGAATACTTCCAAACTTTTATTCGCTCAACCGCCAAAAATAATTTAAAGATGGGTAACTTGACGTTTGCGGATGCTTGGAATGTAAATTATTAAAGAAATTTCCGCAAAAGCATCCCGTAAATTATTATGTGTAAATATATATTTTTTTAATTCCTTAGAACTAATAAGTAAATTATTTATTGAATGTTTTATTTATAAGTTAACTTTTAGTCGATGTTTTCGATAAAAATGAAAAAAAAAATTCAAAAAAACCTCAATCAATGGAATAAAATTATAACGAAAATGAAAATTATCATTTTATTACTTAAGGGAATCACTTACTATCAAAGGTTACATTTTTAAAGGATGCCAATACTAATCATCTTCAGGTTCTTCATGAAATATTTAAGCACATTACTTTTTGGGTTTTGTACTAACTTAAATCGCAACCTATCCTTCTGTTTGTAACAGTAGTTTTTCTTGGAAACTACAATATATCAGTTCTAGACGCTAAAGATGAATCAAAAATACTAGGTCCAAAAATTTTTAAGACGATCAAACGGGGTACAGCAACAACAAATACCTAAAAGTCAGAAAAGACTCTGAGCAGGACTTAAATGCAATACAATTTTGTACCTAGATGCTCCTGTGTAAGGTTTATTTAAACTGTGTTTTTCAATAAAATGTAACCGTACAGTGTAAAGTTGTAGTATTCATTACAATAACATCAATGCAAAAACTCGCTCGGATTTCGAAATTCGAGGACGCGGTCAACGGACCGAGACAGTTGGAGGCGCTATTTGACCCAAGAGGGGCTGTAGTGCTACGAAGAAGAAGAATGCAAAAACCTGGAGAAGTAGTTGCCTTGAAACGTTCAAGGAGTGTGACCTCTATTACTTTGCGAGAAAGGGGTGAAGCAATATCTGTATTGATATTCGTTAATCAAGAGGGGAAATTATTACCATCTTTTTACATTATGAAAAGAAAAAACTTAAAGCTGGAATTTGTAGTGGATTGAGATGTATTGCTGGTCTGTGAAAGACAGCAGCGATGTTAACTGCCTCAGCTAGCTAAGACTTAGGGCTTAGATAGAATGATCTTGCCCGACACGTACGCGCACTGGCAGCTAGCTTTCTGAGGTGTCATGGGGCGATTTTAGATATAACGCGGCCTAACGGAAACATACTGATGACGTAAGTCATACTTCCGTTTTCAACGGGGAAGCTAGCTAATATAAAATAATAGGCAATCGGGTGGTTTCAGAGGCCTATTATCCCTTGGGGTGGAGGCCTCTGAAGAATGAAGGCAACCCTGTGAGGCTTACATCAGAAGATGGATCTCCCCATGTTGCGATTCCTTAACCCTTTCAGGGGGGAAAAAATAACGCCCAGTTTTGGCTCTTTAATCATACATTTCGATATTGGATCTTGGGCCCTACATTTGCTTGGAAAATATTTATATCGTATAAAAAGAAAGAAAAATCAAAATTTTAAAAATGTAAACAACTACACAGGCACAGTGACAAATTAAATCTTCCAAGAAAAGTTCGAGCAAGAAAATTTTGTTGATCATTATAAATTTTTCAAATAAAGGGTTTTCCAATAAGAGGTGTTATTTTGAATAGCCCGCTATTTCGGTAGGTGTCACTTTGAAGCTGTCATTTTTTGACATTTAACAACGGCTTCAACAACGCATTGAAATTATTAAAATTCACTGTAAAAATGGTGAAAATTTGGCAGAGACGGTTCGAAAAACTCGAACATTTTTGGGTCGTCGAGAAGCACCTTGTCGGACGGCAATATAGAAATTGGTGGAAAAATTTGATTTAGTGATGTGAAGAATAAAATTCGTGCACGTCACTCAAGAACAGCCGAGAATATTGCTGCTGTAGCCGAAAACGTTGAAGAAACCCCAGGTGTGTCCATTGCTCGTCGTTCTTTGGAAGAAGGCATTCCACAAACGTCATTACACCGTATTTTGCATAAAGATTTGGGTCTTAAGGGTTATAAAGTTCAGTTAACACAAGAACTCAAGCCGATCGATCATCATCAACGTCGTGTCTTTGCTGATTGGGTCCTTGTGATGCATGAAAATGATCCGGAATTCCATCGAAAAATCATCTTGAATGATGAGGTCCATTTCTACCTCGGTGGCTTCGTCAAAAAGCGAAATTATCGCATCTGGAGCTCGGAAAACCTAAGAATTATTGTTGAAAAGCCTCTGTATCCTCAACGTGTGATTGTTTGGTGTGGTTCATAGTCCGGTGAAGTTATTCGACCTTACTTTTTCGAAAATGAGGCTGGAGAAACAGTTACGGTGAATGGATTGCGCTATCGAGAGATGATTGATGAAACCATTGATGTTTTACGGGAAAAGTTTCCGGACCGTGTTGTCTCTCGAAAAGGTGACCACAATTGGCCACCGAGATCTTGTGATTTAAAACCTTGCCACTTCTTCCTTTGGGGCCACGTGAAAGAAAAGGTCTACGTCGATAGTCCAGCGTCGATTCAAGACCTCAAAGGACATAGGACAGCCACTTTGCGAATTGGTTATGGAAAATTTCATGAAGAGGATATGGTTCTGTAAACGTGGTCGTGGTGGTCATTTGCCTGATATTATTTTTTGCTATTAACGGCATACCTTTTTCTTTATAATGAAATAAAGATTCAATCATTTATATTAAAAATGGCATTTTTCTTCTAATATCAAAATAACACCTCTTATTGGAAAACCCTGTATATGCTGGTAAATGCTAAGGGGGGGAAATTTGGGTGATCTTTAAATGGTAATAAAGTCAAGGGTTTTAATTAATTTAATCAGTACTTTGTTAAGAAAACCCCTATACTGTTTCAATTAGATTGGTGATTTACGAATATTTATATTATTTTCTCGTTTACATTTCTTATTTCGATCCTTCTTGTGAAGATACAGTCCCTTACAAAATATTCTAATATGGTTTGAACATTTGTTGAAAGTGGCTCTGCTATTGTTGAGCACATCACGCTGTCATGGCCACGGTATTCAATACACTCACAGAAATTTGAAATGGCAGAGAGTTCCTAGCTCTGAGGTGGCATTCTCAGCAGTTAGTCATCATCGAAACTTTTTTTAACGAAAACTCTGTGCCAGTGCTGAGTCAACCACATAAAACATATGCTCTAAAGGAAGGGAAAGAATAGGAAATCCCGTACTCGAAAAATTTCAAATGTTTTTAAGGGGAGGATCCACATATGAGGATATAAGCCCTCAAAAAATTTAACTAACGATAGTCAAGTAGGGTATCAAATGAAAGATCTTGATGAGATCTTTTAACAAACGTTATTAAAATTGCTATATATATGACGGAGGAGGCAGGGGAAGCGAAAGAACATGAAAAAATTGTGTCCCTCCTCGCGGTTGGGCGACTGTGGACCAAAAATTCTGAAAAAATCATGGTGATAATTCTCTATGAATACAACAATGACAAATACCTGAGAAGTTGAAATCCCGCATTAGGATCTAATGGGGTTTTAATAAACAATTCAAAACTGAAAAATCTTTATTGTGAAAAAATAAAACGGCACTAAAATTTCTTGGTAGGAACGTATCATTTTACGAACATTCGTTAAAAACGTAAGGTTTGCGATAGTTATGTGGAATTTTTACGACAGTTGTACGATATTTTGACGGTAGTTTAGCAATAGTTTTTTGATAGCTTAAAGATAATATAACGATAGTTTTACGATCGTTGTACGATATTTGTCTGATTGAATTAAAATAGTTTGACGATACAAGGGTATTTGAAAAATTTCCGGCCTTACTGACAAAAAGTCATGGTATATTCAAGCTCTCCTGCCAACCAAAAGATGACCTTTATATATGTATTCCATTAAAAATTTCAAGTCATTTCGGTCAGTACAATGGTATTCTTCCATATTTAACCGGTGAGGTTTGTTAAGAACAATGGATAAAATTGAGTATAGTGCGGTGATAAAATACCTCTATTTGAAAGGGAAAAAACTCGGGAAGTGAAAGAAGAGTTAGACAACGTGTATAGTGAATCGCCGCCTTCATCTACACCCGTGAAACAACGAGAGGCCGAGTTCAAACGCGGTCGTACGAGCATTTTTGACGATGAACTTTCTGGATGTCCAAACGGAAGATACAACCGTGATGGAAGATCGCCGATCGTCCATTAGGGAAATTGCGAAGGCTCGTGGGATATCAACTGAATGGGTGCATAAGATTTTACGTGAAGATTTATGCATGAGACAATTATTCGCGCGATGGGTGCCACGTTTGTTGACGATCGACCAAAAGTGCGTGTGGATGGACATGTCGCGTGAGACGCTTCAACTGTTCCAAAAAATCCTACAAAGTTTTTGCGCCGATTAATTATTGTCGACGAAACCTGGATCCGTCACCATACTCTGGAGACTGAACAACAGTCAATGCAGTGGATTGTGGTGGGAGAACCAGCTTCGAAGAAGGTGAAGGTCATTCTTTCCATCGGAAAAGTGGTGGCGACAGTTTTTTTGGGACAGCCGTGGAGTAATTACCTTCAAAAAGGTAAAACCATTAACGGGCCCGATTGCGTTGCTGGATAAATCGAAGACGGAACTCAAGAAGAAGCCACCACACTTGGTGAGGAAGAAGATGCTGTTTCGTCAAGATAACGCGCATGTCCACACATGCATGGTCGTAATGGAAAAATTGGACGAATTGAAGTTCGAATTACTTCAACGCCCACCCTACTCACCAGAGCTAGCTCGAGTGAGTTTGGCGATGGATATTCAGTTCCTTAACTATGTCGTGGCAGCTTATGTGTCAGTCTTCTTCAATTTTTTGTAAGATTTCATCGACTTTTTCAGTTATTGGTCGACCTGAGCGAGGTGCATCTTTGACATCAAAATTTCCAGAACGAAAGCGAGCGAACCATCTCTTTTGATAAAGTATTTAGACCGTAGACACCAAAAATTTTATCACGAGCCTGTGATGCTTTCTCACCTTGATCATAGTAATATTGTAAAATATAACGAATTTTTTAAGAAATTTCACTCACTTTTAAATGAATACAACTTTTGACACGAATGACGAAATACAAAACTGTCCATACGAAAATTGTAGACTGGACTGTCAACTTTCAAACGCATGTCGGTTAGACTGAATCTGATTAGTATTTCCCGATATATGACAATGAACACCATCTAGTGATAAAACAGGCTCAATGCTTATTAATCTATCCAATATATATCACAAACTATAGAAGCATTAAGTTATTCCGAAGTTGTTCGATAAATTATCTATAGGCAAGCTTACCACATTGGTTGAACATGGCTTTTGCAAAGGCTGATCAACTACCATCAATCTAAAGCTTCTTACCTCAACCATCCTCTGCGAAATGGAAAAGGTAACCAGATTGACGCTGGTTATACGGATTTTTCCAATACTTTTGATCAAGTCGATCCTTGAATTTTGATCTCCAAACTTCTGAAACTCAGCTTCTCCCTAAATAATCAAACATCGTTTGCAAAAGTTCGGGACACTTTCTCAAGAGAAATTATTGCCTCTTTCGGGGTGCCACAAGGTAGCTACCAGGGTCCCCTTTCATTCAACATCTTTATTTTTGGCTTGTCCAAAATTTTAAGTAGCATACCTCATCTTCTGTATGCCGACGAACTTAAACTATAACAAATCGTTGATTCTGATTTTGAGGCTTTTTCTCTGCAAGCCAAAGTAAATTCATAAGTGAAATGGTCTAATGATAACAAACTTCATCTGAATGTTGGGAAGAAAAAGTGTTCAGAATTTGATCACATTTACAACCTGAACAATTCCCCACTTCAAAAAGTTGACCAGATCTTAGACTTTGGCGTTCTTTTGGACAGAGAGTTGAATTTCAAATCGCAACGGCACAATGCTTGCTGGGGCATACAAGCAACTCGGTTTCATAAAACGTCCTGCCGAAGAATCCAAAAACTTATAGGTCACCAGGACTCTATATATGATCGAGACAAATATTCTGACACGTTCATTTACTATAGAAAAAATTTACAAAAATTTGCAGTTTTACTAGGTACTCCCCCTTACAAGTTACGCATTTTGTCCATCTTTCCGGAAGCTTTTTGATGTCGGTATCAGAGAATTCCTTGGGCAACTTGGACAGCCATGTGCGCACGAACTCCTCTACCGCGTCGTTGGTGTTCAATCTTTGACCTCCGAGGTATTAGACGCAAGGTGATAAATCTGGACTGAAGGGGGTGTTCCAGTACCTCCCATCCCAATTTCAATATTGTATCAGGCGTGAGACGCGTGGTATGAGGGCGCGCGTTATAATGGAGAAGAATCGCACTTTGTGTTGGAATGCTCCTCCGTTTCGAGCGTTATTTTGCGATATTGAAGATGTTCGTTGATGATAGACTCTACACTAGCAGTACTGACGTCGAGTTCATCCAAAATGTCTTGAACATTCATCCTACGGTCCTCCAAAATGAGCTGTTCTACGCAGCAAATGCTATCTGTTGTGATGCTGGTTCACTGTCGACGATCATGCGGCTCATTCTTGACAGTTTCGCGACTATCTTTGAATGCTTTGGCCCATTTAAACACAACAGCCTTACTCAGGCACTCACTACCGAACTGATTTCGCAAATGCAGACAAATTTCCGTGTTTTTAACGCCTTCCCACACTAAATAAGTTGAAGTAGTGGGAGTGCGCTCCTACCAGAAGGGTTTTGTAAAACAATTAATAAATCAAACAATATTTTCTGCATATCCAAACTTGACTAATATACAGATTCCATAAATTGCATTTGAAAATTTATTATGGTTCTTATGTTTTCGAATTCACTGCCCTTTTCTTTCTAGTATTTTGACCCCGCCGCTGAATTGGTCCTGATAACACATCAATATTACAAACCATTTCTAAAATTCTTATCAAAATTCCTACATATTTGTAGTGTCTAGGTCTGTTGCAAACGTGTATCTCCCTAGTATCACGTGTTAATGTTGGTGTAATTGTTAAATATTCAATCAGTTGTAACTTAAAATATGCTTTTGGGAAATTTAAGGGTCCAATTGTGATTTTATGGGCAATAATGTAAAATTAATAAAATGTACTATTATTAACTAAGTTGATCGAGTTTTGACTTCCGAGGTATTTGTTGCCCTTGTACTCCTAAAGTCTCACCTTTGTAATTTTTTCAGATTTTTCGGATCAAAGGTGTCCAATCGCGAGAGGGGACAAACAATTTTTGTACGTTTCCCCTTCCCCTACACCCCTCAAAACAAAACTCATCATTTTAAGACCTGTTTTGAGAAGTTCATTTGATACCCATATTGCCTACATGTGATGAAATTTTTTTTTTCAGGGGCCACTCCCCTATTCGGGGAGACCCCCCATAAACACCTTATAAATTTATTTTTGAAGTTAAACTTTGAAGAGGGCGTAACTTTGCATCTACCTACAAAATCTTATGTTTCTAGCGTATGTAGTTTGCGAAAAAAAGTGGTGTGACACACGGATGGACCGACAACACGTTTCGCAACTGTTGTCGGCACTTGACGTTCACTCATGGTTGTAGCACGCGCGTGAAACATGCACTCCCGACGAAAACTATGCCATACCGTTCGTAACGGTCCCAACTATCATATACTCAAGCCACGACCTTCAAAACATACATGCGCACCATCTACAGCGTTTGTTTCCATCATATTTGAACCACTCTGGTACTTCATTTGTACGCCCCCTCCTTGAATATGGTTGCATTATTTAGAATTCATATTTTGGGACTCACACCATCCGCATGGAATCTATCTTGAAACAGTTTATTCTTTTTGCCTTGCGTGAAGTTTATGAATCAAGAGACTACGCTAACTTGCCGTCTTACCAGCAAGGACTTAATATTTTGAATCTTTCCTCACTCTCACCTCGAAGAAGTACCTTAAACTCCTGCTTTGTTTTTGATGTAATCAAAAAGATAGTAAATGTCGCATTACTATCAAGTATGTTAAATTCATATTAAATGTACTAGAAGCACGCGTTTGTTTCATGCAGAAAAACATAAAACCACTTACGCAGACAACGAGCCAATTAATAGGTGTTGCAAGATTTTCAATTCTATGAGTGAACATAAACCTCCTTCTATCTCAAAGCTAAGCTTAAAAAAACCGATAACTTAAGCATTTAAAATAAATTTTTATCGGTAAATGAACATCTAAATAAAAAATAAAATAAAACAATCGGGCGCTAGTGCGACATTCTTACATTGAATTAAAATATTTCACTGCATATAATTTGCACTAGAATTCCTAAATTAAATCAAAATATTTCACAGCATATAATTTGCAACAGAGTCGAGTTGTTGAGTATTTGGCAAAGTGAAGAGAATGGCAAGCATTATGAAAAAGTTATATATTTCCGGTAAACTTTGCCAAGAAATTTTTTTGTGTTTAGGAATTGTTTAGGCAAGCTCCATCACCGCCTTAATTTGGAAGTGTTTAGGCAATCCGCATCACTGCCTAAATTGCGAACAATTCAGGCAAACCCCATCACTTCCTAAATTAGGAGCTGTTTAGGCAAGCCCATCACCGCTTAAATTGGGAACTCATAAGCAAACCCCATCACTGCCTAAATTAGGAATTGTTTAGGCCAGCCGCATCGTTTCCTAATTTAAACACTGATGGGGTAATGCATTACGTTTGGCAATGCCCGCTTGGGCGTGCCTAATTAGGGCCTAAACAGTGCCTACATTGAGTTTCTACTAAGGGTAATGTCTCATCTCTCTATGGGCATTTATGTCTGCTTTTAGGCAAGCTCCATTTTTTAGGCAAGCTCCATCACCGCCTTAATTTGGAAGTGTTTAGGCAATCCGCATCACTGCCTAAATTGCGAACAATTCAGGCAAGCCCCATCACTTCCTAAATTAGGAGCTGTTTAGGCAAGCCCATCACCGCTTAAATTGGGAACTCATAAGCAAACCCCATCACTGCCTAAATTAGGAATTGTTTAGGCCAGCCGCATCGTTTCCTAATTTAAACACTGATGGGGTAATGCATTACGTTTGGCAATGCCCGCTTGGGCGTGCCTAATTAGGGCCTAATCAGTGCCTACATTGAGTTTCTACTAAGGGTAATGTCTCATCTCTCTATGGGCATTTATGTCTGCTTTTAGGCAAGCTCCATGTTTTAGGCAAGCTCCATCACCGCCTTAATTTGGAAGTGTTTAGGCAATCCGCATCACTGCCTAAATTGCGAACAATTCAGGCAAGCCCCATCACTTCCTAAATTAGGAGCTGTTTAGGCAAGCCCATCACCGCTTAAATTGGGAACTCATAAGCAAACCCCATCACTGCCTAAATTAGGAATTGTTTAGGCCAGCCGCATCGTTTCCTAAATTAAACACTGATGGGGGAATGCATTACGTTTGGCAATGCCCGCTTGGGCGTGCCTAATTAGGGCCTAATCAGTGCCTACATTGAGTTTCTACTAAGGGTAATGTCTCATCTCTCTATGGGCATTTATGTCTGCTTTTTACATTTGTGTTTTCTTTCTTACCTTTCCTTTCTCAGAAGAGAAGGTCATCAGTTTGACCCGTATATTTTTTGTTGTTGTTGCTTTTTTTCCTGTATGTTCACGCATAGCTTTTGAACGGAGATAGATTGAAGAGTTCTGTTTCCAGCAAAGCATACGACCTACTTTCTATTAAATCCCATTTACAGGACATGAAAATCAAATTACGGTTTAAAAAGGTGATCGCTAAAACAAGAACATTTCCGACTTTCACTCCAACTTTGGGCATAACTGATCGACTCATATTAGAATTTCCAGTATTGAGATTTTAAACGAGAGAAAACATAAGGGACCAAAATATATCAGGATAAAATTATAATCCTTTATAAAAGTCCTTATTAACAGTTAAATTTGGTCCCTGGACGTCGAGAGATTCAATTTTAATATCCTTTCGTACGATATACCAATTACGAGGTGTAATGTAATGAGACTGATTTTATTGCCGCGCTTGTGTTAAACCTGCGACCTTGAAATTCCCTTATCCTTCCCTGGCATCCTTCCCCTCTCCATTGATGTATTTATCATCGCTGTAACTTGTTTAGTTTGCCTGCTGTGTTGTGTTGAGTAAACGTGTGTTGGTGGTGCTCGTCACAAAAATGGAGAAACGAAATCAAGAGCAACGCATCCCGATAGAATTTTTCGCCACATTGGCCGAAACAGCTTCGGAAACGTACGCTAAAATTGTAAAAGTGCATGGTGATAGTGCACTTAATCGTGCTCAGGTGTTTCGATGGCATATAGAGTTTGAGGAGGGGCGTGAAAACGTGAAAGACAAGGCGCGGAGCGGGAGACCAGTCGAATGCGTAGCATGTGCGTGCCCTAATCTGTGAAGATCGGCGTTTAACAGTTCGAATGTTGGCCTCGGAACTGGGTATGAACCGTGAAACAGTCAGACAAATTTTAACCGACGATTTTGGGATGAAAACGTTGTGATCCTTCATCACGATAACGCGCCGTGCCACACTGCCCTCAGCGTGTCGCAGTATTTGGCCTTTAAAGGGATCGCTGTGTTGCAACAGCCGCTTTATTCGTCCGATATGTTACCTTGTGACTTTGTTTTCTTCCCTAGAACAAAATCGGTGGTCAAAGAAATCCGTTTTGAGTCGATTACGGACATTCAGGCGGCCGTGACGAGGGTACTCACGGACATCCCAGACGAAGCGTTCCAGAAATGTTACGAAGCATGGCAAACGTGCTGGAAACCTTGTACAGCTGCCCAAGGGGACTACTTTAAAGCGGATGGCGGATTTGTAGAATAATTTTTCAATATACGGTTTTCATGGAATCAGTCTCATTAATTAATTGTCACACCTCGTATTTTGCGATTATTCACGGATCATGGATTATAGAAAGGATCAATATACTTAATTTTTTTTTTCAACAAACAGTACATTTTAGCCAATCGTTTCTATCAGGAATATGTTAACTAATAAATTAATTCTAAATTTTTTCTCCAAAACTATAGAAGCTACAGCCATGAAGTGGCGACTTCTTGAAAGTTTTAGGGTGGAAAAATTTTTCAAAGGGATTTAAGGGGGTCTCCCCATATAGGGAGGTGACTCTTTGAAAATGTTTGTTCGCCATTGGCAGTCGAGTGGAGTGTCGTTGGAAAGGTATTTGTGAGATCTTTTCAAAACAAGTCTTAAAATTGCCTTATCGGTACCGAGGGGGGGATGGAATACATGAAAATGGTGTTTCCTCCCTTGTGAATGGACACCTGTGATCTAAGAAATCTGAAAAAATTATCAAGGGATATATTTATGAATGTAACAATAACAAATACCTCAGAAGTCAAAATTCGTTCAACTTTGTTAAGAATAGTATGATCTTTGAATTTCATATTTTCTCCAAAAAAATCGTCTTTTACATGTTTTTTGATTTGATTCTTTGCTGGTAACTACATTTTGTAGGTTAGATACAAAACCCTTCTGACATGAGCGTAGGTCTGTCTACTCAACTTGTTAATTTAGTCAATTGCATCATAATTGTGGCTAGGAAATTTTCTTGTAGATATAAAATCTGTTTTTAAAAAGAGCGGGGGAAAACATTTTTTTAGAATAAAAACGACTTTAAACATACAAAAAAGCCAACTACAAAATGCACTAAAAAGGGAGAAATAAATTTCATGGAAGCGGTGGCAAATAAATTTTCCCGGTTCAACATAATAAAGTTAAAAACACGATAACCACAGCGAATAAAACAAGGAAAAACTGAAATGGCATCGATTTCATGAAATTTATTTCACCCTTTTTAGGGCGTTCTGGTGTAGGCTTTATTTTTTTTCTGAACGTTTTTCTACTTCCTATGCTTGCCTTTTTAGATTAATTTTAGCCCTCTTATTCACTTAAGAGAGAGAAAAGAAATCGTCCCTTTAAGCTGGTGTTACTGGCGGTGCTGGGGGGATGTCTACCTAAAATCGTTTCCTATTCACTTACAAAGGAATATTTTACCATTCTCTTGACACATGGGAAGAACGAATTATTTGAAGAGGAACTCAGGACCTTTTTAAGGAGTCTACAAGTATATTTAGTTTTTCCAGAGTTTCCTATAGGGGCAGGCCCTGTCAAGAACTTGCAACTCCTGAACTCTGGTTTTCACGTTTTTGCTTATGTCTCTCAGTTTGCTTAGCATTGTGTGCTGGGGCGCTCTGGAACTTGTAACTTTAATTATCAGTCAAGATGCTGAACAACTTAAAATTGATTAAATATCTATAGCTGAAACAGATCCGTTTTTAAATGCAACTTGATCAACATTTCCTTTAATAAAAGAGAATGTTGGACCCTGACAAGAGATTCGCCTTAAAGCTATCTTTGATGTTAAGATTTCTGGTTTTATTTGATATAGTTCAAATTGCGAACCGCACCCCCCTTTCTAACGTTGATCAAATGTTTATAAAAATGATATTCCTATTTTTCTCTTTTATGTGTAGTAAATATGTTCTCTACTATCTGTAAGAAATAATTTCATTTCATAACACAATTTCAGTGTGATATAAAATTTTGGTCTGGAAGAAACCCAAACTTGGTTATTTGGTCTTAGATCTTCACAACTACAGGTATCTTTGAATAAATAGTTCTGATGCTAGGAATACGATCCCACAATCAAATGGATTTGTTTCTTTATCGACTTAATTAAATGTATGATACGGGTGGTCCCAGCTTTACTTCTCCACCTGAAATGCTCAGTTTAAATAAGTTCACATACAGCTTTCGGCGTAACACTTTTGAATTAAGCAATTATCTGCTCTTAAGAAAATAACATTATTTCAATACAATTTACATTCTAGTTTTGACACAAATCACCTCATAAATGTACTGTTCCGCCGATCAAACATGTGTGTGGCCTCATCTTCATTACGAGCCGAAATGCCCTTAAAGATACATCTGAAGATGCTTAAACGTGTTGTTAATTGAAACTTTTAATGTCGGGTTTATAGATTTGCGGTCAATTATTCGGAAAATAAAGTATCGGATTGTGTGATACCTAAATGGTGTGTTATTAAGACATTTAATTTCGTCGTAATGGAACACCTATCACGACTAGGGTAAGCAGATTGAGTGCAAAATACGCGACGCTTGGAATGTGAAATGACTTTATCGCAGATACGAAAGATAAGTGATTCAGTGGTGGTCTAAGTTGGAGGTATTACGGATTTAGCAAGGAATTTTATTTGAAGCGCAAAGAATTTGATATCATTCACAGCTACAATATATATTAACATGGATTGTTGGATTATACAGGCTCAGAATTTGATTACACTCTTCCAAAAATTGTAATGACGTTAGAGTGATTTTACTCGTAGTCAACATTCCAAAGACGAAACTCTTCACCAATGTATGACCACTAAATAATAACGAAAAATTTAGAGTTAGATACTCGATATCTTTTCATCATTTGAATCTTAACCCATGCAATTAGTGCGTCAGCTTCTTCAACAGTTAGCAACCCATAAGAATTCTAGAACCCGAAGGAAGATTCCTTCATGAAACACAAAATACTTAGAATTCTCTCAATTTCTTTTACAATTTATGAGGAATCCACGGCATTCTGTAAATCCAGGGCTAGACCCAACATTCTACATTTTACTTCTGTTTCTGGTAGCTACTTTAAATTTGTTTGGGATTATAATATTACCTTTAACTACCTAACAATTAGTTTGCAGGTAGCCGGGAGAATTGTGTTTTGTATATTAACTATGACTTTTGAGGATAATCTTTTTTGGGAAATTAAAACATTAAACTAAGGCGTAGTCAGAGTCTGCCTTCTGCATAAATTCACCCGAAACGTTTGCTGTAGAATGGTAAAATCTAGGATGGGTAATTTCGAGTAGTTTTTTTCGGCAGTGGCAATCAAGAAGGCAATTTATAACACCTTTGTCTTGAACGGGGTTTTACCTCTTTGCTACCTACGTGCATATCTAGATACATCTAATTAACGCCGACACGCTAAACTTAATTAGCTTGTCAGAGCTGCTGTGATGTTTTTCTGTACTTCTTCAGAATACACGATTAGAGTTCATTAATCATAACATTGTTATTTTATTTCAAAAGTTTCAGTGTGTGCTAATTTGATTACATGTAGAACTTTCATTATTTGATAGGAGAATGCGAGGTTGAATGTTGTGTTGGCTCGACAGTTAGTTTTGGAATTATTGAAAACGTTTTAAAGTTATTCATCAAAAGAATAGGAAAATGGAGATTGAGTGATTTATTTAAATTAACGGAATTATATGGAAATCAATCAAAATAATTTCCAAATTAGTGGCAGAGAATTATCATAAGAGTTTTGCTTCCTAAAGACCTGCCTATGAGTTGAAACTTATTTATTTATGAACCGACATTCAAATGCGAATAGTTTATAGTATTCATACTAGTATCTTATAGTAAGCTCATAAAATTTTATTGTTAATTAATTATTGTGAAAATAAATAAAATGGCTGACGATCAGAATTTTTTAACACTATTCTACCAAGAGTTAAAGCTTTTAGGAATCGGTTATAGCACATAATGTATCGGCTTAGTAAATATGTAGCTAGCAGCGGAGTTTGGTTTCTAAAGATTAATTAATTTTTTCTAGAATTTCTGCTCGAATCATATAGTTAGGAATTAAAAAGGCAAACGTTTTTAGCTTTCACTCATTAATAATTTTGTTTACAATATGATTCTCCAAGCGATATCGTATGTAGTACATCACAACCTTCATTTTCATCAAAAATTGAAAAGTTTCTTTTTTTTGAGCAGATGGATTTGTTTCTCTACTACATAGTACCAATTGCATTATTTATAACATCGATTAGCTCTTTTTGACATTGTTGTACTTCTTCATTAATAAATTTTTCTTCTAACAATGGTGTAACTATAAAAAATGCCTCTGTTCAAACGTTTTAATTTTGTTGTGTTTCATAGAGATGTAATTCGTCACTAAGACCCATTAAATTCTTATGACTGAAATATGGTTACCAGAATGCAATACATTCTAAGATTTTTACAATCCACTATTTTTACATCCTGTATAGGCAATGACTTGATTGACTTTTCAACCGTGGCTTTGATTATTCGATTCCAATATTACAAAGTTAATATTGGAAGTTAATTTCCTGCTAAAAAGTGGGTTGGAGGAGCCTGGCGGTGACTTTCACCATAGGCCGTCCGACGAGCCTTGTACATCAAGTGCTTTATAAGGTGAAAAGCTGTTGAAACGTAGAATAGAGTGAGATTCTTAAATCGACAGTGCAAATAATTGAAAGCTATGACGATTTTGACAAAATAGTCTACAAAGTCAAAGTCACAATGCTCAACATAGAGGCCTAGGTCATGAAAAAAGGCAATAGCATGTGCTGATAACGTCAATATTACGACACATTCAATTTCAGGCCCCAATGAAGCATTTCTGAGCCTAGAGCCTGAAGTAAACCAAAGTGGACTACGAGTTAATGAAAATAAAACTAAATTTATGGCTCAAACAAGAAAGGACACGCCAGGCTGATATAGCCCAAGCGTAGGAGACTATAACCTTAAAAGTGTGGATAGTTTTATCTGCCTTGGAGCCAAGCTGAATAGAAGAACAAGTAGCATCGAAAAAGACGAAGTTGAACGCCACATAAACGCATGCAAATAAAGCTTATCACGCCGCACTACCCATTCTCATGTGCAGGCTAGTACTCGTATACAGGTAAAATAAGCTTCCTATTTACAAATTACTAGTTTAAACCTGTGCGTTTATATGGAATTGAAATCCTAAAAGACAGTGGACATATTTGAACGCAAAGTGCTCCGGAAAGTGAAGCAAGGAACAGGGTGGAGACTACGTTACAACGATTTATCGATATATCTGTATCTGTCTGCATAAAGTTGCGAAAATTGCAACTGGCGAAAGTTGAAAGAATGAAAAAAACCGGCTACCCAAAAGAACATTGCAGAGCAGACAACATTGTAGACGTCCAGCACAAAGTTCAAGAACTCGATAGGAAGATACGATAGAAGTCAACAGCAGATCCTTGCTGGGGGTAATCAAATGGTGAATGAGGTCGTAGAATTGTGATCATTGGAGGAGATTAGCCCCGTAGGCCAAGGCCCGGCTTGGATTGTCATGTCATAGATGATCATGACTTAAATGAGATTCAAAAAATGGATGTAGAACTTAAATGCCTCATCCAGTGCTTCAAAGGGGTGATAGAGAAAATCACAAATCTTTACAAAAATTCTGGAAACGATCAAGAAAACCAAGCAAAAAAATCAACAAGAAGAAGACGATTACACTGATACAAAATGAAAAAACCAAAAAGGTCTTAAGTACAGACGGCACCGACGTCAGTAGCAATTATTTTGCTGTCATATCAGCTTTGACGAAGTTATGGAGTACGACATAAGTGCCCTAGATATAAATAATATAGATATGTGAAGGTAACAATTCTAACATTGATAAATGTAATTATAATAGGAGTAATGATTTCATTGAATACTTAAAACAAAAATATGGACAAAAGGCCAACTCCTGAGTATACTTGTTCTCCGGTAAAAAACATTGACAAAACAGAGAAAGTCATGCCAATGAATGTTTTCGGGAATCGTGGTCAAGATATGGCTCTTGGCGGTTGCACATAAAATCAATAAATTCGAGATTAAACGAGTCACTGGTTGTCTTCAAATAACCAAAAGGTTAACTAAATTCTGCAGAAGTTCGGGACTTCGCAAGTATTGCCAAAAAGAAAAATCAGGCCTTTCTGTTAAAACTACAGGGGACCACGGTTGTTCTCCTCAGAATGCTAAAAGAAGCCGCACTAGCTGTGAAATTTATTTCAGTTGGGAATTTTGTGACAAAGAGATCAACCATCGAAAAGAAAGACTTACCATTTTATTTGATATCAACGTCAAGTGCAGTTCAACAGAAATTACATTTTGAGAATATCTATTCATCCTACAGAAGTAAATTTAGCATCCAACGGATGGAGTAAAGTACGGTTTTCACCCATAGAACCCAGATGTTGTTCTCACAAAAGTAAATAACATATTTCGTAAAAAGTCTGGAGTGAATGCACTGAATCTTAAAGTCACTAGTAGTGAGATAGATCTTCTAGACAGGGCGGGCATCGAAAGTAATAGTACGATTCTAGGTGCAGATAGAAATGTGATAGATTACAGAAGCTTGCCCTGATTGTACCTCAGTTTGAATTGGTCTGAGAGAACGGCATTGATGCTTGCAAAAGTCGTTGAAGCATTGATTTCCTACTTAAAATGAGGCTCAAATAGCGAATCTATTCTTCAATTCAATAGAAGGCGGTGATTAACTTGAGCATTTTGTCAACAATGACGATTCGTGTATGAGACACGGCAACAAGAAAACATGTGGTATTGACAATATTCCCAATATAGCGTTGCAATATTTGCCGGAGGCAACTTTAAGGGGTTGTTGCAAATTTTTCAGCAATATTTTGATATTTTTATGCTTCCAGAATCAGTACAAAAATGCAAAGGTCCTTATAATCTTAAAGAAAGGAAATCTGCAAGCCTTGAGAGCTATTGCGCAATCAGCTTGCTGCCTAACATCAGCATCAGATACAGAGCCAAGCATTAAATGTCCTCATGGATATATATGAATTGATGCTGACTTGCTAGTTTGGTTTCTGTATCAGGTATTTGGTTATGCATTCGATAGCAAAAGTTACCTTCCAACAGATGTTGGAAAGAAAAGAATGGAAAATATGTTGAATTGTTTTTCATAGATATGAAGAAAGCTTTCGTTGTGGTATGATTATGTGCACTAATTTTAAAACTCCTTTGGGACAAGTTCTCCACGTTTCAAGATGAACCCATATTTACTTGAGTTTTCACATCTACTGATATGACAAATGAGCAAATGCCTGAAGAGAATATTGGATGCATCTCGAAACCACTTAACCAATAAATTGATTTTTCCTGTGAAATTTCAACTAATATAAATTTAACAAAATAATATTCAATCTTAACTCCGCCGTAGTAGTCCCAAGCCCGTTTGTGAAAGGAGAAGGGAACCTCCTTGTTTCCCCAATCCATAGCTTCCATGATTCCTCGTCCCAAACCCCCAATTAAAAGGTAGTACATGCAAATATAGTACTCTAGGCAAATATAGTGCTGTAGAAAATACCTTCCTTCCAGCTAACTGGCCTACGAACAAAATTATGCGCGATCAAATGAAAGCTGACACAAACGTACCCAGTTTACCCCTTAAACTTGATGAAATATCTACATGCCCATATAAAAGGTTAATCAGAAGGAGCTAATTGTATACAATGAAGCTATAGTTATTTAAGTCTTCCAGTATTACAACAAACATACTTGTCTTTGAAACGATATGCACTTCTAATCGACTCAGACACTACGGGTTCATTGGGACTTGTACGCAAATTTCAGGAAGGACATGTATCATGAATATCTTTAAGGATTCCTTAAAAATTAATATCCGTAATCGTGAAATGAGATTGTGGCTATGCTAAATGTTAATATTCATAAATTTTGTGTTATTTTCCGCGAACTTTTATGCAAAGGCTGTTAACTCTTGATTCAATTTATTAATGGATTGCTCAAAATGAAAGTTTCCATTTTATTGGTCGAACATAGGCACCTTCTGGTAGGAGCATACTCCTACCAACGTTACTTTCTACATCTAATATTTGTAATACGTGTTCTGAATATATTATATTTATTTTTATTGAACTTAGGCGTGTGGCCCACAAAAAACTATAAAAAGTTTTTAATGATCATGATGTAGAAATCGTGTACAGAAATGATCGACAATTTAGTTGTTTACTGGGATCAACAAACGATAAAATACCAACTTTTGAAAAGTCTGGCAAATATGTGTATACAATTAAGGGTAGTGAATGCGAAAATTTTTATTATAGTCAAACAAAACGTGGCATCGATAATAGGAGATATTCAATTCATACGGCTTAACCAAAGAAATCAGCAATAGCTCTTCTTTTTCTTCTTCGTAGCACTACAGCCCCTCTCCGGCCTTCGCTTCCTGCAAACAGCGCCTCCAACTGTCTCGGTCCGTTGACGGTGTCCTCCAATTTCGATATCCAAGCAGCGATGAACTGCCTTCGTCAGCAGAGTCAGATCAGCGTTTCCTCGGTTTCCCTACTGGTATCTGCCCTTCAGTTCTCCCAACGAATACCTTTTTGAGTATCCATTGCTCATCCATACGACTCATGCGTCCAGCCCAATGCAGCTTCCACAGTCTGACAATCCGGTTCGTCATGGTTATATCGAATTCGCCATTGGTATTCGTCTAGCTTCATTCCAATTATTCACCCCAGGACCCATCGCTCAAAGGAGTTCAATATATTTGCGGATGCTTCGGTTAGGGTCCACATTTCGCACCCGTAGCATAATGCAGGTCTTATCACAGATTCGTATACTTGGAGCTTTGTCTTCCTGCGTATGCAGCTGATCTTCAAAATCGTCTAAAATGAATAAAATATTTTATTTGTGAGCTGTATTCGTCGGCGTATTTCGTCTCTTTCAATACCCGTTTTCATTATTTTGGCGCCTAAATACACAAACTTGCTCACATTTTCGATACTGCATTCGCCAAGTGTGATATTTTGTGCATTTGAGATATTTTTCCTCGACTGATGTTCTAGTTGAATTTCCTCTTGTAAGTACTTGTCTTAGTTAAGCTTTAATTGGATCATTCCACCCTTTTCACATCAATTTTAATGTAAATCTATACGATAATTTTGCTCTACTTTGAAGCTTTCATTCCGTCGCACGGATATCGATCACTCTTTCGGATGTAGCTACAAAGAATGCCATAAGTAATTTAAAAAAAAGCTATCGGAGCCATCCAAAAGAATGATCGATATCTGTGCGATGTAATGAAAGCTTCAAAGTAGAGCAAAATTATCGTATAGATTTACATTAAAATTGATGTGAAAAGCGTGGAATGATACAATTAAAGTTTAGCTAAGATATTTTAGATTTTTTCAGGGACGAGGAGTTAGCTCGTCGCCCAACCTTCGTTCTGGCGGCATGGTTATTAGTTGGATTCCGTTACAAGGCGCAGAAGATTCGCCTTCACTCTCTTACGTCTCCAAAAAGGAGGTGTAAGTATGATTTAGTAGCAGAGCTGTAGATGTTTTTACAGTGATTAGCGTTTCGCGGCGTTTAATGTCCCATTATTGAAATAAGTAAACCCAATGTGCGACCCCGAGAACATTCGCTACCATTTGATTGGGGGTTTGGGATGAGGAACCATGGAAGCTGTGGACTGGAGAAACAAGGAGATTCTCTCTTCCTTTTCAAACGTGCTTGGGGCCGTCTACGGCGGAGCTTGGCAATAGCTGCATATGTATTAATCGATGGACACGATAATATAAACAAAAACAGCTTAAGGCGCAGCCCCCAGTGAAACTGCAAATTTGGGTAAACTTTACAGCCGTACAACTCAGAAACGTTACGAATATTTACAAAAATTTTTTAACAAGAAGTTAGAATGAACCTTTGGTTATCGAATCAACTCATTACATTTTGCAAAAAGTTTGTTGCAGAAGTTATTAGATTCAAACAAAATAGCATGTTTTCGTTAAAAAATGTAGTAGATCTCGGAAACTACTTAACGTACCGAGTTGATTTAAGCTACCGTTGTTAGATCTAAATTATTTGCAGTGAATTAACTCATCAAAAATTTAAAAAAGTTTTTTGCAAAAAATTTCCTAGAACAAAATGTGAAAATTTGATACAAATCAATGTGCATGCATGATATTTGTTCAGTGTGTGCAAATCACACATTTTGTTCTAGAAAATTTTTTGCAAAAAACTTTTTTAAATTTTTGATGAGTTAATTCACTGCAAATAATTTAGATCTAACAACCGAAGCTTAAATCAACTCGGTACGTTAAGTAGTTTACGAGATCTACTACATTTTTTAACGAAAACATGCTATTTTGTTTGAATTTAATAAGTTTTGCAGCAAATTTTTTGCAAAATGTGATGAGTTGATTCGAAAGCCAAAGGTTCATTCCAACTTCTTGCTGAAAAATTTTTGCAAATATTTATAACGTTTCCGAGGTGAACGGCTCTAAAGTTTACCCAAATTTTCAGTTTCACTGGGGGCTGCGCCTTAAAGCTCTTGATGCCTGTGAATGGCGAAAGACGCCTCGACGCATATAATGCGTATTACATACAAAACGACGAGAATGCAATAAACTTAGACAACGGGAACATTAATTCTTGTCTCTTGGATAGTGTACGTTAGTATTTAATGCGTTTATTTCAACTCGTCTTTCGTGTAATGCTTGTGCGTTGGAGTTATGAGCTTGCCGTCAATTTTATAGATCTGTTTTCATTTAGTCGACCTGATGCTGATGATGAAGCGTAATCGCTTTGAAATGAATTCCAAATAAATGCAATAATTAATAATTTGTAACGATTCAAGTGTGGTAAAAATAAAATGCAATTAGAAAAATTAATAGTTAACATTTGTAGCGCATATAAATTCTGCAAACTAATAATTTGATAAATTAAATAATATTCATTCTACTGATACGAATAAAATCGTCCATTTAGGTAAGAAAAAGCTTGCATAATTTTTTTATACGAAATATAAATCTAAAGTTTTTTTATAGCTGGCATGGATTGATAATTGATACCTACAATCCAATTCAGAGTGTCGGAGAGATGAAAGCATTTTGAATTGACTTTGTTTCAAGCTATAATAGAATTGCCGGTGACGCGAAAACGACTGAGACTCTTATCAAAAGATTTAAGATTTATTGCTCGTTTATTTTTCTAATGGTCTTGCTCATATCGAAATAAGTAGCTGCAATAAATTCATAAAATGCTATTGCTCACAACTTTAATTGAAAAATACCCAGCCATCGAAACTTCGTTTATTCTTTTTCTGGCTAATATTTTCATCTATCCAAGTGTCCCATTTCTTTTTGTCTCACCTACCGGAAATAACAATGCAACAAAAAAAGAAAACCTAAAAATTTAAATTAGAAATCTTTTCTCTAAGTAGGATAGATATATCAACTAGAGACGGTGCAATACCATGCGTGTAAGCATTTTAGTAAAGATGGGCCTCCTGCGGTTTGCAACACAATACGGTTGCGTGCAATTTGTGTTTGCCACGAACAATTAAGTTCTGCAGGAGACAAGCAGCAGTAGTCCTTTGAATCTATCATACCCTCTACTGGTTTCGACTTCTTGTGCTCATTACTTGGATCTTCTTTTTAGCAGCCAGCAGCAGCCGCATCCAATTGTTATCCGATTTTTTCCTCATCTGATTTTCTCCCGTTCGAGCCAAAGAGAAAAGATAGTCCATCTTTTGTTGCAAGTGCCTTGCGCCGTGGTTGTCTATCAACGAGGGTGGTATTTCAAAATCCATTGACTTGCAGTGCAACAATTTACCGGGTGAAATATGGGCAGTTAAATGTGTCGAACTTGGTAGGTATTGTCTTGACATTCTTTCATTTTTCTGTTTTTCCATTCACGCCAACCAATTGAAACCAGAATTTTCTAACCGCGCCGTTACCCACATGTAATTCACTCATTGATTGGAACATCATATATTATTCGCTGATTGAGATCTCATCAAAGGAAGCTGCGATTGCTCGATAGCGACAAGTGCGTCAGGTAATCATAAGATTGCGGCCTATAAAATTTTTATTAGGAATTTTGCACAGAAGCCGACTCGCCGTGAAAGAAAGGCCGATTAGGATGGTCAGACGTTTGATTATTATAAATAGCATTGGAGGAATGTCCGCGCTGATAAGCGTGTGGGCATGCATGCACGACTATGCACAGAAATAGGAGTACGCATTGTCAACGTTATCAAGCCCAGCCTTTTCATTTATCAATTTGATCGGCATGTTCGCCCTCTGATGTTTCATAATCATTGAGCAGTAGCATTAACGTCATTTTAATTAGCCCACCAAAAAGGAAAATGAAAAAAATTTACCGACTACCATACTGATTGCAGATAGCAATGTTTATCTAAAACAGAAAAATATCCACTTTATTGCGAGTGTGTGGGTACTTGCTGAAAAGTCATTGTACAGCTTGTTCAACTATTTAGGAAATTTATGTATTTGATTAAAAATGTGATAGTTATTCGAGGTTTTTTTTTTAGGGCAAACAAAATATTTGTCCAACATATTTTATTGACTTGATACGCAACGATTTTCTGGTTGTTTGCATTTCTATTTTTAAATATTTAGAATTAGGACGGACGTGGGTGAGTGTTGTTAAATTTCTGTTGACATGAGGTGATTCCAAACATTTTGGATCTATTTCTTTTCCAAGTAATTTAATTCACTCATATAGCAGTAGGCAATTTAATTGAGGTCTCAAAGCCAAAAACAAATTTATAATTGAAAACCCATTCCGAACAATGTGATGTAAATCATTTTAAAAGCAACGTCACTACAAATCCAAGCATTTAAAATTAAAACACATATTAATCAACTTCCAAAGGAAACAAGGCTACAATTCATCACGTATAATTTTTTGTTGTTGCTTTTTAGGGTTTTGTAAAATAATTTTACAAAACCCCTACTAGTTTCGCGACCAGTCTGTCCGTCTGTCCGTCCGTCCGTCCGTCCGTGTGTCACAGCAGTTTTTCTCGGAAACTACTTAAGCTAGAAACATCAAATTTTGTGTGTGGGTGTAAAGTGGTGATCTCTTCAAAGTTCAACTACAAGAAAATTTTATAAGGTATTTAAGGGGGGTCTCCCAATATAGGAGAGTGACCCCCCGAAAAAAAAAAATTCATTGAAGGTAGCCGATATGGGTATCAAATGAAAGGTCTTGATGAGAACTTTTCAAAACAGGTCTTAGTTTGGCAAAGTTTCCTTCGAGGGGCGCACAGGGAGGGGAAATACACGAAAAATTTGTGTCCCCCCCCCCCCCTCGCGATTGGACACCTGTGATCCGAAAAATCTGAAAAAAATCAGGAATGTAGGCCTTGGTGAGTACAACAGCAACAAATACGTGAGAAGTCGAAATTCACTCAACTTTGTTAGTAATAGTATGATTTATCGATATAATGTTTTCATGAATAAAATCTTAACGGTACCCTTAAACTCAATAAAAGTCAGTACGTGGATGTCTATTTATAAGATTGATCTATCCTGAAAGTTTCATAAAGATTGAATCATATTTAGCGATGTTATAGCGGTTTGAATTTTCCTGTATTACTATGGAACAATATGCGCTGCATTTATTACTATGGCAACATACGAGTATGGCTATGGAACAACATGCGCTTTTTACCGACTCAGACACTACAGCTTTGCTAGAATTTGCATGAAAATTTCAGGAATGATAGGTATCATGAATATCTTTGAGAACCGGTTCAGCTAGTGGTATCAGTAATCGTAAAACAAAATAGTGGCTGTTTTAAATGCGAAGATTGAATAATTTTGAGTTATTTTTTCCCAACTTCAACGTTTAAGGTGCATGCTTTGAACACTTGATTCAATTTAATGAATGACTGAAGATGAGTAACTACAATTGATGCTCATAAGTGAAACAAGTCAAGGAGGTGGGAGAGAGCTCCTAGCAAAAGGATTTTGTAACCATTCTAGGATTCGAAAAAATTGGCCATTAATCGATGATAACAGTACAGGAGAGTGGCCCCTGAAAAAAAAATTCATCAAACGTAGCCGATATGAGTATGAAATAAAAGTTTTCATGGGAGCTTTTCAAAACAGTTGTTAAACTGTCAGTTTTTACTTCAGTGGGGCACAAGGGGGAAATACATGAAAAATGTGTTTCCTCCGTCGCGGATGGACATCTGAAATAATTATCAAGGGAGATATTTATGAGTATAACAATACTAAAAACATCAGAAGTCAAAAATCGTTGTTGAAATTCGTTCAACTTTGTTAATAATAGTATGATCTTCGTATTTCATATTTTCTCCAATAAAATCGTCTTTGACATGTTTCATGATTTGATTCGATCTGGTGACTGCATTTTGTAAATTGAATACAAAACCCTTCTGACATGAGCGTAGGTCTGTTTACCCAACTTGTTTTTATGTATGTTCACACGCATAAGTTTTGAATGGAGGTAGATAG
Source organism: Odontomyia ornata (assembly GCA_963969285.1). Taxonomy (NCBI): domain Eukaryota; kingdom Metazoa; phylum Arthropoda; class Insecta; order Diptera; family Stratiomyidae; genus Odontomyia; species Odontomyia ornata. Next base: position 1,955,843 of record OZ017740.1, on the reverse strand, counting down.
AGCAAGTCCTGTTTTCGGCAAATGATGTGTTTTTCTTCCTATTAAGGACAATTTAAAGGACGAGAAATTCAACTAACGGTTAAGGACTTTTACCGTTGAAATTAAAAATTTCCGACTTTCACCCCGATTTTTCAGCCTAACTGATCGATGTGTGTAAGGATTTTGATTGTGGAAGTTTTAAATGAAGAGCAACATATTGTAGGAGAAGTACGGACAAAATGGCATGGTCACGTTATTAAAAAATTGGCGAGTTTTAGTAACGTCTCCGCGACTGTATCACGTGACGGCAGCCATATTCACAATCCTGTCGGATGTTGAGCGTCATTGGCACAGTCGCGTCGCAGTAACTAGTTTGAACGAGTTTCGTGCCTTCAAAAGTTAATTTTATAGATGGTTTTATCCTGGTGTCTGGTGAGTTATTTGTAATTATTTCCATTAAAATCAATGAACTTCTACCAGTATTCAGTGTTTCAATTAATTTCATTGCAATTGTCAGGTACTTGATGGGATTTTGATTTTTTATTCATTTTTGTTCACATTTGGACAAAATGACATACATATACAATGGACGAAACGACATAGTTTGTCATTTTGTTATGTTATGTGTTATGTTGATTAACATTTATTATTTTGTTTAGGTGATATGCCGTCAAAATACGAAAAAAAACTAATCGGCAAACTTGGAGCCAAGAATCCATGAATAAGGCTTTTGAAGCATGGACGCAAAAAAAATGGGATGGGAATTGGCCGCAAAACCATTCGGTATTCCTCAGGTGACGCTTAGAAGACATGCACTCAATATGAACAAAACCTCGAATTCTAACTCTGGATTAGGAAAATTCAAGAAAACATTTTCAGCTGAAATTGAGCAAGAGTTAGTAGAACACACAAAGTTTTTAGAAACACGACTTTTTGGTTTCACGCGTACATCACTCCAAGAGCCTGCCATCTGGCCTCCAAAGGCAGGAAACAAGTCAGCTGTCTTATCAGTGCTGAGAGAGGTTCAAATGAGACAGTAGTGTGTTGTACGAATGCCATCGGATCATTTTTTCCGCCATGTATGATATGAACATGAAAAATGAACTAGTTGATGGGCTCCTATCGGCACTCTTGGACTAGTACAAGAATCAGGATGGATGGTCAAAAAGGTTTTTTTAAAATGGTTAAAACATTTTCAGGCACATACGAAATCTAGCAAAGACGATCCGGTTCTACTTATTTGTGATGGTCACTCAAGTCATAAAAGCATTGAATGTTTGAGTTATGCCAAAGAAAATGATATTCATATGTTGTGTTTCCCGCCACATTGTACCCATAGAATGCAGCCCTTGGATGTTTGTATCTATGGACCACTAAAAACTTATATCTATCAAGAAATTTCTAAGTGGCTAAAAAGTCATCCAGGACGCGTTGAAACCCATTTACAAACCGGGTATTTGTTTAATGAAGCGCATGGAAAAGCCGCAACTGTTCAGAATGCAAGTAATGGCTTTAAAAAGACAGGGATCTGGCCTGTTAATCCTGATATTTTTCCAGACTACATGTTTGAACCGGCAGAGACTACAAATATTCAATCAAGAGGGTATTTCAGACATTACAACAAAACTTCCCAGCTCACATATACCATCAATCCAAATTGATCCGTGTATCGATGTTCCATTTATTTAAACCCATCAGCAACAAATGACGATGAAGCAGATTCTTCACGAAACACAACGCAAGCCACAACCAATAATGAAATTGGAGTTGTTGTTTCTGACGTGATGAACCTGAGTTTAGAAACATCTAATACAGTTAAGGTAGCTGGAGCAGGGTACGATGACGGTGTGAGACCTGGTCCATCAAAGCAATTACTGACATATCTAGTTGCTACTATTTCACTAGCACCACAGGGGCAGTTCATTCGAGGCCAAGGAAAAAGACTTTTACTCCAAATATACAAGAAATTATTGCTAAAAACAGACCAAAGGATCCACCGGTAAAAAAGAAGAGATAGGTTAAAAGAAAAATGTTTGATGAGGATGAAATAAATATTCCTGCTTTCATAAGCGGTCGTCCATCAGAGAAGAGATTGAGAGCATCGAGGCAGCGGATAACTGCTCTGATAAATGTTAGCTCAGGAAGCGAAGATTTCTTATGCGAGACAGAAGACGACGATAGTGACTGCGCTTGCGTTTATTGTAATGACCTCTTTTCTCGTTCTAAGCCCGGTGAATGTTGGTTACGATGCACGACTTGTTCATTTTGGGCTCATGCGTCATGTGCAGATGTCCCAAAGAGGACCAAATGATTTATTTGTGAACTGTGTTCTTAAAAATTAGTATGTCATTATGTCCTTACCCTATATATCATTTTGTCCGTACTATATGGACAAAATGGTTTTTGTGATTAGTTACATTTTTTCTTAATATATATTTTATTAAAGTTCCTACTTAATTAAAAGACTGTGCTACTGATAGTCAATGAACGTAAGATGAGTAAAAACGATTGGGACTGATTATAATATCATTAAATAAATAAATATTATTAAAAAACAAAACACCCTGTCATTTTGTCCGTACTTCCCCTACTAAAATGCTTCTGTACAGAATTGTAATCCTTTCAAGGACTCTGGAGATATTAATAGTGCAATATGAAACATTGATGTCGAGAAATTAAATTTCAATGATCTTTCGTACGGATAATGCCGATTATTTTGCACTCTTCAAGGATTTGATGGAGATACCGTTTCCCTGCTGACGGATCATAAAAATGATTAGTATCCTTAATTTTCTGCATACATGCTACACTCTTGTCAATCATTTCTACCGGAAATAACCAATAAATTAATACTAAATGCAGCATAAATACAATTCAACATAATTTAGAGCAATTTCAATGGGAAAGTTTCAGGATGCTTTTCTCGTCCACAATCATTCTTCCATTAATTATGAACTCAATAAAATATCCTTCTTATATCCTTCGACGTAAACGTTACACATAGCACTAGCAAAATTCTTCTGGAAAAAGTTCTACTAGATAATGATTTCATGGGAATACCCGGAAATATCTATAACATGGACCAGACAGGTTTACAATTGAACAACCGACCGGAGCGCGTCACAGCTGCGAAAGGCTCGAATAATGCTGTATCAAGCACTTCAACCGAAAAATTTGAAACAATAACAGTTATTACTTGTTGTGATGCCGAAGAATATTTTATGCTACCTGCTTGCGTATTCAGAGGAAGGAAATGTATAGTATCAGGTAAAATATATTTTCTTTTTTTTATTGGAATATTCTTTGCCAAAGCGAAAAACAAAAAAGCATTGTATGCCACCTGGCTCAATTATTTACATGGGGGGAAGTCAACCTACATAAACAACGTATTTTATTTATGGCTAAAAGAAATTTTCTTTCCAAGGAAATTGTTAGGTTTTGATATTAGATGGCCACACTTCACACTGCAAAAACGCTCGATTTTGCGGCTGATAATAACATCATATTGCTGTGTTTATCTCCCCACACCATACAGTACTTGCAACCACTCGACATAACATTTTTCAAGTGGTTTGAATCGCATTATTACATTGCTTGCAACAATTACATCAAAAACAACATTAGTCGCAAAATCAGCAGATTGCAATTTAGTCAGTTGTTAACATCTCGTCCGGGAAAATCAGCTGCAGCTAGCATAGGTAGCTCAGGAGTTTCCACCACTGGGATTTTTCCGTACAATCCAGATGCCATGCCTAGCTACGCTTTTATACGTTTCAATGAAACAGAAGAGCCGCAACCATTAAAAATTAGCGAAGAAATCAGTCAAACTACAGATACACATTTAGTAACATACGCCAACGTGGTTACATGTTCTGCTGCACTAATTGAAAAAAAAGCGAGGTAATATTTGGAAAGATCACTTAAAATAATATAAATGAATAAAAAATTGTTCTAAAGGAAACGCGTACATTGTGTGAAAAAGCAGCAGAAGAAATATTAAATGTTGTGTTACGTCGTCAAATCGCAAAAAACAAAGAGCACGCGTGTTAACACCCACACGAAATACCTCCGCATCAAATATGCCAGCAGTAGAACAAGTATCTTCCATCAAAATAGAAAAATGCACCATTGAGAAATTTAAAGTAAATAAACGGAGCAATAACTTGCCCTCAGATGAAAATAACTGTTGCACATGTGGCGAAAATTATTTTGAAACTAAAAAACTTTATGATTGGATACAATTTGTCATCTGTAAAAACTGGTCTCATGGCCCATGTACATCTTTTATACCTGTAGTAGTTGCGGTTTTCAAAATGTAAAACAACCTTGATGTGCCCAATTACCCCACATTATTAGCCACATCACCTACCCTGGAGGTTGATTTGGTAATTTGGAATGATTGTAATCACCTACCCTGGAGGGTGATTTGGTAATTTGGAATGATTGTAATTTCTAATTTTTAAGCTGAATTTATCAGGTTTTTAAAAATATAAATTTCTGCTATGAAAGAAAGTGATTAATTATATTTAGTGCCAGGATTTTTTTATTCCAAAAGCTATTACACATTGAAAAATGATGCGCCACATGTCCCGATCTTACCCTATCAGATCATATTGAAATACATTTACATAACACTGTGAAAATGCAATACTAGTTCTGAATTTCCTTTGCTCTTTCTCTCTCACTTCTATTACAGGTATATCCGATTACTGCATTATCATTACTTTGTGTTCTTTTGTTAAACGAATCAGTCACACTGAATATACCGCTTGAGCAAGACACGCTGGTTTTTACTGCTGTAAATCTAACTAACCTCAACAGGTTATGGGCCCAGACCCAGCAATAGCAGTTTTAACTGTAAAAAATCTCAAGTGAATCTCATGAAAACATAAAAAGTAGTGATCGCGAAAGATGAGTGTGACGGCTGTTTCAATAATTGAAAAACTGCACGTTAAAAATTATTGCAGCTGGAAGCTCCAGCTAAAAAGGGCTCTTATTTGTCAGGATCTGTAAATGGCTCGAAACCGGAGGAAACCAATGCAGCTACCGTCAGAGTGGAATGGTCCAACAAAGACAAAAAAGTTTTAGTCACCATTATCCTGAATGTAAGTGTATCACAGCTTAATCACATTTAAAACGCTAAAAGTGCAGAAGATGCCTGAAAAATTCAACCTGCTGGGCCTGGTAGAAAAGTTACGCTTTTAAAGCAACTTTTATCATTCAAAATGACGGAGAGTTCATCTATCTCCACACATATACACGATTTTGTTGACATTTCGGAAAAATTAAAAGAGATAGACATATCAGTCGAAGAAGACCTACTATCTAGCCTGCCGAAATCATTCGACAATTATCTAGTTGCGATGGAGACAAGAGATGAGTTGCCGACTTTCGAAAATTTAAAAATAAAGTTGATCGACGAAGGCCGCAGGAGAGATGCCGAAAAAGACGAAAGTATAGAGGCCGAACATGTTTTAACATAATGTCAAAAGTGAAATCGGAGCAACGGAATACCCGAGTAAAAGACAGTGACAAATTTAGAAAGAAAATAGAGTGCTTTGTGTGTCACAAAACCGGCCACTACGCAGCCGAATGTAGAAGTAAGCAAAACGGAAAACGGGTATCTGTATCATTAGCCGAAATGAACACTTCGCTTGCTGCAAATTCATCAAATGAATCGATCACCAATAATGCTTGGATTATTGACAGCAGGACGACAGCTCATATGTGCAACGACAAAAAAATTGTTTGTTGAGTTCGAATTATAACCAGGTAACAATTTTTGCTCGCGAATAATAAAACAATTGACGCAAAAGGCAGAGGTACAGTGGGATTAACATCCGAAAATCAGCCGGTAAATCTAAAAGAAGTGTTATACTTATGTACCTGATCTTCGTGTAAATTTTGTTTCAGTGTCAAAAGCAAGAACAAAAAACATGACAGTTTCGTACGTAAGCAGTGTAAAAGAGTAGGGTTGTATGTAATAAGAAAACTGTTGTATGTACCTGGTCTTTGTGCAAATTTTATTTCAGTGTCAAAAGCAACAGCAAAAAACATGACAGTGAGTTTCGAACGCAAGCAAAGAAAACGAAAAAAATCGGTGATTTGAACAGTGAAAAGAGTCGGTAATTTGTGTACTCGTATTTGCACAAATGAGGCATTGAATAATGATTATTTGAAGTGGCATCGTCGGTATGGTCATCTAAATATGTAGAAAAAGTATTTGTGAACTGTATAGCTGTATAGGCTTGACGTAAACGTTTCAAGTGTCGACCGCGTAGAAAACTGCGAAGTTTGTTTAAAAGGAAAGATGATAGTGAAACTATTTACAAAATTTTCGGAAAATCGTTATCAAAAGCCACTAGAACTTATATATAGTGATATTTGTGATCCAATGAGACAAAATTCGATTAGTGGAGCAAAATATTTTGCCACTTTCATAGACGATTGTACCTGAATGATGTTGGTTGCATTTTTGAAGCAAAAAAGTGAAATACTTAGTGTGCTAAAAACATTTAAGCGAATCGCAGAGAACCAGACGGGGTGTAAAATAAAAACGTATTGCAGCGAAAATGCAAAAGAGTATTTAAGTCGTAATTTGACAGAAGGTCTTAATCAGCATAGTATCCGTTGAAAATTAAGTGCTGAATACACACCGCAGCAGAATGGTGTGGCTGAGCGTCCAAATCGACCACTGATTGAAATGGCTCGGTGTATGTTGATTCAAGTGAATTTACCGAAGTCGTAGTGGGCGGACGCTGTGAATACGGCATGCCATTTGCAAAACCGAACACCTACCAGATTACTTGAAAAAATTACACCTTTTCAAGCTTGGCATGGAGTAGAACCAACAGTAAAACACGTAAAAAAGTTCTGATGCCGAGTCATAATGCTAAATAAGCAGACAAGGAAGTCAGAATTTGATCCGGAAGGAATACCAGTTATATTTGTAGGATATAGCGAAGAAGCAAAGGCTCACCGGCTTTCTGAACCCAATTCACGGAAAATGTACAAAAGCAGAGATGTAACATTTTTGGAAAGTGAATGTGATACAAATGAGAACAACGATTATCAGTTAGATATTTTCGATGATTAACCCGAAGAAGAAAATGTGGAAAGTGAAACATTCGAGGCAATGGGAAAGACTTCTAGTAGTAAGACTATACCAACAAACAAACCCGTGGACAGTGATGAAGTTTACGAAAGCGATCAAGGCGAAAATGAACAAGATTAAGAAAAACCATTTGCGAAATCCTATAATAAAGGAGGTAGACGCAAAATTATCAGGACAGGTAAACCAGGAAGACGGCGCCTAATTCGAACTCAATGATATGAAGAACGAGGAGACATAACAATTAACCAAGAACAATTCATCGAAAACCTTTTTCAGGAGAATCGTATGGTGGAATGTAACTCGACACCAACGACAGTCAACCAAGGAACGATCTTGAAATCTTGTACCGATTGCACAAACTGTGAAAAGGCTAACGAAAAATGTATCAGTCAATAATCGGATCTCTTATGTACCTGGCACTGATGACGCGACCGGACCTATTACATTACGTGGTAAGGCTATCGCAATTCAATCAGGATCCACATTCAATGCATTTGAAGTCTGCGAGGAATATTTTGAAATATTTAAACTCCACTATTAAGTTAAAATCGTTAGTTCTAAAACAGGTTTGATGCTGATTGGGCTGGTTGTAATGATGAAAGAAAGTCATTTCCGGGATGTCGTAGCTCTGAGTTCTACGGAAGCAGAGTATCTTGCCATGTCCCAAGCAACGAAAGAAATTATTTTCTTAAGGAGTCTGTTGGCTGAGATGAGTTTTGAAAACGTCATCAATGGACTAACATTGCTTTATGGGGAAAACCAGGGTGCCTTACAACTTGTGAAGAATCCTGTTTACCATGCGCGCACAAAGCATATTGATGTGCGCGTTCATCACATCAGGCAAATGTTCAATGAGGGCATTATAGACGTCAAATAGGCATCTACCCAGGAAGTGGTTGCTGATATTCTGACGAAAGTGCTCGCCAAGAACAACCTTTGAAAAATCGTTAAATTACTTGGATTATCATAAATACGAATCAAATTTTTTTGGTGCATTGTTAACTTAATTTTTGTGTATTATGAATTCTGGAAAGTAATGAAATTTTACTTTGAGTTGTTACGATGGGAAGAATAATAGATCGACCTTGTATTGTGGGAGACTGTTGAAATACATTTACATAACATTGTAAAAATGCAATAATAGTTTTAAAATTCCTTTTTTCTTTCTCTCTCACTTCTATTACATGTATATCAGATTACTGCATTATCATTACCTTGTGTTCTTTTGTTAAAGGAATCAGTCGCACTGAACATACCGCTTGAGGAAGGCACGCTGGTTTCTACTGCTGTAAATCTAAGTAACCTCAAGAGGTCATAGTACCTAACTACCTTTTGCTATCACTAAAAAGACAGCATTTATCTGTTTCTTCTTTCCCTTTGAATTAGCTGGTCAGCTTTTAACGTCTCACCCTTGCCTTGCTTTTGAATCGTTCGGAGAAACTATTCCTCTGCCTCCAGTGTTTGATTCAGATCTTCACCATGGAATACCACCAACTTTTCATCATTGGTTTTTTTAGGCTGTGCAGCCCGAAGTTTGTCTTCAACGCTGAAATTATCGTTCCAGAAACATCGAAATCATATCCTACATAATTTAAAAGAAGGAAAATAAACTCCATACAATCCCACAAAACTTAGATGCACTTTTCCAAATTAAAGTAGAAAATATTTAATTTGCAGCTCTCGGGCCCTTGCTTCCTACAAAAATTCAAATTGAAATTAGTCCTCAAATTCAAAAATCCTACCAATAATAAACACTCTGTGATGACCAAGTCATACTAGTGTTTCCTCGGTTCTCTCACTGGCCTCCGCCCTTCAGTCCTCCCAATGAATACCTTATTGGGCATCCGTTTTTCATCCATACGAATCACGTGGTCGGTCTATTGTAGCTTCCGCTGCTTTACAATTGTGAGACCTACGGCCCGCCAAAAATTTCATACAGCTGTTGCCTGTATTGTATTGGCCACTGTTTCCTACTTACACTTTGTGGTGATGTTCGTTAGCTTTTATTTTTTGAAAAGGCTGACGTAAGAGGGTGAAGGCAAGTCTTTCGGGTCCAATGAAGGAGAACCACGCAACTAGAATGGAGGTCGGGTGACTCCTGAAAAACCCTACATTGTTTCGAAACCTGCAACAGAGCTTTGGAATATTTGCTTAATATCAACAAAAGTTTGGTGCTGTGAGTTTAACATGTACTTCATATGTTGAACTTCCAGTATTTGTCACATATCTGCTTGACTATAAACAATTGGTCTATTGTTTGATGTGCCTGCTCGCAAGCCATTTTGATATTCCTCAATAAAACTGTTGGCATATGATCTTGTTTTGTTTTCTATGATCTTTGAAAATATTTCATACCCCGACCGTACAAAGTAGTAGTGACATGTGGCTTAGCATTTGCAAAATTTGATATATTCAACACTGTCACAAACAAAGTTGGTTATGAAAATTTAAAAGGATATGAACTGTATATTATTAACTGCTCAAACGAGCTGCCACTTTGAAACATTCATTACGGCCAGTCATTTTTTGAAAACGGGCCGTATGATTTGGTACTACCAATATAAACTAATAGCTTTTAAGTGGATCTTGCCAAAAAATATGTTTAGAAAGAATACTATTACAATCAATTGCGTCAATCTTTAATTTGAATGCTATAGAAGCTTTATTTAGAAAATTTCAATTTTGTTTTGCTTTAGCGCTACGCCCCTTTCAGGCTTTTGCTTAGAGATATTTAGAGTATCTCATTATCTTGATCAAAGGTGTCATCACGTGGAAAGATGATGTGTCAGTACCACGCTTTGGCCGTTGATCAATCCATCCAGCTGCGATACGTTCTGATTTTAAACCAGTCCATATCATGACTGTATGGACTTACAGTCCATTCGGAGAATCACTTGAAATGAATCTCGTATTCACCAACAGGACTCAAACCAAGGACATTAGACATATCGGCGTGCACTCTAAATACTACACCAATTACATCTAATTTATCAAATTAAAAAACGACTTGCATGCCGTTTGCGTTGATTACACGTTTTGCAGTGATTTGGAGTGTTTAAGTACGTGAAGGACACGGATGCCAATGGTCAGCTTCAGGTGTCAACGAGCTATAAAGAAGACCGACCTCAGCTGAGTAGCTTCGCTTGACGGCCACGTACGCGTGCTTATCGACTAGCTGTTTGCGGGATCATATGTGGCAGATTCTCGTCGCGTCACGAATCTACACTACAAAATATTTATCACGCTTACTCTACTCTACAAGACATTCCGATTCTACTCTATAGTCATTCAAAATTTGTTGGGCTCGTTAAAGTAAGCGGACATGGAGGCTTGAGAGAAATGCAAGCGTTGTACAAAAAGCTACCGTTATTTTCCTGAAGAAGGTCGTTGCATTACAAGGGGAATGTCAAACCTAAAGGTGCTAAGGTGGCTAAAGTAAGCCACCCATCTCTGCCTAAAGGATCAAAAGTTGTCGAGTGTTGTTAATTTGAACCTAGTAAAACAACAAACTAAGTAATTTCGACGTTGTGACCAGCTTCTCTCTTCAGGAGCGGTCACTTCTGATCAACACTGGGCTGCTCGACTGCTTTTGCTAATAACAGTTTTCTATTAATATTGTATTCTGTAATAAAGGATCTAAAAATGATTATCCGTAGATGGTCTTACTTTTTTCTCTCATGATAAGCTGTTTCATTTTTGCATTCTATTAATTACACCATTCCTCTTACAATCTTCTTCTTCTTCGTCTTAGCATTACAGCCCTTCTTGGGCCTTCACTTCCTGCAAATATCCAACTGTCTCGGTTCATTGACCGCGTCTTCCAAATTTTGAAATCCGAGCAGTGATGAACAGTCTTCATGGACCGAGTCAGACCAGCGTTTCATCGTTTCCCCCCCTGGTCTCCCGCTTCAGTTCTTCCAACGTATACCTTTTTGTGTATCCGTTGTTCTTCCATACGATTCATGTGCCCAGCATATTGCAGCTTCCGCAGTTTTACAATCGTTGAGGCCTTCGATTTGTCAAAAATTTCATACAACTCATGGTTGTATCAAATTCGCGATTGGTCTCCGCCAAGCTTCGCTCCGATTATTTGTCTCAGAACCCGTCGCTCAAAGGCATTCAATATTTTTGCGGATGCTTGGGTTAGGGTCCATATTTCACACCCATAGCAAAACATGGTTCTTATCACAGATTTGAATAGTTGGAGCTTTGTTTTCCTGTACATGCAGCTGGCCTTCAAGATCATCGAAACTGAATAAAATACTTTATTTGAGAGCTATATTCTCCGGCGTATTTTGGCTCTTTCATTACCCGTTCTCGTTATTTTGGCGCCCAAATACACAAATTTGCCCACATTTTGGATACTGTATTCGCCAAGTGTGATATTTTGTGTATTTGAAATATTTTTACTCGACTGCGTCGTGATTTTTGTTTTATTTTCATTGATTTGTAGCCCTATTTGCTTTACATCGCTGTCGAGTTTCAGGAAGTTCTTTGACAGTTGTTAATGACCGTGACAAAATGTTGATGTCGTCCGCATAGGCGACTACTTGGCTCTGCTAGTATAAAAATGTACCTTTTGTATCGACAGGCAGCTTCCTTATGACGCACCCCAGAGCCAAATTGAATAGCAAGGGGTATCGGTGAGTTAGTTATTGATGCGGACTTGGAAGGTCGTCGACGTTATTGTCATTTTGGTAAGACGGACTAATTTGGCTGGGATACTAAAGCAAAGCATTATTTTGTACATAACGTTACGATCAATACTATCGTATGCTTGCTTAAAGTCAACGAAAGCATTTTTCAAGTACCTGCTTAACTGTGAACAATCGGTCTACTGTCGATCTACCTGCTCTAAAACTGATACTCTTGAGTAATACTGTTGGCGTATGAACCAATTTTATTTTCTAAGGTTTTAGAAAATATTTTGTACGCTGTACAAAGTAGTGAAATGCCTCTATAATTTTTGCACTGTAGCTTGTCACCTTTTTTGTGGATAGGGAATATAATTGATTGGCTTCACTCTTTCGGCATGTTCTTGTTGCCAAATGTGCTGGATGAATTTTTGAATAGCTTTTTGAACACTACTGCCACCATATTTGAAAAGCTCCACTGGAATCTCATCGATGTCCAGCGCTTTATTATTCTTTTGTGCTTTAATGATGGGACAAACTTCATCCAGAGTTGATGGGGCCAATGGAAGCTCTCCGCAGACATCTATATGCTCCGATGCTCTGGAGCTGTATGGAGGATTAAGGAGGCTCTTGAAATATGATGCACATATTTCCTTAATCTTGGCTTGATCAGCGATGATATTGCCGATGTTATCACGGTAGAGCGTGGTCTTAGGCTCTTAGGTATGCTTGTCTTGTGTTGTTGTTCGTTAGGCTTACATCTATACTTCTCAATTGGTCGTCATAGTATTTTCTTTTCTTAATCGTAGTTATCTTATTCGCTACTCTTCTGAGATTTTCCTCTTACAATACGTTCTACAATTCAAATGCTAACCTATTTATGGAAACATTTTGTACTCGGAGAAGTGTCGTTATAATTTCATGTGACAATTTCAGGAAATCCCATTAATTTTCTTTTGAAAAATCGCCCCCCTCCCTTCGTTAAACGTAGCTTGTACACTATGAATAACCGTGATGCACTACACAAACAAAAATACATGTATCTGAAATTGTAATATCAAGCCAATATCATCACCTGCTTGTCCTCCTCATATGATGCAGACCGTACACATATGTATGTATACCGGCAAAGCCCTCTAATTCAGTTCTAATCTATATCAAAATCAACACAGCACCCTCGATGATTTATATTTCGTTTATCTAATTGTTGCAATCGACATCGAACTTGAATCGAAAAAAAAAGTTTCGTTCTCGTCTCATTTCGGGTTGTTATCATTAGCAAATAAAGTCAATTGACTACTGTAAAATTTAATGAGCCACTTAGACTTGAAGAATAGCGCGAACGTTTGCATCAAAAGCTGTTTGATTTCAACAGAACCTTTGCGTTAGCTGTGTTAGTGGGGCGGCGGCGGCTGCCTTTGATATTCGCGCTAGCCCGGAAAATAGGCGGAAAATATTTTCCGTTGTTTGATCACTACAGTACTGAAGTTGTTGATCGGAACATACACCAATTGCTGATAAGACGCAAGTAGTATATCGCAGTGTAACAATAATAGCGTACGTATCTGTCGAAAACATTTTTTTCGGAACATCTTGAATGGAAGTCGTTATGGGAAATCGTGTCGTTAGCAATGCTTCTGGTTGCAAGCTTTTATGTGGTTGCGTCTTTCTCGGAATTTCGATTGTCGATCAATTAATTTGTTTAATTTATATCTAGATAATGTATTTGAGGCAAGGTATGTATGATTGTAGCTGTGAAGGATGGAATTAGATGCAATCATCCCGTTGTAACAAGAACTAAAATCTCCAAGAACTCGTCAAATTGCCGTATTTCACAGATAATATCTGCTGATACCACTAATAAACGCACTCGAAATTAGCTCCTGACTGCACGCAAATTATAAGGCAACCACCATCTGCTGCCGATTATCAGCTAATCATCTATTACAACAAAGTCAGCGGCACATTTAAGGCTTTGTTGGTTTTCGGACAGCCACCATGATAATTGTAGCGAAGGACTTGTATATCCTCCTACTTTTCATCCAACACGATTTTCCTTTGAACTCTGATACTTCAAACATATTGCCTAGGAATGTTACCTTGATGATTGATTGTAGCATCATTCATATGTTTGCCTTCGTTTCACAAGCTATGGCTCTGGTTTGAATGATTTTTTGCGTAGTCATTTTAATGAATTTTTGTTTCAGTCCTGACACGTCGATTTAACCTCCGTCATTGGGATGGCGACTCTATGAACGTATTTTCGCTATTTGCACAATATGGCAGCCAATTTGCGGAAAATCATAAAAAGGCTAAGAGGGAAATGAGGAGATAATCAATATTTTGAGTCACTGTTATTAGTAGCGAAAATGAACACTAAGATTATTCAACTAAATGAAATTTAGAAAGGAAATTAATAATTTTACCTTGGTTTTGAGGACCTTTACATTCATGATTTAAAAACTTGCGACTTCCGACAAAATCTTGTAGTATTATTCCACGGTCTCCTATCTAAAATTAAAGGTTAAATTGCAAATAACATATCTGCTATATATGGGTATGATCTTGGAATGCTATATTTTCAATTGTGTAATTTTTGTTAACAGTACAAACACAACCTTCCCTTGCATAAACTTTTACGTAGAATGTATATATAACCTGGAGTCCAAAAATGCTGACTACTGTGTTTTCTTAGACTACTGCTTCGCGCTAAAAATTATTGTGAGCATAGTTTGCGATTAATGCAATAATTACTCAAAACCTAACCCTAAATTGTTAACGAATGCAACATCCAATTGCCTTTTATCAAATTACATCAACCTCAATGATAAATAAGTAATTCGCGTGCAAGTTTAGCAATAATTCTCTATACATCACGGTTTCACCCAGTAATCACCTGAAAGACTTCATTAAAAACTCATTAGTGTTGCGATCTTGATTAAAAACTGCTAACAGAACTTTGTCAAAATCCGCCCAGTAGAAACCGCATTTCAAAAGGCTCCGCCATAATGAAACCCGCAATCTTGGTTTAATGCTACCTTATCGCAATGTGTATCATTTTCCTTGGCGCCCAAGAAAACCACAAAAAATTAATCATTAAAAAAGATTAATAAAATACAAAAGTGATCAAAATGTTGGAACTGTGATGATTGTTGTTACATCAAACGCCGTATCATCAAATACCACACAACATTGATACAACCAACAATGATTTGGATTTTTCTCACGCTTCCAAAATATTTTTAATCTAAGTTTGATTAACAGCCAATTGACCAAAAAATTTTCGCGGTTTTCCAAGAACCGACAATTTTGTAAACTACCACCGACCGCATTTGACATGAGCTACCATTATGACCACAGCTACGCCGAATCATCATCATCCATCGAGCCGAAGGAGATTTTGTGCGGAATGATTGATGTTGGGATTTATTTTCTGGAATTAACTCTCGAAAACTCTGTGGCCACCACCGTCTATAATTTTAATCAAATAAATCACCCAAGTCTATGCATAACACACACACTGGAATTCCTTTGCACTCCAAGCTCTCCTACAGCTTAAAGGGGATGATTTATACTTGAAATGATAGTGTGCAGATGCGCAGACTTGTAGAAGTTGATATTATAGCGAAATCTAGATCATTCCGATTTTCCAATTAGAATGTCTTCAAATTGTGAACCGTACTAATGGAGATTGAAGAAGGGGTTGATAAGGTAAAGGGTTGCCATTTCACGTTTCCAGAAAAAATATAAATTTAAGAAGATATTTGCTAAGCTTGCAGTCGGGAACCAACTATTTAAATAGAATTAGGTAGGTCACTTAAAAACTTGGTTCTGTTTTCTGTCGATGGTCCGAGAAATAGAAGGGGTTGCTCAGAGTCTGATTATTTTCACGCGGGTGAAGTAATATCTTCGAGAGAGAAAAGATAGTTCATCATTATACAAGAGTTGAATACTTGACAGAGGAATTGTAATGAAGGTAGCGAAAGAAACATAAAAAGAAATTTAGAACGTGGGAATAGGTAGGATACCGTCAATTTTTTTATGTTTTGAAAATTAAAACTGCTGCACGAATTTGAGCTGCATTAGGTGAGAGAAGGAGAGAAAGCTGTACCTGTGAACAATGTAATTTAGGCAGCAGAAACATCATTCTTGCAGCTTTTTATGATTTCTCACGTTCGTTCGAGGATTCCTGAAGGAAATCTATACCGATCTCTCATTGGTTAAAGACGTGAAGTCTCAGTACGTGCCTTCAGATTGTACGCTACAGGTCAACTTGTCCGGGCGCCCTTAGTCTACTCCCAGGTGGCTGCTTGCGGGCTAGCTAGTTCAGAGAGGAGTTTCAGTCACAGGTCTTACGTGAGCAGGCTAAATCTGGATAGAACTCCCCAGTCACCGAGTCAAATTCTCATTTAAAACGCGTTCCAAATTTTTAGAACAAAACTTTTCGCCATATCTTTACCGATGCCTTTACGGAGCCACCAATCAACCGACATCGAATTTGCGCGTTCCCAATCTAAATAATGACGTGCTGCCAGAAATAAGCTACTCTAAATCTAACCGAAACATCCTACACTAATTAAAGAGGTCAAACGCAAGTCATGGCACCGCCCACTTTAACTTAGCCAACTGATCATTCGCAAATTTACACCAAAACTCCCCTTTTGACCGCAAGCCCACTTTCCGTTTCCATTCCCTGCTGAAACTGGAAGGAAAAAGAAGGTAAGTTCAGCACATTCATTTATTCATTTTTATTTGTCTTTTACAGTAGTTAGTCTTTACCATCGAAACACGTTGTAACTATTATTTTGTTTTACTCAGTTTTCTATGTTTATATATTTCAAGTCTCGGCCCTTTGCTTTGTTTGCGTTGCAATCTTATAGAGTTTATCATATCGTCAGGCTCGTGTGCGAGGCTTTGTAGTTGCGTGGCATAATTGGAGTCTGCCTTGTTGTGTTAGAAAGATCGTGCGCGCTCTTTGCATCTTGTCGCTAGTTTCTGTGTTATTCTTCCTATATATTTCATGTCGCAGTCTATGCATGTCAGTTTGTATATGCCGCTGTTCTCATATATTGATGTGTCATTCAGTTTTGGTTTTGGTTTGTTTCCAATGTTATTGTTAGTTTTGAATGCAGTTTGCATTTTGTATTTGCTAAAGAAGTTTGATAGTTTGTATGTCTTTTTGTCTACGTATGTTAACGAAATCCACTGTTGGTCGTTCTTATGAGTTTCAGTCAGTTAGCGTTCCTGTTTTTGTTTGTACAGTGTATCAATCGGTCGATGCCACGATGTTTGGATCTGTTATCACTCTTCTTCTTCTTACCACTACAGCCCCTCTCGGGCCTCCGCTTCCTGCAGACAGTACCTCCAACTGTCACGATCTATTGACCGCGTCCTCCTATTTCAAAATGTGAGGAGTAATGAATTATCTTCGTCGACCGAGTCAGACCAGCGCTTCCTCGGTTTTCCCACTGGTCTCCCAACGAATAACTTTAGGGTATCCGTTGTTCGTCCATACGATTCATGTGTCCTGCCCATTGCAGCTTCCACAGTCTTACAATCGTTGAGACCTACAGTTCGTCAAAAATTTCATAAAGCTCATGGTTGTATCGAATCCGCCATTGGTCCCTGTCTAGCTTCGCTCCTATTATTCACCTCAGGACCTGTCACTCAAACGCATTCAATATTTTTGCGGATGCTAGGGCTAGGGTCCATCTTTCACACCCAGAGCATAACACGGGTCTTATCGCAGATTTTTATACTTGGAGCTTTGTTTTCCTGTGTATGCAGCTGGTCTTCAAGATCGTCAGTACTGAATAGAATATTTTATTTGCGAGCTGTATTCTTCGACGTATTTCGTCTTTTTTATTGCCCGTCTTCGTTATTTTGGCATCTAAATACACAAATTTGCTAACATTTTCGATACTGTATTCACCAAGTGTGGTATTTTGTGTATTTGAGTTATTTTTTCTCAGCTACGTCATGAGCTTTGTTTTATTTTCATTGATCTGTAGCTCTGCTAGTTTTCCTTCGCTGTCAAGTTTTAGAAAAAGTTCTTTGGCAGTTGTTAATGACCGTGACAAAATGTTTATGTCGCCCATATAGGCTACTAGTTGGCTCGACTTGTATAATAATGTTCTTCGTGTATCGACAGGCAGCTTCCTTATGACGTACTCCAGAGCCAAATTGAATAGCAATGGGGCCAGCCCATCTCTCTGCTTTAGTCCGATATTCGTGTCAAAGGCATCGGTGGATTGGTTACTGATGAGCGTTTTGGAGGTTGTTTGCTTCATTGTTATTTTGGTTAGATGAGCTAATTTGGCTTGGATGCTGAAGCAAAGTATTATTTGGTACAGTACGTTACGATCAATACTGTCGTATGCTTGCTTAAAGTCAGCGAAAATTTGTTGCACTTCAATGTTGAGCTCCAAGCGTTTTTCAAGTACCTGTTTCACTGTGAACAATTGGTCTGTTGTTGATCTACCTGCTTTAAAAACACCTTGATATTCCTCAATAGTAATGTTAGCGTATGATTCGATTTTATTTTCTAAGATCTTTGAAAATATTTTGTACGCCGTACAGAGTAGTGATATGCTTTTATAATTTTCGTGGATAGAGAATATAATTGATTGATTCCACTCTTTCGGCATATGTGCTTGTTGCCAATCATGCTGGATGTCTTTATGAATGGCTTTATGAACACTACTGCCACCACATTTGATGAGCTTTACAGGAATCTCATCGATGCCCGGCGCTTTATTATACTTTTGGGCTTCGATGATGGAACAAACTTCATCCAGAGTCAGTGGAGCCAATGGAAGCCCTCCACAGCTATCTAAAGGCCCCGATGTTCTGGCTGTTTGAAGGGTTAAAGAGGTTCTTAAGAACCTCCTTCCTTTACTTCTTCTAACATTTTTCTTCTCTAATAATTTTTCAGAAAAAATTATTAAAAAAAGCAACTCAATCATGCAGCTTCAAAGAATTTTCAAATGATGATAATGCAAATAAATTGAGAAAATATAAAAGACTAAGGTTTTGAAGTACATTTTTGCAAAAATCAACTTTATATTCATCGCAAATTGCAGTGTTACAGTTAATGCGAAATGACTTTGTCATTCAACTTTTTTTATTGGAACATACTCGTAGACTGCAGATTTTACTTTTTCTACTATTTGATGCCTCGGGTGGTTACAGGTCATTACAAGATGACAACTGATCTGGCCTTTTATGTTTGTCATTTTTCGAAGATAATATATCTGATATTTTTTGCTTAATTTGCCTCGGCATGGGACGAACTTCCAATCAAACTTTCAACCAGGGCTCTACGAGTTGTGAATGCATCTTATTCATAAAATAACACCCATTCATTATACTTTGGCTATGTATGGAAGCATTGTGGCAGTTAATTATGTAGCTGTTCATACATGCTATATTCATCATGCCATAGAAAAAAAAACATTGGCCGTCTGTTAGTTTTTCTACTGCAGGATATCACTGAACACATTTGATCGAAGATGTCTACGCCACCTTTTGTGCTATTGTAGAACCCTCTTCATCACAAGATGAAAGCATGTACACTATTTTAGATGGTTTAGTTTTGCATGAAAGAAGTGGAATGGGTTCATCATATGCAAACATGGATATGTTAACGTTTCTTGATATATCTACGTTGCTTTGCTGATTTTTCTTCTGTCTCTTTTTCTTATTTTTCATTTCCTCTGGAATTTCCCTTTTATTGGAGCGTAATGTCCCTACAATCGTCAGATTGCAAGGCTGCTCAAACAATTATTCAGCTAGTGGCACTGACGTAAACCAATTGTCGGTCGTAATATTTCGGTTCGTACCATGTATACTGCATGTAAGTTCTTTTATAAAGTACTCTGCTAAAGGCATATCGCATGTAATTGTTCCTTTTCCGAGGTATGGTATACAGTCGACCATATACGAGTACTTTGTGCCACTGTCACACATCATTTCAATCTCAATCCCATACTTGGCAAGCTTATTTGGAATATAAATCCTGAATTTACCCCTACCTCGGATTGCTAATAGCTGCTCATCAATAGTGACATTTCTTCCAGGAATATAGTTTTGGCGACACTGACTTATAAGCTTTTCCCATATATTCCTTACAGGTGTAAAAGGGTCGTTTTTCTGTTTTTGTTTTTCTAAGCGGATTGCTTTTTCATCAAAACATAGACATCGCAGAAGAAACTCACACCTTTCTTTGCTCATGCATGATGCATATCTTGTACAACAGTACTCAGTGTTGAACAATTTTTTATAGGTCAGATGATTGTCTTTAAGGGCTAAAATTAACCCGAGAATACCCAAAAGAGCTGTGATCTCTTCTTTGCAAGTGTCAATTTGGTACGATGTATTTTGTTTATATTTTTCTCTTTTTACTGCAATTTCAACGTTTGTCCATTTGACAATCTCTTCTATTATTAAGTCAGTCATGAACAGTTCAATACAATACCCTTTACTACGCAGGCTGTTCTGTTTGATGTTCGACCTTTACTTGTAGCCCAAATATGACGAGATTGACTAAGAACTGTACTGCTTGAGAAAGTTAAAAATACTGGGATCATTACCTGAGGTAATTTCATGCAGAACAGAAAGCATTTGTGGCTCCATCACATTATCCACTAAAGTACTTTAAACATGTTCTTGAACGTCTTAATCATCGGATGACTCTTCTGACTGTAAGTCACTTTCACAATGATCAACCTCAACATGATCTTCAGTTTCACTATAACTAGCTAATGCACAGACATCTTCCTCGCCCAATAACAAACGCGCGATTTCCTCAACAGTCAATGATCGCCTTGAAGACATGATAAAAACTGCAAGCTAGAAAAGCCGTAAGTTGCAAGAGAATATACGTAAATCCTAACGATTCGTCAAAACGACGAGCACAATTGTAATAATTCAAAAAGTATTGCACTGACCTGCACAGCTCAACTGCCTAACAAAAGAGCTCAACAAGCACTGATTTGGCCAGAAACGTTGCAATGATCGCTGCAAGCGCAGACTAGGCGCCTTAAGAATCGACAGCAATTCTTAAGTTGCGTAGTCTTCGAATCGACGAAGGTTAGGTGCCTAGGGTTAATCGCCTTTGCCACACTTTTGCTCTATATACGACTTAAATGCTTTCAGAATGATTTTGCTTTTCATGATTTCCGTTTGACATAATAATGTATTGCTGACCAATGACAGCAAAACATATGTTTTGGATCATATGTTTGATTTCATGTGGTTGAAGCGGTGGAGAATTGAGAGAGTTGCTTGAATATGATGGTGTCATAGTGGGGCGGATAGCGAAGGGAACGTATTTAACAATGGAAAATAAGGTGAGTATGTGGGTAAAAAAACGTCATTCACCTATGAGTGAAAATATATGTTTTCCTAATCCATTCTTTTATGTGTGTTTGGTCAAGCCTTTTTACTTCAGCCGATGTATTATTTATCAAAATTTTGTATCCGTAGTTAATTGAGTTGCATTAATATTTTGGTTTTTGAAGGATTGTTAAAGAAGAAATATGTCAGAAGAGGTGGTTTTGACGCATTTACTACAATTCTCTTCAGACCATCACACTTTAGACACACACGGATGATGGTGACTGCGCTTGGAGGTGAGAGAATCATTCAAGTTTATTCTTCCTATGCAAATTCGATATGTTTTTGCAACTACGAAAAATATTCAGGTAAAATTTCCCTCCCCAGTAAGTCACTTGTCTGCGATTAACTTTTTATTGATCGCTCTACCCATTTCACATAAACATACACCGGTGCGTTGCAATTGGGAGTTCAGTGTAGAGCACACAAACGTATAGATTTAACAGACATTAAATTGATGTAAAACGGGTCGGGTAACCAATAAAATTTTAGCAGAGACAATATATTCGATTATCAAACAGATAATACCCATTGGAGGCTTAAATTGGCAAATACAGTAGATAGTAAAACAATTTGAAGTTTTTATCATTGATTTGAGAAACTGTCATAGTGAAAGTAAATTTTGTTCTTCATACATTGGGCTTATTTTTCCATCACTTCGAAACTCAAATGATTCCATGACTCTGCAAAGAATTTTACATTGATTATTCTGCATTTCTCAAAGTTTTTAATGAACTTGAATCGCAAAAAAACATTCAACATAACTATGTTCAATGACAGTATATTGTATTGACTCTTCCTTGTTTTCGAGAATTTAAGAGATTTTACTTTTATAATGCACAGATTCTGATAATGGTCTTCCAGAACAATTTTATGAGCCGACTTCCTTAGAAAATGAGTTTATCAGTTTCATATATGTATGTATATATATATATATATATATATATATATATATATATATATATATATATATATATATATATATATATATATATATATATATATATATATATATATATATATATATACATATATATACACTACCGGCCAAAAGTTTAGGGCCAACACCATGAAAGAAGGAAAATGAACCAAAACTCAAAATATAAAGTAGGAGGTTTAATTTTTGATTAAAATATTTATGAATTAGTACAAACATATTATAAATCAAACAGAAGAATAAGTAAATGTCAGCTCTTAACTTTAAAAATGCCATTTATATGTTAAACAGATTTGTCGCCAAAAAAGCCTCCTTTGCATTTTATCTCTTTTTTTCATTAATCTTGGCAAACGGTCAATCAATTTGTCAATAGTTTCTGAAGAAATTCGGTTTCAGCTTTCTTGTAGAGCCTTCCACATGTCTTCCTGTGAGGAGGGGCAACAGCTCCGTATATTTACATCCAGCTCAGGATTTAGGTCCGGACTATGAGGGGCCACACCATATTTTGTAAAATCCCTTTTGCTACATTCCCTTCCAAATAGTCCCTGCATAATTTAAAACTATGTTTAGGATCGTTATCTTGTTGGAAAAAAAATCCATTTCCAATTAATCGTAGGCCGAACGGCACGGCATTTCGTTGAAGTATTTGTCTATACTGCTCCTTTTTCATGATTCCATTGATTCGTACCAGATCCCCAGTTCCATGGCTCGAGAAACATCCCTAGACCATAATGGAACAACCACCGTGCTTGACTGTTGGCACCACACAGGCTGGCAGCATCTTTTCCTGGGCGCTACGTCGAACATAAATTCGTCGTTTTCATCCAAAAATTTGATATTTGGATTCGTCTGTCCAAAGAACTTTTTTGAAGTCTTCTGCGGTCCAGCCTCGATGGGTAGGGTCTTAGAAGCGGTTTTCGAACTGCGACCCGGCCAAATAACCCAGCATCTCTTAATCGTCGTTTTACCGTACTCACTGTCACAGGTTTCGATCGAGAGCTGTTCGTTTGTTCGTGGATTTATGGTGCTGTTAGAAGTCTATTTCGCTTGCTGGTAACGACGATTAGATTATCCTCACTTTGAGTGGTACATTTTGGCCTTCCTGATCGCGAACGGGTTTGATTACTGCCAGTCGCTTTGTTACGGGTTATTGCGTTATGAACACAAGTCTTCGATAACTTGAGTTGCGACGCAATTAGACGTTCAGTTTTGCCTTCGTTGTGCAAGGCAACTATGACAGCACGAATTTCACTGCTAATTTCGCGGGCTTTTCCCATTTCAAAGTGTCTTGACTATAACAAGGGCAAACTCAGACTAATCAAACTAGAGAAAGCTGAACTCTTCGAAAACTCAGGATAAAAATACGTTTCAGGAAGCAAAAATTATCCTTAATTACGGTCAACACTAAATAAGACCAAAAAGATTCGTAATGGGCAGGTCAGAGAAATATTACAATGACTTTACCTGTTAGTCATTGAAGGGGCTTTAATTAATGCTTGGGAACAATCGACCTTTCTAGGATGCAAACATAACAAGTTGGGTAAACAGACCTACGCTCATGTCAGAAGGGTTTTGTATCTAACCTACAAAATGTAGTTACCAGCAAAGAATCAAATCAAAAAACATGTCAAAGACGATTTTATTGGAGAAAATATGAAATCCGAAGATCATACTATTATTAACAAAGTTGAACGAATTTCGACTTCTGAGCTTTTTGGTATTCTTATACTCATAAATATCTCCCCTGATAATTATTTCAGATGTCTAGCTGCGACGAAGGAAACACAATTTTCATGTATTTCCCCCCTGTGCCCCCACTGAAGCTAAAACTGACAGTTTAACAACTGTTTTGAAAAGCTCCCATAAAAACTTTTATTTCATATTCATTTCGGCTACGTTTGATGAAGTTTTCTTTTCGGGGGCAACTCTCCTGTACTGTTATCATCGATTAATGGCCAATCTTTTCGAATCCCAGAATGGTTACAAAACCCTTTTGCTAAGAGCTCTCTCCATCCTCCTTGACTTGTTTCACTTATGCGCATTAATTGTAGGTACTGATCTTCAGTCATTCATTAAATTTAATCAAGTGTTCAAAGCATGCACCTTAAACGTTGAAGTTGGGAAAAAAGAACTCAAAATTATTCAATCTTCGCATTTAAAACAGCCATTATTTTGTTTTACAATTACTGATACCACTAGCTGAACCGATGCTCAAAGATATACATAACACCTATCATTCCAGAAATTTTCATGCAAATTCTAGCAAAACTGTAGTGTCTGAGTCGGTAAAAAGCGCATATGGTTCCATAGCCATATGTTGCCATAGTAACCAATGCAGCGCATATTGTTCCATAGTAATACAGGAAAATTCAAACCGCTATAACTTCGGTAAATGTCGTTCAATCTTTCTGAAACTCTCAGGATAGATCAATCTCATATCAATAGACATCTACGTACTGAATTCCAGTGAATTTAAGGGTACCGTTAAGATTTTATTCAAGAAAACATAAAATCGATAAATCATACTATTACTAACAAAGTTGAGTGAAATGCGACTTCTCACGTATTCGTTGTTGTTGTACTCACCAAGGCCTACATTCCTGATTTTTTTCAGATTTTTCGGATCACAGGTGGGGGGGGGGGGGACACAAATTTTTCGTGTATTTCCCCTCCCTGGGCGCCCCTCGAAGCGAACTTTGCCGAACTAAGACCAGTTTTGAAAAGCTCTCATCAAGACCTAACATTTGATACCCATATCGGCTACCTTCAATGTAATTTTTTTTTTGGGGGGTCACTCTCCTATATGGGGAGACCCCCCTTAAATACCTTATAATTTTTTTTTTTTGTAATTTAACTTTGAAGAGATCACCACCTTGCACCTACACACAAAATTTGATGTTTCTAGCTTAAGTAGTTTCCGAGAAAAAGTGCTGTGACACACGGACGGACGGACGGACGGACGGACGGACAGACGGACAGACTGGTCGCGAAACTAGTAGGGTTTTGTAAAATTTTTTTACAAAACCCTAAAAATATGCAAGGAGGGCACTTGTTAGATATTAGTAGCAATAGAATACTCAGGTATTCAAATAGATCTTCAGCAGATGTCCTTTTGAAATAATTTCCAGTTAACAAAGATTTTTATTCTTGGTCCTAAACTTTTGGCCGGTAACTTTTGGTAGTATTTGAGTGAAACCACTCTGCTGGAACGGGAAGAATGATTCCGAAGAGATGGCAGAACCCGGGATAAAGTAGTCGGCCGGAGAGCAGCAAAGTGGCCGTTAGAGGCGAAGCTATTTAAGGGTGGGACGAATGATTTGCTTGGAGATAGTGATAGAGGATTGGAAAAGAAGACGAATTCAAGAAGTAATAGCTGGACCGAAGGCATCGGATGAGAAAAGTCGAAGAATAAGTGGCAAGTGGCCGACTTAAAGTAAGGAGGATTACGTAGCGGTAAAATAATAATCGGAATCGTTGACGGAATTAGCAAATAAGAGGCTCCTTTGTTCTTTGTAGATCAGTAGATCAAACAATTAATTACTTCCTTTTCTTTTATTTATTGCAATATTTTAGTTTCTTTCTATTTGCATTAATGAACTCAAGAATTGAAATGGTAATTTTAAATTAACCAGAGAGTGGATTAAAGGAGAAAAAGTGGAAATAAGGAAAAAAATTAGAACTTCTTTTTATTACAATTAAAATAAATATGCATTAAATTTCAGGATGTAACGGGTGCGGCTCGGGAGTGAGTTCCCGAATAAAAACAAAGTGGAGTAACAGTGTTCGGGAGAGGTGTGCGAAAGGGCACCCTTAGGGCATTTCAAATTCTCGTGATAGTAATTTTTCTTGGTATAATCAGAGAGTGTCATCGTAATTCATTTGGGATAGTTATTCTCGCGACATCGATTTTTCTTGGTATAGTTAGAGTAGGTCAAAATAATTCTCATGGTGTAGTTTGACTTTATTGATTTGCATTATAGAAAGGGTATTAAATCTTCGCTTTCGTGGTGCAAAAAAGTGAAACCGGCAAGCCGTTTTCTCACTTCGTGGCTTGTTGAGGCCTTGGTGGATAAGCGAGTGGTGCCCCATGCCCATTCCTGGATGAGCTTAACCGTGCCCGCTAACCCCACCGGAGCACCCTTTTCCTTTTGGGTGTAACAACACAGTTACTGGCTATGTGTTCATTAAGAACGGGGCAGCTGTAACTGGGCCTAGCCAAAGGCAACAAACAGTGGGCTTATCTACTACAGGGGCAGAGTTCATGACATACTACACTGGTACGATTTCTATGTGACATTGATGAATACAAACAAGGCTCAATGTGTCTTCATTTAGACAATCAATGTACTATTAACGTAATTAAAAATATAAACTTTCATAAATGATGCTTTTACTGAAGAAAAATATTTTCAAAAGATCATTGTATTAAAGTTTGATTGTGGTAATTATCAGTATGCAGACATTCTCATTAAAGCATTGTCAAAAAATAAGTTTCAATTATTGAGATCTAAGCTTGGAATGTGTTCATTCAACTCTTTTCTCTAAGGCTTAAATTCAGGAAGAGTGTTGAATATAATTTGAATATTAAATATCACCAATATCATGCATAACTTTAGGCAAATTCTTCTTCGTAGCCCTACAGGCCCTTTTGGGCCTTCGCTTAGAGATAGTTAGAGTATCTCATTGTCATGATCCAATGTATCGGCACTCCACAAGGTGATATGATCATTATCACGCTTTGGCCGTGTGTCCGTCCACCCAGTTGCAATACATTCTGACTTTAAACCAGCACGTATCATAACTGAATAGGTTTATAGTCCGTCCGAAGAACGACTCGAACTAAATCTCGTTGAAGCCAGCGAAACTTGAACCAGAGACCTTCAGCTTACGGGATTAGTGCACTAACCACTAAGCCACATGGACTAACCTTTCGGCAAATCACCAAAGATCAAACAAGTCTAAATGTTCAAAAAATTGTGTAAATTATATTGAGCTGGTAAGGAAATAAGTTTTCTGCTTAATAAGCCCCACTAAAGTATAAAATTTGAATGTGGATTGGAATATCGCTAATGCAGGCTTTTCTGCCTTGTAATCCATAATACGAGTATTCAGAATCGATCCTAGCTTAAACCTCTAAGTAAGCATGCATTAAATGCATAAATTTTAGCATGAATTAGAAGGAGTGAGTACATATTTAAAAAAAAAAATCAAGGGCTCACACTAGAAGTGTAGAGGGGGAAGGAAAGGATGAGTGATTAAATTCAGTAGGACACCTTCATAATGTACTTCAAAGGATGTGTCAAATACAATTTGAATTTTCCCGGCTTGTTAAGCCAACTCTAACTTAGCCATTCCTTCTTGCCTGTTTTCTTACTTTCTTACTTACTTTGTGACATTATAGCGAGTGTATTATTGTACATCATAACAAGTGAATTTTTTGTGAAATGAAGACAATTACCAGAGTATTAAGTGGAACTTCCTATAATTTATCAGTTTGAATTTTTTCAATCGTTTAATCGGACGGATCGAGTGATCTATTTTGGTGAACAGTCTAGGTACTGTTATGGGTGACCATTGAGATTTCAAAGTGTTGGTCACTCTGGACTCTGCCATACACATCCAAAACCAACACGAGCTCGAAACAAAACGCAAATTCCCGGCACTACGACTAGGTCACACGTTAGCGGAAACTTTCGTCATCTAATCAACATATGCGGCAGCATAAAATATATAACCTCTCGACGGAATCGGAATTGCGTCGCAAACAAAATAACACGTAACGTTGGGAGGAAATCCGAATTTGAATCGTCGCTCCCGCCAAGTGACAAGAGGTGTTCGTGATATGCGCGATAATTTGCGGGCATTCACATCATTTCCTCAAGCTGCCTATGTTTGCATTGATTTTACTTTTCGACATAGACTCCCAATGGGTTTTGATGCAGTATATAATGTGACTGATTTAAATTCGAGCCTGAGTGCTGTCGAAATTGACAGGGAAACGATTTTGAGTGCAGATCTAAACGTGAAGCTGTCGTCAGAGCCGACATTCCTATTAGATGTGCAGCCCTGAGCTTCCGGCAAAGGACACAAACTTAATGATCCACCGCCGCAAACATCTTCACACTCACGCAGATCCAGCAGAGATGCATACATGCCACCAAAGAGGAACGAGAAGTGTAACGAAACCAGAGATGGTGCTGAGGCAGCAATGACACGCATTCCGAAGGAAGACATTCGCGAATTTAACACTTCATTGGAATGTAAATTAAAAGTAGCAGCAACAAGAAAACGAAAGTGCTAAAGAGGAGGTGAAAGAAGTACTTCAAGCTTTAGAAAAATTGTCTGTTAAGTACGATAACCAAGTTGGGTATATAGACCCACGATCATGTCAGAAGGGTTTTGTACCCAACGTGCAAAACACAGTCACCAGCAACGAATAAAGGCGAGAAACATGTCAATGAGATTTTTCGGATCACAGGTTTCCAATTGCAAGGAGGGCACACATTTTTTGTGTATCCCCCTTCCTGTGCGCCCCCTGAAGCAAAAAATACCAGTTTAAACCCTGTTTTGAAAAGTTTTCATTAAGACTTTTTATTTGATACCCATATCGGCTACCTTTGATGAAATATTTTTTTTTCAGGGGCCAGTCCCTTATATGGGGAGACCCCCCTTAAGCACCTTGTAAAAAATTTTCTGTATAAGTGGGCATCACTTTACCCCTACACACAAAATTTTATGTTTGTAGCTTATACGGTTTACGAGAAAAAGTGCTGTAACACACGGACGGACAGACAGGCGTGATTTTAGTAGAATTTTGTAAAATTATTTTACAAAACCCTAAAAATGACCAGAAATCGAGATCAAAACCAAAGATATTGATTTTATAAACGAGAAGTTGCAACAGAAACACGCCACATTGAATGTCGTTACATCTGAGTCGCAACAATTGAAAGATATGTCGGCGCATCAAAAGAAACGAATTTATGAAATGCTCACAAATCTTTTGCGTGATCTATCGGAAGTTGGATAAGCTTTATGCACGGATAGTACCAGCCATATGAAAATTAATACACCTGATCCAAGTGGTAACGTTGAAGAGGAATTCACAGTAGCTTGACTATATACTAGTAAAGTGAAATCAGAAGCTAAAAATATTACACAAAGATGTCAGATTCTGGAGGCGTTACAAACAGATTCAAATAAAAAGGTTTCTGAATATGAAAAGGATTTCGGGCAAATGCCGTTTGTTGAGCTCACAACACGAAGCCAGAATGAAGTCTTTGCCGGAATCAATGCGAGAGTTCGAGAACAAGAAGCGAACTCTTGAAGAACAAATAAAAGGTCTGCGGAAGAACGTGCGAAACTGAAAGTAGCTGAGCAAGTTTCAACAATTAATGCTGAAGAAAAACAAAAGGCTGATGAACTACGTGATGCCTATACAAAGCAATTGGCAGAGCTTTGTGATGAGCTCTCAGCCAAACCAGAGACTTTCAATGAGCTTAAAGAAATCAACCACAAACTCACTGTGGCACACTAACGAATGACCGCCAATTAGAACAAGCTCAAACAAGAGGAAGGTGATAAATCCACTAAACTGCAAGAAAGAAACAGGGATACAATTTTTGAATATCTTACCTCCTCTCCTAACTGGCTAACGACATCGTGGCGAAGCGTTCCATTCACCTTATTCGCACCAAATTCACTATAATCCACCAAGGAAATCAAAATGAAGAAAATCTCAACATTCCCGAGGAGAGATTTGACGATCGAAATTAGTTGAAACTGGTGGATATACTATATATAAATGCACGACACTCCACACGGGAACAAGAAAAACTAGGAAATATTAGCGCCGGCTCAAGGAAAAAAGGGAAAAGTGAGGATTGTTGTCGAAATACTCATCTCGCGTCGTAATCTAAATAAATATTACTGTCAGTTCAAACTGTCAGTCAAATGCATTCAGCACGAAATGCACTAAATTTCCACTAGGATCACCATAGAGTGGAACTTGTAATGAGTGCAATCAAAGCGAGGGGAATTACTCCAGCAAACGAAAAAAATCATTCCAAAAACATGATTTTTCCGGTGGATGGGAAAAAAATCGTTAACTCGGAGGTTATTTAAGCCCGGGAAGGTTGACGCGCTTTCTTTTTCTTTGGGAGTTTTCGAGCAACCGGCGGAAGAATAAACAGAGCGATACTCAGCGACAACATTGACTAGGAATTGGAGACAAAAATGGTAGAAAGGGGCCCCCTACTAGAGTAGGAATTGAATAAATGTAAGTGGCTTAAATTTTATTTTATATTGGTCGAATTGTTACAAATATAAAATAGTACTCAAAGTTGAGTAAAGATAATTTTAAGTTTTTGTTTCTTCCCTTGCTACCATACAACATAAATACGTTCCTTTTCAGCTGTGAAAGGTGTGGCTCGGGAATTTTCTTTCCGGGACGTTGAGCAGGCAGGAAGACCTAGAAAAGTTAAGTTCGGCGGATGCAGTGAACGTTAGTGTCGTTTCAATCCGTTACTTTGGATGCCCTGCTGTAGGAAACTACGAGTTTTGTGTGGCGGTGAAACATTCCAATTCGTTCTGCGTCGTAGGGGTTCTTTTTGAAGGTTATCTTCGCGGCTAAGTGGCGGCAAGCCTCAAAATTTGTACAAGTGTTAATTTTGCTCCAAACGGTCTTCTTCTCGTTTGGATGGCCCCTTGAGAGGCTCGGAGAATCGAACGAGTGGCGCCCACGCTCGTCCTCGGGTGAGTTTGTTTGGGTCGGTGGAGCCTCTGCCGGAGTAGTCCCAATATAACGGTAGAGCAGCTAGGGAATCGGTAATAGTACTTTGAACAAAATAAATTTAAGCAATGCCGTATTCAATTTTTGAGAAATTTCACATAATTTATTTCTTCATATAGTTTAATGCCATTATGATATAGGGTACACCTCAAACTGTATTTTGACACTATTCATTTGAAACTTAGCTCAGTAATCTGAAGTTGGTCATCAAATCAAAACTTTCCATGAAAAAGTTAAGGTTCTGCTCTTCAGTGATAACAGAATTTTTCCTTGAAACTTTAGTTTCTTCAGTAATGAGATTTCTCTTTTTCAGCTGGGATGTAACAACTTGGATTGAAACTAAGTATTGTAGAATGAGAATGTCTTTTCAGTGAATCATGAATTTAATTTTTCAGCACCGATTTCGTACACAACGAACCTAGAATTTGTCATTTGTTTCCAATGGCGAAGCAGAACACTTTAAATATGCTTATACATTAAGCCTGACTCATAAAATATGGAAGTTTTGAAAAACTTGTTGACCGCAGATAAAACGCAAACATTTGGATTGCGAATGTAGGCCTTTTTTGAAACTAACCATACATATTTAAAATTACAAGGATTTATCTAAAACGTGACAGTATCAGATACTCTTATGGTTATTTTGAACTCATTTAGTTGAATTAGAAAAAATAAAGCTAGTGGAATAAAACTGAGGGTGTATTCACTGCAAATGACTGTTTAACTATTTTATGTAGTGCTGTGTAATTAAGATTCATGTCTGTTTCATTACCAGTGCAAACTATATTAATTTATCCAGGATTCTCCCATGCATAGACACCATTCCTCGGTGAATAACACAAAATCATTTTTTAATGAGCGTTAAAACTCATCTGGTCCTCATTCACGTTTTGATGCGATTTTAGTTTTTAAGTGTATAGAATTTGTATATTCTGCTGAAAATATCCTTTACTTTTTTATTTAAAAGTAGAAATACATTTCCTTCCGATCTTCAAATTAAATATTTTCAAAACTCCAGCGGTAACACTTTTTCTACGCAAAACGGTTTTTTAAAGACAAAAGTTAGCATCGCTTTTCTTATAATAACATCAAATCAACATGGTGATTACATCGAAGAAGGATATAGAACGACAGAAGGAAAATTGTGTCTACCCCGGACAAAATGTGCACCTATCAATCAACTCATTAGACCAACTCTCAGATCCAGAATGCACGATCCATCGACAGCAATCTTTCCAGGTAATTTCACTTTGCCCATTACTATTGTCTATAATTATCTAAAAATTTCTTAAATTTACGTTTAATCTACAAACCGACGTCGAGGATCGCGATCAGGACTGAAAACTGAAATCTGTCAGACCTTCTAAAATGGATTGCGTGAGGTTAATCGGTGAGTAATTCATCTGGATCAGTTACAAAATTGGCCAAAGATATTCAACCGCGCGCATGGAATGAGGATCACTGAGGTGTAGGTTAATCGTAATAGGAATTAATTTCGAACGATCAAAGCTCCAAATGGCTAGTTATGGTTGAACGGTTATTATGCGAGTAATGATAATAATAAGACAAAACGGAGTTGAGATATTTCCATAAAAAACGAAGCATTAGCATGAGTGAGCAACGACATTGTAATGACTATCAAATAAGGAGTGTTCTCACGGGTGTAATGGAACAGATGAAGATCTGTCTGTGGAATCCCAAGAATTGAAGGACGATTGAGTAGATTCCATGTGGGGAGTGAAAATATTAGCTATATGTATAGCGTATCTTTATCTTGATCTTGACTCCTACTCTGAATGCCTAACAATGCCCAAAACCATGCAGCCAACATAATTTTTCGGCCAGCCCTAACCATCAGAGTCGAAAACCTAAAGACACATTCAGAAAATATTTTTGTGGGAGGATCATGAAAGCATCCACCGACGATCTTAATAACCAGGTGTCGGGAGCTAATTTTGTGAAATATTATGAAGGGATTCATACGCTTTAACTGGAAAGTATACACCGTGTATCTGCGGATGAGTAGCGCATCCCGTAGGCTTTGATATCTTAACAAAGAGAAGAAAAAGTGTCGGAACCAAAGAAATAGTTCGCTGGCGCCTAAGCATAGCGCGGGATCAGAAGAATGCTATAAAACATTGAATTTTAGGGGTGTTAACGGACTCATCATTTCGCTGCCAGAATAAAATGATTTTTTGGTGCTTCGGAGATTCAAAAAAGGCACAATGTTGTAGTTTTGATGGGTAGCCAACATACAGTAGATGTATTTTTAATATGTATCAACTGAAAACGCTCTAGGCGGCAAAGGCTGATTCTTAGTCGGCAGCTGTTTTATTTGCCTGCCAGCAAGTTTAAGCCAGCTCCAGAGTGCTTCCATTTACACATGGATATTGTGATATGTAGAACATGTCAAATTATCTTGTTACTGAAACGTTATTTAATTATAAGGCTGATTTGAGTATTTTTCAAGTAGCAGTATCAAAAATTTTTATGTTTTCGGACAATAATGAATATTTACAAGGTAAATTTCAAATAATTTGAGATATTAAAAAAATTCAATGAAAAATCCTATCAAATAAGTTTTATATATATATATATATATATATATATATATATATATATATATATATATATATATATAGTCGAAAAAAATACCTCAAATATACAATATATCACACATGTCGAGAAAGTATCGAAAATGTGGGCGAATTCGTGTATTTAGTTGCCAAAGTAACGACAGCCGCTAATGAAAGAGACGAAATACGCCAAAGAAAAAAGCTCGCAAATATATTAAAATATCCTATTCAGTTTTGACGATCTTGAAGACCAGCTGCATACACAGAAAAACCAAGTTCCAAGCATACAAATCTGTGATAAGCCCTGTGTTATGCTATGGATGTGACACATGGACACTAACCCAAGCATCCGAAAATATATTTAACGCCTTTGAGTGACGAGTCCTGAGGTAAATAATAGGAGCCAATGGTGAATTCAATACCATGAGCTGTATGAAATTTTTGATGAGCCGGAGATCTCAACGATTGTAAGACTCCGGAAGCTGCAATGGGCCGGCCACTTGAAAAAGGTATTCGTTGGGAGAACTGGATGCCAGAGAACAATGGGGAAATCAACGAAACGCTGGTCTGACACGGTCGACGAAGACAGTTCATCGCTGCTCGGGTCTCGAAATTGAAGGACGTGGTCAATGGACTGAGATGGTTAGAAGTGCTTTTTGCAGGAAGCAAAGGCCAGAGAGGGGCTGTAGTGCTAGGAAGAAGAAGAAGGTTATATTTGAAACTTTTGATAACAACCCACATGCATGAGACAGTCAACTTCATTGTAATGTTCTATCAAAACTTATATGTTATCGCTTACGGAAATTCTATCTGTAGAATTTCGCAGAGCTTACTTCACGAAACGAAACGTCTCAAGTGATTTATCAACTCTTCGTATGAAAAAAGTTTCAGGCCACATTATTCATGATCAAGTTTGTAATGAATCGACCCTACACCACTGGCGACTAACACATATGCAAATTTGCTACCATACGGCTTCCTATCTTACGTCAGTTTTGACGATGTCCCATCCCAAGTTAGTTTGGTCGGGGAATGTCAAAGTGGCAGTTGGACTCAGCCACGTGGCGAGGTTGCAGTAAAAATGTTTCGAAGAGTTGTGCACGCAGTAAATTCCAGGTTGGTACGCCCGAGGTTAAAGGTACAAACAGTGATTAAAAGTGTTGATCTACAATCAGCTTTACAGAAAATAGACAACTTAAAATTCTCGCTATCATGAATGGGATCTTCATGCAAGGTCTAACGTGGAAATTTCGGGTTATCTGCGTCGGAATTGGTCCATTTAGTCCTATTATTTAAATATCAAATTGACATCAAATTTGAGTGTTTCGATTGATAGGCTTTCTTTAGTTTTTTATACTTCGCTACCCGATTTGAATTAAGATTCTCAATTCAAACCTTAGAACGTTAAACTGGATATATGTGAACTGGAGTCCCATGGATACAGGCTATGATTTGGACTTGGATTTGGATAGTATTTGCAGAATTTGTTTGACACAACAAGAAAAGTTTGTAACTTTGTTCTCTACTCATAATGTCGATGGATATATTAGGACCTTACCGTTTATTGTGCATTATTACCTAGATATAGCAGTAGATGAACAAGATGCTTTGCCGAAGAAACTCTGTGAAATCTGCAAAACAACTGTAATCAAATATTTCACCTTCAAAGAAAGGTGTAGGCGGACAGAAACATTTCAAAAGAACAAAGCCCGCAATGAACACTGGCAATCTAGTCCTTTTTGATCGACAATTTAAGATCTTAGCATAAAATTTTTAAAAATGTATCATAAAGGAAGCCTAGTAGTTTGACAATCTTTGGTTGAACCTGTTCAAATTTACTAAGCTGTTTTTAAGTAGTTTCTTTCCTACAATCAATAGAATTCATGCACCAAAACATTGATGCCTTAGCCTCCGTCAAATCCTTTAACTACCTGCAAACACTAACAATGTAATCATTTTTCGTCAAAAATCTTAAGATCTTGGCATAACATTTTCAAAAATGTTTCAACTACTTCACTTCTGTTATCACTAGATACAAGTAGAACAATACAAAAACCTTTCGTGCCAGTGGTATAAAATATGAAAATCCTTTTTGATGAAATTAGTTCAATATTTTGACAACCCTTCGCAAGGTAAAATTTTGAAGACTCAAACTCAGCAATTTGGCATAACTCGATGTCTTCCTTTTTTTTGAAAGTAAAATTCAAACAGAAACATGATCTTCAGAGTACCTATTTGAAATAACCATTTTGACCTATGTCTATCGAGTTTTAAGCTCTTTATTTGAAACCGTTAAAATTTTCATTCAGTTGAGAACCCATTTAGTCGTTTGTGGTATAATAGAGTTTGAATATTTAATCTCTTCAACAAGTAATCAATTTCTGGGAAAACTATACTAAATAATGTTAGAACAGATAATAGACGAAGTGTGCTGGTAAATATTTCTTGTCCACCAGCATTAAATACGTGGCTCTTGAGCTTTTATGACATGCCATAGCTCAGATTTCCCAAAGATCCTTAACCTTCTTACCAGAGATCATGCTAAATTAAATAAACTTTCAGAGGCTCGTGACCCTACTAACATACATATTTGCTTAAGTCCTATATTTCTTTACTAGTTTCACCCTAATACACCTTTAGCAAATCTGCAAATGATCAACCGTCCTCCAAGAGATTAGAATTAATCAAATTAGTAATGAATTCCTCGATAAATCAAAAGGGTACCGCCGCTATGTTCTTTAAACTTTTAATATTTTAGACTCCCCAAACCCTGGTATTGAGTCATCTTTGAGGTTCCTTCCAAATTATTAATTTATCTTCAAGAGTTAAACTTAAATCAAATATCAGTGGCTCCTTAGCCTAAACGAACCCTTTACCTTCTAGTTGACTACTTAGCAAACACTGCCGATATAGTTCTACACATTAAATCTGGAAAGATTGAATGCTCAGAAAGCAAGGGTTACATAACGGGAGCCCTACAGCCTGCTTGAGGTGGGAAAAAGGGGAAAAAATCTCTCTCTGGATCAAATTTGCAACTAATCAATTTTCCTTCTACAATTTGTCCAATTTTCCTAAATCATGTCTTCCCCGGTATAAAATTAAATCCTTTCTGAATTTATCTTGTCATGTCTAATCCTTTGAGTACCTTCCAAAGCAGGAAAATAAGTTTTCAAAGGATAGTTCTTGGCCCCTCGCATATTTCTTTTTTTTCCTGTAACTTTAATTGCCATAAAATATCTTCCCACATTCTCCTTCATAGTCTTTTTGCCATTATAATTTGTGGTTTTTAACGGAAGGCCTTTGCATAAGCCAATACTATTAAGTCGCACTATAATTAGTAACGTTACCACTATTATGAGAACAATAATACATAGACAGAAAACACATAAACTTAGCATATACATATGTAAATTATCAATCGTGTTCCTTTTACTTATTCATAAACTTGCGCGCATTTTTCTTATCTCCTATTTTCTAGTTATGGTTCTTTAGTCTTATAAGTTAATTTTCTCTGTTAGAACCCATCGATTCGATTTAAGCATGTTAGTAGAAATTTATCAAATCAATCATTTTGTTATGAAAAGAAATCGTTTATTAGTTAGCAGTGAAGTATTCGTGTTTTTAGCAAAAGTAGGAATTGAATGAAAAAATACATATGTTAAATAAGAACAAGAACGGTGTCTTCAATAAAAACAAATAACATGAATTGCTAGATAACTCACGACTTCCCTTTCCAGCCTGCCCTTCTCTTTCAGCAGGAGTGCTAGCGAACAGTAAGTATGCCGTTGAAAGGGAAGGGTTCTAGGAATGCGCGGATGGCCGGTTTCGTGTCGCGTGCGATACGCGGTACCATCGTTTGCTTTGCGTTTCTCTTAGAACAGGGTTTTTCGGTTTTAAATTAACGTAGTTTATTTTTTGGTACCGCGTCGGTGAAATTCGGGAACGCGAAATTGAGTCTAGTTTTTGGTTTTGGCTGAATGAAAAGACGAGAATACGGAATAAAGTAAAGTAGGTTTCTTTTCCGTATGTTTGAATTTTTGACGCGTTTAAAAAACGGTCAAGTGAACCGGTGGCTGAGTTGTTGTATTTCGGACTTAGTCTGTTCTCGTAAGACCTTCGACCGAATTTCTCTCCGAACTAGCTAGCTAGCCAGCAGCCACCTCAGAGTAGACTAAGTGTGTCCGGACTTATTGACATGTAAGGTACAGTCCGTTGTCACGTTCAAAGACTTCACGTCTAGAACCGATGAGAGTTCGGTTCCGATTTCTTTCGATCATTACATGTTCAATTAGTCCAAAACAATAACGTTATATACATATGTACATACATACATCGCGACACGCATCTTGACCCAAACGTCTTATGCACGTTACATGTTTAATTTTGAAAATACCTGTGTTTCTGTTTTCTATTTGAATATTTAGTTGACTTGGCTATCATTCCAAAATGTTTGATCAGATTAATGAAGGTTATGTTAAATGTTTAATTAATATAGATCATGACGTTGAACTTCACTAGTTTCATTTATTAATTTTCATGACGTACGCTTCTCAATCAAATTTGGGGTGACACTTCAGAAGGTACTTTCAGAAGAACTTGTTAGAAATGTTTTAGCTAGTGGTAGCTGGGGTAGTTCCTTCTGATTAGCATATTTTTTAGGCCACACCTTCCTGAGATACAAATCCAGCGAACCTTAGCAAGGGAATCCTTATTATAATACGACTAGAAGAAATATCTAGAGCAATAATAGCGTTTAAGCTCAGCCAAGGACGTGGCATTGATTTACTCCCCCTTCCAGCTCTTTATGCCACTGTAGAGAGCCATTGATTTCGGCCTTACATATCATTTTTAATAATTCTCTCACTTTTGGAATTTAAGTCAATTTGCAAACAATCTTCCGCTAACCATATTTTAAAACTATGATTAATTCTAAATAAAAAGACTTGTGATAGAATAATTGAGTTTTGCTACCTTGATACGATATTATAAAAAAACTATAACTAAATTTTTAAAATCATTTGTGATATGAGAAAAGTGTGTGCTCTTAAATCACCCTGTAGCCTGTCCATTGCCTTGTAACGTTTTCGCGTGATAATTCGAGACTCTTCCTGTCAATTATCATCTGGCATTTGTCGTGGCCAAAACGTAAACAAGAGTTCGGCCGCAAGTACTAGCAAGACATGCTACCAATATAGAACTGAAAGTAGACATAAAGTGTCATTTAGCGATTGCACCTAAGTATATAAGTACGGTTGCTGAGATATTAGAACAAGTTGTCTCGTCAATGGGACACCTCGGTGAATATTTTTAGTTGCTCTAGAAGAACATTTATTGTGCGGATTTTTTCGCGTTATCAGACTGTAATTTTTGGTTGTTTATCATGTTTGAGAGCTGTAGTGTAAAAAATCATAAAACATGAAAAATTAATAAGAGTGTTTTTGTAGGTGTCATAAAATACTAACAATAGTAAAGCCCCTTCGGTGAATAATACTAAAATAACAGCCAGCAAATGTGCATCGACGAAGCCGCAATGGCCATACGTGCTCTTAATTGATACAGACTCGGCAACCGGCTGTTACTTATTGGTTTTAAAATATTTGTGGGAGATTTATAGATATCATTTCACTCTTGCATTGAGTTGCAAACTATAGCAGCTATATTTAAAAGAAATCAAAAACATTTAACAGAAAATTTATTTTAATTTGAAAATTTTCATTTTTCCTGGCAAACCATTTGATTTACATTGTCTATTAAAGTACTAAGGATTTCTTATTACCTTAAAATAACGTAGATATAAATTTGCTTGATTTAAACGTTATTAGATGTTAATCATACTTATGTTCTTGAAGGTTAATTTAATATTAAAGAAATATAATTTTGTTTAAGGTTCTTTGAATAATAATTACCAGAAAAAAACTAGAATCAACTAAATTTCCTAGCTTCTGCTGAAAACGTAATTTTTTGGTGCATCATCTTTGTTCAGATTGTAATTAACATCTCATATTTAATAATAATAATAACATGATTCTTCTTCTTCTTAGAACTACAGCCCGTTTCGGGCCTTTGCTTCCTGCAAACAGCGCCTCCAACTGTCTCTGTCCGTTGACCGATTCCAAAATCCGAGCAGTGATGGACTTTCTTCGTCGACCGAGTCAGACCAGCGCTTCCTCAGTTTCCCCACTGGCCGCCGGCCTTCAGTTCTCCCAACGAATACCTTCTTGGGTATCCGTTGTTCGTCCATACGATTCATGTGTCCAGCTCATTGCAGCTTCCGCAGTCTTATAATCCTTGAGACCTCCGGTTCGGCAAAAATTTCATATAGCTCATGGTTGTATCGAATTCGCTATTGGTCCCCGTCTAGCTTCGCTTCGATTATTCGCCTCAGGACCCGTCGCTCAAAGGCGTTCAATATATTTGCGGATGCTTGGGTTGGGGTCCATGTTTCACACCCATAGCATAACATAGGTCTTATCACCAATTAGTATACTTGGAGCTTTGTTTTCCTGTGTATGCAGCTAGTGTTCAAGATCGTCAATACTGAATGAAATATTTTATTTGCGAGCTGTATTCTTCGGCGTATTTCATGTCTTTCATTGCCCGTTTTCGTGATCATTATCAATAATGAACACATTAACAATAATTTTAGCACACTTTTCACTCAGTACCTTAAGATCATAGAAACGTACGATAAGTACTAAATGAAAGCAAGAAAACTCATGGACAATAATAGCGAATATAAAACTAAATAATGATACGTTAGCTTTAGAAAAAAAAGGGAAGATATTTAATTTTTTTGTTATTAAGTAAGGGGAATTACTGAAACATTAAAACACATTGCTAAATAAAAAATCCCCGTTGGCAGCACCAGCCGGAAAGGTAAATTTCTCGTATGTAGCGTAAAGTTTCGAAAAAGAATTTGGCTTGCCTACTACTCAACTTCTTTTTGCAATTTTTGTAGTACCACATGGGTATTTATTAACATTAAAAAAAATCTGGCCACGTTGGTTTTTAGAGACCTTTTATCGGGGCGCAAATATTTTGCTAATTCAATTGAGTTGCACGCGTATGGATTACATATTGAAAATCGGCGGATCATAAATTGTTGTAAACATATAAATTCCAGTTTCGCCCTTCTCGCATTTGCTGTTTACACATTTCACAGTGGTAACCACACAAAGGCTTAAATAGCTCGAATAGTTAATTTCAAAAGATTTCCATAAAAGTTTAATCAGCACTTGCATTGCCATTAATATATACATTTTCAATTTTTTTCTGAACTATGAGGGCCGTCATTTCGATTTTTATTGAAATCGGCTGCAAAAAATATTAAGCTGTAAATTTTCGACTGTTTTATTTGTCATTCGATTTGCATAATTAAATTAACTTGCCTTAATAACTTATAATTTCAAGTTTCAACGGAATCTGTTGAGAACCTTGGCTGCTAGAGGGCTACAGAAATAAAAAACATTGTATGCCACCCCCCTGTATGGGGAGACCCGCCTGTATGGGGTGACCCCCCTTAAATACCTTAAAATATTTTCTTGCACTGCAAACTTCAAGAGGCACCACTTTTGACCTACGTAGAAAATTTCCTCATTCTAGCACATGTGGTTTGCGAGAAAACTTGTTATGACGCAAGAACAAACGGGCGGACGGACGGACAGACAGACAAGTCGCGATTTTATAATTTTTAAGGGTATTGTTAAAAATAATTTACAATATCTTAAAAATGATCTGGTTTATAAGTTCTTTTAAGTAAAGTCATTTAGAACGTTTCAATGAAAAATATTCATTATTACAGTTGGCACTAAAATAGCGAATTGCTCTTGCCTTCAGACCTTTGGGGGCCGCCATTTTGAATGCATGCATTTGATTTTGAATTATTTTAAATCTTTGTATGCTAGGACCTCATCAATCAATGTACTATCTCGTTCAAATAGGAGTTTCACCCTAGACAGGGCAAAATAATTCAATTTTTAAAGAAAATGGCAGCTAAAAATATTAGGCTTTAAATTTTCGACTTTTTAATTTTTCATTCAATTTTAATAATTTCCTGTAAAATACAAGAACATAGTACAGAGATTCATAATCTCAAGTTTCATCAAAATCCGTTGGAAAATGTGACGGCTAGAGGGCCACAAAAACATGAAAAAAACGCATATTTAAACGGCCGCCATTTTGAAGTTTGCACATGCATGATCACCAAAATATCAAATACTATAGGTGTAAGTAATGTCTATCTTGAAACCAAGTTTCATATATGTCAGATCAAAATCGCGACTTTTAAAAGCCTTTGAAATTTCGACCTTCAACTGGCCGCCATTTTGTTTTTTGCAACCTGACCTCCAGTTTTTTTACGCAATTCTCTAGGTACTTATAATTTCTATCAAACTGCCGAATTTCATGAAAATCTGTTGAAAGCTTTGACCACTATTACAACAACAAAATTTTGCACGTTTTTCGACCTTTGAGCGGCCGCCATTTTGTTTCTGCCGTACCGACTTTGGATTTTTTAATTGTGAGATTCATCACATACATCAATGAACCTTTGTACCAAATTTCATCCAAATCGGAGCTATACTTTGGTCAGCGCAGAAATCACGATTTTTCGTCTAAAGTGGGCGCCATTTTGTTTTTGCCCAGCCGATATAGCTGGTTCACGAACTTAACCGAGATAATTACCCAATGCACCTTTCCTGAAAATTTGGTGAAAATCGAAGCAAAATTGCAACCTCTAGCGTGGTCACAAATTTCGTTATATCCCATATATATATATATATATATATATATATATATATATATATATATATATATATATATATATATATACATATATATATATATATATATATATATGATGCTCTCCGCAATAGGTAAATTTCTCTCGAGAAATTTACCTAAAAAAACTTTTCTTTCAGTAGAGTAGAGCTTCAGCGGGAAGCAAAAGTGAGAGGTTAGTATGCCACCTAGAGAGTAGGGTTTTTTTACAATCCGTGACTGATCGGTTCAGTTGTCCGGTTCAGATACGCGGTACCACAACTTGTGTTTGCCATGTTTACTAAGCGCAGAATATTTCGGTTGGAATTAGAGCAGCTTATGTCTGGCATTGCGTGGATATTTAGGTCAGGAACGCGTGAATTCAGTTTTACTGTTGCTGTTTGGCAAGAAGCCTCGCAAAAGCAATGTTAAAGTAATGGCAAAATTTTTCTTCGAGAAATCTCGGGCGAACGTGTCAAAATCATTACAGACTGATGTATTTTAAGACAAGTTTATCGCATCAGTTGAAACGAATAACTTATGTCACGTTATTTGAAAACAAATTTCCCAACTATAACCATGAAATGCAAACATTCTACGTGAAATTCAATGGTAGTTTCCATCAATACAAAATAATCGATGGCATCAAAAAACCAAAACTTGAATGAACAAATTCTGGTGATGATTGAATAAAAGTTTAAGGATGAATTAATTAATGAGTTCGATTCAAAACATTACATGATCAAACATCTGTATTAGCAAGCAATTTGTATGCTAAATAGTGAACGATACAAATTAAACTATGCAAGAAGTGAATTCAGGGTTCAATATCCTTGGACTTATGTTATCAATAACAATTGCGCCAATATGGCCTTGTTTTAGATTAACAAGTAAAATATAAAGTAGAATTATTAAATACATGTGCTGTGCAGGTTCACCTTTAGTCATGCAGCGCTTGAAGGAAAAGAGGGGTGGATTTTGTTCATATCTGCATAAAATGAGACTTTTCGCAAATATCTGTTTTTGCCGGAATTTTAAGATCTTGACCATTTTGATGTTGATACGTTGTTATTTTGCATAATTGGTTTTCCTTTTGTAATTATGATTTTCAACGTAAAATAAATATCATAGGTAAAGTTTACCAAATAAGTTTAATTTCTCAAGGGACCTCCCCCTCTCCTGTCCGTTCCCTGGCGCTATGTTTTTGTGTATAAATTAGCCTAGCACAAACAAAGGTGTCCTTTCCAAAGAATCTAAACAGATTGCCCTTAGCCAGACCAGAATGACACTCAGGGAGCAAGGACTACGATGAATACCGCTGCATTATAATCCTAAAATATTATTAAGAAATAGTAGTGAATTTCGACTTCTAATTATTTTTTATTGTTATACTTATGAAGACTTTCTCGGAGATTTTTTCTGGAATTTTGGAAAACGGGTGTCAACTTGCGATTCGAGATAACAGAAATTATTCGCCCAATACCGTTTCCCCTACGCTAACGATACAAGTACAAATAACTTAAATTTAGAACTGTTTTGAAAATTTCTCATCAAGGCCTTGCTTACGATATTTACTACCTTGAATTAAAATATGTAAGAAGATTTGAACAATATTTTGATTCTCAAACTTTCTAGAGGCAAAAACTTCTGGTATACCTGCCAAGTTTAGTGATTGTTGCAGCCATAGTTTTGGAGAGAAACTGCGATGACACACAAACGGGTAGACGGACGAATGAACAGAAGGACAGGTCACTGTTTTGCTTTTCAAGTATGTACCTAAACCCAGAAATGAAAGTTTTTTGATACTTTTTAAGTAGGTATAGTGCTAATCTAGACATATTTGAAAGAAATATGAATTAAAATTTAAAACATAACATATTCTCTTTGAAACAACGGTTTCAAAATGAATTTCATGCATAGAATATCATCGCCGCTTACTGACTATAAAGTTTGCCATACTTTAAAGTATACATTCAATAAATTACTCAGAATTTGACTCGTGAATTCGAATCCATAAAAATAAAAGGAAATGCCGACGAAACCCCATCAAATGAAACTAAAATCGATTCTTTCTATTTCGAAATAATTCAAAATATCAATAAAAATGTTGCAATCCAGCAGACAGTGAACACTATTTTCGACGGTAGATTGATAATTAATAGGCTTAACGACGTTCCTCCCTGCAGTAAAACGCCGCAATCAAAGAGTCCAGTGTCTTAAAATGATATTATACATCCATAAAATCTGTTGATATCATACTGTGATTTTTATTCGTTAACATTACTCCAATTTAGAGTTTTATAATACACATACGAGTATGTAAGTTACAAGCACATAAAAACTTTCAAATAAAAAGATTCATTTCGAAAATGATGAAGTGGCCAATAAAATGGTAGCGCAAAGGAAA
This sequence comes from Odontomyia ornata, assembly GCA_963969285.1. Classification (NCBI taxonomy): domain Eukaryota; kingdom Metazoa; phylum Arthropoda; class Insecta; order Diptera; family Stratiomyidae; genus Odontomyia; species Odontomyia ornata. The sequence goes on along the minus strand of OZ017740.1, from coordinate 1,911,252 downwards.
CAGTAAGGCACAAAAGGTTAAATATTATGTTCGATCATTTTAAGTATATTGTTTTTACTTGCATTATATATGTATTTCAGGATATAAATGACGCATGGACATTTTTTTCGTTCCTTTTGTAAATATTTACATATTTATTCGTTCTCGACATTTAATACTCATTTCCATTCGTTAGATGAAAATAACTAAGCATTCGATTTGTTTATGCAAGACTTCCAATTTTCAGCGCATCAACCTCCTCTAAATTGAACTATAAAGTCGAATTTATTACGACATTATTAAAAATTTTGTATTCATATCAATAAACCGATAAAATAATAAAATGCCAAACAAGGGAAATTCTTCAAGTAGCATGTGAGAAACCAGACATACAATCGGGAAGGTGGTTGCACTGATTGCAGCCAAAATAAGCCCAACGGTGGCTTTATTGTTGCCCAATTTCGAGTTTCACTGTTTCAATGATGGTTATATTGATTGTTGCCACTACAACGTTTCTTCTTTGAAAATAGTACCAATAGGAAATTGGTTTACGAGATATAGGGACTCAAAAAGGTTTCGTTGATTTTCACACCTTATTAAAACAGATAAGGGTTATTACGTCCTAGAGAAGGGTTTAATCAACGAGAACTCGGTAATGAATAATGTTTTAAGGAAGTGTGGGAAATTTTCACTGAGGAATTTAACGGGAGAGTGCTAAAATGCAACAGCTCACTTTTTATATACGTCACTTTTTATCGCGTATTTGAAGAAAGAAATATTTAGTAATTCGTATCTATAAAATCACTTAAAACAGAAACTAGATTAAATCATCTCTCACATGCAGAGGTGGACAAAAGTTCTGGCATATAGCCAGTTGTCAGGGAAAACAAGCTTAAAGAAAAGATGAAATACGTTCTTTTAGCAAAATGAATATTCATTTTTGATCACAAAAATAAAATTAATATAATAAAGCCTTATCAGTGAAAAAAAAAACAAAATAATTAAAATATCATCAAATTTTGCTTGGTCATAAGTTTTTACACAGTTTATTGTATTATGCTAACGGGTCGTAGCAGTCTTTGCGTATGGACGCATTTTAACTCGCTCCTGTCAAAAGTTTTCAAAAATTAAATTAAGTTTTTAAAAAACGTCAGTCCGAAGTTAATTTTACCGGAAAAAGCTTATATTGCCGAAGTAATCGACTCAGGAAATTTCTATCGAATATTATTTTACTTCGATTGGTAAAGAAAAGCAAAGAACCAAAGAAAACTTCAGGGCCACTGGTATGGTGGAGCCCGACGGCTTAGAACCGTTAGGGCAACCTGGGGAAACGACGAATACGAAGCTGGCGATAATCATCAAGAGAAAATATAACGAAGAAAACTCCGCTGATGGAGGATGTACACTTCAAATAATAGCGGGCAATCAACAAATGGCCAAATTGCAAAAAGAAAATGATGAAATAAGGCTAGAGATACAATCCCTCAAGGATCTTTTCAAGAAAGGGATGAAGCCTCAAAAGGCGCAGCCGCTAAATAAATGGCAACAGGTAACAAAGGCAATGTGCAAAACAAGCAAATCTGTATGAAGTTTTAAGTGCTGGTGGCGCCAATGAGATTCAAAACTACCGAAGAAATGGAAATTCAAGAAAACATCGGAAAAGAAATGATTCGGCTAGTGGCAGCCGAAAGTAAACTAGCTTATTTCGAGATCAAGAGAGTTAATGCCGAAAAATTAACTATAAGGACGAAATCACCGGTTAATTTCTAGTCAGCCAAAGATGCGCTAAATTCTGGGGAGGTTCCACACTTCACCTATACCCCAAAAAGTGAGAAGAGTCAGACCTCCTTGTTGAAGGGATTGGACTGCGGAGAGGATACGGTCGATCTTCTTCGGGTGCTCAAAGAAGCTGCCCCAGATTTTGAATTTATTTTAGTCAAAGTCTTTGCGACAGAAGGCCGACCGTATTAAGGAAGAATTTACCACTTTACCTGGTACAAATTTTAAATAAGAGTAGTCCAAGTGCCCTTAAACAAATAAGGTACTTGAATTTCAGAGTGGAGAGGTGGGAACTCCTCCAGATAAGAGAAGTCAACCAGTGTTACCGGTGTCAAAGATTTGAACATTCGGCTGCCAATTGTACGATGCGCTATCGGTGCGTCAAATGCAAAAACGTTCATGCTCCCGGTGCGTGCAAATTGGCTCAGACTGTTTGTGTTTTTGGTCACTCAGCATCATATCGAGGATGGTCCTGATATCAAGATACGAAAGTTGAATTTGCTCCAAAGCAAACACAAGTACACCGTAATATACCTTCTAATTTCGTCAAGCCCAGAGTTTCATTTGCACTCGCCGCTAGAGGGCCAACAGAAAATGCTGAAAATAATGTAAATAATGTAAATGACAATAAAATCGAAATTTGCCAGCAACTTAATTCTTTATCGGAGGGAACAGACAAACAAGATTTTCCAGTGTTTAAGTCTTTCAAATGCCTCATAATAACTTATCCTCCAGTCACCTTCCCATCGATAGGCTTCACCTCATATTGATCAATGTCAACTCTATCGTTGCCATACATCGACGTGATTATCTCCTTGAATTCATTGCTAAGCAACATCCTTATATAATACTTCTCACTGAACCCACCTGACTTTATGGCACTCCATGGCATTCAACGATTTTGCATTCATAAGAAACGATAGGGTAACCGGTGATGGAGGAGGTGGCACGAGGATATTGGTTCGAAGACCCTACTGTTCCCAAAATATTGGAAAAGTCGAATTCAAAAACTTTGAATTTCTTGAACGTCATCAAAATTTCACTGCCAGGTGGGGACAACCTCTTCGTTATCTCTGCCTATACAACTGGTCGAAATTTCTCAAGTTCAAGGAGGAGCTCAATTCCCTGTTGGTAATACTTGAACTGAACAGGCTGCATAATTATTAGTACCAGAAGCAATGTCTTCCTTCTAATGATGGCAACTCTTGTTGAATGGTTCCTAGGGACAGGAATCTAACTAACGATGAAATAGATCTCTATTTGCCGAAGTAAGATAAGCTGACGTTGAAAACGATTGAGAAAGTAGTTCCCAAGATTAAATATCGAAACGATTTGGAAGGATATGAAACACCAACCATCGCAAGATCGACAAGATTGAAAAGCCTTCTTCTCACACACGTCAACAATATTTATCGGCGATTTCCGGACTACAACGTCGTCTCGTTGAATTTGCTGGAATTACACCTGAAGAATGTCCGGAACTAAATCTGTTCATATTTCAGGAGTAAGGTCAGCAATCAATCAGTGGAAAAAACTGAGGGGTTTTAGCCCACAGGACCCAGATGGCGTTTTCAAGAATGTGAATAACTTATTCCATAAGAAGTCTTGCCTGATTATATGTGATGGATTGCCGAAACTTGCCCTGATTGGAATACATTTTGAATTGGTTCATCCACTGACCCCTGATAGAGGGAATGAAATATTTTCAGAGGTCGTTGAAGCAAAATTTTTCGACTTCAAATCAAGCCTGAACGGCGAATCAATTCTTCATTTCAAAGAAACATTAACATCTGACCTCATACCGAGCTTGAATCTTATTGATTATTTTGTCAGCTATGAAGACTTGTGTTTCATATTTCGCAGGATAAACAACAAGAAATCATGTGGTACCGACGGTGTTCCAAATATAGTTCTCCAACTTTTGCCTGAGGTTGCTATTAGGAATTATTGCATATTGTTCAACAACATGTTGAGCAATTCATATTTTGCAAATGAGTGGAAAAAGGCTAAGGTATTTCCGATCTTGAAGAAAGGAAAAGAATCTTCGTGCCTTAAAAGCTATCGTCCAATAATCGTGCTGCTTAATATCAGCCAGGTGTTTGAAGTGCTACTGAACAATACATTAAACGCCCACATTGAGAAATCTGAGTTGATGCCGAATTGCCAATTGGGTTTTCGTGCCAGGCGTTCGACCATAAATGCGATAACGAAAGTAACCTCAGACATCTGTTGGAAACTAGATGATAGAGAATGTGTTGGAGCAGTTCTCATTAATGCGGAGAAAGCGTTCGATACGGTGTGGTTGGATGGACTAGTTTTTAAACTCCTTCAGGACAAGTTCCCCAGACACCTTGTCACCATGATGTAAAATACGTTATTTGGGAAATCATTTGTTGTAACTGATGGAAATCTCACAACAATGCGCGACTTCAACGTCTTGAATAGTCTACAGCAGGGGACAGTTACTGCATCTCTACTTTTCTCAATATTTATTGGCTAGCTATTGAACGGCTTTTATTTAACGTCTCGTCTATACGGCAGACCGAAAAGCTACAATAATTCAGAGCAATCTTCAAAAAATATTCAATGATGCTTAGCTCTACACCGACAATTGTTGAATGAAAATCAATGGACAGAATTGCGAAAGAGACAACGCTGCAAGGGGCCAGTCAAGACCTGAAACGTAATTGGAAGGATCTCCATATCATGGCTGGAGACGGTAGTTCAGAACGGGTGTCACATAAATCCTGTGTTCGATACCTCGGTGATCATCTCGGTCAGTATCTGTGTTATACTGAACATGCCAAAATAAGGCTCAGCAAGGCACAAAAAGCAGGCATGGCCCGTTGGCGACTCTTTCATATCAGATACATTGATCAAAAGGTCAAAGTTATTTGTTATTTGTTACAAGACCCTGGTTAAACCAGTTTTGACATATGGGTGCCAGATCTGGTACAACCAGAGTGCTAGTACAATGGAAATATTAAAAATATTCGAAAGGAAATGTCTTTGTGCATGAATGGTTTGTGCAGAAAGCCAAAGACAGATTGGTAGCACTATATATCGAACAGAAAAATTTATCGAACCACTGAAGTGGCCAAAGTCAATATCTTCATATTGGAACTTCTTCGGAATCATATCGATCTGTGATTGTGAAAACCCCCGGATTTCCAAGCCGTTCCACCCTACAGATGGATATATTGTGACTTGCCTCACTATTGGCTTTTTTCCTCCAGAAGCATTCGTGTATTTGGACAGCGTCCCAATCATATATCACATATATAGACGGACCACCGATAAGAAGATAAAATACCCTCCGAATTTGAGTTCACGAGACCAACAATTCCAATGGAGATACTCATTTGCTAGATTCGTTGAAGCTGGTTGAGCTGAGGCGGAGTAATCTAGGTATTGGTGGCTGAATGACAATGTCTAAATTATTCGTGTTTATTTTCTGTTTTTGTGTTTTCCTCGTTACTTAGTTTTTTAGTTTTATATCATTATTGCTGCATCTAGTGTTGTTGTTTGTTAGTCTGGGATAGATTTCAGTCTTAGGTAACGTGTTTTTGCTTGTTTGAATTTGCTTAGAATTAGGATGTAACATATTAGGTATAGGATAAAAGTTCACTGTTGTGTTAGTAATATAAGTAATTTTTTCGTAATGCTGGTTGATTTTTTCTCCTTTTTCCAATTGAATCTAAAAGTATGTAATAGACTTAATTAATTTAAATTTGCTATTGTTTTTTTTTTCATTAAGTGTGTTGCATTGATAACGTATAAATTTATAGAGCCATTTGGGCCATTAGGTTTGGGTTGTTCTATTTTTTGGAATTTGCTTTATGTTATTTTTAAAATTTTTAACGATTGGACACCTGCCGTTTCCAATTATTTTCCGAGATATTCAGAGCTTTTCTTCAAGTACGAGATGTTTTGCATCAAGAAACGATTTTCGAAAGTTTTCCCGCCAAACATTGTGTTACTGACTTTCCTAACGTATGTCACCGGCTCTGATACCACTCCTCATTTTATCGGGGCTATTCTGGCTGAGCCTCTCCGATCCTAACCAACCCACTTGAAGATGGGCGTGGGGACCACTTATTTGGTTTACTAAGCCTCTCAAAATTCGCCCAAACAAGAAGGCGACCGTCAAGGATAACATATAATTAGAACTCAGAAAGTAGTCAGCACACAAGAAAACCTAAAAGAGATGGTTACTTTTATTTCACCTGTGCCAATTCCGCGCTGTTCAAAAATCTCTGCAGCACTCTCTCTCACTCTCGGCACCAACTTGTATAGCATGAAATGAACGTCATAAAAAACCATGACTCCTTTCGAAAAACACGACTGATACGCCATCAAAGGAGCAACAGTGCCCAACTAAGCGCCCTAGAATGGAAACTCCTCCTGATAAAGTCTATCACTCACCTAGCGAATGGCAGACAGTTATGAGGAAAAAGAAACAGATGGACGTAGAAACCAATGATAATGTAAGGAACGAGGATTTCAGCAAAGAAGGTTCCTCCCTTGGATAGTAAAGAAAACGAAAGAAAAAACCCCGTAACCATAGAAAGCAAACAATTGTTATTAGGTCAGCTGAGGGGAAGACGTACGCAGAAGTCTTGGGAGCAACCCCAACATCAGTCTGTCCAGAGGACTCAGGTACACGAATATGACGAATTAAAAAGATTGCTAATGGTGACATCTTGCTAGAGCTGGCAAAAATTGAGGACCATGCCAAGCTGCAAGCTAATATTAAAGTTTGGGAAAGATTAAGGTCATCAGGCGTAAAAACAAAAATTGAACTACCTGGTCTTGACTACTTCACTACTGAGTACGAAAATTTACGATCTATTCAGAGCGAACTTGACGCAGACATACCTGTAGTTGAAGACGCAAAAGTTAGACTGTTGCCCTCAAATAAAAGAGAGGAAAGGTTTGCAGTCATTGAACTTGATTGGATAAAGCCTCTAGGCTGCTAAGTGCTGGACGAATAAGAGTTAGTTGGATAAGCGTACAATTCAGAAAAATAATAGAGGTTATTCGTTGCTTCAGATTTCGAGGCTTCAATCATTCTAAAAGAAAATACAATGGCCCTGACCGAAGCAAAAGATGCTAGAAATGTGGCCTCTTAGGCCACCAAGCCTAACTGTATAAAATGCAAAGAAGAAAAGATTCAGTTAATATCAGGTTCCGGTAAGTGACCTACTTTTCAAGCAGCTTTGGATACCCTGTAACGTAAACGAATAAATAGAAAATTAGAGTAATTCAGGGTAACCTTCAACGTTGCAAGACAGCGGAAGACCTATTCACTCTGCTCACTCGGGAGACTCAGAGGCAACTAGTGCTAACCAGTAAGCCAGCCTGCAAACAACTGATTCACGGAAATAACTGGATATGCTGCTTTCTGGGTTGCTTTCCTCATGGGAGTCGGCGTGTGCAAGAATGGTTACAGAAACGGATTAGGACGGACAAGAACCACTTGTCACCAAATTACCCAATAAGTGTTTTCCAGGAGAAACTAGTTGACCTGGAAGATATGGTGCGTCATATGCCTGGGAAATGATTGATAGGTGGCGACTTCAACGCGAGGGCTCTAGAATAGGGAATGCCTCGTAGAAAGAAAAGAGGAAGGCCTATCGTTGAAATGGCAGCGCGACTAAACTTAATCATCCTCAACAAAGGCTCAACTCCCACATATCAAAGACCAAGTTTTGGTGAGTCAATTCCAGATGTAACTATGTCTTTGGAAGACCTCATTATAACTTTCAACCTAAAAAGCAGAACGAAATAAATGAATAGACCATGTAAAACCTATGGTTGAAATGTTAGCAGGCTGGGTAAATGTAAATTTATTGAATTCACAAAATCATCAAAGGCGCTTCCGGGTGAGACTCATGAAGCAAAATAAGTTAAGACCACTACGCTATACATCTAGTGAGTATGTGCCACTTCCATGCCCCTCTGAAAGGAATTTCGTAGAAAAAAGCAGGCTTACTGGTAGATTGATAAAATTGCAGCTCTCAAACGAAACGCCCTCTAACTTCGGCGCAGACTACAATGAGCAGAAAATAGGCCTGAGGCAGCAATAATTGCTGCAGAGCACCTTGCAGCTAAAAAGGAACTCTCTAGGGTGATTAAGCGTTAAAATGGCAATTTCTATGCCAAGAAATAGACACCGACCCATGGGGTGATGGCTACAGGATTGGAGCACACCAGTTAAGTAACATGAAACCCAGCAGCCTACTTGAAGCCAACGATTTGTGCCACATTGTTGATGCTCTATTCCCAGCACATCAAGAATGGACGCCCTGCTGCAGCGCAATATTCCTGAAATCACTGAGGAAGAAATTTCAGATGCCATTTCATAAATGAAGAACAAAAAGCACCAGGTGTTGATGGTATACCAGTAGGAGGGACTTAAAGTAGTCGCCAAGAACGCCCCAGAGCTCCTTTTGCGAATCTTTAACGCCTGTATTTCACCTGGGACGTTCCCGACTCGATAAAAAGTGGCCCGAATTGTGCTTACATATACCTAAATGCACAGGTGATGTGAGTTCCCTGTCAGCTTACCGACCACTTTGTATACTGGATACTTCTGGAAAACTATTTGGAAGCATATTGCGAGCAAGACTTTTGACCGCAACAAAGGCTGCAGCTGATCGTTCATTAAAACAGCATGGTTTCTGAAAAGGACATTCAACTATCAATGCTCTCTACAAAGTGGTGAACGCAGTAAAAACAGCAGAAAAGGCTTGCCATCAGACCAGGACAATCCTCTTTCTGATTACCCAGGATATAAAAAATAGCTTAAATTCTTTGAAGAGGATGGATATCCTGAACGCCCTCAAGCTAAGATTTTGCATATCAAAATACCTGTACATTGTGATAAGTGATTACCTCAAAAATCGGGCGGTCCAATTTGAAACCTGTGATGGACCGAGGAAGAAACGAATCACCACCGGCGTACCTCGAAGCTCTATTCTTGCGACTGATCTGTGGAATGCAAGCTATGACGAGCTGTCTAGAAATGCCACAAAACGCCTTCTTATTCGGATATGCCGATGATGTAGCGGTAGTGATAGCATCACGAACGGTAGACTTTGCGCAGCTGAAAATCGATCAGATCATGAGGCAAATTGGCCACTGGCTTGACAACCATTGACTCGAGCTAGCGGTGGCAAAAACCAAAATTGTCATCTTGACGAGGAAAATAATTCCAACTAATCTTTCAGTCACGATTGGAAACCAAATGATAGCCATTTCTCATGCAGTGAAATATCTAGGAGTGACCCATGACTCGAAGCTCACCTACTGGGAACATATCCGTTATGTAAGTGAAAAGGAAAAGGCGATAAGAAACCTATCCAGAGTCATGGCAATTATCGGAGTGCCCCGTCAACCAAGACGATGGCATCTTATGTCAACTACGCATTCCGTAATGCTCCATGGAGCAGAGATATGGGCTAACTTATGTACCTGAGTAAATAAATAAATATGTAAGGGATACAAAAAGCGGTTACTGAATGTGCAAAGAAAGGCGGCATCTCGAATTTTGAGCAGCCACCGAACAGTTTCGGAAAGCGCAGCGCTGGTAATTTCGAGTGTCATTCCTATTGACCTGCTAGATTTAGAACAGAAACACATCAAACAAAAAAGTAATCTGACAGGGCGGGAAGGAGCTGCGGCTGCAGCTCGTGTGCACACACTTATAACATGGCAGCAAAATTAGAGTGTGAGCACCATAGATGTCAGAGAGAGGATACGAAATGCATCGAGAGAATTGAAGCACTTTATCATGTAGCGTGAAGTTGGCGCGTTATTAGCTATTGATTCGAATTTCAAATAAATTTGACGTGACGTCTCCCACTAATTTTCGCATCTTGAACTAAATCAATTTTCCGTGCGGGTACTCTAACGTGGACGATATAAAAGATTGAACATGACTTACTCTACGAAGGATACGTCCCTGACATGCTTCCTAGAGCTATTTTAACAATACCACACACGTCACTTCATTTTTCATTTTTCGACAAAAAAACACCGATCCGTAACAAACTTTTCAGTTTGATAAACTATCACATTTGCAACGATTTTGCACTAGATTCAACACAGTTTATCTTAAAAAATTGTTTTGTGTACAATTTCAAATTCAACTTGATTAGACGTTTCCCATCAATGTTGAATTTTCACAAATCATATGTTTTCAATCATATGGTTGATATTTTGTTGACAATTCGGGGGTTAAGGTATAAGAGGAGTGGGATTTTCATGAGAGCAACTAGAGAGCCACTCGAATGTGTGGATTCTCTAGCGGCGTGAAAGGCTGGGGGATTTCAATTCGCATGCGAGAGGATGGCATGTATGTAGTAAAAGTACTTCACTCACGTATGGATGAAAATAAGCTCATTTCGCCTCCATTACTTTATATGTCTTTAGTAGTACTCAAGGCCTGGCTAGTGAAAACCATCAAACCATGGATTAGTCGGGATCACGGAAAAGTAAATTTTTACTTGTGCCAGCTCCTTTCAGGCCATGGGTATTTTTGAAATTATCTACATCGTAAGTTAGAGATCCTTTCAGTCGTTACTGCGTAGGAAAAATGAATGATGCTGAGCACATATTTTTCGATTGTGGACGATTCATAGCTCAAAGACTTGCACCAAAAAACTGTATTGGCGGCATCGAACCAGACACGATTGTCGGAAGAATGTTGAGCAGTGCGGAAAACTGGTTACTAGTTTCCCAGTAGGCTGAAGCAGTTCTACGACTGAAGCAGGATGAAGGATGTCTTGCGAACTCTCAACCCAATGACGGATGATCAAAAAAGCTAGTGGACACCTGTAGGTGACATGTCTCAAGTGGTCGGCAGGTTAGGTTTTTGTGCTGGTGAAAATCCGACATAATTTAGATACGTCTACCAGGTTTTCTATCTGCTGTCTATCTACCTTTTCAAGCATAGCCCCGGCCTAAACAAAAAGAAAATTAGGATGAGGCTCACATTACTTAAATAAAATGTTCATGACAATATATGCATAATATGTATGAATAACAATCACGCAATACGCATAATATTGCAACGAAATGATGGTCAGTTAAATTGGAGTGACAATGGTTCTTCCTTGACACCAACTTTTATTATATGTACGTTTCATTGAAAATTGAGTGTATTCATCACTGCAGTCTGCATGTGACAGATTGGGTACAAAACCCTTCTGACAGGAGCATAGTGCTGTCCACTCAACTTCTTTAAATTTTTCCAACACAATGTTCCCACAGTATCTTAGCATTTAAATTAGCGCAACGTTTTTTGTTTCAAGAAGTCCTTTGAAAAATTAATACATGGCACGTGCGAATAATCTTCTTGCTTCGGTCCATCGCCGATTGTTTAACGAGCAGCTGGCGGACGAGGAAAAGAAAGCAACATAAAACATACTTTAAACAAAAGATCTATCGTTTAAACTAATTTGCATATCTTGCGCCTTCAGGTGCTGCCACGCCAGTTTCGAATCACTTTAATAGGGGAGCAGATCCTTAAAACAATTGCATGACTTCGCTTTTAGAAAACTTTATAAAACCAATCAACAATTCTTGTGATTGTTGTAAATAATTAAAATGCTTGGTGGATAAGCATATTTTGATTTTAATTTCAATTGCCTATGTTTGGTTTGTATAAAGATTCCTCGAAAGCTTAAGAACACATTTAACCAAAAAAGGGATTCTATGCCCTATCGTTGCACTCTAAAGGACGACGGTGGCCAAAGCAATTTGGCCGGACACTTAGGTACTGCAATTTTCGTGCATTTTTATTGCATTGTTTTTACACAAACTTACAGAGCTCCTCTGGGGCTTCTGTGTAAATTCTTAACATGGAATGCCAAAGAATGTTATGGACCCTGCCAACTCCATTAAGATGAATGCTACGTACGCCTGTTAACATTTTTGTTTACCTTTGGAACGAGGCAACTGCAGAGGATGAATGTAGCCGCGCTTTAAAATGCATATGTGCTACCCATCTTACGTGGATTGCTTGTGGCTGATAATCATCTTAGCAAATTGTTGTCTTGAAGCTAACAATCTTATTTGTTGAAGAACATGCGCTGATGGCGCTTAGTGTTGGCACGAGATATCTAACAAGTTGGTCAATTGAATACTAATTGATTTAACACTTTGTGTAATTGACATGTAACGAAATTAAGAGGAACGGTAGATTCGATTGAATAAAGATTTAATTATGCTTCTCATGTCTTGAGAACGTAGTTGATGGCAAGGATGTTGAGTTTTAATTGAGTTGAAATTGATTTTATTTAAAAAGAGTTAAGAAAGAGTTGCAAATCAGAATTGGATATAGCAACTTCGAATATTGAATTTCAAGAAAGACCGAACTTTAGTTTTGTAACTGTTGAATGCTTTGAGTTTCAACATGATGAAGAAAAACATATGAATATTACTAAGATAACAAGAACGTGTTTTCGAAATGAAAAATAAAATATGCTAATATCAAGCAAACCAAAAATTATTCGGATGAAAAATACAAATCCGGCTTCCTAAAGTGCGACATGTGCATTCCCTTATTATATGTACGTAATTCAAAACTATTCTCATTTCCATTTACTTTATTACCAACATCAATTTATCGATAAATATCAACAGTGTTCCATTTTAAGACAAAACCAAACGATCCTGCCCGTTTTCAATTTCAATTGACTTCCAATTCATTTTAAATTCCAAATTGACAACGGCTCCGACTGTAAATAGAGCTATCACTCATCGTGTTAAATTTCAGGCTCGCTCCTTTCCAATTTATAACAATTAGTAACCTGAAACTTATCACGGATTCCAGAAAAATACTGTTGTCACCCATGCCTTATACTCGTAGATTGGCTTGAGAACTTGGACCGCAAGATCGCTGGCTGATCGGACCAGCGCTCGATAAAAGAACAATAAAAAATTGTCTCCATCGCCATATTATACTTATACTGACCGCAATGCTTACTAATACTATATCAGGCAACAACCTCCTGGAATGAGGCAACGATGGACCAGCAAACACGGCCAAGACGTGTTGTAACATAAATAAGAAAGCAAGAGAAGATTGGTAAAGTCACACCTTTTAGACGTCTGTCGTTTGCCTGCACTTTACTAGATTAAATAAATTTTCAAATTGGTGACAAGAAGTGGAATTTTTGTGTTGGCCCAAGTTTATCAGCTAGGACTTCAGTTGGGAAACAAATGCCATTCTGGTGTCGTTACGCAGTGGCACTCAAACTTTTTCGTAGTAAATTTCTGAATTTTATTTCATCATCTTATTGCGGGTAAGAAAATATTGAATTGCATTCGAATGACAACTTTTTTTATATATTGCTCTTTGTAGTCAATAAAATTCGTAGGTAGAAATTATTAGCCCTTGAATGAGGTAAGAGTCTTGCATAGTTGAATGAGTTTGTAAAATCAATTGGAAATCAAATAACCAGTAACGATTATTTTCACAGTAATAATATGTACACATGGGTAGGTCACCTGATTTGAAAAAAATGTAGAGAATGTTATTTACATATAAAATAAAATTGATCTAAGGTCCGCAAATAGTTCTAGATGCCTTCGTTTTTGACAAGGTAGCTTGACTTTTTGGTCTCGCTCAGAATTTTGATTAATAGAAGGAACAATTAGAGGACAAGACAAAAAACCAATCATCATCATTAATGTTACAATAATAATGCACCACTTTACATTCTAGAATTGGCATTCCAATATTTCAGAAGTTAGTATAACGCTTGTTCATGTCAATCCAAGAGCAATGATCAGTCAGTTTTTATTCAGTACCGAACACATCTGGGTGGGTCATAATTTTTTGGAAGAATTACTAGTGAAAAATCTCGTTAATATCAGCTAGCTTGGCTAGATGGCTAATACTCTAGTCACCACACTTCTCAGACTTCTAAATCATCTGTACGTGCTGTTGTAAGTGTAATTGTTTCATGAGAGTACTGGTGAAAATCAGACCTTTACTTTTATTCGCATAGCTGGGGTTGAATCAAGCGTTAAATAATGTCACTCGCCTAGAATATGAAGTTCTAGTTAATCCTAGTTAGGATACTTTCCCCACAAGTGCACAACTTTGCTGCGAAAAATGAACCAAAGCCACCACGTTTCTGCTAGGATAGACCCCTTGCCATATAAGAAGTGATAGTTCATGGTCATGGAATCCCCTAGCCCATTATATAGATTTAATCTCTTCTCAGGTTGTCGTGACAACAGCTATGGGTTAGTGATCCAGCCTTTGTCTGTAGAGACAGTGTGCTTCAAAGACTAACAGCGCCAAGAATTTATTTTTGGTTTATCCTCCTGCACATAACTTCTGCACATAACCAGAAGCACAATGATCATTACAAAACATATAAAAACATCAAGTATCCAGCAGAATCACAAGTAAATTTTATTGAGCAGAGCTGCAGCCGCTTTTCAAAAGCTCAAAAAGTATAAGTAATTGCCCTTGTGAGTTGCGGCAGTGGAATAAGCTGGTGCGACATGAACTACGGAGCTTAGCACAGATGCTACAACATGCATCATCAAATACTCTACGAGTACGCATTAAGGAACTCAAGCGACCACTCTTCGTTAGAAGAAACTCGAAACATACGTAAGTGTGAAACTCGCGTTGCTGACTGTAAAATGCCAGAATGTCTTTGAAGTCCAGTGTTAATGCCTTTTTTTTTGTGGTAGGGAAGTGAATGCCATTTATGCACAGAGTGTTAGACTCCCATGTTCGAAAGAAGGCGACTGGACTACCTACTAAACACTTCTTCTGTCAACCTGAGAACCCAGCCTGGAACCGTTTGACACATTACTGCGGGCCAGGTCCCGTTTTGTTACACAGTGAGGCACCTTAAAGTTGGATGATCCCTTCCCGCGGAAGAGGAAGTGCTAATGCCTTGATAGAACTCATAATCACTAATGGGGCATCTTCTCTGCAACCTAAAAACCAATCCTCTAAATATGATTTCCAAATCCAACGAGGCAGCTCCCATTAGAGTCTACATGTTAGATATCTCTTTACTCTTGAAATGGGGTCAAAAGGATAGTCTCGCACCCTCATAAATTTGCAAGTAGGTATGTATTGTCTCATAACTAGAAACTCGTCCCTGATATTACACCAATGGCATATTAGACTGTGCATACTTTTTAGAAGTATCGTTGATGATAGAGACAGAGTTAGCCCAACCCGGTTGCATTTTAATTGCACTAAATCCAAGCAGCAACGAGCTGTCTCTGTTTCCTCACTGGTCCCCTTGTATGGTAAGGTGTTTTCTTGTTCTTCTTCCTGCAAAAAGGGCCTCCAACTGTCTCGCTTCATCGTCTACTTCCTCCAGTTTCTAAATCCGAGCAGCGATGAACTGTCTTCATAGTTCGACTCAGACCAGCGTTCACTCGGTCCCCCGCCTGATCTTTGCTTTTCACTTCTCCCAACGAATACCTTCTTGGGTATCCCTTGTGTGTCCATACGATTCATATGGCTAGCGCATTGCAGCTTCCACAGTCTTACAATCATTGAGACCAGCTCATAGTGTATTGGATTTGTCAATGATCCCCGCTCCGATTATTCGCCTCAGGACCTATTGCTCAAAGACGTTCAATATATTCGCAGATACTTGGGTTAGGGTCCATATTTCACATCCATAG
Source organism: Odontomyia ornata (assembly GCA_963969285.1). Classification (NCBI taxonomy): domain Eukaryota; kingdom Metazoa; phylum Arthropoda; class Insecta; order Diptera; family Stratiomyidae; genus Odontomyia; species Odontomyia ornata. The sequence goes on along the minus strand of OZ017740.1, from coordinate 1,895,817 downwards.
CATAACACAGGTCTTATCACAGATTTGCATTTTTGGAGCTCTGTTTTCCTGTGTATGTAGCTGGTCTTCAAGATTGTCAAAACTGAATAAATTATTTTCTTCGGCATATTTCGTCATTAGCGCTTCTCGTTAATTTGGCACCTTAACACACAAATTATCTCACATTTTTGGTACCGTGTTCGTCAAAAGTGATAATTTGTCTATTCGAGGTATTTTTCCTCGATTGCGACATGAGCTTTGTTTTATTTTTATTGATTTGTAGATCTACTAGCTTTACTTTGCTGTGGAGTTTCACGAAGAGTTGTTAATGACCGTGACAACATTTTGATGTCGTCCGCATAGGCTACCACTTGGCTCCACTTGTATAGTATGTACCTCGTATATCGACAGGTAGCTTCTTCGTGACGTACTCCAGAGCCAAATTGAACAGCAATGGGGCCAGCCCATCTCCCTGCTTCAGTCCGATTTTTGTGTCAAACGCATCGGTAAGCTGGTTATTGATGCAGACTTTGGAGGTCGTCGACGTCATTGTCATTTTGGTAAGACGGGCTGATTTGGCTGGGATGCCAATGAATGATATAAAATAACTACTGACTGTCTAAAATTTAAAAGGCTTTTTTTATCCATCATATCTGAAAATTTGATGGCGAAGCAATCAAATTTAAAATTTCGAGTTTGATTAAAAGCCCAAATGTGAGAAGAATCGTAAATTTTTGTTTTGTTTTACAATCGGAGAAAATTAAAATCGCTACAACTCCAGTAAATATGATTATAATGCCCATAAGAAACGTTCTCAAGACTATTCTAAAACCAAATTTTAGTAAATTTGAGGGTACTTCTTCATATAACATATATTAGGAAAATTCTAAGATTTACAAACCCTACCATTATTCTTAACGAAACTAAGTGAATTTCAACTTTTAAGGTTTGTTGTTGTTGTTGTACTTGTAAGAATCTATGACCATGATTTTATCACCTACAAAGTGTACGCTATGATAAAAACTTAATAGCCAGTACTCTATGCCTTGAAGTTAGAGAAAGAAACCCAAATTCAATCAATATTCTTATTTAAAACGGCCACTATGGTATTTTATGATTGTTAATGTTATTTGTTGAACGCATTCTCGAAGATATGAATGGTGTGAATCCTTCCTGAAACTTGCAAATCATAAAAAAGTTGTAGAGTCTAATTAGAATTGAAGAGGATATTATTCCAATGGCGTGTACTGTTGTTGTTGTAATACCAAAAAATTCGAGGCACCAAACTTCCTTCAATACTTTTCGATTCTTTTGAAATTCTAATGGTTGATGAATCTTATGAAAATCATCTGAACATCCAATTTCATCTAATTGAAGGATATTCTCTCAGTTTTAGTCAAGAATGGGAGATTCAGACATCATGCTATTACGAACAAAGCTCAATGAATTTTGACTTTTGAGGTATTTATCATTGTTGTGCTTATAGAGAACTATCTCTATGATTTTTTTTTAATTTTTCAGTCCGCAGGTATCCAATATTGCTGTTTTAACAACTAACGTTACAAAACTTCATCGAAAACTCTCATTTGATACCCTACTAGACTATTTTTGGTGTAAAAGAATTTTAAGGGGTAACATTTTTATATGAACGAACCTCGCTTAAAATCCTTAATGTTTTTTTAGGGTTTTGTAAAATAATTTTACAAAACTCTACTAAAACCGTGACCTTGCTGCCCGCCTGTCCGTCCGTCCGTGTGTCACAGCAGTTTTTCTCGCGAACAACTTAAGCTGGAAACATCAAATTTAGTAGTGCCCTCTTCGAAGTTCAGTGACAAAAAAATTTTATAAGGTATTTAAGGGGTCTCCCCATAGAGGGGAGTGGCCCTCGAAAAAAATGTCATCAAAGGTAGTCGATATGGGTATCAAATGAAAGGTCTTGATGAGAACTTTGCAGAACAGGTCTTCACCTCACACTTTTTGCTTCAGGGGGCGCACAGAGAAGGGAAATACACGTAAAATTTGTGTTCCCCCCCCCCCTCCTTGCGATTGGACGTCTGCGATTCGGAAAATCTGAAAATGATTGTGGGGGTAGGTGTGTATGACAACAACAAAAGATACCTTAGAAGTCGAAATTTCCTCAACTTTGTCAATAATATTATGATCCTCGAATTTCACATTTTCCCCAAGAAAATCGTATGGATACAATTAAACTCAATGAAAATCGAAATTTAAGTAGTCTTACAAATGTTCCTCATACTTTGTAAATTGATGAAAATTGAATGAAATACACGGAGTTAATAGCCATTTTCGTCGTACCAGCACTCTCCCATTCGCTACTTCAAATTGCTTCCGTCACATCTCCGCCTTCTTATGGGGATACCTACCCTTTTCATTGTTTATTAATTTTTTTATAGTTATTCCATTACCTTTAATTTTTAATTCCCTATCATATTAATTCTACCTTTTCACTCATTTTTTACAAAGAAAAACAAATATGTATGCATATATATGATGACAATAATAATCTTATCTTTCCCATTTACATTCCCATTAACATTCATTGCTTCCCATTAATGAAATTTCATTCGAGAACTTTTCTTTAGCAAAACCTAATTCCATTCTTCATACTAACTTATTTTATTCATTGTCTCCCACGAAAATTCATTCAGATTCCCTACTAACAAATTTCATTTCAATGCCCATTAAGAAAGGTCCACAGTTGAAGTTGCTAAATAAATGAATGGGTGGTCAAAAGAAGGTGGATCCGGTGGAAGCATCGCAGATTCTTGACAGTAGGGTCCACTAGGACTGGGTTCAAGCTCTTCCAAGCGCAGGAAAACACTCTTTCTGGGATATTGACAAAAGCAATCACTATATTTCCGCGGCTATGATGATTTGCATGAAACAAAACACAATCATGGTTATGCAAATCTCCATATATGCAAAATAGAAATTGTTGCATTTGTTAATATGAAAAAGATGTGTGGGTAACGAAGTTGAAATATATTGAACTTTGATAACGTTACCTTGATGTGGCAGCGGGAATTGAGAAAAATAATTGCGAGATTGGTTTTTTGGGCAGTCAATCGGTATTTGAATTGGAAACAAGACTGTGTTTTTGCAGTGTCAGAGTGACTTGGGATTCATGATTGGGAAAAAGTTTCGATTGGAAATTAGTGAAGAGAAAAAGATTTTGAGGCAGTTTTTGGATGGTGACGATTATTTGGTGGAAGTAGAAAAAACGAAGATGAAGTACAAGAAGTACAAAAAAGACGATTCGCGAGTATATCTAAGGAAAAACAAAAAAAAAGTTAATTAAATCACTAAAGTAGGTTCTTTGTTTTGGTGGTGTCGGAGTGATGAATGTAGCTTTAAAAAAATTGGCAGTGAAAGTGATTAGCAGGAGTGTATTGAGAACGAATTATGTGCCAACAGAAAAAGTACAATTCATATTGCCGAAAATAAATTGTTAGTGAACCTTTTCAGTAATAGACGATTTAATCGCATGTTTGGAATTCCAAAAAGAAAAAAAGCAGCAATAAAAATTTGAGAACGTTAACAAAGCAAAGCGTAAACAACGAATGTATGGTTGGGTGAATTCGATGGATCTCGAGACGTTGGTTGTGAATGGTAGTATTTTATTGCTGAGATACCCTTTTGTTCGTGAGTGAAAAAAAATCTAGAAAACGAAAAAGAAATCCAATAAATTTTATTAAATTCCAGTTGCAGAGCGTTCCACAGGCATAAAAGGGTGAGTCATTTTGTATCGTTTTTTTTTCTTTCTTTATTGCTTTCTTTTTCTCTTCTTATACTAACGGTACCTATTTTGTAAATTATTTCATATATATTTGATTTATTTATTTAATACTAACATTTTTGAATTTAATCAAAATTTTGTTTTTAAAAGTGGGTTTTATTTAGCTGAATTTTGTATCTGTATTTTTCTTTGTTGAATTGTTGCGGTGGAAATTGCGTTTTCGTAAAATATACCGCCAATGATAAATGAGAAGTATTAATTTATCATTTCTTAACTCTTCACCGCACAAAGGAACGAAGAACGACCGTGCCAATCCTCACTTTTCTTTTCGCAGCTCTTCCGTTGCTCGCACATACAAAATCTGCACCGCTCAAAAAGAAAGAAGGAAAAAGAGACCACCCACGCCAATCTTCTCGGCTTAAAAAAATCTTACTGAATCCCGTTTTTTTTCTTTTTCCCTTCCATCCACCGGGAAAAACTTGTTTTGAGTGACTTAGCTCTGCTGAACGAGTAACTCCCCTCGCTTGTTTCCACTCAACCTACATACCACCTGTGGCGATCCTATTGGGAATCGAATGTACTATCCGCCGAATGCATTGATTTCATCTCCATTGTCTGTTAGTGTTGATTCGTCGTTTATTCATCATTTCCTTAGACCGACGATACGAGTGCAGCACCACTTGTCGTTTGCTTGTCTGCTGTGTCGTCTTCGGCGACTGATGATGCTCCGATGATGACGACCATTTGAATCTTTGGTTTGTTTCGTTTGATCATACTCATTTGTATGTTTACTTTTTTAGCAAATATTACCCGCAATTTATTAAGCCATGGTTAGGTCTTTTATAGAGCCTTATAATGAAACTAGTTTATAATACGATGAGAACTGCAACAACCCACGAATTAGCAAGTCACACTACAATGTCGCGTGAATTATGAAACAACCATCTTTAGTCGCAAATGAAGACTATCCTGGCCGGAATGTGGGATTTGATTATCGTTTAACCTCCCCAATTGCTTAGAAATCTTTCCCAACAATCATTGGGACTCAAATGTAACTTTCCATGTTTTAGCATTGTGGGCCTTATCGACTGATTTAACGCCGACGATGCACTTGCGTCTATTAGTCTCGGTATGTACGATACAATGTGTCTTTAGAGTTTTGGATGTTTCCTCATATCTGCCACAATCATTGTACTCATGCTGGAGTGCGCAAACATTGCATTGGGATGGAGCGGAATTAGAGTACAAAGCCGTATGACAATGCAATTGCGTTGCCTGTCTACATGTTTTGCCGCATATGTTGAATGGATGACGAATGTTTCCGCTACCGTGTGTATTTCGCATTTCATTTTCGAGCTCGCGCTGGTGCTTGGTTCCTTCGCCGCTTGCTGTTGGTTGCGTTGTCCATAATTGTGGCGTTTGGAACGGAAGCGACCTAGCTACATGAGTTTAAGTACATTAAGTTACAAAGCAAAATTACTATGTGGCTTCCTGCTTGTAATTAAAACAATTATTAAGCTTGAAATTATTGTGTGACTTCTGTTTGTAATTAGCATAATAATTCTTCCGTGAATGGATATTTAAATTAGTTGTTGATAGTTCCATCATCGGACTACCAGAAACAAACAATTAATAAAGTGCGGCTCGGTATTGCGTTGGTTAAACTCTTACGAAATCGCGTATGGTAGTGTTCGGTGAGCAGCGCTACGGAGTCTCAATGTTCATCCGTAACAACCTTCCATTCATGTTCATGAGTATAATACCAGTATAATTATTTCTGGTGTATAGGGAAGAAAAAGCTGACAAAACTGCAAAGATAAGTTTGCGAGAGCACTAAAAGAGCCTTAAGGAATACTTTGATGGGTGTAATGAAAACTATCGTAGGCATCCCATACTGGCGTTCTTTCATGATCAAAATCACAATGAGTGCTAAAAATAATAACATGTGGTTGGGTTCAAATTGCTGGTGTACAAGCAAAACGCTGGGTAAAAATAAATCGGTCTAACAACATGAGTAAAATGTTTACCTACAACGAACTTCGAGTGGAAAGAAAAAATATGTCAAGTGGCGATAAATTACTTTTGTGGGGGTACCAGCCCTGACTTAACACATCGATCTTACTGCTGCTTAAAATCACCGCGAATAATCCAATTGAAATTGTTATATTTAATAAGTCAAATAAAACTAATTGAGTATAGAAATATAAAACATATTGATGAGCTTTTTTCAAGTTTTATAAATCAGTACGTTAAATGCTTGGTTGATTTTTGCAAATAAAAACATTAAAAAAAACCAACTTCAGTGTGTCCATAAAGGAAAAAATAAATTTTCTGAAATTGTAATGGAAGTGCATATTGTACCATAGCCATGTATTGTTGTAATACGGGAAAATTCAAACCACCCTAACTTCGTTAAATACCGTTCGATCCATTTGAAATTTTAATGGTTGATCAGTTTTTACAAGTGGCCATCGATCGTATATTTCATTGAATTCAACCGTACTGTCACGATTTTATCCAGGAAAATACTATTTCTAATAAAACTGTGTAAAATTCGACTTCTGAGGCATTCGTCCTTAGTGCATTAATTCAGAATTATCTTCATGATTTTTTTTCAAATTTTTCATTCGAAAGGTGCCCAACCGTGAAGGGAGGGAGGCAAAAAAATTCTCCGCTTCCTACCGTGTTATTGATATTGAATGGTTAATAACGATTTTGAAAGATCTCATCAAGACCTATAGAACTTTCATTAACCAGAAACTCTAGTTACTGAGAAAACTTGCTGTAGTGAACTGATAGACTGACGAACGGGCGGAGAGAAGGACACTGATGTTAATTGGGTTTTGTAAAAAAAATTTGACAAAACCCTAAGAAGACAAACAAATATTCTTGAGAAATTGATAACCTACTTTCCTATAGAAGTCGGTTAAAAATAACTTATTTACATTATGATTTATTTTTTGCATACATTTTGAATGCAAATTCGAATCTATCTGTCAAAATTTGTCTGGAAATCTACCGATCTTCTAAAACAATTCCTAAACCACTGACAAACTACTATCGAACCTTCATTCTAATATCCTCAACGTTTGCTCTCATCTTTGATTAGGCATCTTGTATTTCACTGTGCGCTTTTGTTTTCATCGCTTTCATATAAAATAAATACTCACACCTTATCTACATAAGGTGTCAGGGAAAATACGAGCCTTACGATTTCTGTAAGCAGAAGCAGAAGGAAAAGGTGAAAATACCTCCCGACAAGCCAGCAGTCAGTCCTCCGTGTGCTTCTAAAATGTACGTTTGGCTCATCTTATCTTACGCATGACTATAAACTGTCACAATATTCGAGTAAAAGATACGGACACGTACAAATACCTCGAGATGACCATTGCAGCACCTTCTCCATCCAAATCATCAGTTAGCACTCGAGCGGGATCGTAGCGGGTCCGCGGAGTTTACTCAAGCTGGCGAGTTTCGATATCACTGGCATTGGGTGGCCCACACATCAGACACATAAAGTGCCAAGTTATCGCCTCTTAAGTCGAAGAAATGCAGCAAATTGAAATGGATATCGTCGATTTAAGTGCATCATTGCGCTGATTGCTTCGCAGCGGTAATGGTCATTGGGCAATGTGCGAACTTGAGCGCACTCGTACGTGAGTGTATGATGTGTGAAGTGCAGACATGAGACACCGGGCAGCACCTTTGCATGGAAAGGCATTCGCTGCTATCGTGTTAATGCCTAAGATCTATGATCCTACCTACCTGATACTTAGGCTTCGCGATGGCTCGTCTAGGTGCAGTCAGTGGTGTCGTTGTCTACGATACGCTGATAGAGTTTGCTGTTGATTCCGAACAGTGATCAGCAAAAACTTCTTCTGGAGTATGCTAGGATCAAAACCCCAACAATATTTTTAATCGCGCTTCTTAGAAAAGTTTAATTCGGCCAATTAAGCCGAACTCAATATTCTAATACATACGAAACACTACCATCTAACAGTAGGATTTAAATTCACAGTCTAAGAAGGAACGCATAAGATTAATTGGAAGACCCACTGTTTGAATAGCACTTGCAAGAAACTACCAAGCCTTCACAGACTAACGGATGGATGTGGCATGCGGATGGGATGGTGTTTGTTATCAAACGCAACAATCACACTATTGGGTGGGAAATGATGTGCACTGGACACCTTCTACTGTAAAGATGCCAGAAATTGATATGATAAGGTCATGTTACGATTTCACGGCTCACGAATAAGAAGAATGTTATCCATAAAAAGGTTCCAAGGAAGATACAACTTGCTAATGACCAACTCGTAAATTAAATTCAAACCATATTTAGTTAAGTCAATTTGGCTTAGAGTTCTGGAATTTGCTGCTGGTTCGCCGGGTTTTATTGCCACTGTTGGAAAGTTGGAATGATTGTGTACGAGTATGTCAATCAGTAATTTGTGACCTGCAGAAGATCATTTCGATTACTGTTTATTAATGAAATAATTTTGAATTCATAGGAAATTCAAAGAATTGCTGGGCAAGTGTATTTATTACGAATTCATATTGAGATTTTTCAGCCCAATGAAATATATGAGTATATCGTAGTCTAACGGAAGAATAGAAGCCTTCTCCATAATACAGCATTTTGTCATTAATTCAAATATGCGTACATGATCTTCAAAAATGACTTTAAACAATGTGGATAATAGTGCAAACATTGCTAACAAAAAAAAAACAAGTTGGTTTTGACCAAATTTGAAGAGCTCCGCTCCAACTATTGTTACAACCACGGAAGCCACTGCAGTTGCAGACATTAGTATTTGGCACTGAAAACTTTACTTGATCTATATTACTTTATTATAAATCAAGGATATTTTAAGCCAATGGTCTTCGTTTAATTCGACACCTTAAAAGGAATTCCCTAAGCTTGAGCTATGTTACGATTAAATAATCTCTAGGTTCTCTTAACGAATTCCATACGGCATATGTCAAACCAGAGTTCGCCGATATACTATACATCAGAGGATATATATCATGATATATATCACGATATATATCATTTGATGTTTATGCGGATATATATCAATTGATATCTTCTATCTAGCATCTTGGCAATACTAAAAGAAAAACTAAAATTTAGATTATTTTCCCCCGAATAGCTATCTCATCAGAAGTTCGGGGACTCCCCGTTTTACTTACGTGCACGCGAACTAGCATTTAACAATTGTTTACTCAAGTATACTGTCAATTTAATATCTACCTAAGAAATGCTTTGCTAGTTTAAAATGTTAATGCTACAATCCTACTTTTGTATTTCATTTTGATATCGTTATTTAGTTGGTGTAGTGCAGTAATCTTTGCGTTCATCTGCTGCGCGATATTCATTGAAGTAGATAACTGACCTATTGATCGATAAGTTTGAAGGTAGTGTGAAAACAATACAAGCTGTCAGATCGTCGAGTTTAAGTGGTTTTCTTTCTAGATTTCATTTTTCCACAGTACTCGAAACAATTTGACCCATGCCGAAACCTGTGAATGTTGTATGGGTAAAATTTAATATTATTTCAAAGATGGGGAAGAGTGGCAAATGGGCCCAATGTAAAAAGTGCAAGCAAGAGCTACAAGGCATTCCTGTGCGGCTATTGAAACATGTGAATGTTTGTTCAGTGTCAAGAGCTTCTAGCTCATATGTGCCGTCTTCAGATTCTGTTCATGATATCCACCTCTCAACATCAAATGACACCAAAATCGAATCAGTGGCAAAAACGCGCATTGTCGACTGGCGGACCATCATTCAACATATTAGAAAAAGTAATTGTTACATCGTAATCCCATGTGAAAAAAAATGATTTGGCGCTCGCAAACTTTTTCTATGCCACCAATACACCGTTTTTGCATGCTGATCACTTGAAGCTTAAAGAACTGATCATGGCACTTTGTCCAGGCTATAAGGCTGATACCCTACAAAAACAAAAAGATGAAATCGAGGGCAAGGCCGTATCTTTGTCTTTGGACGGTTGGTCTAACGTTCACAATGAGCCTGTAATTTGTTGCAGCCTCACTACACCCGAAGGAAAATCGATGTCAAAGATGCACCTCGCTAAGTTCGACCAATCAGTGAAAAAGTCAATGAAATCTTATAAAAAATTGAAGAAGACCGACACATAAGCAGCCATGACATTGCTAAGGAACTAAATATCCATCACCAAACAGTTTTGAACCATTTGCGTCAGGCTGGATACACAAAGAAGCTCGACGTTTGGGTGCCGCATGAATTAGTACAAAAAAAAATTGGATCGACCGAATTTCCATTTGCGAAGTGCTAATAAGACGCAACGAAATCGAGCCATTTTTGAAGCAAATCTTTACGGGTGATAAAGAATGTTTAATCTAGGATAATGTTGTTTGAAAAATATCAAGGTCAAAAAAGGTGAATCATCACAAACGACTTCAAAGCCAGGATTGACAGCAAATAAGGTTATGCTATGTGTATGGCGGGATAAGTGACGTGCTAGAGCCTAGCCAAACAGGCAATTCGGCTCTGTACTGTCAGCAATTAACCAGATTGCAACAAACATTTCAAAAAACTGGCCAGAATTGATCAATAGAAAGGGCGTTTTCTCCCACCATGACAACGCCAGACCACACACATCTTTGATGATCCGGCAAAAATTGACAGAGCTTGGCTGGGAAGTTTTGAAGCATCCACCGTATAGTCCAGACCTTGCACCATCAGACTACCATTTGTTTCAGTGTCTGCAAAACTTCCTTTATGAAAAGAAATTCACTTCAAAAAGGGACTGCGAAAACCACTTGGCCAAGTTTTTCGCCGATAAATTACAGAAGTTCCACACATATGGAATAATGGTTCAACCCAAGAAGTGGCAAAAAGTCACAGATAATAATGGACAATATGTACTCAAATAAAATCTTTTTTGGATAAAAGAAATATTCAATCGAAAAATGACAAAAAAAGGCTCAAACTTTGACGCTCATCTAACATGTTGGAGTATATTATTCGGCGACCGGCTAAGTATCTACTCTAGCAGAAGATAAGGTCAGTATAACGCCTGACCATGTGATTATAATCCATTTTTTCAAATCAGTACTCACTACAGACGAGCGGTTTATGCTGTCTCAAAAGAACTACTCAAAACAAATTTCGTTGCTACCAAGTAGACCGTGGCAAATTACGTTAGACTTAAGTGACTCGCGTAATGTCGTAACTTCACTTTGGACTACCTTTGTAATCACGCCAAGGCCCCAAATATATACCATTCCACAAATTATTTCTAATAAGCCGGATAGATAGAAGTGTGCTCCTGTTGGAAGGATTTAGTGACTTGCAGACTTTTACATTAAGTAACCAATGTACAAACTGAGGAAACACTTTTATGACATGTATTTTAAATCATACGTTTAAAGGAAGTCATCTTTTATTCCAATTCAACTGGCCGCCATTTCACTGCTGTGTAGCAAATATCATTCAGAGTACAAGTTATCATATCTATTTAGGTTCTTCATATTCCCTGAAATTTTCAAGAAGATCTGATCTATAATATAGCATCAGGTTGAATCAAAAAGCCTTACAGTAGGAATACCACGCAGTCTTGTTAAAATATATGAAAATTTAAATGGCTGGAATATTACTGAATACAGTTCTGCAGAAACTTGCAAGCTAAGACAATCTTGTTCCGAACAACCTCAGTACAAAATCTTATTGAATTCAAAGGCAAATATCCGATTTTATGGATGAAAATATGAAATTCGTAAATTCTATACGATTTACAAAGTTGAGGGAATCTTGACTTCTAAGATATCTACTGGTGTTGTAATCATAGAGAACTACCTCAATATTTTTTTCTAGACCTTTCAATACATAGCTGTCCAATCACGAGGGGGAGGTAACACAATTTTCTCGTATTCTTCCGCTTGCCTTGCCTACTCCGATTTCGATATTGCGATTTCGGCAACCGGTACTGAAAGACCACAAAAAGATTATCAATTTGATAATCTTTCCAACTATCTTCAGTGAACAAGTCTTTTAAGTGAGTCAAATATTTATATGGGGAGAGTCCCCTTAAAGTCCTTTGAAATTTTTTTTGACTATGGCAATTTCATCGACTAACAACCTTTGAGCTCTTCACAAGCTTTAATGAATCCTGAGGCAACTTGCTTTAATGCACTGATGGACAGACAGATGACGGGCACCGATTTTAGTAGGTTCGTGTACATTTTTTTAACCAAATATCAAGTACACTTTAAGTGTTTTGATTTTACTGAAAAAACGATTTCATTAAAAGAACAAGATACTTTAATTAAAACGTCTTAGCAATCTGTTTAAAACACCCTAGCGTTTTTTGAAAATAGCTTGACATTTATGTCAAAACACATATTAATATTTGCCAGGATTATTTTTTCAAGAGTTTTTCGTGGAAACTGTACAGAATCGATGAAGTTTCGCTGAAAAAATTGAAATAACTTCTCTAAATTTAAAATTTCTCTTTGACGGTCCTTAGTCTCAAAAAGCAAATGATAATTTGATTGCGACTTTCTGTCGTATAAACGCAACCAAAACACTTTAGGCAAATAAAATAAAATTTATTTTCTTCGTTTATTTTTCGGAGTACTACAGTCCCTTTCCGGCCTTCACTTTCTCCAAATAGTGCCTCCAACTATCTCTTTCTACCGACCACGTCCTCGAATTTCGAAATCCAAGCTGCGGTGAACTGTTTTCGTCGGTTTCGCTCTAATTATCTGCCTCAGGACCCCTCTTTTAAAGGCGTTCAATACGCTAGTGGATGCTTGCGTTAGGGTCCACATTTCACACCCATAGCATATCACAGGTTTTATTACAGATATGTATACTTTGAACTTAATTTTCCTGCATCTGCAACTGGTCTTCAAGATCGTCGAAATTGAATAACATATTTTATTTGCAAGCTGTATTCTTTGGCATATTTCGTTTCATCGTTATTTTAGTACCTAAATACACAAATTCGCCAACATTTTTGATACTGCATTCGCCAAGTTTGATATTTTGGACAATTGAAGTATTTTTTCTAAACTGCGTCACGAATTTGCTTCACTGTCGAGTCACAGCAGGAGTTCTTTGGTGGCTGTTAATGAATGTGGCAAAATGTTAATGTCGTCCGCATAGGCTACCACTTGGCTTGACTTGCATAATAGTGTACCTCTTGTAGCGACAGGTAGCTTTCTTATGACTTATTCCAGAGCTTGTGAATCACAATGGGGCCAGCATATCTCCTTTCTTTAGTCCAATATTAGTTTCAAAGACATCGGTGAGCAGGTTATTGATGCAGACCTGGGAGGCTGTCGACGTCATTGTCACTTTGGTAAGTCGGACTAATTTGGCTGGGATGCCAAACCAAAGCATTATTGTAACGTACTGTTACAATCAATACTGTCGTATGCTTGCTTTATGTCAACAAATATTTGGTGTACATCTATGTTGAACTCGTAGCATTTTTCCAGTACCTGCTTGACTGTAATGAATTAGTCTATTGTTAATCTACCTGCCGTGATCTGATTTTATTTTCTAAGATCTTTTAAAATATTTTGTAGGCTGTCCAAAGTAATGATACGCCTCTATAGTCTTTGCACTGTAGTGTGTCACCGTTTTTATGGATAAGGAATATAATTTATCAGCTCCAGTCATTTGGCATAGATTCTTGTTACCAAATATGCTGGATAACTTTATAAATGGTTTTATGAACACCACTGCCGCCATATTCAATGAGCTGCACTAAAATGTCATCGATAGTCGGCGCTTCATTATTCTTTCAGGGCTTTGATGGTGGGACAGACTTCATGCAGAATAGGTGGGACCAATAAAAGCTCTTCGGGAATATCTACAAGTATGGGCTCCGATATTCTGGAGCTGTGCGGAGAACTTAGGAGGTTTCCGAAATATAATATTTTCAATCCTGTTTTTATTAGCGATGATATTGCCGATGTCATCACGGCAGAGCGTGGTCTTGCGGTGATAATCATGTTTAAGATTTTTCCCTACTTTGTATGCCTATTTTGTGTTGCTTCTTAATTGGCCGTCATAGTAGTTCCTTTTTTTAGTTCTAATTCACTATTCTTCCAAGATTTTCATAATGTTTTCTCTTCGTTCTGGTTTTTCTACCTAAAGTATACTTTTATACCTAATTTTTTTTCTCTAACGCATTCTGGCACTCATCATCGAACTAATCATTTTTTTGCGCCAGGCTTGATCTTCAATTGTCTGCTCTGCGATGGTCTTAGTTTCTGCTTTCACATCCATCCAGAACTAGTCACCTGTTTTTGGCGATATGTCTGATAAGATGGGAGCCAGCTGGTTGTGGAGGGTCTCCGTGAAATTTTTGGCCACAGGTACCGTTTGGAGCCTTTCGACGTCAAATTTTTGTAGGAGGCTGTTCTCTGCCAAATACGCCTTTGATATGCAGCATCAATAACTTAATTTGGCCAAGTAATGATCCGAGTTACAATTGACTTTTTGGTTTGTACGGACGTCAAGTATGCTCGAGGCCTATTTTTTTGGATCGGGACACGGTGGGTTTGGTTTTGTTGTTGCTAACTATTGACACCCAGGTCATTTTATACATGTGTCGATGTGGAAAGCAAGTCGAACGTATGACTAGATTTCTGTTACATGCAAAGTCAATCAGGAGGTTTTATCTTCCAGTGGTTTCCGGATGAGATAGCTCGTTCCACAATTTTCCAGGTGATTATAGAAGGTTTCCTTCGTTTCTTTACTTTGATACTGCCTTAAAATCAAGAAAATGTGATTTGAACTCTCTGTCCACAAAAAAGGCCACTTTTAATTCTCTCTTTCTAGCAGGCTTCCCACTTTTGAATATTTTGTGCGATCTCATATCTTGAATAGCACTTCAGGTCCAGTTCATTTCTTATATTTAATTTATATTTACTGGCCTGTTCAAAAGGTCCTAAACTGCACCAGGGTAGTTGAGTGATCTCACATTGCAGAATCCAATGCCATTTCGGTTACCAGGTCGTTGCCGTGAGTCCAATCTATCTCGAGGCTTAGTTGCGGATTTCAAAACAATATAAGGTTTTACAGGGATGGGAGGTTAGTTCATCACCTCACCTCCATTCCAGAGGCTTGGTTATTACTTTCCGTTCCATTATCAGGCACGGAAGACTCGCCTTCATCCTCTAACATTACCAAATAGGAGGTGTAAGTAGGATTTATTAGCAGAGCTACAGGTGAATTTGCAGTCGCCGGTATACTCGGTACTTTATATCCCATAATCGGGGAACCAGTAAACCTTTTTCACGACCCCATGACTACTTACTACATTTCATCGTAGTGTTTAGGATTATAAATTATAGAATCTGTGGGTTGTAGAAACAATGGGACTCCTCCACCTTTCTTAACCGGGCTTGGGACAGATACTGGTATTTGAATTACAAACTCCTCTCTTTGTCAGTTCAAATAGTTCATATTTTACATTTTCTTTCTTCTCACAGCAAAAGAAATCAATCAAAGGCCTTTTTACTACACGTTTGCAAAGCTTTTTCTGTCAGTTACAAAAGTTACCTTGTCTACTCAATTACAGGTCTTAAAATCCTTTAAAACATTATTCACTCATCATTAAGTATACGTGGTTAGATCCTTAATACCTAGAGATCCTTTTGTTGAGTAATTTAAATCACCAGCTATGTGCATTCTCTCATTCGTTTTTCTTCGAATATTCTCAGCATCCAGAAGTTTTCTGCTGTATCTAGTTGCTTCAAGTCCCTTACTTCTTGTAATGCCGTTACGTTTTCCCATGGAATATCATGTTCTTCGATAATGTGCTTTGCTACGGATGGTTTTACGCTGGTTCATGCCAATCTTTCGACCACTTTTGCTTCTTAGAAATGTTCATTTACCTGTATTTTAATCAGCCTTTTCGTCTAGCCTACATATTCCTTGTGGATCATGCTGTTAAAGGCAGCTCACATTAACGCATACAAAAAATGACATGAGTATCACCAGATAGCAATACACAAAACCAGATCAAACATATTCTGATCCAACAAAGATGGGCCTAGAACATACTTCATATCCGTACATATCAAGGAGCCAATTGTAACTCGGTTCATTACGTGGTGAAATTAACCTGTCGATGTCAAGATCACGATATGCCGTGATGACATCGGCTACATCATCACGGATGAAAACCTGGTTAAGGAAAAATGGGCATAATTTTCAAGATCCTCGCAAATCCCTCACAAAGCTCCAGAGCATCGAATCCTATATATATTCTTGGAGAGCTTCCACTGGCCTCACCAATCCTGAATGAAGTTTGCTCAACCTTTAAAGCGCAAAAGAATAATAAAGCCCTAGGCATCGATAATCTCCATTGAAGCTCATCAATTATGGTGACAGCGGTATTCAGAAAGCCATCCATAAAGTTATCCAGTAGTCTTCGTTGTGTGGGTGTTAGAGCACCCGCTTTGTAAGCCGAAGGTCCATGTTTCGAATCCTATTGGTTTGTTTCGAGCAATTCTTTGGGCGCAAAGTTAGTTTAAAATCAGGGCGTACCACATGGCCAAAACATGGTACTGGCTATATCACCTCCCCAAGTGCTAATACATTTGATCAAGGTAATGAAATACTCTAACTTTCGCCAAGCAAAGGGCCAAAAGGTAGTGCTAAAGTAAAAAAGAAACCATCCAGCATATTTGGCACCAAAAACAAATGCCGAACTGGTGGACTGAATCTACTTTATTGGTTATCAATCAAAAAAGGTAGCAGCTTACAGTGTGAAAACAATGGATGCATGCAAATACTTTGTATTGCGTACAAAATATTTTCAAAGGTCTTAGAAAATGATATCGCATCATACGCTAACAATATTATGGGGGAGTATCAAGGTGGCTTTAGAATAGGTAGATCAACGATAGACCAATTGCTTACAGTCAAGCAAGTACATGAGAAATGCTGAAAGTTCAAAATAGACGTTCACCAAATTTTGGTGCCTTTCAACAAACATACGATACTATTGATTGGAATGTATTGTACCAAATGATACTTTACTTTGGTATATCAGCCAAATACATCCGTTTTACCAAAATGACAATAAGATCGAAGTTTCCCAAGTCCGTAACAATAATCAACTCACTGAAACCTTTAACACAAATGTTGGACTAACGCCGGGAGATGGGCTGGCTCTAATGCGACTCTGAATAACGTCATAAGAAAGCTGCCGGCTGATACAAAAGGTACATTAACATGAAAATTGAGCCAAGTGGTTGCCTATACGGATAACGTCAAGATTTTGTCGTTGACAGCCACTAAGAAGCTAGAAATCAATGAGAACAAAACAAATTTCGTGATGCAGTTGAGAGAAAATATCTCTAATATCCAAAATATCATACTTGGTGGATACGATATCAAAAATGTAGTCAATTGAGTGTATTTAAGATCCAAAATAACTAGACCCGTAGCAAAAGAGACGACATACGCTAAAAATCCGGAGAATACAGCTTTTAAATAAAATATTTCATGCAGTTCCGACGATCTTGAAGACCAACTGCATACACGGGCAAACAAAGCTAATAAGACCTTTGCTATGCTGTATGTCAAATATGGTCCCTAATACAAGCATCCGCAAATATATTGAACGCTTTAGAGAAACAGGTCCTGAGGCGAATAGTCGGAGTGAAGCTTGACGAAGGACCAATGCAAATTTGGTTCAACCTACACCTTTATGAAATTTTTTTATGAGCTGGTCACTGGAATTGAATGGACGAATAACGGATGCACAAAAAGATATTCGTTGGGGGAACTGAAAAGCAGAGATCAAGAGGTAGACCGAGCAAATGCTCGTCTGACTCGGAGGACGAAAACAGTTCATCGCTGCTCGGATTTCAAGCCTGGTGGAAGTTGTTGATGACTGAGACAGTTGGAGGCACTTGTTGCAGGAAGAAGAACAAGAAAACACCTTAACATACAAGAAAGGACAGTTACTCTTCATTGACTTCTTCTATACTGATGAGAGGTGAAATTTCTATTGAGGCTTTTGTGGCACCTTTCCTGTGAGCTAATTCTAGTTTGGTAATCTTACCAGAGATGATTGTATGTGATTTGCAATGAAAGGCAAAGAACACTTGAGTTCGTAATTTTCCTATCCAAGTTTTAACATCGAAGCTCGTATTTTCCAATTTTTTGTTTTTAATATTTAAAAAAACTGATCTTGAATCAAGGGGTCATCCTATTACATCTTTGTATCATCACTACTCTAGACCACTTTAGCTTCTCTTCTCTTTAACATTTCCTTTCATCTGCTCTACAGTTTCTTGCTTATTTTTGCCTTTGCATTTCTTTTTCACCTTCTAATTCTGCTTCGCATTCTAATTTCCTCCACTTTTTTACCTCCAACACTTCCTGAGTTAATAATGGTATTTTAGAGTTACCATCCATTACTCTTAGTTTAGATCTTCCAGTTTTTAGTTTCTTCCCATCTGTAGTAGAGATTTGCATCTTCAACTAGTTCCGTTTCGCATATTGGTTACTACTAAGCCATGTAGGTATTCATTTAAAGTAATATTAGCTTTATTACATCCTAGCTTCCCTGTCTATCGAGGAAGACCTCCTTCAAACTAATGCTATTCAATCAGTTCCTCTCCAGTTTCCATCTTCGCTCCTCCTTTAGATTGGCTTGGAATGACCATTATAAATTAGGTGAGGAGATACCATAGCGCTCTGATAAAATATTCACTAGAGTTGGCCATTTTGCAAAACCGAATCGTGTTGGGGGACCTTAGTACCCCAGCTGAAAGCTTGTAACGTAGTTTCTTTGAGGCCGTTGGACTATCAATTATATGAAACCTGATTAACCAATTCTTATTTATCTTGTTTTGAGCCTACTGAACGCGCGTCTAAATGCATTTGCCTCTTTCTCCCTAACTAGCTCTCCATGCCTATTTTACGATGCTGATCTATTCTCGGTATACTTATTGTATTTGTTAGTTATTAAATAAATCATAGTTTCCCCTTTGTTTCTTTTTCATTGAAACTCCGCTCACTAATCTGATGCCTATACCTACATTGCAATCATTTGTGTGGCGTTCCTCCATTACATAACCATTCGAGAATTTGGGTTCTCTGGGAATCTATGGCGAATTTTCAAAACATTAAAAATGGCAACCTTTCATTTATTATGAAACCGTTCTTTCGATTTCCATACTCACTCCCCGCTCCTCATACTCTTTATGCAACTGCAATGCTGCATGCTACTTAATTTTGGATAATATTCATTCATTCAAGTATCTATTTATTTAAATTTACACTTAATAAAAGCTTGGGCTGGAATTGAACCCACATAATTAGGGATCATAATGTAGAAATGTTCCTATTGAGCCGAGAGAAACCTTATATTTATAACCCTGAACTGAACATTCAAATGTATGATTGTCGTAAGGTCTATAACTTATATAGCTGATTGCCTTACTGTCTGAATATAATTTGCATAATATTCTTGTACATTTCTCGTAGATTGATATAATGTAATTTTTCTAAATCAATTGATGCTTTACATAATGTAATGCATGATTTCTAACGTTTTAATGAAAAAAAATTAACCTGATCAACTTAAATGATTTGAATACTATTTTTTCCTCCGCTACAAGTTAATTGAATTACCACTTGGCCAAACAGAATCTTATAAAACATGATGTTTAATCATCTGAGTACCTTAATGCACTCAGTTTTTTTCAGAGCGATATAATTTAATTTCATGTAGTTACTCTTCCTAATTCGTGTCAACAGATCCTTTAAATTATCATTTGTACTTCAATATTACAACTCTAATTTGGAAAATGTACAGGAACTATTTTTACTGATTTTTGAATTTTTACCATTTATTTGAATCCAGAACCCCAAGATCAAAACTTATTTTCTTGAAAAAAAGCACCTTACGAACTTTCAAGCAAAACCACGTTTAATATTGACTGGTTTTGATGTTATCTTAATATTTGAAAAATATTTTCGAGAATAATATCCAAAAAACATAAAGTTTAAATATTAAATCAACTAAAAGACCTATCTGCAACATCGTTCTCTAATTGACGCTTTACCAGACTCGACCTCAAAAGGATTATGGACAACCTATGATCGTAATTTGATACGTGGATTGTCTAATTTCGGCGGACATATATATTTCCCAGATCAAAGACATGCCAACGAATGTTCCAAGAAGGTGGTCTTGCACTCCAAACGGACTTAATGGATCTTATAGTTTCCTGTGGATATTCGAGAATAATAAAATGTCTCAATTAATTTGATTATCATGTCAACCAGTTGATTTGTTGACTTGTTTGCTACTCACCCGATAAGGATCATATCATCTGCGCTCGAGGGTCCATAAATACAGATACATGCTGACTATGAGACATTCGGCTCCTAATTGGCCCGCACGCATGGAATGATAGAGTCTAGCTCCGAGATAAGGAAGCGCGACAAAATTTCAAATCCAAACCTGGCGATAGATCGGCTTTCAGTCAGTGTTACGATGAGGCTAAAGCAATAAAATAAATAGCATAGCTGGAGTATAATATGGAATTGTTGAGTTTCAATGAGGGATAGGGTTTTATATGCAATCATTACAATGGTAAAAGAAAGCTGCTTAAGAGACGATTTCTAAGCGAAAAGCAAAAAAAAAAATACTCCCTAAAGTTCCTTAACAACTTGGCACATTCAATCCTCCAAATCTTATTGGGTCACCCTCTCCCCTACATTCAATGAAAAATAGATTATTCCTGCACCATCCACCTCCAAGCCTAATCTCATCAAAAGCTCAATTTAGATTGGACATGGTTGCAACGTGGAGGAGACGGACATTTTATGGGCATTAAATACACTTTCCGGTCCTAGTTAGTGTCCCAACGGACCACGTTTGGCATCTAATGGAAGCGTAACTTTGCCTAGATGCCTTTTTGTACTCGCTCGTCGCCTATAGACACATCACAGTTTATGGGTAATTTATAGAAATGGAGGTAACACTTTAAGATAAGATTTTTAACACCTATAAGGTGCCTTGATGAGTTAACATGATTGCAGCTTATAGTTTGCTTGGCCAAGGTACGAGTATTTTGTGACGGTTTTGTGGTGTGAAGATAAGGAAACGAAAAGGTGATGGTGGTCCGTAAGAATGATGATAATTACCTAATTGAATTTTGAAAATAAGATTCTTAGGGAAACAGACAGAAACAGGTTGGCAGCCATTAAAGGCGTCTTAAATTGTCATCGGAAATAATGAAAGCAAAATGTAGGTGTCGAATTCGGAGAATGGAAGTATGTAGAGTAGGAGAATTGGTGGCTTATCGCGGAAATAAATCTGGAATGAGTTCTAGTGTTCCTTGTTTGGACAAATGATAGAAAACACGATCGGTGGTATTTTTAACGATTGCACTGGTAACATCATAATTTGAGACTGTCAGAAGAGGAAATGAAGGTTTACGATCCGTATCGGTTTATTTTACTTAATAAAACTTTCTAAAATGTAAGACATCTAGATATTTGTTCATTCTACAGTATTAAGACTATTTGCTTACCATAAAAAATTACCCTGGCTTCGTTAATTTCCGCGTATTATGATATTAACTTGAATAGAATTTTTTGGCGTGAGAGCTTACGCTGGAAAATTCTAGTGACATTAAAATCTTAAAATGAGGAAATTAACGAAACCAGGGTAACTTTGTGGTAAGGAGTCGAAAACCGTTTACATTCAGATTGTGAGACTCTCGGAATGCCTACCTGGATACTCACTAACCACCTCCCCTAGTCTGGAACCATTTGACACATGACTTTAAGTTGGACCTCGATTTTTCATGCCTCAAGCCGGCATAAAATTGCAGGAAGCTCTTTTCCAGTGTGAGGTGAGGAAGGGAGAGGGATTGCTCTTTTTCATAGAAAGTACTGCCCGAACGTAGTTTATTTATTCGCCAAACAAGGCACAATTTAAATTTAAATACATACCAGATTGAATTGAAAACAAAAATACAAAGCACATAAAACCATTTTGTACGTTGTCGAGAAATTGAGGATTTGTAATATTTTGGACTTAAAACAGAACTTGGAAGTGGTTGAGGAGTAATGCTCGCTAAACTTATTGAAGGTTTTAAAGCATCTGTTAACCGGCTCATTGTCTGCATAATTGGTGTGGTACGTACTCGTGGTTAACCTGGGAATGTATCTAGTGACTCTAAGAGTATCGGGAAAGTGAATAGTGACTGACAAAAATGGATTATTACAACTTAAGACGTCGATTTCGTATATAGGGTCCCAAATTATGCAGCCGTATTCGAGAATAGGACGAAATAGCGAGGTGAATATTCATTTATATTCATAAATTCTTTCGCTCTCTGTTTGCTAAAACCTAACAGCTTATTAACTTTACACAGTACTTCATAATAATGAAGATAGAACATGAGTTTGGAGTCTAAAACTACGCCAAGGTCTATAACTTTTTCAACTCTTCTCAGTTGTGTGTTATTAATTTCATAATTATATATGATGACATTCTTTTTTCTTGAAAAGCTTATTACAAGACGTTTTTTGAAATTATGTTCAAGGAGATACATATCGCACCATTGGTGGAGGGCGATCAATTTGAACTGGAGAAAAGATACATCAGTTAGAGATTGTATTGTGTGATATATTTTGAGGTCGTCGGCATAAAAAAGGTGTGGAATATCAAACAGCACTTTGAAAGATCTGGGAGGAAAATATTGAATAGAAGTGAACCGAGATGACTGCCCAGAGGAACCCCAGAGGCGACATTAATCTCATGCGACAACTAACCTTGAAACTTGACAAATTATGTGCGGTTTTTCAAATAGGACTGTATCCAGCTGAGTAGCGATTGGATATGCTGAAGCTACAGAGTTCATTTAACAAAATGGTAGTTGATCTGCTTTTACCGAAGCCATGTTGCTTTTCATTAAGAAATGGCGCAATAATGGGAGAAATTTTACTACATATAATTTTCTCAAACAGTTTTGGCATAACAGACAAGATTGCAATACTCCTGTAGTTCACCACAGGCCGCTTTACACCTTTTTATGTATTGGTATTACAAACGATGGTTTCCAAGGCTTAGGAAAGATACCACTAGATAGTGACTTATTAAAAATAATGAAGAGGGGTCTAATCAGTTCACTTTTGCAGAGGGCCAAAAAGCAGGATGGAATTAGATCTAGACTTGGTCCTTTATTCAAATCAAGATCATCAATAGCTTGGAAAATTTCATTTTCAGAAATCAAAACGCTTTCTATAAGGATCCTTGACGCTATTTCCGGTGGCTCTAGGTCTGGTGAAACAGCAAGATTGGAGTAAACATGCTCAAAGTAGTCTGCAAAAAACTCACAGATCTGTTCTATACTACATGATATCGAGTCTTTGTGTATTATCGAAGGGCAGCCATATGTTTTACGCTTATAGTTTACAAAGCCAAAAAACTTTTTAAGATTTGAAATAGTTTCCTCCGCTACAACGTTAACATACAATTGATATGCATCTTGAGATTTAAGTTTGAATCCTAGAACAAGATCGTTATATTTACTCTTAATCTTATCGCTGGCATCATTCCTCCTTTTTAGGAGCTTGTACAGGTTATATCTTTGGTTACGTAAATGCCTGAGATCGCTCCCTAGCCACGTTTCTGAAATTTTGTCTTTTTTCTTTAATTTAGATATGAATGATTCAACGGTGTCAAAGATTATGGGATAAAAGGTGGATAAAGCTGTATCCAAATTTAACGTTGGCACAATATTTCAATTCACTCGGAATAAAAGACTATTAATTTTATCATAGTTGGCATTTCAGGAGTCATAATACACTAGTGGGATTGTACTTTATAGAATTAAAAGTATCAGGGGTGGACAGTTCAATAGTAAAAGCAGAGTACTGAACTGAATTAGAAAGCAGATGCTCGTTGTCATTTGTTGAACTGACCCCTACCTTGTCGTCATTTTGGTTGGGTATAGGAGCTCCTTGCTGCAAATCGTTACTATAAAAGGTGCTCATGAGATTGAAATCAAAGAAGGAGACCGTCTTATTAATCGACCACAGATTTTAAGTTTGCCCGATCAAAATTACCAGCAATGATAATTTCATCTTCTTCATTTGTAAGTGCAGTGATTCCAGCTATAACTTGACAAATGCGGTCGTAGACAATATCGTTGGATTTTGGGGAGATATAGAAGACGCATATATATATATATATATATATATATATATATATATATATATATATATATATATATATATATAGGTTAAATCTTTCCAGCTTTATTTTAACTAATTTATGTTGGAACAATTTGTATTCCATGAATATGTTACTAGCTCGCTCATAAAGGAATTGTGTACTGCACTGAATACACACCTCTTTGTGATTCTGTGCTATGAGGATCTCTATCATCTTTGTATGTACTCCAGTTACTGTCAAGGATCTCTTTATTATTAGTAAAATCATTCAAACATATTTCGGAAAGGGTAAAGATATTAAAATGGCACGGCTTTACGTCAAGCGAAAGTACAACGCATACCACCACAGTTATGGTAAAACAATTTAAAATTTATCTCTTTATCAGGGACGAAATAATTTATGGTGCTGTTCTCTTGCCCTTTACAATGACATGATATGGTTATAACTAACGTGGGGTGCCCAGGTTTCAAGATATTTTTTTGCCTGGTTTAGGGTAATACCAAGTCCTTCATGGTACACAGAAGGCGAAGAGCCTCAAGATCGATTGGAACACCTTCTCTTCGAATCGCGATTCTTAGATTTGTTTTCGTTTTACCATCTATGCAAGTTGTTTCTGGTGTCTCGTTCATATATGACAAGTATAGCAGACCGGATTTATAAATTTTATTATCTCTAAGTTGAGATATTAGATATCATTTCTCCAGGTCAGCACGCGCAACCATAGTGGCCTTGACTGAAGGTGGTAACTGTGGACCTAAAAAGGATTGATTGGTGTTGTATGGGGCAATTTATATGGGCTTTAAAATTGATCCGGATGAAATTGGCATTAAGTCTTTTCCCCACATGAAATTGTTGTAAGCACCCTGTAGGGAAGAAAAATCCGAACAGGAAGCTGCTTCTAGTTTTTGTGCAGAAGACGCCTCAGAGTCTAAGACTGCTTCCAGTTGACTATCACTAACATTGTATAGTTTTGGGTCAACAAACGAAGTGCTGCAGTTATTCAAGCGTCTGGAAGATATAGCTCTATTTGTCAACTAACCTTAATATCTCTGCGACTAGATTACCCATTGAGAAATCTCCCATTTAATCAATGCTATTTTCGTATTTCCTATCCCAGTTCTAGCATACTAAAAATGTATAGCAGCCATTATCTTCCTCATCTCTGCAAAATATGACCGTGGTTTTCTAATCATGGGCTAGCATGATTGAGAACATTCATGCTCACTCAAGCTCTAGGAAGCCAGTGTCACTATATCTTTGTTTGAGCCGTTGGCTCAGATTATAAAGGAGGCACGTGGTTCATCACACCTTCGTGGTTTTTGCGGGCGTGGTTACCACCTCCCTTATTGTGTCGATAGTGGAATAGGTCTACAGCAGAGTTGATTACATCATTGAGCTTTGAATTGATGAGTTTCACGAGTGGTTTCGTTACCAGGTCTTACATACATAAAGGGCAATACACAGATGTTGACTTGGGATATTCTTCTTTCTCTTTTTGGTCAATACACCACTTCTTTAAGCTTCAAGAAGAACCCTTCACATAATCAAGAATTGCAGCAACTGAATAACAAGTTATTAAAAAAATTGCAAGAAAACTTCAATAAGCCAGCTGGCCCACCATATCGGCTTAGCGACTTCTCTGCCTTCATCATAGATAGAGCTGCTACTTTTAGTTCCATCTTCATGAATACTGGACATTCTACTGACATTTCTTCATGAATTTCATCAAAATGTACCGACACTTTTCTTTTGCTTTATGCATGCAGGTCGTTTGTACGACACCATACTTTTGCATTACTAGGTTATAGTTAAGCGTCCATGAATTCCTGTCCAAGTTATTCCCAAAAAATTATCAGCAATGAGCTTTACTGCCATTGTTTAGTACGCAAATATATTTCCTCAGCAATCAGGTGCATGTTGCTCATCTAGTGCATGAGGTGCTCGCTGAACTTCTCTTCATAGCATATGATACTCGCTTCACTGTTCAGTGATTTCAATACACTAGAAACTTGTCGTGCCATTGCTGTGATGGGACTTTGAGGTCATACAAGTAATTGTTTGAGCACACCAATTAACTGTCAATGGCCGTCCCCACACAGAAGCAGAAACCTAAGAGTATGGAAGCTGAGAAGTGTCATCATGGATCTCAAGTGCCATACACTGGTAATCACTAGCAGAAAAGTGCTCTTATACTTTTTTGTTCTGTATCATGATTATTTCAAAAGAAGTGTCACGCAGGGAATGGTTTCTATGCAGTTTTATGAGTGGAAAGAAGGTGCATTGCCAGTTTGGATAGTCCTGTTCCGGCCAGCATCTCAAGTACATATTTTTCCTTCAGGTTTACTCGAAGCATGCCCCATCTAATGGCTCTAGCCTTCAAAGAGAACATTTTCCTCATTATTCAAGTCAACACCATTTGATGTGATGAGCTTGCAGCAGTTTACTTAACGTTAGTTAAAGAATCTAGTTTTTGGGCACTAAACCTACATAAAATCATATCATCCTCCATGAATCTGCATTCTAAAATGAGTGCCTTTTCAAAATCCAGTTTTACCTGAGTACTTTGCTGGCGAATTTTTTTCATGGTATTGTTTGCTGAGTAACACCCAGTTAGCTTGCATATCCCTCACAAAGAAGAGAAGTTTTTGCTTTCAAAAACCATTAGGCCTTAGATTGAACTTAGTTCGTGTATTCTTCTCCAAATTCCCCCGACTCGATTCCAATCCAAGTCAGCCGTACTATTTTGATGCTTGTTTGGAGATTTTCTAGCCTTGCCTTGATGTTAGGTAAAAGATTTGCCATCCATTAGTTTCACCATTTTTAGGGTTTTGTAAAATAAGTTTACAAAACCCTACTAAAATCGCGCCTGTCTGTCAGTCCGTCCGTGTGTCGCAGCAATTTTTCTCGCAAACCGTATAAGCTGCAAACATTGTATACGTATAAAGTGATGCCTTCAAAGTTCCTCTACAAAAAAAGTTTAAAGGTGCTGAAGGGGAGGGGGGCCTCCCCATATAGGCGAGTGGCCCTTGAAACAAAAACATTTCATCAAAGGTAGCCAATATGGGTATCAAATGAAAGGTCTTAATGAGAACTTTTCAAAACAGGTCCTAAACTGACATTTTTTTGCTTCGAGGGTGCACAGGAAGGGGCAATAGCCGAAAAATTTGTGTTCCCCCCTCTCGCGGTTAGACCCCCTGTGATCTGAAAAGTCAGAAAAAAATTATGAAGCTAGTTACGTATACGTTAAATTAGCAATTCCACAAATTAATGCAGGATGCAAAACAACACCAGCAGACAAATCAGTAACGCGAAACTTTTGTTTTTCACACAATTCTGGAATACATCTTAGACATGCAGTCAGCAGTTTACGCCAAAATGAAATTCTAAGCAAGATGCTAAATTGCAAAATCTATTGATTTCGTTGTTTTAAAGTATAAGTGACTCAAGGAGTCTTTAATTATTTTCCGCGGCGATAAGACGTGTAAAATTTGCAAATGTAGAAACGAAAAGTTTGAATAAATAAAAAGTAAAAGTGAAGTAATATCAGATCTTTGTGTTTTTCTTTTTTTTAATCGTGCGATATGCAAGATACTTAACTAGCTAGGTATTTATCAGTACAACAACAACAAAAACCTCCGGAATCGAAATGAGCTTCAAATTTTACATCTTCAGATTGTAATCTTTCCCGATAAAATCGTATGGATACCCTTAAACTCAACGAAGTTTGTGACCGTGCTATAGGTCGCAATTTGGCTTCGGTTTTCCCCAAATTTTCAGGAAAGGTGTATTGAGTTAATATTTCTGCTAACCAGCCAAATTGGCTGATCAAAGCAAAGCAAAGCTTTGATTAGGATGGAATTTGGTACTTATGTTTATTGAACTATGTGATGAAGCTCACAATAAAAAATCCAAAGTCATACCGTCTACAACATAATAGTGACCGCTCTAAGGTCAAAACACGAACAAAAATTTGTTATTGTAGTTTAAATCGTAGCCATGCAGAGAACAATGAAAAAGATTTCCCGAACTTTAAAATGGCGGCCAGGCAAAGTTTTAAATTTCAAAGGCTTTTAAAACGATTATATTTTAAGATCTTATCATTTTGATGGCCACCCATGAACAAAAATCATAATGGCGACGGTCTAAGTATTCCATTTTCCCAGATTTTCATAGCTCCTACCGGGCATGTTTTTCAATGAATTTTCATGAAACTTGGGATTATAGATTGTTATATTAGGTTGCCAAAAATACAAATATCAGATGAAAACTGAATATTTTTAAGCTGTCATTTTTAGTGAAACTCCAATTCGAACGAGATTTGGTACACTGTTTGATGAGACTCTAATACGGGTATATTTTTGAATAATCGAAAATCAAAAGCTTAAATTCAAAATAGTTGCCCCCCAAAGTTCAGAAATATATTTTTACTGAGACGTTCAAAATGGTTTACATTAGAATTATTTATATAACATACAAATTTTCCTCAAACAGTGTTTGAGTTTCAAAGTGGTGATCAACGAAATTATTATTTGCTTTTAAAAATAAAGACATCTACGAGAAATTCTTCTTTTCGGCTGGTAGTGCCACGGCAATTATGCCAATTAGGCAACAGGCCTGATTTTCATTGAAATATACCAATGGAGCTTTTTTTTCTATTTCAAAGATAGGATAGGTCCTTAACTCATCCCCTGCACTCAGCCAGCTACATCTGTAATGCCCTGCTCCTCTACCTTCAGAATACTCTTTTTAATGTCCTAGCTGATGCTTATTTCAACACTTTACGACGCTTCTTGTGTGAGGCGTTCTTCTGCGTAATGATCGATTGCAATTATATTCTCCATCGTCCACTCTTAGGGGTGGTTCACTGGAGTATGTCATGCACACCAAGAGCTACT
Source organism: Odontomyia ornata (assembly GCA_963969285.1). Taxonomy (NCBI): domain Eukaryota; kingdom Metazoa; phylum Arthropoda; class Insecta; order Diptera; family Stratiomyidae; genus Odontomyia; species Odontomyia ornata. The sequence goes on along the minus strand of OZ017740.1, from coordinate 1,866,967 downwards.
TCAGGCAATAGCGTTAGCTTGATCTCCTTGCTCTGTTCTTCTTCCAGTACTATCTGTGTTTAAGGTTTGGATCATTTCTGAGTAAAATTCTTTTGTGCAGGACCCTATTGCAAAATGATACTTGGATATTTGGTCAATGTAATGATTTCATTGTTATCACCTTTAATTTCTAGTATCTTAGAAAAGTAACACTGGGAAGAACTATCTGGTAACATTTTCTTCAAGTAAAACTCCTTTAAATATTTAAATTATTGAATTTTTTCCTAATTTTAATTCTGACATATTTTTCTACTCATTTCCTTTGGAAATTTATTTACACGCATTAAGTTTGATTGAGTACTTCCCGATTAGAATCATTTTAGGCATGCCTAAACGGGCAGTAAGGTCTAATGCGGAAACAGTGGAGCTTGCCTAAGTTAGGCATGCCTAATGCTGGGCTAATTGGACTCTAATGGGGCCTAATGAAGCATGTTTAACTTAAGCATTTTAGGAAATTTCTCGTTTTATTACAATCTGGAGAGTGAAAAAATATTCATATAAAAATTTCGCAATTGAAAGCGAGATTAGGGAATGGGCATGCCTAAGTTACGCATGCATAATGCGGGTCTAATTAGGCATGCTCAACTAAAGGAATTTTGAAAATTTCGTTTTTTAGTGCAACGTGGAGAACAACAAAAATGATCATATGAAAATTATGCAATTTAAAGTGAGACAAGCGATTTTTTCTTTTTTGTCAGTTTAGGCATGCCTAATTTAGAGCTAATGAAACATGCCTAAGTGACACATATGCCTCAATGAGGCCTTAACTAGGCATGCCTAAGCTTACGCAGTGTAAGATTTGCTTAGGAAAACCCCATTAGGCCCTAATACCAAACATAACGCATTACCCCATCAATTCCTAAACACAACGTTTTTAGGCACTGATGGGGCTTTGTGCATTAGGGCCTAATGGGGTTTTCATAAAAAATTCCTAAACAGAAAAAATTTTGTTGTGGAAAATGTAACAGCACTAGAATTGCTTAGTAAGAACCTAGCATTTTCCGAACATTCATCAAAAACGATAGTTTTATGATAGTTTGGCATGTTATGATCATTTTACGAAAACTTTAAGATAATTTTAATTATGCTACGATAGTTTCATGAAAGTCTCATGATCGTTTTACGGTTTGCTAAAAAAATCCATTTCCTGGGCAACCATTTTCTTCACTTTGCAAATGAAGTTCCAATTTAGGCGGTGATGGGGCTTGCCTAAACAGTTCCTAATTTAGGCAGTGGTGGGGCTTACCTAACCTTTTCTAAACCCAAATATTTTAGTGTAAAAAACAAACAATCCTTAAATTCTTGGTAATAATTTAAATACTTACAATCTTTTTCAGTTTATGTAAAAATTTCAATTTAGGCGCCGAGGGCTTGCCTAAATAATTCCTAATTTAGGCGATGATGGGGCTTGCCTAACCAATTCCTAATTTAGGCAATGATGGGGCTTGGCTAAACAGTTTCTAAACAGAAAATTACTTGTTGTGTAAAATCGAACATAATAAAATTTCGTGTTAATAAATGACAATTATACGTAGACGATGAGAATGCATACCTTTGAATACTTTTAAGTTTGAATGTGATGAGGAGTTGATCACTTTTTCCTAAGTTAAGCATGCCTAATGTGGGCCTGACGGGGCCCTAATGTGGCATGCCAAATGTAGGCATGCCCTAATGCGGCATGCCTGAATTGAATTAAAATATTTCGTTGCATATAATTTGCACAAGAGCCGTGTTGTTGAGGTCATATATATATATATATATATATATATATATATATATATATATATATATATATATATATATATATATATATATATATATATATATATATATATGTTTATCGCAAATGTAGATTTCCTTGAAAAATATGAAAACTGGTTAGCATTTAATACATAAAACATTAATAGCTCATGACGCAGTCGAGGCAAAATACTTCAAGTAGACAAAATATTACACTTGGCGAATAAAGCATCGTAAATGTTGGCGAATTTGTGTATTTAGGCGCCAAAACAATGAAAACGGGCAATGAAAGAGACGAAATACGCCGAAGAATATAGCTCGCAAATAAAATATTTTATTCAGTACTGACGATCTTGACGACTAGCTGCACAGGAAAACAAAGCTCCAAGTATACAAATCTGTGATAAGACCTGTGTTATGCTATGGGTGTGAAACATGGACCCTAACCCAAGCATCCGTAAATATATTGAGCGCCTTTGAGTGACGGGTCCCGAAACGGATAATCGGAGCGAAGCTAGATCGGGACCAATGGCGAATTCGATATAACCATGAGCTGTATGAAATTTTTGACGAACCGGAGGTCTCAACGATTGTAAGACTGTGGAAGCTGCAATGGGCTGGCCACATGAATCGTATGGACGAACAACGGATACCCAAGAAGGTATTCGTTGGGAGGACTGAAGGCCGGCAACCAGTGGGGAAACCGAAGAAACGCTGGTCTGACTCGGTTGACGAAGAAATTGGAGGACACGGTCAATGGACCGAGATAGTTGGAAGCGCTATTTGAAGGGAGCGAAGGCCCGAAAGGGGCCGTAGTGCTAAGAAGAAGAAGTATTTTGCAGAATGAAGAGAGTGATAAGAATTATGAACAAATTTTAACTTATGTGTTGATTTTGCCAAGAAAGTTGTTTGTGTTTAGGAACTGTTTAGGTGAACTCTATTATGGCCTAAATTAGGAAGTGTTTAGGTAAGCCGCATCACTGTCTACATTAGAAGATATTTACTGTCTAAATTAGGAGCTATTTATTAACATCAATGCTGAAACTAGGTACTGTTTAGGCAAGCCCCATTATAACCTAAATTATGAACTGTTTAGGCAAGAACCATCACTGCCTAATTTAGGCACTGATGATGTAATGTGCTACGTTGGGCATTAATTGGGACTCCACATTGGGCCCTAATGCCCATTTAGGCATGCCTAATTAGGGCTTAATGACTGCTTAAATTGAATTTCAGTCGGGCGAGGTTGCTAATTAATTTTAAATCATTTAATTGTTTATATATTTGAGATTCATTTCCTTTTTTTTATTCAGCTCGATCGTTAATAATAATAATAGCAAGAAAATAAATCATAATAATGCAATTATTTGTTCTTATTTGATTCGGTAACTTTTCACCGATTAAAAGTTTTATTTACTTATTTTTACTGCCGAAAAATTGTGATTGATTAGACTAAAAGTGAAGCTGATCCTTGGCAATGAAATTATCTTCTGCATTACAGACATTGACCCAACGGAGGGTGAAACCGTGAAAACGTTTGAGGAATTAGGTCTTGAGCTATCTGTATGTAGTGCTTGGGGCCTGAAGATCGATGACCGATGGTGTCAATTTTCTAAAAACCTGGTTGATTTTCATAGTCTTAAACGGATGAACTTCATATAGTGATGTAGTTACGCAAATGAGTATATCGTTGCATGATGTTCATGCTTGTTAGAGGCTACGATAGCCATGTAGATTAATCATCGCCTGAACAGTTGCAAGAAGTGGATTAAGCTGCAAACATGATGTAAGGAGAATTATTTTATACAGTCACATTCAATCCAGAAGTGACATGATTACGATCATTTGGAAGAGCAATGTGCTGATCATTGACTATTTATTTATAACTACAGAGGTAGAATTTGAAGGGGTGAGACATTCGAGGTGATAGTCAGCTTTCGTGTAAGAAAATTTATCAAATTACACGTTTTTTCAAAAGGTTTTTCTTTTGAACTTTAAATTTACTTTACAATTGCCGACCACCCAGCAACCATAATAGGAGTAATTAACATTTCTTTTTTGTATTATTTATCTTTTTATGAGTGTTTTAAAGCAACTGCAAATATAAATGTTTGTAATCGAATCGCCTTATATTTAAACTTTTAAGTTATAGTTTTGCATTCGTACGTATGGGGCAAATATTGATAATATTTTGTTTTTACTTCAAACAATTGCTTAGGTATAGATTTTGTTTATAAATGTTATTTTGGGTAAACATGTCATATTTTTAAAAAACTATATCCTTTCTCAGATAGTTCTTCTTCGTCCTGTCCTTTCTCCATTTTCTGTGTATGATTGTATGTGAGATGACCCAGTACGAGTAGAGGTCTTCCCTGAATGACTTTGGTATGACTGAGTACTAGTCGGCTCAGGATCCCACCCGGCAATCGAAGATCTCTGCCGAAATTCAATATCTGCGACTGTTGTGTATGCCATATAGACCAGGGCGCATCTGTAAAATAGCGACTACGCTTGGCTGTTGAGAGGGGATACACTGATTTTTACATTAAAAGTTGTGGAATAACTTGTATAATAATAATTGACATCCTCCTGCTAAAAAAAGCCGAGAACATTAATAAATAATTCGAAACTTTAAAAATTATTCTCAATTTTTTATATTCTTCCCCCTTCTTACTTTAAAACGACTCATTTTAGAGCATAGTTGTGCGGGAATAAAAGTTGCGTAATTAAATTTTCTATAAGAAATGATCGGTCAGAAAATTTAAAATTGTTTAATCTTGCCGCGAAATAGCAATAAATATTTAAAATAAAGGGTGAGAAAGTTTTTTTTATCATTTAAAATGCACTAAGGCCCGTATAATTGGCTTAAAAAATCGTTATATAATAATAATAAAACAGCACACAAATTTTGATCAAAATCGATTTACTAGATACCGCATAATAATATCGTAATCTAAATTTAAATATAAAACAAGTTGAGTAAGCAGTAGAGTGCACCTACCAGAAGGTCTTTGTAACCATCCTAGGGCTCGAAATTAATTTTCTAGTGGTGTGAATCGATAATTTGAATTATTCATTCAATACTTGGATAAGAAATCGTTCCAATTCAAGCAAAAGATGAAGAGTTTTTTTCATAAGCACATTGCAGCCGCCATTTTGATGGAGCTCAAATAATTCTTCTGAATGCTCAAGCGATTGAACATTTTTCATAAAAATTGGAAGAAAATAAAAGTGCCTACGTCAATTAGAAATATGTATCAACCATAAATACGTGCTGTTGTTGTTGTAATTCTACTCAATTGAAATGGCTATAACTCACTTAATTATCATTCGTTTCCATGAAACTTAGTGAGCATTAAGATCTTATACCAATCTATATGATTACAAAAGTGCAAGAAGTTTAAGGGTATCGTTTTGATTTTATGGGCAAATATGCAAAATCTACAAATCATACTATTATTAACAAAGTTGAGTGAATTTTGATTTTTGAGGTATTTGTTGTCCTTGTACTCATTAAGGTCCACCTCCGTAATTATTTTCAGATTTTTTGGCTGAAAGGTATCCAATCGCGGGGGGGGGGATAAGGGGCGCAAAATTTTGATACGTTTTGCCACCCCCTGGACCCCCTGATGTACAAAATGACCTTTTTCTTTCAGACTCTTTTAGGTCTAATTAAAGCCTTTCATTTAATACCCAACACGACTACCTTTGATTAAAAAGAAATTTTTAGGGCCACGTCATCCCCTTAAAAAAATTTGAAATTTTTGGTAAGACCTGAACTTTTGAGAGACCATCAGTTCTGACCTTTTCACAAAGTCTGAGAATTCCAGCTTTTATAGTTTCTGAGGAAACTTGCTGTAACGCACGGACAGGCGGACAGACAGGTCGCAAACCTAGTAGGTCTTTGTAAAAAAATTGTTTACAAAAATCTAAAATCAAAATTTTTAAAATCTTGCAATACAGAAACTAAAGCACTTAAAAGTTTAAAAATTGTTTTACATTTAAAAGAGTAGTTCATGTATCAAACGCGCTTTATAAAATTAACATTGAATAATTATGGCGGCCTCGGTAATTATCAATTTAAATTGAATTTAAAAAAATTCACCGGCAAGTACTCGAAAAGATGCTTCTTGGTTTATGTGCATTAGTTCATGAGATACAACCTATCAAAGTTGACCAGCGTTTCCGCCGAAGTTATAAACAATTGGATCTTTCCGAATAAATATTTCCAATTCCTTCAAATAATAATAACTTATATTAGAATAATAAAAACACTCGGTAGCATGAATGAAAAATACAAAAAAAAAAACGTGTAGTGAATATAAGGTTCAAATGTCCGTAAAGGACTGCCCTCGTCTGGAGACGCGTGAATGCGCTGGCAGGCTAGCATTGCGGTGTCGTGGGGCGGGTTCATTTCCCCAGCACGAGGACCCACTACAAAAAAAATTTCGCACTCACGAATTTGATGTTGTTCAAGAGGCGACCGAAGTCGCAAAAAGTGTAGATAACTACACCAAGGGAGATAGTACTTCTTCCGAGAACAAGTGGAACCTGAGAAGAAAGGCGGACTTGGGGTAACCTCGTCATTACCCGACGAAGCTCATGGCCCACAAATGAAAGAGGGGCTACCGGGTGGTGATGGAGCCCCTTCGCACCCACCCAACCGGAATAAAACCATATTTAGTTGCAGGGCCAGGTATTCCTCTTCTGAGTGGAAAACTGATACAAATTGCCTTGCATAAATTTTCCCATCAGAAGGGGAGTACCCCGGTGACCAATTTATGCCATAGAATTATACAACTCGATTGCATAACGCTATGCCATAAAGAGGCACTCTGCTTGGGCCACTCAACCCGCGATGTCACCTGAAACGAAAAAAGGATTAATTAAGTACCCGGCGGCTGGCTCATGTTTTTCGTGGGCAGCCTGCCACCGTACCGGGTCCTATACCCGGGCAAAGGGCATTGGAAAGGAAAGACCGATTTTCAACAGAATTAGCACTTCATTTTTCTTTTACTTTATAATTACTTTGACATTTCTATATTTAAATTTTTAATTAGTAAAATTTCAAATAATTAATCCATCCCTCCCATGCAAAATTTATATTTAAAAAAGGTTATAACAATATTTTCATATGTAAAATTTTAATTAGAAAAATTCCCAATATTTTATCTGTCCCTCCCATGCAAAATTTATATTTAAAAAGGTTATAACAATATTTTCATATGTAAAATATTAATTAGAAAAATTTCAAATGATTCATCTGTCCCTCCCATACAAAATTTATATTTAAAAATGTTATAACAATATTTTCATTTGTAAAATTTTAATTAGAAAAATTTCAAATAATTTATCTGTCCCTCCCATGCAAAATTTATATTTAAAAAAGTTATAACAATATTGTATTAAGTAAAAAATATATATAGATAAATAATAAAATGTAAGGGTACTCACCCAAACATCCTCGTCGGGCGCCCGCTGACGATGTGGGTGGTCCTGGAATGTAGATTTCTTTTCGTTATACCTACTTCTAACGTTAAAATGCAACAACGAATACTGAGATTCCAACAAAAATTCCAACAAAAGTATCGGAGATTAATGACAAACAGCTGTTCTTTGATAATTGCTGCCCTTGCTAACTTCCATCAATAGGAATAGTTGACGAAGTAGTGACTTTCCTACCCCTTTGAAGACACCGATATTTTGGGCATACATTGGAGCTTCTATGTATAGCAGCAAATCGATAGAAACAATGCAATTGGCTCCTAGTTTTACCAAATGATTTAGGGGCACCGTGTATTAGACTATTTGAATGTCACTACGTCTGCCCCTTTGTATCGTTCCTCCTTCAATTGTTGAAATTTACGTACGGTTAATGCCCAATGGCAACTCTTCCATATAAAAAGAAAACTGGTTTGTTTAGCGTCGTCTTTCAACTATGTACTTTGCCTTAACTTTTGCTATCCACTAGCCAGAGTTGAAGTCGAATCCCTAGAAACGCGAATCACATGCTCGTTTTTCCTGTGCGACCTCGTCCCAGATCAATCTTAAATCGTACCAGTTCGATCGTAAATCGTTCCAGTTCAATCTGAATCCGTTCCAGTTCAATCTGAAATCGCTGCGTTCGTTTGTTTAGTTGATCTGGGACATTTTATGCCTGAATTTCCTTTAACCCTTAACTGCTCGATTACTACAAACGTGTCAGGAAAACTAAATTTTAAATTTCATAATCGGTATATGTTAAAACAATGCATTTTCTCTTAATCTGATGTAACTCTGACAGAGGAGACTTAATATCGTATTACGTAACATATAATTCCAGCGATGCTTTTATCTCGTTATAAATAAATTAATTCATTTATAACAAAATAAAAACACAATTTTTTTCTATGTTAACGAATTTTTTTCTAGACTATTGACACTCTCCGAGCCCTTGACAGTAGTCGAAGCCACATATCTAGCCAACACTTGGGTGAACACATTCTCCTGTGCTTCTCGCTTTGTCTCTTCTATCATGATATATTTTCCAGAGTATTTTTACACGTCAGCTGGCCCTAGAGGAATACTTCAAACAATGTGCTTACCTCTTCTGCAACCCAGAATAATTCTAAAATGTATGCACATTTTGAATTTCAGCAACTTGCAAATAGAAAATTAATTTGCACAAATTGAATCACTACACAAAATACGTTTTTCTATTTTTCCAACGATCTCCAGGACCATAATTTTGTCAGTATGAAAGAATATAATCTTGAGTTATTTAAATGAGTTTCTCACGAATGTAACTCATTGCATTGAAAGATTGCATTTGAAATGTTTCCACATATTTAAAAACAGGAATCCAATATATAAATTTGTCAGGAAGTTTCACCATCTGTTCTGATAGTTGGTTGCTATTTGCTCCATTGAATGCATTCTGGTTATATTCCCCAGCGAATCAAAAATGCCTTCAGGACATTATCTCAGAACGAACCAACCAAACGTCAGACACTAGTATCGCACTGAACAGTGGAATAATTACGGGCATTGAGATTCTGCATAGTAGGAAGGCGAAAAAGTCTAAATGTAAGGACAGTATGACGTACATCACCTTACAAAGTTCAACAGGTTCGCTATCTACTTGACTTATGTAGAGGACTTGGGGCAATATTTCAATGGAATGAGCGAATCGGAATCGGATTATTCATTTGAATTCGCTCATTTTGCAAGTTATAATATTATACGAGTATGTTCCCCACTTATAGTAAATCACGTAATTTCTCAAATTATGTGAACTAATGCTATTTATAATGTGAAATTAAAATCGATGCATTTTAATTCCTCACTATTTTTTATGGATTAACTATTCGTCCTGCACTCTTGTTTTCTCCTAAGCTGCCGAATCAACAAAGCTCTTCCGATAAAGCACGGATATCGTTGGCAACACAGAAGAACTTCACTGTCTCAAGATTTGAGTTATTGCATTCGTTTACTTCTTGTAACATCGAAAAGTGCAACGGAGCGAAATTGGACGGCACACGCTCGCGGGCACACGTCATTTCCCACGGATTCGGTCGCCACGCAGATGCATCTTGCGAATATCTATAATATAACGAAACCATCACTCGGCACCACGCAATGCAGAAATTACCGGCATTCCTGCTTTGGTTGTTCCGTGCAATAAGCGTTTATCCGAGAAGCTCATACTCCCGCGCACTTTGCAACCTGTAATTTCGCTCGAGCTCAAACGGCTTTCAAACTGCTAAAGAACTTTTGCAGTAGTGTGCGCTTGCACCCTGGTCTGTTCTGGATGACTTCATGTAGAGCTGAGGGTATGTCTATGCTGCGAAGGATGTGGCAAAAGAAAGATCCATAAAAGCTTTTATTGCTTAATAAAAGTTAAGCAAAATTCAACCGAAGGCTCAAATATGTTACAAAGATGAATTCACAATTTGCAGATTAATTTATTAAGCGCGTTTCAAACCTCAAGAATGTACTCCTATCCTTAGTTTGATCCATCCTCCCAAAACGGTGCAACGTCTGCATTTCACAATATTTAAAATGTTTCAAAGGTGGATAGCGCGACTGGGAACGATTTAGTGCAGACTCCGTGCACTATGGCAAAGTGGGTAACCTAACGTATCGCGGCAACCTTTGACCTCGACAGAATAAACCAAACGAAATGGCTTTGCCGCGCCTCGGGCTAAGCATTTTGAAAGATGAAGGGAAATTATATGGAGAGGGCATGGCTCTGTGAAAATAGTCTCAACCACATCATTTTCAATATCCTCCACTGGGATGGGATGTAGATTTGAGGAGACGTAGATGCCGATGACGCCGAGGAAACTATTTTGCACACAATAAGGTCTGCCTAATGGTCGCAGAGTGTTATTATGTTGAATGGTAGTCATTGTTGTCTTAAGTCTTCTTGAAAGTTTCCATCCCAATCTTGAAGCGGGTGGGATCTTCTATCAATGGCAATTTTTTCTGCAAATAAAAGCAGATTAGTGGGAGCATGCAATTTATAATTTTTTATTGTTTGCTATTTGTTTTTCATAATAAAGAAACTAAGGATTATTTCACGAACGGAGACTTGCTTGTAATTTCAACTTTATTGCAATGGACAAACAAATTTGGCCCGAAACAATGCCAGCTCATTAAAACGTCAATAACAAATTATCTTCAGAACCTGTGGCCAAAAATGAAGTGGTGAAGCTTTTCTTTATTTCAGATGAACCTATTTATTGGATATCTACCTTTCACTTGGGAATGTACGATTTGTAAAGCTTCATTAAATTAGATGCAAGGATAGGTGATCTTCTCTAATGAGGAATATAAAGCTTTACAGGATATTATGAAGTTCTATTCGGAAAAATGTCCAGTCTTGGATGGAGTGTCTAATGTGAAATCACTAGATTTATCAGAGTATAACAAAGTGTGTAATATAACTGTCGAAAAATATCTTGCTTTCACTCGAAACATTAGTGTGCTGCTTGCGCTTTCAATTAATGCCACCGAATATAAATTTCACCAAGAAACAGAAACAAACGGACAACTCAACTATATGGACATAACCGTGACACACGAACAAACACGACTAGACTACAAAATATATAGAAAACCAACCACAACTGATCATACCATACACGAAACATCTAACCACCCCGCACAACATAAGCTAGCAGTGAACAGATCAATGGTGCAGAAGGTCCACTCCATCCCCATGACTCCTAATTAATACTCCAGCGAACTAAACAACATATACAGAATATCTAATAATGACATTGACCAACTTGTTACATTGTACAAACAAAAACTGGAACGCCAACGGACTAAAACTCATAAGAATGATCAACAGTGGATTTTGTTGACATGCGTAGGCAAAAAGACATGCAAACTATCAAATTTCCTTAGGAAATACAAACTGCAAACTGCATACAAAACGAACAACAACATTGGAAACACACTGAAACTACAACTGAATGACACAGCAATATACAGCAGCATATACAAACTGACATGCAAGGACTGCGGCATGTTATACATAGGAAGGCCAACACGGACACTATCGACAAGATACAAAGAGCACTTACGATATTTCTTATACAACAAGACAGAATCCAATTACGTGACGCACCAATAAAACCACGCACATGACGCTATGACAAACTCTATTAAATTGCTACACAAACAAGGCCAAGGACGGAGTTCTTGACATGTTAGAAAGGCTTGAAATATATAAACAAAGAAAAACAGACGGCAGCATTATCAACAAACAACTTGATACAAATTCCGACGCAATTTTCTCAGTACTAGACCACACTCTTAGACGGAAATGGAAACAAGATGAGGCAGAGCAAACGGACACCCAACAAGGAAAAAAACAAAAACCAAATATTCCTCTAACTTGCCTAATTTAGTACTTGACCTAATTCACTACCTGACCTAATTTAGCCCTACCTGCTTAACCTATCTTACGACTTTATAAAATCCTTCCCTTCAACACATCCTTTATCCACTGAAGATGACTCAAAGTAGTCAAAACACGTCTACTCACACAACAAAGTAAGGCCTGGCGGCTTTTGAAGAAAATAGGGAATTGGCCTGTGGATACCGATTAAACAAAAATATTTTTATAATTAGAATTTAACGGAAGGTGATCTCACTTAAATTTTATTGCTTTTTTTGCTTTAAAATTAAATATACTGTATCGTAAAAGTAAACTTTTTAGATAAGTGTGTGAGCTTTACCTTGATAGGAGTTAAAGAAATTGGATTTCCAAAAAGAACATATTCGGGAATACGTATGTGGTGTGGGTTTTCAAAAGGCATTATTTGAACATTATGTTAGTCCCGTGCAAGTGCAGAGTTGCACGGTGATTCCAGAGGGAGTTCGATAACTGGTGAGCCACGTTCTCGTTTGGCAGCTCATATTCGGCTCATCGGAGAGAATGAGTGCAAGCGAAATTTTCCAACAAATCTTCCCCAGCTGTGGATATGGATAATATGAAATTTTTTGAAAAGACACTATAAGCTTGGTCACTAGTTGGAGTCCAGTGAAAATTTCCAAGTTGGAGTCCACTGGATCTATTGCCGTCAAGAAGAAAAGAATCCCCCGAGTCCAGCATGAAACATTCATCAGTATTCTAAAAAAGTAAGAAGAAAAAATTTCCTAGATATCTCCTAATAAATTGTAGTAGTAAATTTAAATATTTTTTTCCCAAATTGAAACGGCAAAAATTGAAATTTTCATCATTTTTGGCTACATTTTGTTTATGATGTGCCGTAAAAGGAGTTATGTGCAGTAGTTGATTATTGAATTCAATAATTGTGTGAGTTACAATTCGGTTTTAAAATGTTAAAGGCTTTACCATACAGAACGCGGTCTGCCAACAGGCCAACAGACTACAGGGTGCGGCAGCATAACTTCCTTTTTTCAAAATTCAACAAAACAAATTTTCAGCGGTACTTGTTTTTTATTTTTTTTTTATACTTCCAACGCATGATAGCGACTAACCAAGGGATGAGCAAAACTTTAAAATCACCTCTCTCGAATGAGACTACTAGCGCCGCGCTATAACAGTTAGCACTCTAAGGGCGGGCATTTCAAAAAAGGAAGTTATGCTGCCGCACCCTGTATTATAGTCCGCAGTGGGCAGCATTCTGGTATAAAAAAACTGACCACTAGACCGGCGACTGATTTCACAGAAAACAAAGTATAGTATCGTGTTCTATGTGATGTCGTTTCTACACGTGGCGAAGCCTTTCACTGATCGCTCATTAATACTTTTGAATAAAAATTGAGTTTAGAAAATCGGTATGAGAAGTCAATATTATGGCTGATTTTTATTCAAATCGATTGAATATCTAATGAAGTTTAAATCAGCCATAATATTGGCGTCTCATACCGATTTTCTAAACTCAATTTTTATTTTTATTTAAAACTAAAAGTTTATAATTTTATTTTTCTAAATATCAACCCTCGAGATTGCACTAGATATCATCTAACTTCCGAAAAATTCGGAATAAATACAAATGCTGAAATAGTCATTGCATTATTTTTAGTCGCTAGAGCATTAAAAATTGCCGCTAAAGGGATCAATCTTCCACTAGATCTAGTGACAAAGTCGGAAGGACATTAAGATCGAATAACTGTCAAGGACATATTGTCGACTTTCTGTTACTTACGCACGTTGGATCCACCAATTTTATTCTGTATATGATTAAAGTGTACTTAATATCTTATGGTCCTCAATTCATTTTCAGCGGATTTATGTTCGTTTAAATTTTTGAAGTATGGCAACATCATTGTTTCGTCTTTGCTTTCACTAGAAACAAACTTATGGCCAATATTTGAATATTAATGGCGCAAATGCCGATAACATTATGAATTTAGCAATTGAAAGTGAAACAGAATATATGGGATTTGTTTTTGTAATTTGGCTTTAAAAACCACTTGCCGAACAGTATCTTTAAACATTTTTTTTTCTCAATAGGTTTTAAACAGTTTTAATTTCTAGATTTTGAAAGCCCACTCACTAGCACGATTAAACTTCATGAATGAAGTTGAACAAAAGGCAAAGAGTTTGTTTAAAGAGTAACATACAACTAGAATTACCTTGAAAAGCTACGATGCAGCACTGCCATGTTGCAGCATATATATTGCATATACGAGTCTATGGGTGGAACTCACGCAATCGAGCTAGCCCAACGTGACTGGTTCTGGCAGCTCCTGATGACTCCTGGTCACCTCAGCGAAACTGCGAAAAGTAACCCATCAGTGAATGGTTGGAGGCCATTACCTGCATCAGAAAAGAAACGAAAATGGCCTACACCTGATAAATTCATATCAACATTTGGTCATTTGAAAAGCTTTCGGCCTTACCGGCAAAAAGTCATGGTACATTTAAGCCAACCAACCAATAGATGGCATTTACATATGTATGCGATCAAAATTTGAATTCATTCCGGTCAGTGCAAAATACATGGTAACCTTCCAAAGTTGACAGGTGACGCTTGTTAAGAACAATGGATAAAATTGAGTAACGTGCGGTGATACAGTACATTTATTTGAAAGGGAAAAAACTCAGAAAGTGAAAGAAGAGTTACACTTCGTGTATGGTGAATCGTCGCCCTCATTCACAACCGTGAAACATTGGCTGGCCGAGTTCAGAAGCGATCGCACAAGCATTTTCGACGATGAACATTCAGGACGTCCACAAAATGTTTCAACGGAAAATATCATCAGTTTAGTGCTAAGAAGCATGGTAGAAGGTTGCCAATCAACCATTAAGGAAATTGCTGAGGCTTATGGGATATCAACTGAATGGGTGCATAAGATTTTACGTGATGATTTATAAATGATATGATTATTCATGTGATGGGTGCCGCGTTTGTTGACGATCGACCAAAAGCGCGTACCGATGGATATGTCGCGTGAGACCCTTCAGCTGTTCCAAAAAAACCTACCAAATTTTTGCACCGATTAATTGCTATCGATGAAACCTGGCTCCATCACCATACTCCGGAGACTAAACAACAGTCAATACAGTGGATTGTGATGGAGGAACCAGCTCCGTACAAGGCGAAGGTCGTTCTTCGTGTCGAAAAAGTGATGGTGACAGTTTTTTTTGGGACAGCCATGGAGTAATTACGGTTGATTACTTTCAAAAATGTAAAACCGTTAACGGATCCTATTACGTGATCACACTTGGCGAGGAAGATTGTGTTGTTTCATCAACGCAACGCGCGAGTCCACACATGCATGGTCGCAAGGGTGAAATTGGACAAATTGAAGTTCGAATTGCTTCAACACCCACCCTACTCACCAGACCTAGCTCCGAGTAACTTTTTTGTTCCCCAACTTGAAAAGATTTCTGGGTGGGATAAAATATGTGTCATATACCGACGTTGAAGAGACAGTAAACGTGTATTTTTCAGGTTTACCGAATGAATTTTTTTCTTATGGCTTGATGGGTTGGGACAAGCGTTTGACCAAATCTATTGACTTGCGTGGAGACTGTGACAAGAAATAAATTTTCGTTTGGCGTGAATTATGTGTTTTTCTTTAAAAGGTCAGAAACTTTTCAAACTACCCTCTAAAATACCTTGACATGATTGGATAGTGTAACCTTCCACCAGGTTGACCATGTCCTGAAGCAGCGAAAATCTTTCTCAAGCATACCAGGCGTTCGTCTTAATCAAGGAACAAAAATATTGACTGGGACCATTGCTTGGTTAGATCAGTTTATCGATGTCAAAGACAAATATGACAAAAACTAGAGACAAGCATAAAAAGGCGTTAATTGTAAAGTTCTTTCGTCTGAAAGTATGTTTTTGACAGGGATATACTTTCTTCTGTCAAATTTAACCTTAGAAAATCCATTGTTTTCTGGTTTATTTTATGTTCCATGAGGTTTATATTATGCTACAATTGTCAGATTGTAGACGCGCGACGTAACGGATCCTAAGGCAAATCATGGGAGCAAAAATAAGGAGACCAATGGCGGACAAGATCCAACGACGAGTTGTATGAAGTATTTTGCGGGCTGTAAATCTCAATAATAATGAAACTACGAAAAATGTATAGACGAGTAACGGATACTTAAAAATGTTTTCGATGAGAGGGGAAAACTGATGGAAATCTGGTCCAGCTCGGTCCACGAAAACAGCACATCACTACTTGCTTTCAGAAATCGGAGGACATGGTTGACGGACCGAGACAACCGGTGGCACTGTCTACAGGAAGCCAAGCCTTGTGAGGATGTTGGAGCGACGATAGTGCCGGGAACGGTTTCAAAATTTATGACCTTTTAAAGGAGGTTTCTCCCTTTAAGCTGCAGAAATAAGGGCTGAATTCAAGTAGGTGTAATAAATATAAGCAGTCGAGCAGCCCCGTGTTGATCAGGAGTGGCTGCTCCTGAAGGGATAAGGTGGTCACCCCGTCGAAACTGCTTAGTTTGTTGTTTTACTAGCGTAAAGTAAACTTCATCCGTCAAGCTTCCATCCTTTAGGCAGAGATGAGTGGTTCACTTCAGCCACTTTAACATCTTTAGGTTGACATTCCCCTTGTAATGCAACGACCTTCTTCGGAGAAAGTAACGGTTGCTTTATGTGTAATGTTTGCGTTTGTCTCAAGCCTCCGTGTCCGCTAACTTTAACGAGGCAAAAAAATGTTGAATTACTGTAGAGTAGCTTAATTGACACCTAATAGGACATTTCTAAAGATAATAAAAATTGATCGGTACGTCTTGTAGAGTAGAGTACGCGTGTTAAGTATTTTGTAATGTAGCTTCGTGGCTCGACAAGAACCCATCTCATATGATCCGGCAAATGCTAGTCGTCAAGCACGCGTACGCGGCCGTTAAGCGAAGGTAGTTAGCTGTACTCAACGTGGGGCCCGAAGGGGAAAAAACACCACTCTCCTTCGAGTTCCCACATTTTTAATTTTGCTGTCGGCAGATGAACCGATTCAATTTTTATTGTCGCCCTCACCATTTGATATTAACGTAGCATACTTTGGAGGGTTCCTTAAAGTAAAGATAGATTCACCGATAAAGTTTCTTTTGGTGTTGCTTGTCTTGTCTTTGGTATAATAAGGTCTATAGCATCTTCTGGAGTTCTTCGTTCGTGGTGGCTCTGCCGCCTGAACATGCCGATGATGTTATAGAGTAGTGCGTCCCTCAATGTTGCCAAAAGAAAGGTTTGAACATTTTCATACAGTTTGAAGTCGGACAGCTCTAATTTTGAACAAACTGATGGTGCCAGGGGTTTTCAAATACACTGCTTGGAATTGCGTCAGTTTCTGCTGGGAGCTAATCTGATGACCGGCAATAATACAATCCGCATCATCAATTTGTCCTGACTGACACCCGATTTGTTTTTATGATTGGTTAGCGGTTTTTATTAGCATACTTTCGTAGAAGACAGGGACTTATATTCAAGGAGAGGGGCCTAAAATTATAACAACCATCTCTCCACTGCGGAAACAATTGTTTCCTCACTAGTGAAGGGCGAAATCCTTCAGTCTCTCCATGTCTAGGTTGGCATCGAAGAGACTGTCCTGTAATAAACATAAGCAGTCGAGCAGCCCCGTGGTGATCAAGAGTGGCTGCTCCTGAAGAGAAAAGGTGGTCACCCCGTCGAAACTGCTTAGTTTGTTGTTTTACTAGCGTAAAGTAAACTACGTCCGTCAAGTTTCCATCCTTTAGGCAGAGATGAGTGGTTCACTTCAGCCACTTTAACATCTTTAGGTTGACATTCCCCTTGTAATGCAACGACCTTCTTCGGAGAAAGTAACGGTTGCTTTTTGTGTAATGTTTGCGTTTGTCTCAAGCCTCCGTGTCCTTTAACGAGGCAAATAAATATTGAATTAGAACTGCTTAATTGACACCCAATAGGACATTTCTAAAGATAATAAAAATTGATCGGTACGTCTTGTAGAGTAGAGTACGCGTGATAAGTTTTTTGTTATGTAGCTTCGTGGCTCGACAAGAACCCGCCTCATATGATCCCGCAAATGTTAGTCGTCAAGCACGCGTAGACGGTCGTTAAGCGAAGCTAGTTAGCTGAGCTCGGTGTTGTTTATAGCTCGCTGACACTTGTGCCAGACCATCGGCACCCGTGTGCTACACGGGTTATTCGAAATTCATTACATAGGTCATTAAGTGATATTGTATATCATAGCAACTGTTTCATCAATTAATCATCATCATTCATCCTCTAAAGGTTCGTGTGTTTTTTTGCTGCGAAAACGTTACTTGAGAGTACTCTGAGTGTACTTTGGGTGCTTAGAGTGGCGATAGGATGTTGCCATCGGGTGTTTCTAGTACATTGACTTTTCATCAGTGGTTTTACGGTGACAAAGATTTGTTAGAGGGTAAGATCGCGAGCTATGATGGAGGATATCACCAAAAACTGAACTTGTCAATATGCACAATCTAGTCCTCAGTCGTTCCGATTCAGAATTTTAGGCACTCACGTTAGAAATATTTGTCCTTGTTAGCTTTGTAGGCTGGAAATTTTATTAACTTGCTTCTAGGCAAACTGCGATATCCATTAATAAACATTGGAAAATTTTGCCCATTTAGTATATATAGGGTTTTCCATTAAAGGTAAATTGATTAATTTAAATAAATCGATTGTGAGGCGTGCTGTGTGGCTAATGGTACCGTCTTGTTGAAACCACGTGTCGTTGATGTCAAGTTCTTCCAATTCTGGCCACAAATAATCTTCCAATATAACACGAAAGCATCCACAAAAAAAAAGAAAATACGGCCCAATCACAGCTCCGGCATGAAAACCGCACCAAACAGTAATTTGTGGGTTTGTTGGTGACCAATAATGCATATTTTGCTTATTGCGCCAGAATTGAGCTTCATCGCTGAAGATGATTTTTCGATAATAGTAATTTTTAATAATTTCCAAACGTTGTTAGTTCATAAACTTTACTATTTTCATCACTTTTTTTACTTTAACTAACATTTTGACATTAACAGTTTATTAAAAAAGTTTAAGGGTGCGTTCATATAAAGTCCCTAATACAAAACCCTATAGAACCAAAAATGTTTGCTGATGAATGAAAAATCCTAAGGAAAGTAAAATTTCAAAAAAAAATTTTTTAAGTATTTTTTTTTCATTTTACACTCAATTTAACAATAATTCCTCCAACTAGTCTCAAGCGATTTTAATGATTATAATAAAGATAGCTTTAAGTCGTTTATATAAACAGACTCGATTGTAGCATTCATGATTGTAGGAAAATTTGCAGAGTTGTATTTAATTTATCATGACATCAATTGATTGGAATTTGATTTGCGTTTTTTTCAACTTCACTTCAAATAAATATATTTCTGGCATCCTAGAAGCATTTCATATTCTCATCTTCAATCTATTTTAATTAGAAATTATCCTTCAGACTGAGCTTGTCCTTCAGTATGTAATAAATAATAATCGTCTCACAACCTTATTCACAACATACTTGAAACTATTCCTGCCTTCGTGATATAATAAATAAGATACCACGATACCACCCTTATATCATCGGACACAATAGAGAACATACGAACAACATTCCATAAATTCCTCGCGTATATCACAACATGGACGGTGCAGCCCCAAAATTGTTTCGTTAATTCCTTTAAAGTACAAAAATAAAGCCGCATTTTTGGATGGAAGGAGAACATTCTTTTGGGCTTCACCTTCTGCGTAAACGACCAGTGCGTGCTATACGCCTGCCGTACCCTTTTTCCAGTCACGATCACTCCTTTCGGAAAAAAATCCTCCACATGTGCTTCACCGGCTGACCGATCAACATGCTAAGAAACCAACAATTTCATAGTCATAAGAACTTTAGTGTGGGAAATTTTTCTTAGTCTGCAAAATTTTTTTTTAGAACAAGTGTTGCAAGTTCGAATTAACTGCTTTGAAAGATAAATCAGCACTATAAAATGATGATATAAACAAAATTCTACATTTTGAGAATATTCACAGAAATGATTTCAAATTTAATTTGCACAATTTAATTCCATGATTGATGGGAATCCACTTATACTACTTGTGATTGAATGTGGAGTTCACTACGCAACCTAAGGAAGCAACACTGTTGCGTCTTCGAAGATGCTGGGTACCTGCCTCTAATTAGGGAGTTGCAAGAAACGCGACTCATATCGATCCTGAATGTAGCCAATATACTAATTATGTAGTCTCGCTTCTATGGTACCGACCAAGGGAGCAGTTGGGAAGCACCTTGTACTGACAATCTGACCGATCATTAGCGATCATGTGAAGGTGGACGAAAAGGCGGACAACTGCGCCGAGTTTATTTATTTACTGCTTAAATGTTGCTTTTATACTCGTGTCAAAAATTTCCAACGTTAATCCTACTGTTGCTTCGCGGGAGCAACTGTAGGGTTGCAGATGAAATGAACGCCACATCGCGAGAAATATCACAAGAATAGATACACATCTATAAATTGTTATATGAGAAACATCACATCTGATAACTGAGAAGGAAGATTATAGTCTTCATTAGAAACAGCCTGGAGCAGAGTTCTCATAATTAAAGCGCAATCAGGCAGTCATTTTGACATGATTCCTTCACTGTCTCAGATGCTTCACATTTCCACGCAAAGATATTCGCCTTCAGATGTAATCAATGCCTTGGGGTCTTTGCGATGCATGATTGAAAGATACATACGAGTATAGCACCACGCAGTGCAAAAATATTTTCTTTAGTTGCATCAAGTCTTTGAAAAACCGTCCAACTGAAATTGCAAAAAATTTGATCGTACTACTACTACTACTACTACTACTAAGTATATCAGGACTTTTTCATTGGGAACATTCAAAGAATACAAAACTAACGTTTACATACTCATTCTAAGCTATTCATTGAAAAAGCATCAGTTAAAGGGATCACAAAGAATCTAAAGATACTCATTGATTCATTCTATTCTTGAGGGGCATTTGAAGCGCTCAGCGTCAAGCATCAATTAATAAGAAATTAAGGGCGGTACATTGTAGCTACCAATTCAAGCTCCCTAATGTCTCGCGGCTGATTTAGAGTTGTTAAATGTAAGCTGATTGGGAATTATTTCTTCAAAAATGAAATATGTTATTATGATGGCATTTCAGCATTAGCAGTCATAAGCCATTGTGTAGAAAAAAGAGCTTAACGCTAGGAGCTGTGTTTAATGTGTAAGAACATTTGATGTTCTAACGCTTTTGTACCGCTTTGTGGGATACTAGAGTAGCTTTTATTTTCCTAAATTAAACCTTAGAATCTGAAAGTTCTAAATGCGAATGATTTAAAAGAACTAAATTAATCAAATCAGAATATCCAGTTATTAGGAAACTTTCTCTGCCAGTTGTTTTCTACATTAATTAAAGAATTATTGTCTTATAAGTGAACAATTATAAAAGAGTAGTTTTTGTTTTAAAATAAACCTTTTTAGGGTTTTGTAAAATAATTTTACAAAACCCTTCTAAAATCGCGTCCTGTCTGTCCGTCAGTCTGTCTGTCCGTCCGTCCGTCCGTCCGTGTGTCACAGCAGTTTTTCTCGGAAACTACTTAAGCTAGAAGCATCAAATTTTGTATGTAGGTGTAAAGTGGTGATCTCTTCAAAGTTCAACTACTAAGAATTTTTATAAGGTAAAAAAAAAATTTCATTGAAGGTAGCCGATATGGGTATCAAATAAAAGGTCTTGATGATAACTTTTCAAAACAGGTCTTAATTTGGCAAAGTTTGCTTCGAGGAGCGCACAGGGAGGGGAAATACACGAAAAATTTGTGTCCCCCCCCTCGCGATTGGACACCTTCCATCCGAAAAATCTGAAAAAAATCAAGAATGTAGGCCTTGATGAGTACAACAACAACAAATACGTGAGAAGTCGCAATTCACTCAATAGTATGATTTATCGATTTTATGTTTTCTTGAATAAAATCTTAACGGTACCCTTAAATTCAATGAAATTCAGTACATAGATGTCTATTTATAAGATTGATTAACCCTGCAAGTTTCATAAAGATTGCATCATATTTAGCATGTATTACTATGGCAACATATGGCTATGGAACAACATGCACTTTTTACCGACTCAGACACTACAGTTTTGCTAGGATTTGCATGAAAATTTCAGAAATGATAGGTGTCATGAATAACTTTGAGAATCAGTTCAGCTAGTGGTATCAGTAATCGTAAAACAAAATAGTGGCTGTTTTAAATGGGAAGATTGAATGATGTTGAGTTATTTTTTCCCAACTTCAACGTTTAAGGTGCATGCTTTGAACTCTTAATTCAATTTAATGAATGACTGAAGCTGAGTACCTACAATTAATACTCATAAGTGAAACAAGTCAAGGAGGCGGGAGGGAGCTTCTAGCAAAAGGGCTTTGTAACAACTTTAGGGTTCGAAAAAATGGCCATGAATCGATGATAACAGTACAGGAGAGTGGCCCCTGAAAAAAATTCATCAAACGTAGCCGAAATGAGCTTTTCAAAACAGTTGTTAAACTGTCAGTTTTTGCTTCAGTGGGGGCACAGGGGGGAAATACATGAAAAATGTGTTTCCTCCCTCGCGAATGGACATCTGAAATAATTATCAAGGGAGATATTTATGAGTATAACAATAACAAAAACCTCAGAAGTCTAAATTCTTTCAACTTTGTTAATAATAGCATGATCTTCGAATTTCATAGTTTCTCCAATAAAATCGTCATTGACATGCTTCTTGACTTTATTCAATCTGGTGACTGCATTTTGAAAATTGAACACAAAACCCTTCTGACATGAGCGTAGGTCTGTTTACCCAACTTGTATTATAATGAAAGTGCGAACAAAAAGAAATTTTGGCTAATAATAATAGTAGCAATAGTAGCAAAAATAATTATAAAAATAATAACCTTTATTTAAACTATCCTTGATATTTAACAAACATCAAGTGAATTTACATACAAGGTGTCTCAAAAGAAAGTTTATATTTAGTGTATCGATTCAAAAGAAAGTAAGCCATCTACCGAAGAAAAGTTTGTTGATTATTAAAGTACCTGCATATTTTAGGAAAACGTCCTAATGTGAACCCTCGCGTTCGCGGCACAATTTCATATGAAGGCTTTTCACTTCGTGACGGCCGTCATTTCGTTTTCCATGTTTCGTTCTTCATAAGCTGGGTCCCTCGGGTTTTGGTTTTTCCAGTGTTGTATCGGTCTCTTCAAACTTTTTCATCCATTTTTAAATAAGAGAAATGCTTGACGCATCATTTAAGTGGCGAAAACGTCGAATACTGTAGAACCATCTGCATTCTATAGACGCAGAATCACAGTTTTTATAAAACGTTCGCACGCAAAAAGCGCAGTCTGCTTCTGAAACACGCGAATGAATTCTTAAAAGCCAGGATAGTCCATTGCATTCACACAGTAAGCTAAACAAATATAAACATTCTTTTGAAACATCCTGTATAAATTATTATGAAACTTAATGGCCCCAAGAACACTCAAAATTTATACATATTTGATGAATTTTTCAGTAATGAAAATGGTTCTGATAAAATAAGAAGGAAAATAGAAAAGAACCAACCAACCATATTACATTATAACAAATAATTTAATGAAATGGAGTTTCATTACTACTTACAACTGAATTGTTCTAACTTAAACGCATAAATTCATATAAAATGATTCATCTTATTATATTTCGATATAATATAATTTTACAACAATATGCCAAACGCTAGTATGATTTTATGACAATATTGTTTTTCTATATTGTCGCGTGTTACGGTTCGCGGCCAATAATTTTAATGTTCCGGGAAAGTGAAAACGCAATGTCTTTTAAATTAAATTAAAAGAGCTTATTCAATTACTTAAAAATGCACAATCACTTTACTAACTATTTAACAATTTTAATTTTCACTATTAAAATTCTACCTTCCACTTGTCCATAAATCTCTATCGCAATTGTCTTCTAAAATCACTTCACTATTACTTGATCGCTTTTCAATTCGCTTTCCACACACTATCGCAGTTTTTCTATCGCGGTTGTAATGAATGATCTCCCCATTCATTCAGCTCGCCTTTATATGGGGTCTCCATCCGTTCCATGAATTTCTCGTACGTTGGCGAACGTTCTGCCGAGAGGTATCTGGTATATTCGAGCAGATTAATGAATGGAGCAGTGACGTCGCTTTCAGATGTTGATCATGCTTGGTGGGTTCTCGTGGTTTGGAGTAAATTCATTTTGTTGATGTTCTTAATGGTTGTGAAAACAATTGCGACAGTAGCTCGCAGAATTCTTTGTATATGTTACAATATGTTATCATCTTATAACCGAACTTATTTTACTCAAATCTATAAACTCATAATGCATTCACATTGAACTAATTTAAAAAGCCAGTTGTGAAATATGTCTCAATGTTCTTGTTAACAGGATAGAATGGTTGCTAAGTCCAGGAATTACGAAGCACGGTCACAAAATTTGCCATATGGGCTCGAATAAGCCTCAATATCAATGAATCGTTTCTCGGCACATTCGCGACTTGATAAACTCTTCGGTTTAATACAAACTATTGTAACTGCGAAGACATTTTCGTTCACAAACTCAAAACATTTTCATCCCATTACCACTCAAATCAAACCAGATCTGACATACTATACGTATATCGAGTTTGGTCTAACTAGAGTCTAGTCACGAGCCATGGTTTTAAAATGCTTGTCATACCGAAGATATTGGGCTTGGTGAATACTTAGGTATGCAACACAGAACTCAGAAGGCACTTGCTCTGTATTGCGTTTATCAGCTATAATGGAAGAAATCCTTCCAATTACGTTCTAGATTTTGTCCCAAATTAACTGAGTGAAGTAAGTTGGAATGTATCTAGATCGTGAATTAACATGGAAAATTAAGTTAACATTGAAATCTAATAAAATTACGCAAAGTGATTGACAATGCATACAAACATTACAGCAAAAAGCAGTTTACAAACAAAACTTCACGGAAGACTAAAACGCATCGACCCTATCAAATTTGAACATGATTGACAATGTAATGTCAGTACAAGGTACTTGGAGAGTATTAGAGGGCTACTCAGCCAGTGATCATCAGTGCATTCTGCTTGAGATCAGTGATGTTATCTCCTGACGTCCGAGCTCTCGGCTTTCTACAATTGGATGGAACATCGGAACGATGGACGTCTAGAGGTTCGTCGAGGTGCTCACAGCAGGTGCACCACTGCTGGGAGATTTGAAGGGGATGGAGGAACTGGCAGCTCAAGATGTGGTGAACTCAGCTATGAGCATCACAACGACTGCTTGCAAAGCTTCTATGCCCCGTTGAAAATCCCAGCACGGCAAGCCCCCAGTGTACAGGTGGTCAACTGAAACCGTTGAAAAACGAAAGGAGTGTCAGAAGCTTCGGCGTGTGTGTCAGCGGTTACGAAACCGTGACGAGGCAAGCAGCCGGGAAGCAGCATATAAGTCGGTGAGGAAATGCCTTTGCAAATTGATCAACAACAGCAAGGCTCAATGCTGGCAAGATCTAGTGGACAATATGAACAAGGATCCGTGGGGATTGGCTACAAGCTAATTATGCGGAAGCTTAGTGCCCTACGGAAACCTTGTATACATGATGCAGAAAAGATGGACGCGATAGTGCGGGCACTCTTTTCCACGCATCCCGTCCGTGTTGATGCTGTCCATGGCAAAACAGCAGTCGAGTTCCACTCTTCACATTGCCTGAAGTGGAAGAGGCTGTCCTTTTACTAAATGTGAGGTAGGCTCCAGGTCCAGATGGTATTCCAGCTAAGGTGTTGAAGCTTGTCTATCACCATTGTCCTGACTTGCTGCTCAGCACATTCAACGCTTGCATACGGGACGGGGTTTTCCCGGTACGATACAAGGTGGCGAGGCTCGTGCTGATCAGCAAGTGAAAGGGAAATCCCGAATTGCCGTCTGCATAACACCCGTTGTGCAGGCTAGATACGGCTGGGAAAGTGCTAGAGAAACTCATCAAAGGAATAGTCACTGAAACGATTCGTGCTGCTGGAGACCTATCTCCTCGACAGTACGGCTTTAGAGCAGGTCGTTCCACCATTGATGCGATTGCAGAGGTGGTAAGCGCGGTCCGAAAGACAGAGGCATAATCGGCGTACACTCAACGTCAGGAATGCCTTCAACTCCGCTGGACGGGTGGATATTCTGGATATGCTGGAAACTCCTTTTCAAGTTCCAGAATATCTAATGCGGCGAAATACTTAAAGGACCAAAGCCTGCTCTACGAGACGACACAGGGCCAACGAAGGATGGAAATTACATCGAATATTGCCCAGGGGTCTATCCTTGGTCCAGACCTATGGAATGTGTCTTAAGACGGGCTACTAAGACTGGAGAGGCGAGATGAGTCACGCTTGATCGACTGTGCAGATGATGTTGCCGCTCTGGTGGCTGGATGCACCGTTGGACAAGCGCAGCTTAGGCTAGGTATGCTTATGCACCAAGTGAAGGACTGGATGACTGCTTGCGGACTCAGTTAAGTACTGGAGAGTAAAGATGATCAGTATTGGAGAATGTTGAATCACTACTGATCGACTCGAAGATGAGTTTCTCTGAGCGAATCAGGGCAATCGCTGAGAAGGCTGCCTTGGGAGTATTGGCTCTGAGTTGACTTATGGCTAACGTAGGGGGGACCCAGTCCATTAAGGAAATACCTCTTGATGAGTGCTGTAGGCTCAGTGCTACTGTACGAAGCAGAAGTATAGGGTGACGCTCTCAGTAAAGAGGTATACCGAAAACGTTTGGCACAGGTACAGAGAAGAGGAGCATTGAGGATTGTATCTTCGTATCCGACAGGCTCTATTTACCTATTTACCTGCGCCGATACGAGGGTACGATGGAAATGGTTGTCCACGAGGAAAGAGACAGCGCTCACTCAACGATTGACACCAGTCTTGGGTGAATTGCACTAGGGAAAGGTGAACTACGTGCCTCATTCCGGACGTGAGACCATGGCTAAATCGAAGGCATGGTGAGACTGACTTCTATCTGACCCAGCTTTTGAGTGGAAATGGGTGTTTTCAGTCTTACATGCACAAGGTTGGTAAGTCACGGTCCCCTGACTGTCAGTTTTGCCCAGGGGAGGAAGACAATGCCTGCCACATACGCAGACGGAAGATTTCACTCCGGATAATATAGTTGCGGTGATGCTCGAATCGGTTGACAAATGGAGCCAGGTGGCACATTATGTTCGGGCAGTCCTAAAAGATAAAAGGGACTCACTGCAGCCGGGGGCATTGGGGCTGGGGATCACTTTTCTGGCACTTCCTCTCCTCTTCTGCCAGAAGAGGGGTCCCCCAGCTTGAAGGTGCCTCAATGCGTAACAAAACGAGACCTGGCCCAAAGTAATGTGTCAATCGCTCCCAGACTAGATTCTCAGGTTAACAGGGGAGGTGTTTAGTGGGTAGTCCAGTCACCTTCTTGTGAGCATGGGAGTCCCACACTCTATGCGTAAATGGCATTCACCTCCTAAACACAAAAAGCTGCTCCAAGTCAATTTACAGGGGCAGTACTTGAAGGGAAATGTTGAGCACCTCGCCAAAAGTGCTGCGTTAGAATAATTGCACAGAACCGTTGGAAGGAACGAATGGCACAAACCCGCTGTAATAACATCGTGGCGTTACTATGTTCACAACGAAGTGCAGCCATGTTCACACGAAAGAGCAGTCTAGATATCAGAAATTATAACTTGGGAGAAAAAACGAAAAAACGTGGACTGCTTTAGTGGTGCATTCCTATTCCATCTCTGACATCTCTTCTTAGACCAACGTGGTTTTCTTTTAGTTTTTTTCATTGCATAAAATGTATTAACTTCAAGTCCGAAGACATTGAGCCTATCGGAATAATATCAGTCTTTCTTAAGTGCTTACCTCAAGTGCAAATAGAGACAGGTGAGTACCCTTATTCATTTTTTGAATTTGGTGTGATTTACTGAGTTATAGTTTGCTGAAATTTAACATATGTTCCAAAATAGAACAGGGTGTATTGGATTTTTTTTTAAATACCTCCATACCCTACCACTCTCTCCATCACTCTTTCATCGTCACACAACGCTCGTGCGATCTGCACTTCACACGTTGTCAATTCCTACGTGTGCCTCCAGGCAATGCTAAAACATCGGTATAAGGGGCACACCAAATGCTGTGAAGTACTCCTTTCCTGCTAGTCTAGTCCGATTCGTGAAATGTTCTCAAAGAAAATTAAGGAAAATGGAAAAAAGAGGGAATAATGCTTGGCATCAACGAGTTCCACGTAAACGAGAAAAAACTTTTAGAATGAGCACCACAGTGACTGAACTAAACTTCAAATTCACCCACCTGCATCAATGGTGAAAACTTTTAACGTATCCGGCAATATGGAGATAAATCTGCCCAATGAGGGCAGTCTCACCTGCCCAGGGCAAATTGAACAGATACGACCTAAATTCCAAGGATAAAATATTTCGGGTTACCATGGTAAACTGGTCAGGTTAAGGCCAATGAGATTCTTTGTACTCAACAAAGAATCCAAATGCAATGTTATAGATGTCAAACAAAATGGACTAAGACTAAAAGGTTTCTTCGATAAACCTAAGGAAGCCAACAGCGCATCGGAGAAAATTCAAGTAGTGATGAACTGTCTTCGCTGACTGAGTCAGACCAGTGCTTCCTTGGTTTCTCCAATGGCCTCCGGCCTTCAGATCTCCCAACGAATAACTTTTTGGGTATCCGTTGTTCGTCCATACAATTCATGTGGGTAGCCCATTGCAGCTTTCACTGTCTTACAATCGTTGAAATCTCCGGCTCATCTTAAATTCCATGGTTGTATCGAATTCACGATTGGTCCCCGTCTAGCTTCGCTCCGATTATTCGCCTCAGGACCCGGCGCTCGTAGGCGTTCAATATATTTGCGGATGATTGTGTTAGGGTCCTGGTTTCACACCCATAGCATAACACATGTCTTATCACAGCTTTGTTTTTCTGTGTATGCAGCTGGTCTTCAAGGTCGATAAACGGAATCAAATATTTTATATGCGAGCAGTACTCTTCGGCGTATTTCGTTTTTTTCTTTACTGGCTCTCGTTATTTTGACGCCTAAATACACAAATTTGCTTACATTTTCAATACTGTATTCGACAAGTGTGATACATTGTGTGCTTGAGGTATTTTTCCTTGATTGCGTCATGTGTTTTGTTCTATTTTCATTGATTTCTAGCCCTACTAGTTTTGCTTCACTGTCGAGTTTCAGGAAGAGTTCTTTGGCAGTTGTTCACGACCGTGACAAAGTGTTGATGTTGTCCACGTAGGCTACTACTTGGCTCGACTTGTATAGTAATGTACCTCTTGTATCAACAGGTAGTTTCCTTATGACTCCAGATCACAATTGAATAGCAATGGGGCGAGCAATATTCTAGTCCAATATTTGTGTGAAAGGCATCAGTGAGTTGATTACTGATGCGGACTTGGGAGGTCGTCGACGTTATTGTCATTTTGGCAAGACGGACTAATTTGGCTGGGATGCCAAAGCAAAGCATTATTTGGAAAAGTACATTACGATCAATGCTGTCGTATGCTTGCTTAAGGTCAACGAAAATTAAATGTACGTCTATGTTGAGCTCCCAGCATTTTTCAAGTACCTGCTTGACTGTGAATAATTAGTTTTGATTTTCTAAGATTTTAAAAAATGTTTTGTATGCCATACAAAGTAGTGATATGCCTCTATAATGTTTGCACTGTAACTTGTCACCTTTTTGTGGATGGGGAATATAATTGATTGGCTCCACGCTTCCGGCATATGTTCTTGTTGCCTAATGTGCTGGATGACGTGTGAATAGCTTTATGAAGACTGCTGCCACCATATTTGATGAGCTCCACCAGCGTTTTATTATACTTTTGAGCTTTGATGATGGAACAAATTTCATCCAGAGTTGGTGGAGCCAATGGAAGCTCCCTGCAGTCATCTATAGGCTCCGGTGTGTAGGAGCTGTATGAAAGATTAAGGAGGTTCTTGAAATGTGATGCCCATCTTTCCTTAATCTTGGCTTCCTCAGCAATAATATTGCTGATGTCATCAGGGGAGAGCGTAGTTTTGCGCTGATAACCATGTTTCAGACTTTTCACTACTTTGCTTACTTGTCTTGTGTTGTTGCTCGCTAACCTTACATATATGCTTCTCATTTGGTCGTCATAATATTTTCATTTATTAATTCTAATGATCTCATTTGCTACTGTTCTGAGATTTTCGTAGTGTTCTCTCATCGTCCTGGTTTTTCTACCTTTGTAGTCTTCGTATGCCTGATTCTTTTTGGCCAACGCATTCTTGCACTCATCATGGATCCAATGATTTCTTTTGCGCCGGGCCACGGTCGTAATCGCCGTTTTTTTCATTTCCGTCCAGGGCTCGTTGCTTGTCTTTATGGATGCGTCTGATAAGATGGGAGCCAGCTGGCTGTCAAGGGTCTCCGTTTGGAGCCTTCCGATGACAAATTTTTGTAGCGGGTTGGCCTTCGGTTAATATGCCTTTGACATACGACATTGATTGGTTAATTTGATCAAGTAATGATCTAAGTTACCATTTGCTCCGCGGTGTGTACGGTCGAGGCCCAATGTTGTTGGATCAGAACATGGTCGATCTGGTTTTGTTTGTTGCCATCCGGTGATACTCAGATCATTTTTTGAATGCGTCAATGTGGGAAGCAAGTCGAACGTATGACTAGATTTCTGGCACGTGCAAAGACGATCAGGCACGGGCCGTTGTCATTTGTTTCATCGTGGAGGCTATATCCTCCAGTCGTTCCCCGATGAGATAGCTCATTGCCAACTTTAGCGTTGAAATCAGCTAGAATTGTATCGTTTGAAGGCAATGCAATGAGATGACTAGTCTTTCCAGGTCATTATAGAACGTTTCCTTAATTTCTTGGTCCTTTTTTCGGTCGAAGCGTGAACATCGGTCAGCCAGATATTGAAGAGTTTCACTTTTATATGGATCACACACAGCTGTTCATAGACTTCTTTAAAATCAATAGCGTGTGATTTGAACTCCCTATCCCCACAATAAAGGCCACTCCCAATTTTTGTTTTCCGATAGGCTTCTCACTTTTAAATATTGTTTCCTGGATTGCCAGTACTTTTAATTTATATTGACTGGCCTGCTGTAAAAGATCCTTAACAGGGCCAATGGAATTCAGTGATCCGACATTCCAGGAGCCAATGTCATAATCCTTTTTTTGTTTACAAGGTCGTTGCCGTGATTCCAATCCACTGCAAGGCCCTGCTGCCTTCTGCTGTTTCGAAATATTTTAAGGTTTTCCAGAGACGGGGAGTTAGTCCGCCGCGCAACCTCGATTCCGACGATATAGTTATCACGTCGATCTCGTCTTCACCCTCTTCCGTCCCCACAAGTAAGGTGTAAGTAGGATTTAGTGGCGGAGCTGTAGATGTTTTTACAATTATTAGCATTTTTCGGCATTTAATGTCCCATTCTTGGGGCACCACTAAACTCAATGTGCGAACCCGAGACCATTTACTACCATTTGATTAGGGGGTTTGGGATGAGGAACCATAGAAGCTATGAATTGCGGAAACAAAGGGGTTCCCTCCTTCTTTCTCAAACGGACTTGGGACCGTCTTTGGCGGAGTGCACTACTTTAAATGAATAAAATCGTGTGGAAAAAACTTTCCATGGTCATGTTTCACTGTAACAAAACCACTTGTAGAGTCAACGACAAGAAGCTGAAAAAATACAGCAGGTAAACCTATTGCCAGGCTTAAAATCCAACGGATGATATTTTTAAAAAGAGATGAGGTAAGAGATTCTAGAAAGCTTCCTTTGATAATTTTGAATTTTACGTTTTCGATTCTTTTCCAAAAAACAGTAAGACTAAAAGTGCACGAAAATATTAGGTTACTGCAATTATATGCCACTGGGAGACCAGTAATGCACGAAAAGTATATCATGTCATTAACACCCTAGACCCCTCCAGTTTTTCAAAACTACTTTCAAAATCAGTTGATCCATGGCCTAGTATCTATTATGAGCCATACCGTTCATCGACTACCCGACCCTTCCTCCGATGATTGCTGCGCTCTTTAATGAAAATGGTGATGAGTACTTTCCCTGCAATTGTAAACAGCGCGCTTCCCTTTTCTGCACCTATGCTAGCCTTTATCTGTGCATTTCTTTGCTGAGAACATCGTTCCCTGCCTTAGATTCGTACAAACTGTGCGGCACTCATCAAAAGCCTTCTTAACATGGTGGGTCCCTTTTGCTGACCATTACTAAACTAAGAGCCGAGATTCCTTCTGCAGTCTGTTCAGCCATTGCCCTAATTCACTTTGAAAAACTCAGTTATTTGGCTTGACTAGCACTCTCCTATACTTATCATCCTTGCTCTGGAGATAATTCTCTTTGTCACGATGACCATTTCAGTTTTCTCCAGTGCTTTGAAAAGCTTCCTATTGTTATTTTCTAAAATAACATCAATTAAATCTGCTTTATTTCTACAATACAATGCAGTATTTTGTGTAAATTGTAAAAAAAAATGTACTGCCAAAATGTTTTCACATATACTTTGGGAATTGCAATATGATGAGTTTCCTGCACTGTAAGTCAAATACGAGGATAATAATCCAATTTCCATGCAATATACACATATTATAAGTAATATTTTTCAGATCGTTAAAGTATTACTTGAAAAGAATGTACACTTCTCCTTGACTGGTTAGAAATCCTTCCTGGCTGGAATATACTCTTGCGAACCCAATTTGGTCTTAGGTAGCCCATTGATTTTCTAGAATTATTTCAAGATTTGCTAGTTCTGATCTCTTTTATTTTTCGTATTTCTAGTCCTCAATTGATGATTGATGAGATTCAAATATAGCATTTAATATATTCATAGAGTCAAAGGCACGTAGCATGTATTGAATCAATGAATAAATATCCTTGTTCTGTTTTTGGACGAAGAACTCGGTAGTAGCGCATCAGTCTGTGGAAGCGAGCATGAAAATGCAGAATTGAATAAACTAAATAAATTAAAATCACCATGTTATTCAATAATTCTTAAGGATTATTGATATTTGCTCTAGAATCAAATCATAATACTCATCAGCATAAATTATATATTTGAGAGGCAAATATTGAGCAAAAAAAGAAATTTAGAAATAATAGTCGATTTAAAAGTATCATTCCGTTCACAAACGAATACAAATCGACAGAAATTCCAACAAAACGCAAATTAAGACTGTACACTCCAGCATCATTAATAAAATAACCCATTTGACCCGATCAAATTATTTGTCTTTCAAAACCGACCAACCGGCAACAAGACTCTCTGCCATGAGCCATCTGGAGCATTTGGTGAAAGGTATTTCGGCACTTTCTACTGCCCACAGTCTAGACTTGAGACAAATGATCTCTTCGGTCAAATGTTTGTATTCACTAATTAGCAGGAATTAATTTTTGGTAGAGCATTTCGATTTAAATCAAGACCGTCATGACCATCATCATCCCTTGTTGATTTGGACAAATGTTGCAGTGTTTTGGGATCGAAAAGGAGCCGACTCATAACAAATATGTCCTCATATATCATAGAAAAGATTGTTAGGTTCACGGTAGGATACTTGAAGAAGCCTCTTCCCGCGGCATTTGTTGAAACATAAATTAATCGTTAGGAGTATTTTGGACCGAAATGGATTCTTCTTGGCCAGAAGCATATGAAGAAGTTGAAACAGCGGCAACAGCCTTCTGGTCAACGGTTTAATTCGACTGTTTTAACTTCGTTCCACTATTATACGAGTATACTATCTTTTTATTAGATTTATTCAACCAAACACATGGCTCAATCTCGCGGCTGTTCTGCAGGATGAATTCTGCTCAGATGCGTTTGAACTCTTTTTTAGTCGAATCCTAAAAATGTTTGAATGAACTTTTGTATGCTAAATGAGTTTATGAGCAAGTTGCTTCTAATTAACCACTCTGATGAGAGTTAACGCTTTTCATCCTTGCTGCAACGTAGACAAAAGTAATTTTTATTCCACAGAAAATTGCTTGCAGAGTGCAAGACAGGCGTTTAATATCACCAATCAGCAGTCTGAATCGAGGACAAAGGGTACGTTTGCCCCTTACAAGTGATTTAAGAAAGCATTAATATTCCACTGGTTCCAAAGGAGCTCTGGGCAGAGGAGATGTCCATCTATTAGTGCGGTTTGAGAAAATGATCATTTCCAGGACTCCTGCTGTGCTTCTGAATTGAGAACAAACCCGGAGGCTACAGTGAAATGAATTCATGATGCATAAAATGATGTGCCCATTATAAAATGCAACGGCGGTGTGGTGTGGTACTTGGCTTATTGGAGCTAGAACCTTAATGGCCATCAAATGCGGCCACTATTATAATGCAACAGTCGCTCCCATGGAATTTTTTAATTTAAATATTCTCAAAGGAATGACTATGCCGTCCACCTTATCAGAAGAGTAAAAAGCGTTCCCCTTGGCTAGAGGGACAAGGCGAGGAAATGCGGTTGGCTATCTTACACTTTGCAAAACTAAATAGGAACGAAAACAGATAGAGGGACTAACTGACAGATTTTGAAAATAAATTTTATAACTGACATATCGGTTTCAGAGGAATGATATATTGCCTGGCAGAAGCTCGTTTTCCTCTAAGGGCCACTGTTTAATTATATGCCTTGTGATTTGGTTGATGGCTTAAGAATGCAAATTTAACTTGGAGGTGGATTTCTTTGAATGGAAGGTATAATTAAATGCTGAAATGTACAACAGAATTAATTTGCAGAATGGTGTTTTGGCTATTGAGTATAAGTTAAATTTGTTAGCCATCAAAATTGCCGCTTGGTTTTGATTAGCAGCCCATGAGCATTGGTAATTATTGAAATTTTAATATTTCAAAACCAGATAATTGTAAAGTATGTAATCTGAATGTGAGGGTAATTTGCACGTGCTATGATTTTTCAGCCATCTATCATAGGAGAGGAGCTTCATATTGTCACGCTTGCTTTTTTTTGGGCTTTTTGAATGCACTCGTATGTTTCTGGGTAACTTTGGAGGTAAATGTATGCTGAGGTAAATTTATGCTGTTTTTGGTAAATTTCACCTTATTTTCCATGATTTTCCAGTCAAAGAATATGTAAATCGAACAACGTAAAAGGACAATAACCGTCGGAAGAAAATTCATTTTTGCTTCGATTTCTTCATTTTAATTGACTTATTTTTAATTTCAACTCATAAAACTGCATTTATAAAAAAACGGTTTTTAATTATATAGTAATTAATGTTTTAGTGACTAACTTGGCCTCTGCAACTGTAAGGAGCAGTTGAAATATACGTGGGCAGTCCAAACAGTATTCAATGGTAACGCCACCATTTTTGGATCAGAGTGTTCCAACACTCGTATCGTACTTTGAATACAGTGGAGTGTTAAAATTAGCGCTGCAATTGGAAATCCCACCAGTCGAGAATTGCGGGCTGTGATACGATTTTTGTTGGTTGGAACGCTCAGAAAATTAAGACGCGCAATACAAAACAAGCCACGGGGAGTTTCAACACGAAAATTTTGTTTCTTCTCCACAGCATAGTACATTCATGTGGTATCCACAGCTTCCATTTACCTTGTGTTGCACACTTTTTGATTTTTCCCAGGGGCCGGTCAGCTGACCGGGGCACGTCAGCTGAGCCGAAACCTGTCGTATCTAAAAAAACAAAATAAAAAGCAAATTAAATTTCCGACGCATGTGTTCTTTTACGCATTTCAAAACATAGGAGTGTTGCCAGATCATAATGAAAAACTAAAAGATTGCATAGAAGAAATTAGTTTTTCTGCAAGGCTATTGATTTTTTGAGGTCTGGTAATCCCGAAATCTCTTATCGAAGCACATGTTTATATTTGCGCCAATCCTCGCGTAAGTATTTACCTACCTACTTACTACCGAAGATTAATAGTTTGCTATTCGACTTGTGTTCGGATTTTTCCGGAGGCTAGATTGAGTGTGGATACTATGTGAGTATACATTGCTCCACAGCGCTCGTGCACACATGGCAAATCGTATCTAAGAGCTCTTAGATGGTTTTGGCTGAGAAGTTTTCAATCATTCACCGTGCAGCCCCACCTGTTCGCGTTGATAAAGACGTGGCTCGCTAT
Source organism: Odontomyia ornata (assembly GCA_963969285.1). Taxonomy (NCBI): domain Eukaryota; kingdom Metazoa; phylum Arthropoda; class Insecta; order Diptera; family Stratiomyidae; genus Odontomyia; species Odontomyia ornata. The sequence goes on along the minus strand of OZ017740.1, from coordinate 1,831,032 downwards.
GCAATGCTTTGACACTGACGCTGAGCTGCATGTTATTGTAAACTAGTGCCTAAACTCACAGACGAGAGATATCTGCAGATGAGGTGTTGAAAGGCTTATACCACGTTATGATAAAAGCCTTAATTTAACTGGCGATTATGTAGAAATATTGCCTAAGAATTTACCTACAAAGGGCTTTTACCCTCGCTATTTTGCGGTGCTCCGTCAAAGACCTCCAACTGGGGCCCTTGGACCTGGTAAGTCCACCAAAGAGGGGTCTTGCGCCACTCACTTCACCAGTGAGCCCCAAATGAGGTCACCAAGCGAGAACGTGACCAAGTCGGGTTCGCACCGGCCTAACCTTCAATTTAATTTGCGCAGAAAACCAAATCCTACCTAACACTGGATAAAATTTCTGACTTCGCCCCGCACTTTAGCGCGCTTCGCACTCTTACCCCACAGGTGGTACACGGGGACACTTCCACACGGTGGTCGTAAGCCACCCCAAAGTCTTGCCACTGTCGCAATAGCTCTACAAGTAAATTCGTGAGCCAGACTTTACACTTTTCACTAGGGATACCTTTTTTTTACTTATTTCAACAAATTTATTACCAGTCACCATATAGAAATTGTAAATATTTGCACAATTCAAAAACAAAAAACATTAATTACTACCTTTCGCTACCCTTGTTTTCACGTGGTCGGGGGCCCCCAATTTTCTCGATGGCTGGTTTTGATTACTCGTTCCTCGGCCAGTTGAAAACTAACTAACTGCTCGTCATCCTCCTGGTCAGGTCATACCATGTCTTTTCTTCCTTCCTTTCTTGAATCATTCGCCTTCCAGCCAATTCATTATCGCCGCTTGCTAAATTCTGTCGCCGTTTCTTTCCTCGTCCAATTCCTTCAAATCAATGCCAGAGAAGAGAGCTTTTCCTCGTACTCCGGGGTCTTTTATAGCCTTGGGGAGACATGGCTCCCTATCACGCAACACGCTATCCAATGTTTCTTAAGCTTCGCAACCGGCAATGCCACACTGCATCATCACCTTGTAGATTCCACATCTACCATCATTTATTTGCTTTGCTGCTGCACAACATACCTGACATTGAAACTCGTCAAAATGTGATCATTTAAATAACATGTGTCAACTTAAACACATACATTGGCAGTGGAACTAAACACACATTGAGAGGAAATTGGATTGGTAAAAGAAATATTGTTCAAATCCACAATGCATTCCCCTCAATGCACTTATTCTATGCCATTGAATGATTTTAAGGACTACTAAAGCCTCGATCGTAGTTTCGCTTAACATCGTTGTGCACTATGTTTAGATTTGATGCATTAATTCCCGATACTGCACTGAGCTCACAGACAGCTTTGATGGGAGCTGCTTCCCGCACTGTTTGAGTTTCAGCTGTATTCATATTAGCCACTCGTAGAACATATCTTACACCATTAATCCTATTGTTATTAATCGTTTCATCACCACGTAGTTTTGCCAGATATCGAAGATTTATAGTCTTTACAATTTTTCCGCAAAATGCGAATTTGAAGAATTCGTAGGTTTGCTGTCGCAGGCATTGAATATAAGAGCCAAGCGCCTAAGCCTTTGAAGAAGCCAAGTGGTCCAGCCACTCCTTAAATCTTTCTTATCGCTTCTTTCATTCCTTCCATAAAACCAGTTTCCAGAGTATCAAGCAGTGTTTTCACAGCATTTAGTGGTGTAGTAAACGCAGAGGCAGCAGCATCAGCAACCATATGAACTAGAGGATTATATTTTCTTTCATTATTTAACATATTTTGGAAAAAAATCGTGTCGTAAAGTGTATTGCCTGATTTGGCAGATTCATAATCAATTGTGTAGAGTATGAGCGATAAAATGCACCGAACCCTTCGTTTCTATAGATTCCTCTCGAGCATTCTAAAACTGAATTATATGGCAAATTATACATTTGCAGCCTCTGCTTTATCACGTCTGCTGGATTCGATATGGCATCATGTATGAATGTCACGGCAACTGCTGATACCATGTAATTGATTTGATTGTGCTTTGTGTATTTTACCAACGATTCTTTTGTACTGCAGATCGAATGTTGACACTATATTTTCCATTGTCACATTTAGCACTGTGGACAACTGTAACTACCAAACTATTTTCAACGCTGTACTTTTCTCGAGTTTCTTCGAAATAGGTTGTGTATGCATACAATTGACGCAGCTATATGTGCAGAAGTTCAGAATAACTGCTTTGCCTTTAAGCGATTCCGTAAATGTTAACGGATCAGTCAAATAAACTAGTCGAGATATTCTTTAAATTCTGTGATGGGTTTCGTCTTCGAATCAGCTTCCTCTAAATATTTTCTAAATATTTCTTCAGTTTCCCTAGTCATTTTTGCCAATACCAAACATTTGAAATTCAAATTGGAGTCCTCCATTAGTATTCGAAGCTTTTGTACGCACCGTTGTCGCAGGGGGGGGGGGAGATGCGAAATTTCGTGCATTTCCCCTTATCCAGCCCCCCATGGTACTGACAAGGCAAATTTAAGACTTGTTTTGAAAAGATTTCGTTGAGACCTACCAATGGTGAAAAATTTTTTTTGAAGCGTCTCATCCCTATATGTGGAACCCCCCTTAAACCCCTTTGAAAAAATGTTTCACCCTTGAACTTTCAAGATGTCATCACTTCTAACCTTTTCATAAAGTTACATGACTGTAGCTTCCATCGTTTCAGAGAAAAAGTGGTGTGACATACAGATAGACGGACGGATGGACAGGCGGACACAGGTTGTGGTTGAAATAGGGTTTCGTATTTTAGTACGAAACTCTGAAAATAGGGAATTGGCTTGCCCATGTCAAATAAACAAAATTATTGACTAATAACCAATCAACGATATTCCCTATCCATAAAAAAGGTAACTGTGCGAAAACTATAGCGGCATGCAGCTACTTTGTACGGCGTACAAAAAAATTGCAAAGAACTTAGAAATTAAGGTCAGAACATATGTCAAAAGTATTATTGAGAAGTATCAAGATGACTTTAGAGCAGGTAGATCGATGATAGAACAATTGTTTATAGCCAAGTAGTTACATCAGAAATGCTGGGAGTTCAACATAGACGTACAGGTACACCAAACCATCGTTAACTTTAAGCAAGCATACAAAAACCTCCTAGGTCTGCATCAATAACCAACACACCGGCGCCTTTGACACAAATATCGACCCCCATTATTATTCAATTTGGTTCTGGAATATGTCATTAGAAAGCTACCTGTCAATACAAGAGGAACATTACTATAATAGTCAAGCCAAGTGGTAGCGTTTATGGACGAAATCAACATTTTGTCACGGTCAATAACAACCATCAAAGATCTTTTTTGAAACTCGAAAAATAAGTGAAATCAGTTGGACAACAAATCAATGACAATCAAACAAATCCCTTGACGCAGTCGAGGAAAAATACAACAATACCACATTTCGCGAATAAAGCATCGAAAATGTGGGCAATTTTTGTATTAAGGTGCCAAAATAATGAGAACCAGTAGCGAAAAAGATGAAATACACTGAAGAATACAGCTCAGATATAAAACATTTTATTGAACTCTGACGATCTCGAAGATTAGCTGCATACATAGGATAACAATGCTATTAGTATACAAATTTGTGGTTAGCACGCTGCTATGCTATAGGTGTGAAATGTAGGCCAAAGTCTAAGCATCCACAAACATAGTGAAGGCCTTCGAGAAACGGCTCTTGAGGCGAATAAATGGAGCAAAGCTAGACGGGGACCAATGGCGAATTCAATACAACTATGAGCTGTATGACATTTCTAACGAGCCAGAGATCTCAACAATTGTAAGCCTGCGGAAGCTACAATGGGCTGGCCACGTGAATTATATAGATGAACAACGGATATCCAAAAAGGCATTCGTTGAGAGAACTGAATAAGACAAAAGTTGGGGAAGGTTTTTAATACGAAAATTTAATACTAAGGGACTTTAACATGGAGACTTGAAGGACCCCAGATAATTGAACAGAAGGATATGATAAAGAACAACACCATGTAATAGAACACAAATGATTTGACAAGTACGATTTGACCCAACAAGGGAGTGGATCCGAGATGGAAAATGGCTGAAGTTTATTTACAAGAAGGGTTTGGTAAACCAAATTTAAAGCTTCCCAAAGATTGGTGTGGATGACGTCTACTTGTTCGCCCTTATTCAGAACGATGACAATGGTGTTATTGAATTCTATGAGGTTGGTGACTGTAGAATGATCTTCACAAAGCCATTTTAATCTTTCGAGAGTACATTATCCAAAGGCTCATAAATTCTTTTATGCACAATTAACTCAAGTACAGAGACTAGAAAACAAGGAGCTGGGCCTATATTTGGAGACAATATAGGGAGGATATAAGCAAGAGGGAGGATATTAGCAATTTCTTCATCTTCTTCTTTGTAGCACTGCAGCCCCTCTCGGGCCTTCGCTTATAGATAGCTAGATTATCTCATTTTCAGGACCATATTGATTTTTTCGGAAGTTGGTTTGGTCAGTACCATGCTGCCGTGTGCCTGCCCAGCTATAATATGATCTGATTAAATCAGTACATATCACCACTGAGTGAACACTCGTAGTCTGTCCGAAAAATCCTATCCCCTGAACTAAATCACGTTGCTCCCAACGAGATTTGAACCTGGGACCCTCGGCTTATGCGTTCATGCTCTAACCACTAGACCACACAGACTACTATATTAGCAATTTATAAGGAGGATATTAGCAATTTCCCAGCTCCAGCTTAGAGATTGGGATTGAAGAGTACAGATAAGTGTACACTTACGGTAATGGAACGATATTTTATAAATCTGTTTGGGATTCCACCAGTGCTAGGACTGCCATTTACGTCGAGCATCCTGATAGTATTCTCGGTTTTTGATACAGAGGTGGGAAGGGAACATGAAGTTGAGTAGGAGGAAGCAAAAAATCAACAAAGAAGTTGCAAACAGCCTAACAAGTTTAAGTAGCAGGGGAGTGCTCCTGCCAGAAGAATTTTGTAATATAACTATTAACTCAAATAACATCTACTGAATATCAAAACTTGACTCATACATAAATTCTATGACATAAGCTCGAAAAACGAATATATGGTTGGTACGCATTTTAGTTTGCCGCTTGTTTATTTTCAGCGTATTGGCCTCATTGTTTGAACAGTCACGATAATATATCAGTTTTACAAAATAATTCTAAACTTATCACTAAAGTCCTTTGTGAATATTCACCTATACAGTATCACATGTAATTGTTGTTGCAATCGGTAGATTTTGAATCATCTACAACTTAGTTGTTTATGGCTCAATTTTTAGGAAATTTTGAGGAAATATGCGCTTGATATCACAAAATTTAGGTACGATTAAGGATTAGAATTTTATAGGTGAAAATGTACAACTCGTAAAATATACTCTTATTGACAAAGTTGATTGTGTTTTGACTTCTGAGATATTTGTTGGCCTTGTACTCATAAGGACCTATTTTCATGATATTTTCAGAATTTCCTGCCCAACGATATCCAATCCCAAGAAGAAAGACACAAAGTTCTCTTCACTGTTCACCCCTCCATGCATGATTAATATTATTAAATTAACGAGGTAAATTTAAGGTACTAACCTTTTGCATCTTATTTGCATTGCAGAAATAGTCTTAGAAAGACTAACGCATCCAATGTTTCGTCCCCAAGCCTAGTTCTCAATTTGTTGCACATATAAGCAGATGCTGAGAAAGCGCGTTCCGTCTCGGTGGAAGTAAAGGTATTGTCAACAAATATTTATAAATGTGCTCCGAATTGTGACCTCGATTTTTAGTTGCTTTGAAAAGACCCATTTCTTGCTTGGTCAATTTTGAAAAGTCTATTTCTTTGATACCCTCAGGAGTTAATTTTTGCATACTTTTGTTGACTTCCAGCTAAAGCTTATCTTTTAACGTTAAAGTCGCCGTACTGCAAGATGTCAATTCCATTGGAGTATTAGGATAATTTTCTTCACTACTTACACAAAAAGTGGTATTCAACCTTTCAAATAATGAAATTACCTGTTTTTTAATTTGGACTTTGCTTGGACATAAAAAATAATTTATAAGAACAAAGCGTTCAAGCATTGTGAAGAAGCTGTTCTACCTCGTCTTACAGTCAAGAAACAAGGTTAACTCTTTTCTATGTTCCGGCTATACATACTTTTGAAGAATTGTGTCATTCTTCATAGGTGATCCTTTGAACAGAATAGCTATTCGACGAACTTTTTTAACCACATTTTTAATATTGCGATCGTTCGTCAAATCTCGAAAATGGCTTGATTCGATAACTAAACCTGATATAAGATCTTCATCATCATCATCTGGATCCACGTTCAAAGATTGGCTCATAATTGAATCATCTATATTTTTGTACAACAAATCGAAAACGGCTAAATGAATCCCATGTGCAAAGCAAACTTGGTGCTCTGTTTTCACAATCCTTCCAATCTGACGTTTGCACCATCGGCTATTATTGGAACAATATCAGAATCAAGAGAAATGTGTAGCTCAGAATGGCGCTCCTTCAATATTTGCACAGATGCCTCAGCTGTTAATGATTCATTTATGCGAACCAGTCCTAAACTCCAGGTTATATTACATGAATGAATGTTTATATTCATGTATTTCTTGTTTGAGCTCGAAGTCTATTCGTCAAAGCTTAAACTGAATCTTTCTCCTTCATTTTTAAACGTAATTAATTCAGCTTTTATTGGCGCTTTAATTTTATGGCTGTAATTTATCACACGATTGCGGATTGTTGTGGCAGATCTTGGTAAATCTGAATACCCTTTTGATAGGATCAAAGTCCTTAAATCATTTGGCATCACAAATGCACTCATAGGAAAGCCGTCCAAAGCAGTCATCCGAGCTAAAACATCGTCGAAATAATCAGTTTTACAAAAATAGTCCACGATCGAATTGCTTTTTCGTTTCAAAGGTGGTTCTCCGACGTTATGAGCATTTGATGACGATATTGTCGAGCTTAATGTCAATGAAGGTTTCGTTTGGAGATGGGTATGTAATCTTTTGGTAGATCCTTCAAGTGTTTTCAAAACTGCTGGGCAACGCTTACATTGCGCTGTATTTCCCTCTTTGGCAATCAAAAAATGACTCCATATAGAGAAGCATCGCTATCTTTTTTATGCTCAATATAAAAACTAAAAGTCAAGAGCTTTGAAGTAAAAAGAAAAAAGTCAATGTCTGTTCGTCTCACTCTAACTACTCTAATGGAAGAATTTCTACCAAAAATAATGATAGTGTTTAAAAAAAAACTTACTTTTTGTAAAGCGTCAATCTGTCCAATTATCACTGCACTCAAAAACTAATCGTTTCGACTGGAGAAATAATCGGGAAATGTAAAAGAGCGGACAAAATCGTTTTTGAAAAGAACTCCTACCAACAACAATGTTAACGTTCCTTTTTGTACTTTTCTTTTTTGTACTTTTCCACTTAATCTACTCAATTGTCAGGCAACACATAAACTATACGAATCTGTTTGAACAGCGTGAGCTTTCCTGACTGTCACCGCGCTCAAAAACTAATCGAATTGACTGGGAAAAACTAAACAAGCTAAACAAACAAAAACAAAAGTGTGGAAAAATTGTAGGTGAAAGCGGAGTAGCTCATTTCAAGCAGCGTATTTATAAAAAGTTCAAAAATGATTAATCAATCCCGTGAATCCCGGGATTAGCTATATAAAATCACGAAATTTCTAAGCCTGTAAATTGGTCGAGACCCCGGAACCCCGCGATTCGGGATCCCGAAATTGATTTCCCTAGCTGTCACGCACAGACGGGCGGACGGACAGACAGGTCACAATTTAGTAGGGTATTGTAAAATTATTTCATCATACAATCCCTCAAAGAATCCTCTAAAAGCTTTTAAAAATTCTGAAATTCTTTATTTGAAATCATTTCCTTAGAACATAACACAATGCCCTTTGAGTAGTTTATGGGCCACTTCAAGTCTTAACTCAATTCGCAAACAAAATACGAGTATGTCAGTTTCGCTAACCCGTGAGGTGACCAAGCTGTAGAAGAAATTTATATTTACAAATGACTTGGCCAAACTTTCCTCGGGTGACGGGGAATAAGCGAAGCAATATGCTTCACGTAAACAAAGAATAAACGTCACCCAGCAGATTTCCTTTTGGGTGCTTTGATTTTGTGGTTTAAAGTTGCTGCTCAGCCGAAACTGACGTAAGGTAAGACGGCATATGGCAGCACCACTTGCCACAAAGCACATGGCCACATTTAGGTCAAAATTTTTCGCAAATCTTGTTATTTCGTAACAAGAAAAAAAAAAAACCCGGAGTCACTCCTGGAAGGAAAGGATTTCCAGCACTCCAACATTTTAATGAGAATATGGTCAAGGAACCACTGCACATGCTGAAAGACTTTTAAGAAGGATTAATTGATCAAGTGGAGTTAAAATTAGTATAAACCATGTGATTTTAGGGATAAGTAAGGTTAGGGATTAATTTAAAAGGAAGCAGCTACTCTTCGCCGCTGAATTTCAACTGCGCTCACACGATAAGGATTGGAACAAACCGTTGGGGCTAGGGAAGCGCAACCTCCCAAAGAACGATTTCGGGGTGCACAAAGATGTCTGACACTAAGGTGTTACTGTTTTGGTTCGATTTTTGTAGCATATGCCTGAGGGACGCGAGTGCTTCGTTGGCTTCTAGATGGTTAATGGATGGTTGGCTGATAAGTTAGTAGATATACCTGTAGCATATATGAAATAAAACACAAAGGAATTCCTCTGGATTAATGTAAAATCTACATATCTCTGTTGCCTAGGACCGCAAGGAGGAAGTGCAACTTAAGGAACATTGTTGCTGGGAGATATGTGATGTGATTCTTTGAAAAGCGCTGACGCGTACATTGGAATTCTCGAATCTATTTATCATAAAGTATTTTGAGCACACCAAATATTCAATTAAGATACTAACAAGAGCTCGACCAAATCATACAAAATGACAAAAATTAAGTCAATAGTGACCAGTGGTCAAGGAATTCAAAATCACAAACTGTAGATTTGAGCATTTATCTACCGATGATTTTGTCAAATCACAATGGCAAATGAGAACGAAAAGCTTTATGTTTTTGCTTTACCGAACAATCATCGCAGCATACTATTTAGTAGTCGTTATTTACTCGATGATACTGGGCACGATTGGTGGCCTCTACTTTATATATCTAACGCATTGGGGGATCATACTTTGTATGATCACATCAATGATTGGATTTATTCTAGTTGTCACATGGTACTTCCATCGTGAGATTGTAGATCGAAAAAGGACTCTGACGAAATACCTATTCCATTCAAAATATATTGTGGAATGTATGTGATTACGTCGATCCCGTCAATTTGTATCACAATCATCTACTGGAGCGTTTTATATGACCAGGATGTTGAAGTGACTGCTGAGGATATTTTAACACATGTCTTCAATTCAGTTATTATGTTCATCGATCTCTGAATTGTAGCCTACCCAGTTCGACTTCCTCACATGTTCCTGCCAATTGCATTTGGATTATTTTATGCTATCTTTTCCGTTACCTACTATGCTGCTGGTGGAGTAGATCCGTTTGGAAATCCTTACATCTACCCAATCCTGAATCAGGAAGAGCCAGGCAAGGCAATAGAAAATGTTGTAGGAGTTCTTGTACTATGCTGTGTCCTGTACGTGTTCATTTTTTTCGTGTATAAGCTGCGCGTGTTTATTTATCGGCGATGCAACAAGAAATCAATACTCGGTTCAAGTAACCACAATGTGAATTCGATCACGCACGGCAAGTAAACACTTCACAAAGTATCAAAATAACGAATGGCATTACAACAAAACCAAAGTCGATATTGCTGTTATCGATAATGCAGATGATTGTGCGCGAAAGGAAGATGGCTACCAAGAAAAACTGGGTTCGAATCCAAGGAAAACACTGTAAGGTTGAGCAGCCGTGGTGATTATTGTGGCTTAAAACTTGTGTTCTTCACCCCAAGAAAAAGTTAATAAGAGCCAACGACGGCGATCGAAGCGGTCTCTTTTACGGATTCTTTCTACGACGAGAAGGACGATCTTTCTGCAAAATGGGTAATCACGAGTGTAATCAATAGCCACCACCACTAGTAATCAATAGGCATAAGTATTAAGAGCAAAGTGGACGGACAGTGTAGGAGCTACAACTAAGAAATCGAATAGGATAGGGAACAGCGACGGAGTTTCGTCACAAGCGTGCAAATTGTGCAGATGCGGAAGAAGTGGAGGAACCGGAAGGCATTGCAATTTCATGAGCTGCAGCATGACCATTAACGTGCCCGCAATGTAAGAAATTTAACAGAAATGTTGTGTAACGTAGGTATCTCAATGTCAGTGCAGGACTGCAGCGATTGTCTGCTGCCTCGGTGGAAGAGGATGGTAATATAATTCTAGATTGGCCTTGTCTGGGGACGCGTGAATGCGCTGGTAGGCTAGCGTTACGGTGTTGCGGGGCGGGTTCTTCCCCCACCACAAGGACCCACTACAAAAGAATTTCGCATTCATGAATTCTTGGGTCACAGAAACAGTCAACCCAAATCGAAAAATGGAGGTAATTAGCTAAGGGTTGCTAATATCTTTGAAAAACAAATTGTGCCGGGCAAAAACAGATGAACTTGCGGAGACTTCGTCGTAACCCGACGATTCTTATGGCCCACAAATAAGAGTGGGGCATCCGGATGGATGTAGTGCCCCCTCGCACCCGCCCAACCGAATCAAGATACAAACGTAGACGTGGCCTTATATTTGTTTTTCTCATACTGATTTGATTACTAAATGTGTATGTTCATAAAATCTTGACATTTATTTGTTGTTACTCTTGCTGTCATTTCAGTCTCCCTATGCTTAAACGTGGAAATTTTAATTCATTTTATCTTAGAATTCAACTTTCCGGAAATGGCAAAGAAACTTTCAAAATAGTTGATATACATTCGTAAACTTTCTTTCAAGTTCCTCTAATAAAAAAAGGATATCGTACAAATCCCCTTCCGTACTATGTTACGTAAAATTACAAGTTATTTTCCCAAAAATGCCTCTTGTATACAAATTGTTTTTGTTGTTTTTATTACCCCATGGTACCGTTTTGACGATTTATAAATAAAAATTCTATCATAAATTTCGCTACCGTTCATACTAAAATTTGTTATCCTTGTCTGAGTTTTAATCTGCTATCATTTTGCAGCAATAAATAGTTGCTAAGTATATATACGAACTCGTGTTTGGTATATACGAGGTGTGTTCAAAAAGTATCACGAATTTTGAATTTTCGCGGGTTACGTATATTGGAATTTCGATTTTTTTGTGGCGTTATGTTGGTACTCATGTCTGTCACTTATGCCGACAAGCTCGGCCATTTTGAATGTTCAGTTAATTGGTGATAGCTGCTTTAATTGCACGTGTTTTCAATCGTCTTCGATTTTTACTTATTCAAAAAAAATGGATCAAAGAACGTGTATCAAATTTTGTGTGAAAAACGAAATTAAGTGCACGGATGCATTCCGAATGTTGACTGTGGCATACGGAGAAGCTACCTTGGACCAAAGCAACGTTTATCGGTGGTACAAAATGTTTTTAGAAGGCCGAGAAGATGTGAACGACGAAGAGCGTGCCGGACGCCCGAGCACTTCAACAACAGACGAAAAAATTAATGAAGTGGAGAAAATGGTATTGGCCAATCGTCTAATCACCGTTAGAGAAGTTGTTGAGGACCTAAACATACCGATTGGCTCGTGCCATTCGATTTTTATCAACGATTTGGGCATGAGACGGGTCGCCGCGAAATTCGTACCAAAATTGCTCAATTGCGACCAAAAACAGCAACGCATGAACATTGCTAATGAGATGTTAAACTCTGTCCGCGACGAACCAAATTTGCTCCAGAGGGTCATAACTGGTGACGAATCGTGGGTTCATGGTTATGACGTGGAAACCAAAGCTCAATCATCTCAATGGAAGCTGCCGCATGAACCAAGACCGAAAAAAGCGCGCCAAGTTCGGTCGAATGTGAAAGTTTTGCTGACAGTTTTCTTCGATTGCAGGGGCGTGGTGCATCATGAGTTCTTGCCACAGGGAAGAACGGTCAATAAGGAATATTACCTGCAAGTTATGCGCAATTTACGCGAAGCAGTCCGCCAGAAACGCCCGGATTTGTGGGAGAACAAAAATTGGCTTTTGCACCACGATAACGCCCCTGCTCACACATCGTTGCTTGTGCGCGACTTTTTGGCCAAAAACAACACACTAATGATGCCGCAGCCACCGTATTCCCCAGATCTGGCCCCCTGTGACTTTTTCTTGTTTCCTAAACTGAAGAGGCCCATGAAAAGACGACGTTACGCTACGCTTGACGAGATAAAGACGGCATCGAAGGAGGAGCTGAACAAGATTTAAAAAAATGATTTTTTGAAGTGCTTCGTAGATTGGAAAAACCGTTGGCACAAGTGTATAATATCTCATGGGGATTACTTTGAAGGGGACAAAATAGATATTCATGAATAAATAAATAATTTTTGAAAAAAAAAACAAAATTCGTGATATTTTTTGAACACACCTCGTATATTCACACAATGCTTGTCTTTTTCCCTCAATTCTTTCTTTTAACAAAATCTAGTACTTACGACCGACCCCCGGATTAAGGAGCCGATAGAAATGTGGTGAAGTCAGACGACAATCAACTTGAATATTGTGTCGTGGTTGACGCTGGGGTCATCAACGAGTTGCCGCCGAATTTATGAATTCCTCGTGTTTACGAACAACATCAGCAACAGTGGGCTCGTCGATTTCTAGCAAATGGCACAAGCATTTTGGCACAAGCATTTTGGCACAAGCGGTAGTGATATAATAGGTGCTCCTTGTCCTGATGTAGTACACTTGTCCAAATGTGCACTTGACACATTCCCCGTTTACGTCAAGACTCACCGAATTTGAAGAGCTATTTATAAAGGAACGTAATAGGATTCCGTGCAAAGTTTCCAATGAGTTGTCCCCCAGTGCTGTAAACTCAGACACTGCAATTTCGGTATCCCTGTGTTAATCGCGGCAACCAACACGACACTCCGTTCATTATAAGGGCAAATTTACTTTTCAAGTTCACTAAGGAATTAACTAGATTCGCTTGTTAATTACTGCCCGATAAATAATGATGGCACGATAGTTAACTTTTAATACACTCGTGTCGAAGGCGGTCGAGAAACGTTTCGTCGTTGGTCGTGCCTCGAAACCGTACGATCGCGACTGTAATTTTTCTTGGAAGAACAATTCCGCATGGGGATGGTAATGTATCGAAGTTAAAAGGGTTTATCTTTGGAAATTCTTTTTAATTAAAACTTTTGGATTTACTACCAGATTTAAAACGATTTTGATGGTATTTTTACCAACAATTTTCGTACCAAATGTTTTTTTTCAAGGCGGCCGTTATCGTGCGTGCTTGCCGGGTCGCGGTCGTAAGTCAACTCCCCGCTCAACCTTTTCAAATTCGCGGTCCGTCCCTTGTGGCAATTCAACGCTGACTACCATCTTATTCCCTTCCCAGCTGGTGGTTTTCTCGTGCCCAAGCAGGTTTTTCTCCTTGCTTGTCCATCGTCTACCGTAGCGTCACGCTGTTACGGTGGATGAAGACGAGCCCCTTGCTCAGCTGCTGTAGATTGCATTCAGCAATGCAATCCGTGGAGCGCTGTATTATATCAGCGTTCCCACACTCGAAATTTCATTTGGCAGATTTAAATATTTAGTATTGTTTTTTATTTTTTTATATTTTTTTAAAACAAAATTTAACTGGAGTAACGAAAAATGAAGAAAATTTTAAAAAGTAATAAAAATTAAATTTCATGAAAAATATAATTAAAGGAAAGCGTTTAAATTTACTATAGAGGAAAATTGATATATAGTTACATTCAATAATAATAATAAGAAAGAAAACTATTTTGCAAAGTACGGTTATGAATGGAAATAAGTAATGATTTTCTAAATCTGCCATTGAAATTTCGAATAGGAGATGGAAAGGTTATCGAGCAGTTTGCTAGTGTGGCTGCACGATTACTACAGAAATTCTAAGTTTTGTAAACCTTTACCGTTTGAAGGAAAATATAACAATACAATAATTTTTGGACTATTTTTTGGAACTTTCCACGCAATTAGTATTTTCAGCCAGTGGTGTGATCGCGCTTGGAGTGTGTAGTGTCGGTGGTAGGCACAACTTACGCCTGAAGAGGCAAGAATCCTTCCCGTCGGGGATCCCGAATTGTGTAGGGGGTTTCAAGTTGGTTGGATAGAACTAGTAGTGGTTAGGGAATACTAGTCAGTCAGGATAAGCTGTAGGCCTAGTGTGTATGTGACATAATTCAGTACCTTAATAGTATCCTAATGTTTCCGGGGAGCCACAAGCTCGTCAATTGGCTCCTGGTAGCAGAACAAGGGTTAGCGAGTGGCGCCTTCCTACCCCGTCTTCCCGGGCTAGCTGGGACTCAAAGACGTACTGCCGGAATCGTTTGGAGTGACGGATCAATTGATATGGCACTATATGAAGAATTGTGGAAGTGTCAACGAAAGCTCGAGTTTTTGTAGGGTTTTGAGACGGATTTCTACAATAAAATCCAGACGGTCCGCGGAAAACATAATACCGCTTCTTGAGGAATTGAAAATTATTTCAGTTTTTATGCGCGTTTAAATTTTATTGCCTATCAAAGTGAATGATTAGGAGTTTGTTTACTTCCCAAAGTTTAACCATCAGTGGAAGGTGCAGAATATGTGCTTCATTTACCTGTCAGTGCAAGGTGAATTTTAAGCATACAAAGAATGCATCATGTTCTTGTTTCATGCGAAAAATACTACATATTTCGCCGTGCAAGTATTTGATTTTACCAAAATAGGCTGACAGCTCACGGAAGCATGTTCAAGTAGGTCGACTATTAGATATGCAAATTGTTGCCATATGGCTTTTATCTTACGTCGGTTTTGTGTTCAGCTAGTATTAATTAACCGTTTGATACGTGTTTTATTACATGAAATCTTGAAATTGTTAACGTATGAAAATTGTTAACACTCGATAATTTCTGCGTTCTCATGAATTTTGCTTAGGGCTTCTATATAAGAATGAAAGCTTTTAAACTTCTCTTGCTAAAAGTTCCGATTTTTCCATCGAGGACCAATAATAATACAAATAGATTTCAATGGACAATGTATATAGTACATGGTAATTGTAGTATATGATCGTCGGTCACTGCGCTAACAAATTTTTTGAAACAAACATTCATAATATAATATTTCGGTGAAGGATTTCCAATAGAAATATTGTCTACATACTTCCTTATCCATAGTCTTATTCGATAAACTCGTAAATCGGATCGCATATTCTACTGTGCAATATTTTATTATCAAATAGTTTAGAATTCAATATATACAGTGTTTATATTGGATTGATTACCACCATATTCATATCCGCCGCATCAAGACTAGCAACCGAGCGACAAAACATTCGGTTCATGTAATTTTTTAAAACTCCTGGAAAAAATGACGATTGATTCTATGCTACATGATGAGTCCTTTCTTATAAACTCAATTCATAGTTGTAAATTCACAGGCGACACTAGTGAGGTCAAAGAGATATGAAATCCATATCCATAATCAATATTCACTGAGTTAGAACTTCTATAAGTCAGTAAGGCTTATTTCTGTAAACTCTATCAAGCAAGAAATATACAAGTATGCCAACACATCTGCTCAACTAAAAACTTCGTAAATTGAAGGATGCTGCATCCTGAAGTGATGAACGACATGGGAAACTTAAGTAGCAGTTCGAATCATCGAAAATTATTGTCTTTCTATACCTTTGACTTCTATTCGAATACCACAAGATACAAAGGAGAGGGTGGAGTCGATGAAAACGTTACAAATTTTATGTTTCAACATAATTATGACAAAAACCCTAATAAATAACTTTTATTTATAGGAACTTACAATTGGCGGTTCTTTTCATTTCACGAGTGGATTCTCTAACAGTTGCACAGGTGCCCGTTTCCAATGAAATTAGGTCTTATTTGAAATGTGCCAAACTGCCTGCCAATTTATTCCTTCGGCCTTTCGATCCTTTGAACGCATTCGGTGTAATTTTGAGAACCACATCAGAAAGATTTTCAAGATATCGACGTCGAGATTGTGTGCACCGCAACACTACCGCATCCCGGATAAAAGGTTTTGTCTTTCCACTATCGCGAAGTACTTTGTAGGCATCTTAAAAGCCACTGAAAAGGGGCTAGAAACATTTGTCTTTCGCTTCTACTGAACTAGGAGAAGGTGTTTGCACATCGAAATTTATGTGTTGCAATTTATCAACACATTTCGCTTGGTTGTAGGGATTTTAACCCTGAAAACTTCAGTATGGTCTAATTTTTTTGACTTCAGCGGCACGCTGTTTGGAAATCATCTTATTATCTCAAAGGTAAGAAATTAAAAACGAATTTTAGTTTAACCCATGATATATCGCTAATTTTCCTCGGTTTTCGCAGACTAGAGCCCCTTTCAATGCAGTCTACTTCGTCAGGTTAAAAGAAATCTGGTTTCACATCGGTAACGTTTGTGCACTTGCTCATATTGAAATACCTTTAAAAAACAAACGGAATCGAGGTTACAAAGGTCCGTGACAGATATGATGAGAAGACAATTTATCAAAAACTGAAATAGTCCAAAGAATTGGAACAATAGCGGAACATACCTTTTCGCTTTTGTTAGTGGCTTTCAGGTGAATAGGTCGGAACAAGAGAAAAGTCATGTTAGGTGAAAAAGTATCTCTCGTACATATGTCCGTACGTGTGACTTGTCAAAGGACGCAATCGACCATTGTTTCGGCCTAAACATGCCTCGCATAGAAAAGGCACATGTGAAAAGACATCTAATCTCGGCATCTTTTGAACGTATCATGTGAAGTAGTTGACCGTTCGCGTTCCGAGTCATCTTGTCTCAGATAGCATCCAACAACGCAATAAATACAGAAGGTCACAGCGAAGATTATCCAGGTGGTGAAGGGTGAAATAGATTTATCAAGCCAAGTTGTCTTTGAACTTTGTATCCTCGCACATTCATAGAGGCTAGATAAAATCAGTGAACTGAAGGAAAAGTTGGAAAAGGGTTAACCTTGCTCCTGTAGGTGTTCCCAATATTTAAGTCATTGACTGTATGCAGCCAAAAATTTCAAACTAATCTCATTCACGTGTAAAAGAAAAAACCTCCTCAGTGCACTTATCCAACTAAAACTCACCTGCCAAGACAAATATCGTCTTAAGTTTCTTTTGCCTCTTATTGAAGAGCGGGAAAATTTTGACTAATATGAATTAATAGCTCTTCAACCTCAACAAAATCCACTCGAAGCTATTGCACCCAAAAAGTCCAAGTTTAGCATTCTTGTGGGAACAAGTGCCCGAAAGTGCGCTTGAGTGCGATATTGAGAAGGTAAGTTTTTGAACAGATACATTATCTCAAGATTTTGGACCACAATGAAGAAATATCGCCGCGGACAAGCTCCTCGAGTCGAGACACATATTATGGGTGTTGAACAGATTGCTCTTGAAGGTGTTCGGGGCCAACGGAGGCATGGAGTAAAGAGCCGGCTCACTTTTCGAGTGCCCATAAATTGCGACCGCACTTTTGATGACACATGAATCGCATTCTACGAACCAATTCCAAGACGTTAATGGGCACTACATTAATTTGGTATTAAGTATGCAATATAGTCTAATGCCGTGAATTATTGAAAGCAATTTGCTAGAGAGGGTGGGCAAGGTGGAGTGTCCACGTAACAATATAAACTGAAGGATTGCATTATTTTCACAAGGTGTTATTTTTTCCTGAATGTTATTACTGCTGAAGTGGAAAATTGTTACGTTACCAAACTAATGTGTGTAAGATATAAATTATTTAAAACTTAATTATGCGCTAAAGATTTTTCGAAGCAAATGATGGAGTTTGATATCTTATTCAACGCTAGTCAAGATAAAATCGGCTCAAGATGTTCGAAGGAAATAAGGTGTATTCTGTAAAGGCTGAAAAATTGGATATGAATCGAATATGATAATCTTTATTCTCGTTTTCACATTATAATCGAAAGAACCGAACTTACCTCAATCTATATTCATTGCAACCTAGAAATAATTGTTTTAACATAGCTGAAATAGTGATTTCCATATTATTTTATAAAACTTACTTAATCTATCATATGAAAATTTGTAAATAAACGCATCTTAGGTAGCGTTCAGCAGGCTACAGAAGTGTAGGGACTGTGAACTGGCTAATATTATTGACGTTATTAATAGCTAAAGGTAGGTTAAAGCGACCAAAATCTTTAGAAGTAAGGAGATTGGTTTAATATTATAATTTTATGATAAACTACACATTAGGTTATATAATAAATGATTAGTATGGAATATGTCCTCCTCAGTTTTCTATATTCTCTAAAAGTCGTTTTCTGAACCGTTTACATAGATTTTTCAGGTAGCTTGCAGAAAGTGCATCCCACTCAACTTGTACATGCCGAATCAGCTGCTGTCTATTTCTAATTTGACCCACACATTTTTGATGTGGTTTAAATCAAGGGAAACACAATAGAAAAATGCTCAAAAATCGCCTCATAAGTTTTTAAAGCAGTATTGCCTGGGCGCCGTCTTGCATCAAAATCGCTTTATTTCCATTCCTGAATTGTTGACGATTAGTAAAGAATTGCACAAAAACAGGGAGAGTTTTTTCCCTGTAATATTTTCCATTAACAAATACTCTTTGCTGAACAAAGTGAAGTTGGTTTTTCCGCGACTGCTCGTTCCGTGTGCTACCTTGATTTTTAAGTCGACACGTTTTCAGTGGCCCCCGGAGAGCTGTTCAGCCGTTTCACCACTATTCGCGTCTCCACTCCTGGTCTATTTTCAGCCAATATTCAAATTTTCCTTTTTGCTTCTGCTGGAAGTACCGGCGGTTGACCACTTCTTTGTATATCTTCCACGTTTCCTTCCTCGGCATTTTACCATTTTTTCAGGGTGTTCTTGCTGACCCTAAGTATTCTGTATATTATTACCAATTCCGTAGCTGCCCCACCGTTATATTGGGGCGACTCCGGCTGAGGCTCCACCGCCCTAAATTAACTCACCCGAAGACGGGCGTGGGCGCCACTCGTTTGAACCTCCGAGCCTCTCAAGTGATCGTTCGAACGATAGACGACCGTCCGGAGCAAAATTAGCAATTATACATATTTTGGGGCTCACCGCCACTTAGCCGTGAAAATCACCTTGAAAAGGAAACTCTGCCACGCAGAACAAGTTAAAGTGTTTCACTACCACACAAAACTCGTAGTTTCCCACACTAGGGTAACCGAATTTTATTGGAACATTAACGTTCACTGCATCCCCCGAACACTACCTCACTTAATTTTCCAGGTCTTCCTGTTCGGTCAACGTTCTGGGAAAAGAAACCCGCGCCACACCTTTCACAGCTGAAAACAAATGTATTTATGTTACTTGAGTAATATTCTTTATTTATTACAACTCGACCAATATAAAGTCAAATTTAAACCAATTACATTTATTCCCTACTCTAGTAAGGGGCCGCCATTCTTCCGTTTTCCTGATTATCGCCACCGCACAGTTGTCTCCTCTTAATTTAATGTTCTGATATCCAGGGTTCGTCTCCGATTTCCCGTCAATGTTGTCACTGAGTATCGCTCTGTTATACCTCCGCCGGTTGCTTGAAAAATCCCAAAGAAAAAAAAAAAGCGTGCCAATCTTCCCGGGGTTAAATAACCTCCGGGTTAACGTTTTTTCCTCCCGTCCACTGGGAAAATCATGCTTTTGGAGTGGTTTTGTTCCGTTTGTCTGGGTAGTTCCCCTTGCTTGATTTCACTCATAACAAGTTCAAATTAGTGGCAATCCTAGTGGGAATTAAGTGCATTCCGCGGTGAATGCATTTGACTGACAGCTCGAACTGTCAGTAATGTTTATTTACATCACGACGCGAGATATGGATTTCAACGATAATCCTCGCTTTTCCCTTTCTCCCTTGAGTCGGCGCAAATATTTCCTAGTTTTTATCGTCCCCGCCGGTAGTTTAATCGCCGTCCTAGCGCGTGGAGTGTCGTGTGTATATATATCCACCAATGTCAACTGATTTCGGTCGTCGAATCTCTCTTCGGGAATGTCGCGATTTTCTTCATTTAGATTTCCGTGGTGGATTATAGGAAATTTGGTGTAAATAAGTGAATAGGGCGGTTCGGCACGATGTTGATAGCCAGTTAGGAGAGGATGTAAGATATTTAACAGTTATATCCATGTTCCTTTCTTTCAGTTAAGTAGATTTATCCGCTTCCTCTTGTTTGACCTTGTCGTAATCGGCGGTCATTTGTTGGTGTACCAAAGGAGTTTTTGGCTGATATTTTTAAGCTCATTCATAGCCTCTTGTTTGGCTGAAAACTCATCATAAAGCTCTGCTAATTGTTTTGTGTGTGTGTCACGTAGTTCAGCTGTTTAATATCGAACATTGCGCGTAACGCTTCAGCAATAATTGTTGAAACATGCTCAGCTGCTTCCCGAAGACCATCGATTTGTTCCTCAAGGGTTCGCTTCTTGTTCTCGGACTCTCGCATTGATTCCTACAATGACTTCATTCTGGCTTCATCTTGTGAGGTCAACAAACGGCGTTAGCCTAAATCCTTTTCATATTCAGAAACCTTTTTATTTGAATCTGTTTGTAACGCCTCCAGATTCTGACATCTCGTGCGATATTTTTAGCTTCCGATTTGATTTTACTAATATATTGTTGAGCCACAGTGAATTCCTCTTCAACCTTACTGCCTAGATCAGGTGTATTCATTTCCATCTCACTGATACTTTCGACAGATCACGCAAAAGATTTGAGAGCATTCCATAAATTCATTTCTTATGATTCGCTGACATATCTTTCAATTGTAACTCCAATACAACGTCATTCAATGTGGCCTATTTCTATTGCAATTCCTCGTTCATAGTATCAATATTTTTGTTTTTGGTCTCGATTCCTGGTGATTTTTGATCGTAGCTAACAGTCAATTCTTCTAGAGCTTGAAGTACTTTTTTCACCCCTTCCTTGGCACTTTCGTTTTCCTGTTGCTGATGCTTTTAATTAACATTGCGCCTCAAGTTCTCGCTTTACTCGTCATTTACTTGCCACCAATGAAGTGTGAAATTCGCGAGTGTCTTCCTTCTGTATGCGTGCCATTGCTGTTTCAGCAGCATCTCTGGCTTCGTTACTCGGCTCTTTGGTGGTATGTATACATCTCTGCTAAATCTGCGTGAGTGTCAAGATGCTTGCAGCGGGATCGTAAAGTTTGTGTCCTTGGCTGGAAGCTCAGTGGCTGCACACCTGATATAAATGTCGGACTTAACGACAGCCTCACGTTTAGATCACCACTCAAAATCGTTTCCCTATAAATTTCGACAGCACCCAGATTCGATTTTTAATTAGTCGAATTATATGCTGCATCAAAATTCATTGGGAGTCGTATATCGGAAAGTAGAATCAATGAAAACAGAGGCGTATGAAACCTTGATTTGAGAAAATGATGGAAATGCCCGCAAAATATCGTGCATATCACGAACACCTATCGTCGCATGACGGAGTAATGATTCAAATTCGGATTTTCTCCCAGCGTTGCATGGTATTTTGTTTGCGACGCAATTCCGATTGCTTCGAGGGGTAATTTGTTTTATGCTGCCGAATATGTTTATTGGATGGCGAAAGTTTCCGCTACCGTGTGACCTAGTCGTAGTGCCGGGAATTTGTATTTTGTTTCGAGCTCGCGTTGGTTCTTGATGCTTCAGCGCTTGTTACTGCTTGCATTGTCCATAATGTGGCGTGTAAATCGGAAGCGACCTAGCTATTTAAGTTTAATTACAAAAAGTAATAAAGCAAAAATTATGGTGTGGCATTCTTTCCGTAATCTAACAGATAGTCATTTTATGAATGAAAATTTAAATTACTTCCTGTTGGTTACATTTTTAAGTTATCAAAAAATAGTTGATAAAATGCGGCTCGGTATTGCGTAGGTTTAAATCTTACAACATTGCGTATGGTAGGGTTCGGGGTGAGCAACACTATGGAATCTCAATGTTCACCCGTAACAATATGTCGCTGTAGCTCTACACATGCATACGTTGAATCGCAATACGTTTTTGAATTTGATTATTTATAATTATCTTCGCGAAAAATTCTCATTCAATCCGTTATAGATTCTACAAAAGATTGTTAATATTAAAGTCTTCCGATAAATTTGGTACTTTCACTTTGAGTAACCAAATCTGAATGAATAAATTTTTATGTTCAAACGTCTCAATTGTACAGGAGTTGAGAGCAAAGGCTAATAAAAATATATTCAAGTAATTACGGATCTGCATATTATACCTGTAATTAGACGTACCTACAAATCCTCTTGGATTTTCGTAGCTGTTTTTGCTTACTTTTAGATAAAAGACATTATTTTCGGATTATCGTTTAACTTTGTGCTTTCACTCTTATGTAAATTAATTAAATATATGTCGCTATGAAAAAAGATAAGTAGTTGTCAAAATTTTTGAAGACAGTTTTTTTTTGTCGATAAATACATTCAAATTGATTTTCCATGTCGAAGGTCAGAAATTTTTCGCCACCATGTATATATGAGGTCTAACCCTTACGGATGAATACAGAAGACACGAAAAGGTTTATCTTAGAGTATTTCTGTGCATCTCTTCTGAAGCTTTCCTTTGAAGTAATTTACCCAAAGGTTAGAAAAAATCCCGTACGAGAGAATTGTAGTACACAAATCGAAACCATATTCGACTCAAAATTTTTTCTTCTGCAATAATTTTTCAAATAGAATAAAATACGAATGCAAATTTTCAAGAAATAAAGTATAGCCGATCCAATACTACACAATTACAATAATAACAACTCTATAGATATGCAAAAGTTTAAAAAAAATGCAGAAATGACGTGCGAAATTGATATGGCCTCATAACTACTAGTACTACAACAGCATCAAACCGTAAATAAAATGCCGCCAAATTAAAACGATGATATCCAAAATTTGTTCTTCCTAATTCAATTTAAGGAATCTATGTAAGATTTGAACGCAATGTTTTCAGGAGGATATATGGCCCAGTAAAATATGGAGCAAAGGAAAGACATCGTTACAAAGGCAAGTTGTAAAGCCACGTGCAAAATTTTTAGGCCACCTACATTAATGCCATTTTTGGAGTGAATCAGCGTAAACACAATAATTAAATTTTAATTTATGGTCATTCTAAGTTGTTTCAATCAAATAATTAATATTTAGTCGGTCCACTTTTCGATTTAATGACAGCAGCCACTCTTTTCAGCATTGAATATACTTGCTTAAAACATTTTTTCTGTGGATATACGTTTCCACTCATGCTTTATTGCAGCAAGTTGCGATGGTTTATTACTGGTAGAGTATTTGCGGATGATTTTCTTCAAAATAGACCAAATAAGATCAATCGGATTCAGGTCTGGTGGTTGCCACGGCCATTCCAAAAGATTGATCCCATTTTAAGCCATCCACGTTATGGTGTGTGCTGATTTGTGTCAAGTGGCGTTATTTTGCTGGAATTTTATGCTTCTGGAGCTTGTATTGCCGAAAATTTGCGTTATCGAAGGCCTCAGAGCTATTTCAAGAGCTTCAATATGTTTCACGCTGCTCATCCGCACCTCAAACAACACCAATCCTAGATCATTATTGAGGCTCGACCATGTTTTACAGTCGGCATCATGCACTCTGGGTTGTATTCTCCCCCCTCTGGCCAACATACATCACACCAGGTGATCCAAAAACTTAAACAAACTGAAAAAAAGATTTATTTTGAAATTTAATGTTTTTCCTTCCAGAAAATAATTTTAAAGACAATGACTTATTTTGGTGTAATAGATAAAGTAAAACCTCAAAAACCTCTAAGTTTGATTTGTCTGATCACAGCATGTTGATGTTTTTTATTGTGCTCCGACAGTCTCGGCTTTTTCCTTGTCTTGCAACCATTTAATCCAGCTTAACGAAGCCTTTGACAAGTTCTGTTGTCCAAGCAGAAATATGAACAGATCAGGCGAGGACTCGTATACACCAAAATACTGCAAAATGGTAACATATGTTATTGTAGCCAAAAAGCATCACAAATATGATGAGGAGTGCATTAAATCCAGTGTTGACAGAAATGCCCAGTACAAAATAATACTTGACTTTGCGTTCCATTAAAACTGGTCCATATGGTCAAAGTCATTATGCTAAACACGGGAACTCTGTGTATCAAGGTCAACGACAAACTAACGGACTGCTTCAAAATTGAATCAGACTTAAAACACGGGATGAGCTTGCCCCAATCTCTTTAATATTGCGCTAGAAAACGTCACCAGCCTTTGATACCCTAATATTCAAGTCCACATAGGTAGTAGCATATGCTGATGACATTCAATCTTTGATGCCAAAGAAGCATTTCTGAGACTAGAATCGGAATCACACCAGATTAGCCTTCGAGTTAAAGACATGAACACTTAAATCATGAATCAAATGAGGAAGAAAACTCCAGTCCAACTGAACCTGACCATGTTGACGGAGAAAAGTCGTTACGTGAATTGAAATTGATCAGAGTGGTAATTAATTTGAATAAAATAGTGCTTTATGCAGTGAAGTGTGAAGGGAGCCGCACTGGACGTTTCAAAAAACTTGGGGATAAGTAGATAGAGCTAAGTGCAGGCTTTTTTTACATTTTTGTTCTAATAATAAATTAACGGTGGTTTTCTTTCTTCTATAATCATTGTCTTCATTCTATGAGGAGAGATATTCTCGTGTAGTAGAGTGATGAATTGTTAGTTTTACATTTTATTTTAAATAAAACGTGATTTAATAATGCATATATTTTTTCGAACATTTAATATAAACAAAAATCCGAGGAAATCTAAATAAATTTAAATGCTATCGCGGGTAATGATTCCAATAATGGCCACAAAAACACCAAAGGATAAATGTGGCAAATGCAGGAAACCTGAAGAAGATGCTCACTTAGCGATGGGCTGTGATGGGATATGTTTCAAGTGGTTTCACTTGAAATGTATAAAGATGACTGACGAGGGATGCAAGACTATCAAGGAGATATTGGATGATGTTATACGGGTGTGCTCCACGTGTAAGATGTTACATCAAAAATCCAAGGAGGAACAACTTTTTCTCCTAATGAAAAAACTGGAAAGTAACATTAAATAAATAAAGGCGAATATCAGTTCCTTAATTGATGAGACGGCAGGTATACACCAACCAACATATGCACAAATGATAAAAAACTATGCGACGCCTCAAATTGAGCTCCGCTCAGATGTAGTGTCCCAGAAAGGGATCATTATTAAGCCAAAGAGGCATAAATCAACTGATAAAACGCTTGCCGATTTTAAGTCTAGGATAAGACCGTCAAATTGCAAGATTCCTGTTCAACTGCTACGGCCTATTCGCAACGGTGGGGTGGTAATTAAAACAACAACCAATACCAACGCGACTGAGCTATACGATTAACCATGGATTCCATGCAGGATGAGTACGATATTACAGAAACAAAAATGCGTCAACCCAGACTAGTTAAAAATGGGCTGGATAATCAATTCACAAATGAGGAACTCCGAAATGAAACACAGGGAATTGAGAAAAAATGGAGGTCATTAATGCTAGACCAACAAAAAACAGAACATGGTTACACATTATTGGGGTAAATGGAAGCATGTATTATAGATTATCTAACAAATATTTCAACATAGATTATGGGTCATATTTTGGAAAGGGAGACTTTAACGTTGCGAGATGCTTTAAGTGCCAATAATATAACCATAAAACGTCGAAATACGAAGGAAAACAGATCTGTGTGAAATGTGGAGGAAAACATGAGCTCAAGGAATGCAAAAGAGCACATGAGAACTGTTACAATTATATGGGGATCACTCAAACAGAGCAGACTCGTGGGAGTGCCCAGAGTATCGAAGAAGGATTGTAATTGCTAGTAGGAGAACTAACTACAATTTTGGTGATGACTTAGTTGCTAAGCTTTAAATTGATCATTTTACCCTTTTAACATAAATTTAATGTAAATCTATACGATAATTTTTTTGCTCTACAGTGAGTTTTCATTGCTTCGTGCGGGAACCGATCGCGTAGATCTGTAGAGCGAAAAACTTATCGCGTAGATTTAAAATAAAGTGATGTAAAAAGTGCGAAATGATCAATTTAAAGTTTAGCAAAGACAAGTACTTACAGGAGGAAATTCAACCTGAACATAATTCGTAGTGACAAAAACATATTGAGTTCGCATAAGTAGGAAAATTAAAAATAACTCTCTCACCTCTAAGCATGGTGGTCACCATCACCAGTGAATATCTAATAAGAGTGATGGCCCGATGAGGATTCCACCATCCATCACCTTCTCCTAACATTTTTCTTCTTTTATAATTTTTCAGAAAAAATTATTAAAATAAGAAACTCAATCAAAGAATTTCAAAGAATTTCATAAGTAATTAAAAAAAAGTTAAAAAAGCCAATATAAAAAGCCTACGGCACAAATTAAGTGATATTCGAATTTATGATTATGCTAAACGAAATATGCATCTACCCTTAAGAAGCAAAGTATTACAATATTTCGGGATATAGCTCCGTTTTCTCCTGCATGCCCGGAAGAGGAGAAGGTACAGCATTTTATATAAAAAAAAAAAAAATTCATTTTGTGACAAAGGGGGTAATATCTGACTTATATTATATAATAATAATTAAACTAAGCTGCCTAGGTAAAAAACTAAAAATCGGTACTTACTATAATCCCAATCGTCACAATGCACAGGAGTTCTGCGCAGTAATAGATGCAATATACCCTACTGAAAAAAAACTGATAACAGTTGCTGACACAAACATAGACGTGATTGGAGAATCTCCAGGATCGAGGATGCACAAGGATACCCTGGAAACACACGGAGTGGTCATTGTCAATAAGGACAAAATTACTCGCCCGACTTCAAGTACCTATCTGGATCGCAAAGCAACAAATGAGACAAAAATTGCTGAAAACATTAAATTCACACTTGAAGACTGACTGGAGTTAGATCATCGTGTTCTAAAAATTATCATCCATGGTCAAAGACTCAGAAAGCAAAAACGTACTCACAAAATTTCAAGATATTTAGACAAGGATAGTTTCAAATCGAAATTTCAACAGTTGCTGTCAAACCGAAAACATGAAAACCCTATGGAGCTCAAAAAGTAAAAGACCACATGCCGACAACATATATGGATAACAAAGAAAGCTATCTTAACATAAGGAAGGCTCATAAAAAATACAAAAAGAACGCTGAAGATCACGCACTTCAATATCTGTATAACCAAGCCTTAAAAGAATCAAATCGTCTCATAAAAGAAACTAAATTTTCATATTACTCTAGAAGACTGAAAACAGTGGAGGACAACTCGCACGAAATATGGAAAATAATAAATGAAGTAAAAGATAATTCATCACTCTGGATCAGGTCATCAAATGCTTTTCTAAGCTGTTAGTTTATGTTGTGTGGGGTGGTTAGATGTTACGTGTATGATCAGTTGTGGTTGTTTTCTTGTGTATTTTGTAGTCTAATCGTGTTTGCTTGCATGTCACGATTAGGCCCATACAGCTGAGTTGTCCGTTTGTTTCTTTTTCTATACTGAAATTTATATTCGGGTGAATTTCATTCATGTATGTAAGTAGTTCGTCTTGTTTATTTTTTTGTGGGTCAATATCGATGAAACAGTCATGTACATGTTTGTAAAATATTACATTGAATGTTTTGACAACTTTCAGTTTAAAGACTTCTTTCAGAGACTGTATGAATGTTTCTGACATTATTGAAAAGCATCTGCTCACCCAAAGAAGCAAGGCTTTTCAAATAAAAAAAACTACTTGAATATTTAATGTCATCCAATATTAATACAGTTTTACTGGCGTAAATATTAAATTTACAAATCCTACCATTATTAGCACTTTCAACCTCTAAGCTATTTGTTAAGGGTTCTACTTCCACAATTTTTTCCTTTGAATTGTAGTTGCTCATCTTCAGTCATTCAATCAAGTGTTAATGGCGTGTACCTTACATGTTATAACATAGCTGATATTTATTAATAATATATTCATTTAAAGTCGCCACCATTTGGTTTTAAGATTACTGATGCCATTCATTAAACAAGTTCTCACAGATATTCGTCATCACTCTTGAAACTTTCATGCAATTTCGGGTTTTTCGGTGGAACCGCATATTATTCCATAGGTAAGTAGGTAGGTCTAGGAAAATTCAAAACACTATAACTTCGTTAGTCCACATGGTGTAGTGGTTAGAGTATTCACCCCGTAAAACGAAGGTCCCTGGTTTGAGTCCCATTGGCGACAATGAGATTTGTTTTGGACGGACTGTAAGCTCGTTCAGTTATGGTGTGTACTGGCTTAAAACCAGAACATATCACAGCTGGATGGACGGACCCATGGCCAAAGCGTGGAGACTGACCATGTCACCTTCCCGAGTGCTGACACATTCGATCATGAAAATGCCTTCGTGACTACATCAACGTCTTGCAGGTGGAGGTACTTAATATTCGAGATGCGTGCTATATACAGAAGGATCCGCGTTGTTTTTTACTGGGAAAAATAGGCTACTACCAAGTGTCTTGGCTCGGCCATCACATTCTCTTAATTGCTAGAGTAGAATCGTGGAGAGTTAGCTCGCGAAACCAGGTGGTTTTATGCGAATCTCTCTAACTTTAGACATAGGAGCATAGAGGGGAATGAACCGACAAACCAACTTGCTAGGCAATGTTCACCTCATGATGTTTCATAAAAATGATTTTAGTCAAAATGAGTGGATAAAAAAGATATCCGTAGAGGACTGAAGCGATAGTCTGGTGCCTCAGCGAGAGAGGATGGTGGTGTTCGCAAAGATTGGCCTTGTCTGAGGATGTGTGTATGCGCTGGCAGGCTAGTATCATAGTATCGTGGGGTGGGTTCTTTTCCCCAGCGCAAGGACCCGCTACAAAAAAATTTCGAATTCATGAATTAATAGATATAAATACTTATCTACTGGAGTCAAGGCCGAGGTACATTACTGAGGTTTGAAATTGCTGAAGCAAATGCCAAATGGGGCCTGGCGGAAAAAGACGGGACTTACGAGGACTTCGTCGTTTCGGACGACACTTATGGCTGCCAAATAATCCAGGCATCCAGGTTGAAGCGGTGCGCCCAAGAGCCAATGTAGACATGGCTGTACATTTTCCATTTATATGAAAAATTCATACAAACATAATTTGCACGGATTTTTCCCTTAAATGAAAAATATGAACGTTTCAAATTTATGTTAAAGTATCATATGATGGAATCACATAGCACGTTAACATAAATGGGAAATCCAAGCAGTAGGCCACTCTACCCTGCAAGAGTACCTGAAGCGTCTTGAAAAGGGGCTAGCTCATGAGTAGAGGGGCCAGCCAACGTGAGTTTATCCATTCATTATTATTTTCTCATAAACGGAAAATCATAAATACAACTTTTACCTTCTCAACAAGCAGTTTCATGTCTTCATGCACTTGACTTAATACAAGACAAATTTACAATCCAATGTATAATTGAGTATATTTCAAAATTAAATAATTTAAGTTTTATACAGTTCAGTACGCCGATGAATATATTACAAAATAAATGATTTTCAGGCAATAAATAACCCATTACATGCAAATTCAAAAAAACAGTTCTATTCCAACAAGTAATTAAAAAGAAAAGAAAAAGGGGACCCACCCAATGTCTCGACGAGCGCTCGTAGACGGGGCTGGTACAGTTTGAAAATTTTTTGAGCTAGCGTTATAATCTTTTCTTACATCACTATTCGTTACACTAGTTTCATACTGTAGTTCGTTACTTTTTGCTTTCATTAACTTTGTATTGTCAATTTTATTCGCGAAATTATTACTCAGCACTTTGGTTGTAGCGGATGACAGCGATAGGGCTTCATTTTTTGAATGACAGTTCCGATTCGATTCGAATTCTGAGGACATTTAAACATTGGGTGAAAATGATGTGTAAGGATGATGATAATCTCCCCAACGGTTGAGTTACAATTAAAACTTTCTATAGTCCCCTTTTTCCTTTACACTCTCAAGTGGCGAAATGTTAGTTATCGAATGCGCGTGGAATATTCGCTGATTTTTTTAAAATTTAAAAAAAAATCTTCTTCATCGTGAAGCTGTGAGTGTTTGAGCCTTTAAAGTTTGAATATCGTCAATGTTGAAATCGTCCAATTTTCAATCTCTTCATCCAATTCTTTTTCTTTTCTACATGCGAAGTGACTTTTTCGGAACATCTGTGCCCTGTTTTATAAATAAAATCACACCTGGTCGTCGGAAAGCGTTCTATTTTGCAAAGCTATGCTGTTCTTTCAATTCGCCAGTATCGTCAGTTCTTGTTGTCTCCTCGTTTGTTCCGTCGAACGCGTAATCTTCGAAAGTTGCTGGCTCAGGTGAAAAAACCGCAGAAAATTTGTTGGGCTCGCGCTCAATGCACACTCGACCTCAGACTGGAAAACGAAAAACAGAACGACGGAATATTAATCTTCGTGAAACTAAAATGAATATTTGAATGATTCTGCAATTTCCCTGTTTTAACTTCACTGACTCTGCCAATTGGAAATGTTAGCTGACCGGTCGCAAGATCTCTACCTCCACCGTTTGTGGTCACTCACGTCGAATTCCAGCGTATTTCTTCGCTTATCGCGGCGAAAGAGCCACAAATTAGTTACGCACAATTATCACTATTGCCCATTATCAGGCACAACCCTTGCATTACAACCCTATCCACTAGTGTCGAGCTTTTCCTCTAGCGCAGCACTCGAAACGACGCCCTTTAGAATAGGAAATTTCACTCCTTTCCAACTAGCACGGTCACCTTACAGATAAATCACTGCCTGTCTCGACAAAAGAACCACCACGGTAAAATTTAATTCATTCACAAAGGGAGATTTCTCCACTAGATCAAGAAATTTGCACAAGGCTTGGGACAACTGCCAGCGCGTAGAATGGTCACTTTGATGGCAAAATTCCAAGTTAAAGTTCCCGGCAAGCTGTCAACCAGGTGGCGGAAACTACGCACACGACAATTTCATATTGATCGATGCTGAAACTTGGATTAGGCCTCCATTAGAGAAGTTCGATTAAAGTCTCTGAGCAAAGACGGATCGAATTCTACTTTTAATTGATCGCAATTCTCGTGTAGCCTCTATGGCGTAACAGACTCCTCGATCCACCTAAGCAGTTCTGTTTTCTTGTTGCGAACAGCCACTGTACTGAACATGTCACAACGGCGTTGAACGAGCCCTTCATCCATCCACTATAGATTGCATTGCGGCAATGTAATTCGTGGATAAGCTGCATTATAAAGGGGTTGCCGTGTTGAAATTTTAATTGTAAATTTAAATAATTTTTTTATTATTTTTCAATTAAAATTGGATTGGGATTATGATAGTTTTCGAACAGTTTGCTTGGGTGACTGCTCGATTAGTACATGGTTAATATATTATTGGAATTTCAAAGGAGAGCAATTAACTCACATCCATTTTTTGAAGCAACCTTCAGAGAAGGCAACTTTACCACCTGCACTGTATCAAGAAAGATATGTCCAACTTACTTTTAGCACTAGAATGGTTGAAGTTCTAAGTAAATCTTAGTAAGACTAAGTTTGTTTGTATAATCTATAGTCTACGCCGATAGAAACCTTACTGTGAAAATGACCATTATATACAACACATATTATGATTGTTATAAGAATGTAAATGAAGAGGAAGCAATTGTTCACTTGCCTTTAATTATCTGGTACTATTAAGAGTCAGACAACGAATACTAGGAGGGAGCTTCTTTGGAGTTCGCGGGGTAAGGAGCTGTTATCCTCATGGTTTGAATCTCAAGAGGCTACAACTATGACAACCAGGTTCATCGAGGTGTGCCTCATAACGGCACCAGTTATTTGCAAATTGAGGCCTTTTTGTGGCAACTGAAGATATATGCGTAGAATTTCCTACACATGAAAAAATTTGATTTCCGTTGAAAGCTTTCAATAGATACGTGATGGCGATTAGAATGCATTTAAATCTCACGTTTAATCTTCATTTTTGGTCTTTTGTTTGCTGTCACAAACGCATTAGAAAATTCTTCCTTTTTATTCGTTACAACATCCAGATCTTGATAATTGTGTGCTGGCAGTTTTCAGGAAGATTACTTTCTACCGCGTCACAAATAATTTTATGTAACTAATTTTGCTTCTTATCTTTATTTGCCCCAAGATTAGTGGGGCAAGAATAATACCGATTTGAAGAATGTTATTTAATTCCTCACTAAAGTTCAACTTAACCCTCCAAAGACACACCTATTTTTTCGATCATCGAGTACATATGGGATCAATTTGACCCCAACCTTCTTTGAACGTATACAGTACCGCCCCCACTACAAATATTAGTTTGAAAAAATTTTCAGAAATAGTTTGAAAGCTCTTTTATTAATTCTCATACATTAGAAAGGTCTTAAATGTCCTCGTAACTTTTTCAATTTATAATATTTTTGGCTAAAAATTTACGTGGTAACTCTCAAGACATAATCAAACAAAGGAAAAATAAACCCTCTAGAGTCCCTTTAAAAGAAAGTATTTATTTCGCATATTTATATATTCCAACCTGATAATCTTTCACGAGCTCCCATTTTCCACTTTGTCTTATTTTAACTGATCAATGTTGATTTTGGTCTCCCTCGGGCGGCTGAATTTTCGCGCTGTTGTAAAAGGCATTCACTGAGGATTGCATTCTCCACATCATCATTTTCTGAACATTCAGAAAGTTCATAATCAGATACTGATTGCTCAGAGACGTGGTCGTCTTCGGAGGCACCACTGCCGCCAAAATCATCACCGCTGTCTTCAGCCAACAAACGATTACGCACACTAGATCGCAGATTATATTCCATATTACTTAAAAAAAAAAAAAAAAACACTTTAAAAAAAAAATAAAAATACTCAAAATTGACGTTGAGTACACAATGGGGTCAAATTGACCCCAGGCTAATTTCAAAGGTTTCTCAACAATAACTAACGTCTTCGAAAGGTAGACAAACTATGTAAACTTATAGTCAAGACACTAAAATATACTTAGAAGCCCATAATACCCCCACTCTCCCGCAGGCCTAGGCCCTGCAATCGATCAAATTAGCGTCTGGGGTCAAATTGACCCCATGTGTACTCGGATGGTGAAATATCGCCTGAAAATGCGGCAATGAAAGTGTTGAAAGGGTTTTAAGCTCCGACAGATTTGTGGTACTATCACTTAGAACTATGTCCAATACTAAGCCTGTTCCTTTGAGTAGGAAATACGTGGGATAATTGGGGAAGCGTAATGAATAAATGTGGCTGTGATATAAATATTTACTTAAAAATTATATTGGTACCATTATTTGTTGAAATAAATTTAAATGAATTTATGCAAAATGAGTCATTAACTTATGAATATTTATCAAGACCCTAAGCGTTTTCATACAGAGAAACCCAGCTTCGTACTGTAATCGCTTTTAATTTGAAGACACTTGGAATAAGAGAATGCTTGCTGAACGAGCGGCATGCCATGAAACTGAGTCCACTTGCATCTTTGTTGCCCAACATTTTTATTTAAGCTAATAACACAAAAATCCAGTAAAGAAGTTATTAAAATTATTCCCAAACCAATTCCATTTAAATTGAAGACAACATCATTTGGGCATGCATGACAGTCACCTACGATCCTGAATCTACTTCCCGAACCGCAAGTCATCGTATTTGCTTTCTAAGTAAGCATTCAGCAGTAAAACGCATTCTTAATCCGTATCTAATATCATCTCGCGGTGTCATCTGCTTGAGAACATCTTCTTAGCAAACTATCCCGTGAATTATTGGTTGTAAATAATATTTAATTTTCTTTGGAATGTGTTCTTCGTCGCGTTTCGCGTTCTCATGATGGGAACTAAATGCAAAGCGGAGAGCGATTGCGTTCAAAGCGATGTGCAGACTGTAAGGATGCATAAAAAGAAATTATCCTTTCCGAATTTTAAAATTATCTTCAAAGGAAGCTTTGGTTCTAAAGAAGCAATCATCCAATTACTGGCGGGAACGATGCCGATTCAAGGCTGAAGGAACAAATATTACCAGCTGCAACGCATGGTGCTAAATTATGAGTTCACACAGTTCAAGCCAGGTATTCATTGAATATAGTTTAAGTCAACAAAATACTTTTTATATAATTATGAAACCTGTATATTAAGTCTAATTTGTATTGTGCAATTACCTGCTAAAAAAATATCAAATATGGTTGGAATGGCAGCCCCTGCAACTACCAATAAGATAAATTCTTGTTAGTTTCAGCAATGTCTAAAGTACGGAAATACATTTGTACACCGCGCACCTACAACAAATGTTCTGCTTAAGTAGAAACGGTTATGGACTTTAGGAATCCATAAAAGCGACACCTTATGACTTTGTTCTTGGCGATGACCGCCGATGACCCGTACAACATGTATATCGAGTAGGTAATGATGCGAAGCTGCTCATTTTACAGTGAATTATTGGTGGTCTTTGACGTCCAGCAACATTTCATCATTAACGTATTTCTGCAACATTGGATGCGTGTTGAACACACTTTGGACATTTGTTGATTTTTGATGGACTCTGAGTACCAACGGAGAAGACAGTGCTCGTTCTGCAAGTAACAATTTGCAATTAAAAGACTATGTACCTACGGAGATGAGTAATATAAATGATGGAATACAATGTGGATACCGTAGACTTTAATAGACTCCGAGAGCTGGTCATCCTATTGGAAATTGATGGCTCTAGGCGTTTCGCGGAATGAATTTCTGATCGTTGTGGTGAGAAATATATGATTTGAAAGGACAGAATTGAATTATTATTTCCGCTCAAAAACAAACTCATGATAACCTGTACTGTAATAGTTACATATTTTAGCGAAGGATGAAATTATGATTTTAACGTCTATAGTTATAAATAATGGGCAGAAAATATTCAAAATTTATTAATGGACTTCCACAAAAAAAATTTATCAGCTTGATACATATATTTTCTAAGGTTTATTGGGGTTTATACTACATAAAAACCCCTATCAAAATCGACTTTGTCAATCTTTCCGTACGTCTGTGTGTCACAGTAGCTTTGCTCTGAGACTGTAGAAGCTACAGACACCAAACTTGGTGGATCCATCAAAAGAAATGACCCCGTAAAGATTTGGGTATCAATAATAATTTCAAAGGCTTTTAAATGGGTTCTCCCCATATCAGAAGAGGAACCCTTAACCGTTTTTTAACCGAAGATAGTCACATGGGGTGTCAAATAAAACGCCCCAATGAGCGGTTTCTATAACAGGTCTTCAAACAGTGTTATCGGCTTTGTGCAGTTATAAAGAGGAGAAGAAACCTACGAATAATTTGTGCTCAACCCTCGCGATTGAATACAGTTGCAACCATGGAAGTCACCGCAGTTGCAGACATTAGATATTAGTAGAAGGGTGCTTAAACCGGGCCGGCATATCGAGGCTGACTAACGCTCAGTCGTGTCGCGGGCCATTCGGAAGACTCTCTGCCCGTGCTAGGCCACCTCACATTAAAAGCTTATCACGAAGGGAAGTAAGGGAAAAGAGAGTGTCATTTTGTGGCAAGGTAATTGGTTCATTATTTTTACAGATGCAATTGATAACACAACATGGAAAAATATGTAAGAAAATCAAATATTATACTCACTACGACCTCAAGGCGTTCAGCGAAGGACAAAAAAGCCACTGAAAGCTAAATTTAAATTTAATAATTAATGTTACAGAAATCAAATACAATTACGGCACGCCCACTTTTTCACCAACAAATAAACTCGTTTCAGAGCTCTGACGCTGCATCCACTCTCTCCACTGATAAACAGTTACTTCAACCCCAGTTAATGAAAAGTTCAATTCTCACTAACTCATTAATAAAATAAAATAATCATTTGAAAATTAATTTCAATTCAATTTTCTCTTTCCTTTTTAGCGTTTTGTAAAATAATTTTACATAGCCATACCTAAATCACGACCTATCTATTGTCTGTTCATACGTCCGTGTATCACAGCAATTTTCCTCGCAAACCACATAAGCTAGAAACATAAAATTTTGTAAGTAGCTGTAAAGTGGTGATATCTTGAAATTTCATCATAAAAAAAACTTTTCTAAGATGTTCAAAGGGGGTCCCTCCATATGGTGAAGTGGCCTCTGAACAAAAATTCACAAATTGTGGACAATATGGGTATCATATGAAAGGTCTTGATGAGATATTTTCAAAACAGAACTTAAGCTAACAAGTTTTGCTTTGAGGAGTGCAAGGGGAGGCAAAATGTACAGGGTTATCCATTTCGTGGTAGGGAAAGTATCACCCTGCTATTTGACATCAGTCAGAATTAAATGTCATCCACCGGATGATTTTTTTAGTCGAAAGTTTGCCATTTAGAAATATGGATCGTTTAACAGTCGAAGAACGCGTTAAAATTATCAAATTTTATTATAAAAATGGTGATTCTGCTGTATCAACATTTAGGGCCTTATGAGCCGATTACGGTCGACAAAATCGACCTACAGACCAATCAATTTCGAACACTGTGAGAAAATTTGAAAAGACTGGATCGGTTATTGAATTTGCAAGGCCTGCGCGTCATCGCAACATTCGTTCTGCTGAAAATATCGCTGTGGTTGCTCAACGCAGAATGTATGCAAATTGGGTGATTGAACAACAAGCCATTGATAACGATTTTTCGAACAAAATTATCTAAGTGATGAGCCTCATTTTTCACTCTGTGGTTACGTAAATAAACAGAATTGGCTCTCAAAATTGTCAAGTGATCGAAGAAAGGCCTTTGCATCTGAAAAAAGTGACCATTTGGTGTGCATTATGGTCTGGTGGTGTTATTGGCCCGTATTTTTTTGAAAACGATCAAGGAAGAGCCATTACAGTCAATTCTGACCGCTATGGACGGATGTTAACCGATTATTTCTGAAGATAAATTGAAGATTATGATCTGCAGAACATGTGGCTCCAACAGGATGAAGCCACAAGCCACACAACACAGGCTAATGCAGCACTTTTGCAAGAGAAATTTCTAGGACGCGTAGTTTCGAGATTGAGTGATGTCAATTGGCCGGCAAGATCCTGTGACCTATCACCTTTGGATTTCTTTTTATGGGGCTATGCTACAGATCGTGTTTACGTGAACAATCCTTAAAAGCTTGAGCAATTGAAACCAATATTCGTGAAGATATTGCCGGGAATGTGCTGAAAAGTCATTGAAAATTACCTCAAAAGGATTGAGGCCTGTAAGAAGTCCAGTGGAGGACATTTGCATGATGTTGTATTTCACGTACAATCACAAGGTTTTATCGGAATATTTTATGTGTTTTCTTTAGCTCTACTTTCCCAAGTGTAAAATGGATAACCCTATACGAACATTTTGTGTCTTCTCCTCCCGATTGTAGACCTTTGACCTGAAAAATCTTTGAAAAATCGTAAAGGTTAGTCTTTAAGTGCACAAGGGCAATAAATACCTCAGAAGTATAAATTCGATCACTTTGTTAATAATAATATATTTTATAAATTTAAGTTTTTTGCCTAAAAAATCAAAATTGGAACCTTAAATTTTTTAAAAGCTATGGTTTATGGTTGTTGATAGCAGTTGTACGGGTCCTAAAAATTTCATATCAATCGAATGATAAACATCCGGTTGACTATTTAACAATCATAACAACATTAACACGTGACACTAGGGGATACACGTTTGCAACGGACCTGTAAATGGCGGCAAATTAAGGACATAATCGACAGGATTTAGTTCTTTAATCCCAATTATGGAATCTATATATTAGTCAAGTTTTGATGCTTAGAAGATATTGTTTGAGTAACTAATTGGTTCACAAAAACCTTCTGGCAAAAGCACTCTCCTGCTACTTCAACTTGTTTGTTTCTCGCTTTTATAGTTGATAAATTCTGACACTTGACTGTTAAAAACATTGTGTTTATATACTGTACACTTGATTTATTCATCCTCTTCCTTTAATTGTCTACTGTTATTTGGTTTCACGTTAGTTAAAACAAGTATCCGCTATTAAGTTTTATTGATTTGATTTTCAACAGAATGTTGAAAGTTAGATTAAAGCATGATATTTAAACTGTCATGATTTTATTTTGAGTTCGCTCCCTTCAAGTTTGTTTTGCCTTTCTCTTAGCTCACTAATCACAACGTGAAAAAATTTGAGATATGTTCAGGCCTTTCACCTTTACTTTTCGTCTGAAACCCACACTCAACTTCTATTTACACATGCCACAAGCAAAAATTTATTACTTTCACAATTCACAGAACTTCTTCTCATATCATACCCAAACTTCTGCCACCAACTTTAGCTACCACAGACTCCGTCACTACCAACAACTCACTGCCAATCCCGCAAACCTTTTCTTAACCATCCGTCGCCATACAGAGGTGACGTGATTGAAGTTTAGTACAATTCAGTTCCGTTCCTCCCGTTCATCTTTTGACTTTCGCCTAATGTAGCTATTCCATTTGCATATATGATGGTTTGCATATCACCGTAATAACGCTTAGTTATATGCAAATCCTCATACACATGGAAATAATTACATTTAACGAAAAATGAAAGATTTTCTTGTGCGCAGGAGAACTCGAACCCAAGATTCCAGTAGACCCCCAGAATTAAGAGTCCGCCACGCTATCAGCTATGCTAGCCCCTGATAATCTCTCATTCGTTTGAAAGCTTGCGTTAATATTATTGTGATGGGCAATTGTATAAAATTTTGTTGGTAGGAAGAAAACAATTAAACTTTGTTAGTGGAAAGTAAAGAATCAAATTTTTTGTTAGTTGGAAATAAAGAATGCAATTTTATAGTGGGGAAGATAAGATTAGTATTTTTTTTTGTATTTTAAAACAAGATGGGAAATATAATATTCATGAAGATAGGTAATAAAAGAATAGGTAAATGATTAGGTGTTTTTATTTAAAACAAGTTGGGTAAACATACCTACGCTCATGTCAGAAGGGTTTTGTATTCAAGTTTCAAAATGCAGTCACCAGATTGAATAAAGTCAAGAAGCATGTCAATGACGATTTTATTTGAGAAACTATGAAATTCGAAGATCATACTATTATTAACAAAGTTGAACGAATTTCGACTTCTGAGGTTTTTGTTATTGTTACACTCATAAATATCTCCCTTGATAATTATTTCAGATGTCCATTCGCGAGGGAGGAAACACATTTTTCATGTATTTCCCCCGTGCCCCACAGAAGCAAAAACTGACAGTTTAACAACTGTTTTGAAAAGCTCCCATGAAAACTTTCATTTCATACTCATATCGGTTACGTTTGATGAATTTTCTTTTCAGGTGCCACTCTCCTGTACTGTTATCATCGATTAATAGCCAATTTTTTCGAATCCTACAGTTGTTACAAAGCCCTTTTGCTAGAAGCTCCCTCCCGCCTCCTTGACTTGTTTCACTTATGAGCATTAATTGTAGGTACTCATCTTCAGTCATTCATCAAATTGAATCAAGTGTTCAAAGCATGCACCTTAAACGTTGAAGTTGGGAAGAAATAACTCAAAATTATTCAATCTTCGCATTTGAAACAGCCACTATTTTGTTTTACGATTACTGATACCACTAGCTGAACTGATTCTCAAAGGTATTCATGACACCTATCATTCCTGAAATTTTCATGCAAATCCTATTAAAACTGTGGTGTCTGAGTCGGTAAAAAGCGCATCTTGTTCCATAGCCATATGTTGCCATAGTAATGCATGCAGGGCATATTGTTCCATAGTAATACAGGAAATTTCAAACGACTATAACTTCGCTAAATATGATTCAATCTGTATGAAACTCGCAGGGTTAATTGATCTTATAAATAATCATCTGTGTACTGAATTTCATAGAGTTTAAGGGTACCGTTAAGATTTTATTCAAGAAAATATAAGATCAATAAATCGTACTATTACTAACAAAGTTGAGTGAATTGCGACTTCTCACGTATTTGTTGTTGTTGCACTCATCAAGGCCTACATTCATGATTTTTTTCAGATTTTTCGGATCACAGGTGTCCAATCGCGAGGGGGGGGGGACACAAATTTTTCGTGTATTTCCCCTCCCTGTGCGCCCCTCGAGGCAAACTTTACCAAACTAAGACCTGTTTTGAAAAGTTCCCATCAAGACCTTTCATTTGATACCCATATCGGCTACCTTCAATGAAATTTTTTTTTCGGGGGGTCACTCCCCGATATGGGGAGACCCCCCTTAAATACCTTATAAAATCTTTTTGTACCTGAAGTTTAAAGAGAGCACCACTTTACACCTACATACAAAATTTGGTGCTTCTAGCTTAAGTAGTTTCCGAGAAAAACTGCTGTGACACACGGACGGACGGACGGACGGACGGAAATTATTTTACAAAACCCTAAAAAAAGGAAGTTTAAAGTTGAACTTTTTCAATGGGAGTATTCGCAACAATAACTGTGATTCGAAAAGTCAGAAGAAAACATGAAGATAGGGGGTTCATAAGCACAACAGCAAAAGATACCTTTGAAGTCCAAATTCACCCAACTTTGTTAAAATTGTGCGATTTCTAAATTTCAAACGTTTCAATTAAATATTTTAGCTAGTTTTAATTTAATAAAATTCAATACTTAAGTAGTCTAAAAGAAGATTCTTACACATATTCTGTATGAAGAAAATCAAATTATATATTGACGGAAATTAAAGTGATTTGAACTTTCTCTTATTGCTAGAAAAATAACATGCAAGTTTGTCATTTTATGAACTTTACATTCTCAAGCTCTGATTTAATTTTCTTAAAATATTCAGGAAAGATACATAACACAAATATCTTTGAAAGTGCATGATGTGAATGATTTTGGTTACATTGCAGCGTTCGTTTTTATAGTAACAAATTTTACTATATTAATTTCATGAAATTATTCATCCTGCAAGATTTCATTAGTTCCAAACAAATAAACTTAGTCAAAAATTTCCCTCAAATCAATTCACCCCTGGCTTTAGCTAAGCAAATTTTTCTACGATCTCATCTACAATAGTTGTTGTTTAATTTCCACTAGGACAATGACCTCCTCATGTAGGTTTTTATCCTTTTTAGGGTTTTGTACTAAAATACAAAACCCTATTGCAATCACGACCTGTGTCCGTCTGTCCGTCCGTCCGTCCGTCCGTCCGTCTGTATGTCACAGCACTTTTTCTCCGAAACTATAGAGGCTACAGCCATGAAACTTTGTGGAAAGGTCAAAAGTGGTG
Source organism: Odontomyia ornata (assembly GCA_963969285.1). NCBI lineage: Eukaryota > Metazoa > Arthropoda > Insecta > Diptera > Stratiomyidae > Odontomyia > Odontomyia ornata. The sequence goes on along the minus strand of OZ017740.1, from coordinate 1,789,508 downwards.
ACCTCTTGAAAGTTCAAGGGTGAAAAAATTTTTCGAAGGGGTTTAAGGGGGTTCTCCCCATATAGGGAGTTGACCCCTCAAAAAAAAATTTTCACCAATGGTAGTCGAGTAGGGTGTCATTGGAAAGGTCTCAATGAGATCTTTTGAAAACAGGTCCTAAAATTGCCTTATGAGTACCGAGGGGGGCAGGGGAAGGGGAAATGTACGAACTTTTCGCGTACCCCCCCCTCGCGATTGGACACCTTCCATCCGAAAAACCTGAAAAAAACCATGAATGTAGGCCTTAATGAGTACAACAACAACAAATACATGAGAAGTCGAAATTCACTCAACTTTGTTAGTAATAGTATGATTTATCGATTTTATGTTTTCTTGAATAAAATCTAAATGGTACCCTTAAATTCAATAAAATTTAGCAAACAGATGACTATTTATAAGATTGATCTTTTCTGAAAGTTTCATAAAGATCGATCAGTATTTAACGAAGTTATAGCGATTTAAATTTTCCTGTATTACTAGGGAACAATGTGCCCTGTATTACTATGGAAACATATGGCTATGGAGCCATATGCGCTTTTTACCGACTTAGACACTACAGCTTTGCTAGGATTTGCATGAACGTTTCAGGAATGATAGATATCATGAGGATGACTACATACAATTGAAACAAGTCGAAGAGGCAGGAGAGAGCTCCTAGCAAAAGGGCTTTGTAGCCATTCTAGGATTCGAAAAAATAGGCCATGAATCGATGATTACAGTACAGAGGAGTGGCCCCTGAAAAAAATTTCATGAAAGGTAGCCGATATGAGTATCAAATGAAAGTTCTTTATGAAAGCTTTTCAAAACAGTTCTTAAACTGACAGTTTTTGCTTCAGTATGGGCACAGAGGGGGGGGAATACATGAAAAATGTGTTTTCTCCCTCGCGAATGGACACCCGTGATCTAAAAAAATCTGAAAAAATTATCAAGCGAGATATTTATGGGTATAATTTTAACAAATACCTCAGAATTAAAAAATTCTTTCAACTTAGTTAATAATAGTATGATCCTCGAACATGACGTGTTTCTTAATTTTATTCGTTGCTGGTTACGGCATTTTGTAAGTTGAGTACAAAACCCTTCTGACATGAGCATAGGTCTGTCTACCCAACTTGTTAATACTGAAAACCACGTTCTCCGGATGCGTTCAGAGCAGTATAAGCATTTTGAAACGATAATACAAAAAGATCTTCAATTAATAATTGTAGGAATGATGGGCACATTAAAACTTCTCTGATATTGATGCTAATATGTTTAGTTGCAGAAGTTCTTCAAAGTTAATACACTCATCTAACAACTCCATATTGAAACCATCCGGAATTGTTTTTAACAAGACCAGATGCTACCTTTTCAATATTGGTGCCAATATTGGTGCGATTTAGTTCACTGATCAGTACATTGAGGATAATATTAACATATTGACATTGCATTTTTTGTTTAAAGCTAAAATGTACTTCTTCTGAGGTGCTATATTCGTGCTTCTTATTTCTCATCAGCCTCCCAATCTTTCTTCGTCAGACTAAGAAACATGTTTGAACATTTTTCAAAGCACTTATTTCTCATGGTTCTAAAAAAGTTTTCTAGGGACTGATATAAGTTAGCGACCATTATTTGACTGCAAAGTTTTATTCATAGCGTTGACTCTTTCTAGAATCCTATTTGGAAGAATAATCATGAAGGTCAGGTTGTTTTTGCTTAACTTTTTGGGAATTTAGCTTCCTTTACGCAGGTTTTAACGAAAAGTGAGTGAGAGGAGGTAGCCCAGAAAAAGCGTATCAAACAAAAAAGCTTACCGAACAGACAAAGAGAACGGAAGTAAGACGAACGTGGTGCGCTATATATAAGTTTAAATTAGCGGGAGGAGTGAGCCCAGAAGAAACGTACAGAACGAAAAAATAATTCTTCGGTCGCAACACACTTTCCACACCACTTTTTGCCGACGCTGCCCTAGCTCATGCTGTTTTTGCTTGCCAAATGCTGTTTTACCTCCAGCAACGCTGTCCTAGCTCGTCTTTGTTAAGCCCTCCAAGAATGATCCACCGCGCTCACTCGTCCCAATGAAGCAACGCCTTCACACCAAAAGAAGATTCCGCCAAAACAGCAGTGAGGCACTCTGGGAGTGTCCAGTAGGAAGTTTAGCTTCGTTTTGCAAATGACTATGTAAAGGTTAAAAAGTAGTATAGTATATAGATAAATGCACCGAAAATTCTGGAATTAATGTGGTACATTAAAAAAAAAGGTTGTAATAAAACATGTCATATTTTGTCATATTATATGCATCTTAGATTTTTGAAATTTTCACATTAATTCCTGAATTTTTTCTGCGTTTATCTATATACGAATTTTTAACCTTTAAATAATCAAGCAATACGAGGCTATACTTTTTCACCAGACACTCCCAGAGTGCCTCACTATTTTTGTGTAAGGCAAATGCTTCTTCTCTCTCGTCTCTGTTTTTTGCATGACGTCTTCAGAAATTTTCAGTACACAGGATATAAAAATATGGAGCCTTTATATAATGCTAGAGCATATCATGTTTGCTTTGAGTTTTTCAAGACTAAGTGTGATAAAAGCAATCAATATTTTATTTATTTTGTTCGCTCCTCGCGGTTTGGTTGTAAAATCGAAAAATATTCCAAATAAATGACACTCAAACCCAGTGGCACTCAATCTCTCTGGGCATAGCTTCTCGATTTCTTCCATCCTCGAATATCGAAACAAATATCTCGGGGCAATTGTCATCAAACACCCATATGGCCGTGGCCGCGGTTCTTACCTACTTTCGTAGCTAGAGTTATTAGTTTATCGGGAATCAGCTGGGCATTGATCTAATGATCAGTGTTTACAGCAATTAGCATGTTTAATTTCTTCTACTTATGGATGCAGTGTTACAATATATTCAACCGACAAGTTAACTGATCTAGTTCTTAAACAATTGGGTAGACAGACCTATGCTCATGTCAGAAGGGTTTTGTACTCATCTTACAAAATGCAGTAACCAGCAACGAATAAAATCAAGACACACGTCATGTTCGAGGATCATACTATTATTAACAAAGTTGAAAGAATTTTGACTTCTGAGTTATTTGTTAAAGTTATACCCATAAATATCTCCCTTGATAATTTTTTCAGATTTTTTAGGTCACGGGTTTCCATTCGCGAGGGAGGAAACAGATTTTTCATGTATTTACGCCCCCCCCCCCCCCCCCCCTCTACCCCCACTGAAGCAAAAACTGTCAGTTTAAGAACTGTTTTGAAAAGCTCTCATAGAGAACTTTCATTTGATGCTTATATCGGCTACGTTTCATGAAATTTTTTTCAGAGGCCACTCCTCTGTACTGTAATCATCGATTCATGGCCTATTTTTTCGAATCTTAGAATGGTTACAAAGCCCTTTTGCTAGGAACTCTCCCCTGCCTCTTCGACTTATTTCAATTGTATGTACTCATCTTCATGATACCTATCATTCCTGAAATTTTCATGCAAATCCTAGCAAAGCTGTAGTGTCTAAGTCGGTAAAAAGCGCATATGACTCCGTAGCCATATGTTTCCATAGTAATACAGGGCACATTGTTCCATAATAATACAGGAAAATTGAAATACTATTCGATCTTTATGAAACTTTCAGAAAAGATCAATCTTATAAATAGTCATCTGTTTGCTAAATTTTATTGAATTTAAGGGTACCGTTTGGTTTTTATTCAAGAAAACATAAAATCGATAAATCATACTATTACTACCAAAGTTGAGTGAATTTCGACTTCTCATGTATTTGTTGTTGGCCTACATTCATGATTTTTTTCAGATTTTTCGGATGGAAGGTGTCCAATTGTGAGGGGGGGTACGCGAAAAGTTCGTACATTTCTCCTTCCCCTGCCCCCCTCGGTACTCATAAGGCAATTTTAAGACTTGTTTTGAAAAGATCTCATTGAGGCCTTTCCAATGACACCCTACTCGACTACCACTGGTGAAAATTTTTTTTGAGGGGTCACCTCCGCATATGGGGAGACCCCCCTTAAACCCTCTTGAAAATTTTTTCCACCCGTGAACTTTCAAGAAGTCACCACTTCTGACATTTCCACAAAGTTTCATGGCTGTAGCCTTCATAGTTTCGGAGAAAAAGTGCTGTGACATACAGACGGACGGACGGACGGACGGACAGATGGACACAGGTCGTGATTGCAATAGGGTTTTGTATTTTAGTACAAAACCCTGAAAAAAAAACTTGGAAAGGAAAGTAAAATTACAAAACAAAAGGATATGGAAACTTCACGCAATGCTTTTTTTGCTATATTTCAGTGCTTTATTATTACTCAATGAGTTGATAACAGTTCAATATTGAATTGAATTGAGTAATATGGAAAACTACATTTATCTGTTATTGGTTTGTTCACCACTATCAAGAAAGCTGAGTTGGTAATCTGTTACAGAAAAGTTTTTCAAATTTTTTATTTTTCTTACTCTTATTAATACTCGTACAACATCCTATAGGTATCATAAGACAGATTAGAAAAGATAATTTTCAGATTTTTATTCCATTGTTTCCTTCCTTTAATTTCATACTTATTTAAGATGAACAATAAGTAATTCGCTTGAAGACACTTGCATTGTGTATACATTTTTTCGATTAATTTATATGAAACACATAATTCTTCAACCAGAAAACTGGCCTCCTGGAACGTTCGAGGGAATCAAAAGAAGAAATTTACGTCACGTGGTGAGCTCTCTTCCGAAATTGTAACAACTGGTTACCCTACACCTTTTTCACATATTAATTTAAATTTCGATATTTGAAATACTTCTTGTAGCTTCAATCTTTATTATCAAAATGTACGTGGCATGGAACCAAGCTGGATGCTATTAAAATTGGCTCTTCCATTTCCGGCGATGATTTCATTTGTTTAACTGAAACCTGGCTAACTCCTGATATCGCCAGCAGTGAAATTTTTCCACTATATGATGTCTACCGAACTGATAGAGATCGTTTGGTTTCAGGTAAATCTGACGGTGTTGCTGTATTTATTGCTATTCATAAAGCCTTAGACAGCAAACTCTGCTCCGACTTTTCACCGTCACTTCCAGTAGAATGCATCACTGTCTTAATCAATATCTCTCAAGCCGTGAGTTTAGTATTGCTTTGCGTGCATATCCCTTTCCGCGTTTACAATCGTTCTTTCTCTGAATTATTTTCGTAATTCTGTAGCATCAACCTTCTATACACTATTTTAATCTGTGGTGACTTAAACATGCCTTGTCTAAGGTGAGACTCAAGTTCTTATACCCTCTCATCCTTCACAGATCTCTCTATCTTGTTTTCTTCTTTTTTATCGCTTTGCTCTCAATTTCATCCTTACTACGAATCTTGCCTCTGTCTCCTCGATCTCGAAATCCTTCTCCAAATATGAAAAACCTAATCCCCATCATCTTCTGCTTGAGGTTCGTTTATCTTTTCTAGCACCTCAGTCTAAACGCACTCCTTTCTCCCCAAGATTTAATTTCCGCTAAGCCAACTATGCAGCCATTCAGCTTGAGCTGGATAATATTGACTGGAATTCAATGCCGCAAAAGCTAGACGTCAATTCAACGCTATCAACTTTCTATGAGAATCTTAGTAGCATAATTGCAAACCATGTACCTATCTGCCATTCCCATCGGAAAAAGAGCCCCAGCTGGTTTTCCGCTGAAGTCTCAGACGCTCTTTATTTGAAGGACCAGGTGCGCAAAAAATTTCATTATTCCAACTCTAACGCTGATCTCGCCAACTACCGACTGCTTCGTAAAGAAGCCAAAAAAGTGGTTAAGAATGCAATGCGATCTTATTATTATATGATTGAAACATCAATGCAATCTAATAGTCCTAAGCCCTTCTGGACATAGACACATTCTCTGAAAACAATATCTCATAATCCTAATATCTTCTCATGGCGTAGCTACCAAGCTTCTGATGAGCAAGCTATCTGTGACCTTTTTGCTCAATTTTTTCCTCCACATTTAAGGTTTCGAGCCCCACTATATACTCATCCTGTCCTTCTCCTTCCCTTAATATGCATTCTATTGTGACCTCTCCATCGGAAATTGAAAATTTACTGCTTACTTTTGACATTAATGGTGGTTCGAGACCTGATGGAATACGAAATCTGTTCGTTAAATCATTATCTTCTTCATTATCTACCCCACTATCAATTATTTTCAATATTAGCCTTTCTTCCTCCTGCTTTCCTGACGTCTGGAAGCATGCTAATATCTTTCCGATCCATAAGCCTGGAGATCGTAATGACATCTCTAACTATCGTCCGATTTCTTTGCTGTCTTGTTTTGGCAAGCTCCTTGAGCGAATTGTGCATAACAGAATGTCCGATGACATCAGTATCCTGTTTGCAAATAAGCAACATGGCTTCATTAAAGGTCGTTCAACAGTAACTAATTTGTTAGAACTTACGAATACCATCTCTCTTGCTTTCGACAAGAGCCAACAAGTCGATGTTATATACACCGATTTTGCTAAAGCCTTTGACAGTGTTGATTACGGCCTTTTGGCTAATAAGCTCCGATCGTTCAACCTTTCCGACTTAATCCTCTCTTGGATCTTATCCTTCTTATCCCTTCGCTCCTGCACCGTTACATGGAATAATTTCTTTCGTCGGACTCATTTAGCCCAACATCTGGTGTTCCTCAAAGATCAATTTTAGGCCCTTTGCTATTCAACATTTTCATTAATGATCTTCCCCAATGCCTGTACTCTAATTGTCTTCTTTACGCTGATGATTTAAAAATTTATCGTTCCATTAACTCAAGCAAAGACTGCTTATACCTCCAAAATGATCTTGACAATCTCAAAAATCGTGTCAAGGTAATTTACTTCCTCTTAACATTTCTAAATGTTGTCACATGAGATTCACCAACAAAATTCATCCAGTTTTATATGAATACCAGATTGATGGATCGGGGCTGGCACTTGTGGACAAATTTAAAGATTTGGGTTTGCAATTTAACATCCATGTTTCATGCATAACCACTAGAGCTTCACGTGTCACTGGTTTTATTTTACGATCCTCTTGCAAGTCTTTTAGCATTTCAACCAGCGTCCATCTATTCGTACTTCTAGCCCGGTCAATCCTTGAGTATGCCTCCAAAGTATGGTCTACTCACGATACCAATCTATCGGATGCTGTTGAAACTGTACAGCGTAAATTCACACGATCTCTATTCTACAAATATAACCTCACTTACAACTCCTTACAGATCCTAAACATTCCATCACTCAAAAATAGGAGAGAATTTCTTGACCTGTGCTACTTATTTAAATTATATCACGGTATTCTTTCATTTAACCTTTGGGAAAGGCTTTATATACGTCCCACCTCAAGAGCACGTTCAACTGACATATTTTTTGTACCCTTTACGCGTACCGATATTTATTTTTATTCATTTTTAGTACGCGTTTGACGCGTACGCGTTTGAGCTTCAGCTGGGTCCCCTGCCACATTCCTTAAATGCTTTTAAAAGCATATTGCATAATATTGTCCTTAGCTCCCAATAGTTTATTAGTATTTTGTATTCTTGATTTTTTTTTTATTTCAAATTGCAACTTTGTTTATTCGCATGTATTATATTATATTATATTTCATTAGATATTTTGTAATTGGATTCACGGATCTGTAAAATAGTGTAGATAAATAAATAAATAAGCAGTAAACTAACCAATATATTTTCTTCCATCATCATCATCTATGGCGCGACAGCCAAAGCCGGGCCTTAGCCACCAGTATTAATATCTTCCAATCATCATGGTTTCACGACCTTGATCACCAGTTTTTTACTCCCAACAAGGAGCTGCTGTCAGCTATTATTGTGTCTTGCCGTCGAGTCCTCGGTGTTTCCTCTGGACGTCTGCCTTGTGCTCTGCCCTTCAATGTTCTTTTGGGTAGCCGATTCCCGTCCATTCTTTCTACATGACCCACCCATTGCAATTCACGTAACTTTACACAAGAGGAAAAAAGCGGGTTGTCAAATAATTCATGCAACTCATCGTTGTAACTTAATTTCGAATCTGTTCCTTGTTTCACTGGGCCGTAGATTTTCCGGAGCACTTTGGGTTCAAATGAGTCTACTGCTCTTTCGGGTTCGCTCGTCAGGGTGCCTGTTTTACTTTTAATAAACAGCACAGGTTTGGCTAGTGTTTTGTAAATGGGGGGCTTATTTTGCCCGTCCACAACTTGGGGCCTTAGATTGGAAAGTACGGAGTAATATACTTTATTTATGGCGTTTATGCGGCATCCATCTCGTCCTTTTTGGCACCTCTTCTAATTAGGTTGGCTCCAAGATAAATAAAATTGTCTACCCTCTTAAGATCATATTCTCCTAAGGTCAGGTTTTATCGAACTGGAGGTTTCTTCCTCGTTTGAGTCAAGAATTTAGTTTAAGATTCATTGACTTGAAGACCGATTCGGCTTGCTTGAGATTCTACGCTCGGAAACTCTCCTGTTTGGTCAATATCGACTTCTGTGGTGATTGCTACTATTGTTTTCATAAGAACCTACCACTATACTTTTGACATCTATAAAATGAATGCTTTTATAAAGAGATAACTATCTACAGTGTCAATATTAAACTTGGGGAAAAACAATACAAATGAACTCAACATCCTCATTTGAACAGCCGCAATATGTTTTACGATTACTGATATTACTCGTTAAAAGAATTCTCGAAAATACTCATGGAATATAAAAAGAACCCACAGCATCCGGGGATGTCGGGGTTAGAGGATCCTCTCTGCTCTCGTGCTAGAGGAGGAATCTTCCAAATTAAAGGCACTCTACGGCTAAGTTAAACCAAGCTTAGCTCGAAGTAATGTGTCAAACGGTTCCAGACTAGGTTCTCAGATTAATAGGGAAAGTGTTTAGTGGGTAGACTAGATCTCTTGAGTGTTGGAAGCCCCACACTCAGGGCGTAAATAGCTTTCATCTCCCAACTACAAAACAAGGCACTCATGATATATGTATACCCTTCCTCAAGTATTGATACAAATTTTTACAAGCCCGTAATGCTCGAGTCGATTAGAAGTGCATGTTGCTCTGTAGCCATGCATTATCGTTTTTGTAATGTAGGAATGCTCAAACTACCATAACTTTGCTAAATACTATTTGATACTTGTGACATTTTTTCTTTGATTAGTTATATAGGTAACCACATTGTTGCTAAATTACATCAAATTTAAGGGCGCTCTTACAATTTTATTCACGAAAATATAAAATTAATATATCATCCGATTCCTAATAAAGTTTAGTGAATTTTGACTCCCGAACTAAATATCATTGTTGTACTCATAAGGAACAATCTTCATGATTTTTTTCAAAATTTTCAGTTCACATCACCAGGGGGGATACCGTTTTTTCGTGTTCTCCCATGACCCCTGCCTACCCAGCTATCGATGTTGCAGTTAAAAATCTAATCAAGACCTTTGATTTGATATCATATTCAACCATGTTCGGTAAAAAAAATCTAAGGGATCAAATCCTTATATAACATAGGTAGACCACCCTTAAAATTCATTGAAATTTTTACCGACTATGGAGCTTTCATCCACCAAAAACTTCTGAGCTTCTCGCAGGATTCATTGCTTCTAGGTTCTTTAGTTCCTGAGAAAGCTTACTGTAACGGGCTAAGGGGATAGGCAAGTACTGGTTTTAATAGGGTATTGTTAAACATTTATTTACAAAAGCCTAGAGAATATCGTTGAAGTAGTTCTTATAAGTACAGCAACAACAAATGCCTCGGAAGTTGCCTAAATAAAATTGAAAGATATCTAAAATTCTATATAAAGTCAACTTTTTATATTCAACAAAGTTATAGTGGTTTCAGCTGTGCAATGGTATGCACTCAGACACTAAAGTTTTGCTCGGGGCTAGCACCGGATTTCCAGAAGGTGAATATCTTTAAGGAATTGTTTAATAAATGATATCAATAAAGAGAAAGCAAAATCACGGCTATTTCAACTGCAAGTATTGAAGTTTTTTCTAACTTCTGCATTTATTGTACATTTTAAACAAATTTTTGATAGAATTTATTCATGAATGGCTAAATAAAGTCTAAATTTTATAGGAAGGATACTACTAGTAGGGGCACACTCTTGCCTACCCTATTAGTTAAACAAGTTGGATAGACAGACCTACGCTCATGTCGGAAGGGTTTTGTACTCAACTTACCAAATGCAGTCACCAACAACGAATAAAATCAAGAAACATGTCAAAGACGATTTTATTGGAGAAAAAGTGAAATTCGAGGATCATACTATTATTAACAAAATTTAACGAATTTTGACTTCTGAGTTACTTGTTACTGTTATACCCATAAATATCTCCCTTGATTATTTTTTCAGATGTTTTAGATCACAAGTGTCCATTCGCGAGGGAGGTAACAAATTTTTCATGTATTTCCCCCCCTGTGCCCCACTGAAGCAAAAACTGTCAGTTTAAGAACCGCTTTGAAAAGCCCTCATAAAGAACATTCATTTGATACTCATATCGGCTACGTTTGATGAAATTTTTTTTCAGGGGCCACTGCCCTGTACTGTAGTCATTGATTCATGGCCTATTTTTTCGAATCCTAGAATGGTTACAAAGCCCTTTTGCTAGGAGCTCTCTCCTACCTCTTCGACGTGTTACACTTTTGATTATTAATTGTAGGTACTCATCTTTAGTCATTCATTAAATTGTATCAAGTGCTCAAAGCATGCACCTTAAACGTTGAAGTTGGGGAAAAATAACTCAAAATTATTCAATCTTCGCATTTAAAACAGCCACTATTTTGTTACGATTACTGATACCACTAACTGGACCGATTCTCAAAGATATTCATGACGCCTTTCATTCCTGAAACTTTCATGCAAATCCTAGCAAAGCTGTAGTGTCTAAGTCTGTAAAAAGCGCATATGGTTCCATAGCCATATGTTTCCATAGTAATACAGCGCATATTGTTCCATAGTAATACAGGAAAATTCAATTCGCTATGACTTCGTTAAATACCATTCGATCTCTATGAAAATTTCAGAAAAGACCAATCTTACAAATGGTCATCTGTGTGCCGAATATTATTGAATTTAAGGGTACCGTTAAGATTTTATTCAAGAAAACATAAAATCGATAAATCATACTTTTACTAACAAAGTTGAGTGAATTTTGACTTCTCATGTATTTGTTGTTGTTGTACTTACAAAGGCCTACATTCATGATTTTTTTCAGATTTTTCGGGTCAAAGGTGTCCAATCGCGAGGGGAGGTACGCGAAAAGTTCGTACATTTCCCCATCCCCCCTCGGTACCGATAAGGCAATTTTAAGACTTGTTTTGAAAAGATCTCATTGAGACTCGACTACCAATGGTGAAATGTTTTTTGGAGGAGTCACCTCCCTATATGGGGAGACCCCCTTAAACCCCTTTGAAAAATTGTTTCACCCATGAACTTTCTAGAAGTCACCACTTCTGACCTTTCTACAAAGTTTCGTGACTGTAGCCTCTATAGTTTCGGAGAAAAAGTGCTGCGACATACAGACGGACGGACAGACGGACACAGGTCGTGATTGCAATAGGGTTTTGTATTTTAGTACAAAACCCTAAAAAAATTAATATTATGGTTTCTTTAATGAATATGATGTTTTAGTTGTTAGTTGTTATCATATTTGCTTCTATAGCTACATACAAGCATTCTACTCAATCGACTAATCTATTTGGTCGGTACATTCTGGAAAATTATTGTTTTTTTTCTATCTCCTCTCAACACGCAAAACTTATTCCATGATCGCTTAGAAGACATTTAACACTTCTTTAAGGCAATAACCTTAACGATCAGCAAATTGATTCCCAACCACATGCGCTCGTAAAGGTAATTCAGCCAATGCCCAACCCAATTTGGAGTGTTTGGTCCATGCATTGGAGGCGATTCATCACCGGAAATGGTACGTGTAGTGTACAAGACGTTTTGTCTATCTGATGGAAATTGAAAAGATATAAGATCTGATGACCGCATGTAAGCAATAATGTGGCCGCACTTCATTAGAACCCATGACGATAAATTATCGGATCGGATCTCGCGAAGAGAAATTAATGATGCGACCACAGCGCCACACGTATTTATTGTGTCCAGACGTGATCATTGCAATTCGTTAAGTGATTTTTTCACCCTACAAAACCATTATTTAATATTCTGGATAAAATACCAACACCAATTTTCGCTATTGTAGAGAATGCAATAAAATTGATTCTAATTTAATTATTGAACAATATTTTTCAATGTTAGCTTAGCACAGCTGTGGTATTGTGGAAACTATATCACACAAGTAAGCTTAAATCCATGGTCCTACTTTAGTGCTCATCTGAAAGATAATAATCAATTGCTCTATTGAGAAGTCCCACTGATTTTCACCTGCTACAGAGCACTTGGTCGCAAGTCAAATTAGCCGCGAAGGCAAATCTTCCTAGCCCTCGCAGTTGGACACTAAATCAAGTCCCTTGGGATGATTCCTTTCAAACTGACCACAAACTCATCAACGAATCACCTCTTGTTCTTTGGCTGAGGTGAAGACGAAAAGATGATCCGTTTTTGTGGAATTAATAAAATGATTTATACGACTCTAATTTACGACCGAATTTTTCTATGGTTAAACTTGACCGATTTCCGAGACCACGTCTAGAGGAGCGGTAGTGGTCGATAGACAATCTGTAGCAGCGACGTCGTCGCACCAAAGATGAGAAGCGAATTTGAAACAAAGAATGAATAAAGTTGACTAATCAAAAACCTCAAGCCATTTCGAAAACAATTTTTTTTGGTACATGGTTTGCCCGGTGTATTCAGTCGTTGGGTCTTAACACCCTGCTGCGTTTGACAAACTGACGATCTGATGGCCTTCTACGCACTCGTGTGTGTTAATTCGTTGAAATTAACATCCCATGACAACCTGTGCATTTGTTAACATTGTCGACATTACTCATAGCTCCTGATCTTTATTTTCTATCATCATATCCGTGTTGGATGTTTTTATAAATAAAGGATACTGGAGTGGTTTAATAAGGGGAATCAATCAAATTTTCAGCGGTACATTTTTAAGATGTATTTTGAATAGTTTTATTCTGATAGAAATTTTGCTTAGGGATTTATTAACAGATATGATACAGATATCGCCTTTGGAATTAAAATTTTGAAACAAGTTGGATAGACAGAACTACGCTCATGTCAGAAGGGTTTTGTACTCAATCTACGATCTGCAGACATAAATAATGAAAAAACTCGAGAAAAACTTTAACGACATATACATCAAATACATAGTTGCTTTAAAATGAAAACCATTGCTACACAATTTTAATCTGCTGCCATTTTGTTGCAATATCTTAAATTATCATTGAACGAATGAAACTTTAAAGATATTTTCATTATTAATTTCATCTATAAATTAGAAGCTTCAACTAAAAGTGTAATGGCCGGTTCGGTGAAAAGCTCGAATTAGAAAAATCTTGCATTGCTTTTGTTGTACTTGGAGAACTTTCAAATTGCCAATACTTCCGTGAATGCGATTTAACTTTATTGAAACTTTCAGACCATAAGGACCTTTCCTTGGACTACTTATATTAAAATTTAAGGTTGCTCATATGAATTCATCGGGAAAAATTTAACGTTACAAACTCTACTATTATTAGAAAAATTGCGTGAATTTTAACTTCTAAGGTAATTGTTATTGTCATACTCATAAGAAATAACCAACATGATTTTCCAATCCCTAAAATGTATGTTTTTAGCAAGAGTTAATAGTCTGTACTTTCAATTCTGAAGAGGGGGAAAAATAACTTAAATTTACTCAATATTCTGAATTTTGTTTTATGATTACTAACATCACTCGTTGGACAAATCCTCAATGCTGAGCATGAAATACACCCTTCCTGAAATTTTCATTCAAAACATAACAAGCCCGTAGTGGCTAAGTCGCTCGGAAGTACATATTGCTCAATCACCACATGTTGTTATTGTTGTAACACTGAACATTTAAACCGCCATAACTTCGTTAAACACTATCCGATTCTTACAAAGTTTTCGTGTTTTTCTGCTTCCCCTGCCTACCCCGTCATTTATATTGCAATTAGAATATATATATATATATATATATATATATATATATATATATACTCGTACATATAAATATATGTATATATAAACACTATATATATATATATATATATATATATATATATATATATATATATATATATATATATATATATATATATATATGTAGTCTGTGTGATCTAGTGGTTAGAGCATGAACGCATAAGCCGGAGATCCCAGGTTCAAATCTCGTTGGGAGCAACTTTATTTAGTTCAGGGGAATTTTCGGACCGACTACGAGTGTTCACTCAGTGGCAATATGTACTGATTTAATCAGATCATATCATAGCTGAGCAAGCACACGGGGAGCATGGTACTGACCAAACCAACTTCTGAAAAATGAGATACGGTCATGAAAATGAGATACTCTAACTATCTCTAAGCGAAGGCCCGAGAGGAGTTGTGGTGCTACAAAGAAGATATATATATATATATATATATATATATATATATATATATATATATATATATATTTATATATACATATATATGTATATATATATATATATATATATATATATATATATTTATATATATATATATATATATATATATATATATATATATATATATATATATATATATATCTATATATATATATATATATATATCTATATATATATATATATATCTATATATATATATATATATATATATATATATATATATATATATATATTTATATATATATATATATATATATATATATATATATATATATATATATGCACGGATACGATCCCCTTGTTTCCTTCACCCCCAGCTTCCATGATGCCTCATACTAAATCCCACGAACAAATTATAGTAAACGGTCTCGGGATCGCACATTAGGTCTACTGGTTCCACAATGATCGAACACTAAATTCTGAGAAATACCAATGACTGCAGATACACCTGCAGCTTCGCTACTATATCCAACGTAAGAGGCTGAAGGTACGTCTTTCACACCAGATAAGGGAAATGAAAGTAATAACCATGTCCCCGGAATGGAGGCTGGGCGACAGGCTAAATCCTCATCCCTGCAAATCCCTATATTGTTTCGAAACCTGCAACAGAGCCCCGGAGTGGATTGAATCTAAGGTAATGACCTCGCATCCGAAAAAATGACTATGGCATTGGACCCTGGAATGTCAGATCACTGAACTACCCTCGTGCTGTTAAGGACCTTTTACAACAGGCGAGTCAATATAAATTAAATAAACTAGCAATCCAAGAAACGAACTGGACTGGAAATGATATTCCAGATATGAGATCGCACACGATATTCAAAAGTGGGAAACCTGCTGGAAAGCGAGAATTCGGAGTGGCCGTATAAAAGTAAAATTCTTCAATTGGCTGTAAAATGTGCACGCCCCAACCGAAAAAAAACGAAGAAATGGAGTAAACATTCTACAATAATCTGGAAAGACTAGTCGGCTCATTGCCTACAAGTGACACAAAACTAATTCTGGGTGATTTTAACGCTAAGGTTAACAATGAACTATCTCATCGGGGAATGACAGGAGGATGTAGCCTCCACCATGAAAAGAATGCATGTAGCAGAAATCTAGTTATACATTCGATTTGCTTCACACATCGTCGTATTCAAAAATGATCTGGGCATCACCGGATGGTAACATACAAAACCAGATCAACCATGTTCTGATCCAACAACGCTGGACCTCAAGCTACTTGACGTCCATACATACCGAGCCAATTGTCACTTAGATCATTACTTGATTAAATTATCTGAAGATAGAAAAATTTTTATAAATTTTTATTTTACCGGGAGAAATGCATGAAAAATTATTTTGAGATTTTGTCATCGAACCACTCATCAGATGTTAACCATGCCCTCGATGGATTAGCATGATCTCAATTTATATGTTAAGTAACGTTCATAAATTTTTTTTTTTTTTTAAAAAAAAGGTATTTGTTGAGAGAACTTTAGGCCGGAGACAAGTGGGGAAACCAATGAAACGCTGGTCTGACTCAGTTGACGATGACAGTTTATCGCTGCACGGATTTCGAATTTAAATTTTGTATTAAATTTTGTATTGATCTTACACCGGGCATGAGTGAGTAATTGTGTTTTTGTGTTTCCATTTCTAGAAGCAATACCTCCCTTCCCTTCCTTTTCTCTTTATGTGGTAAAGTTTGAATATAAGGTGGCCCAGCACGGGCGGAGGGTTTTCTAGAATGACCTACGGCATAACTGAGTGCTAGCTAGCTTCATTATGCCCCCCCTCGTTCAGAGAATTTTCTGCCAAATATTGAAAGGTCAGCCTTGTAAGAGCATCCAATGTTACTTCAGTCAGAGCTTCGCCAGTGGTGGATGAAACTTCATAGAAACCAAGGAAAATTCTGGAAGCGTCCAGGTTATCATTAACAATTCTGACATTTTTAGACATCTGCTCACCAGTAATTTCGTCAGACGCTTCATCCATAATAAGTGCGAAAAATTCGTAGCTTCTAATTTCTCTAAGCTTGTGTAGCAAAATCTTGTGTCTGGCTGTTTTGGCGATTTCATTTTGAATTTGGGATGCTTATATTTTTTCTTCCTGTCCAGAAACTCGTTCAAATCAGGGCTGTCATTAGAGGGTGGCTTTAATAGAGTACGAAAGTTTCCCCCGTCTGCTTCACCGTCCCGGATGGCAAGACCCTGCCGAGCGATGAAAGCATATTCTTACAAATGGCAGTTAGGCTGTCTTTGCTTGTGCCTGTTGTTACTTGGCTGCTGAAGAGAGTTGTGCAATGACAATCGAAGAGTGTGATGTCCTTTTGGCCAATGTGACGACCATAGAATCTCTGCTTCTTAAAATACTCATGTGCTTTTTTCCAATTATGTAAACCACATTCTCCAGTTAAAAGTTCCTACCCTTCGAACAATATCCACATGATTTCCTGACAACAAGTTATATCCTAGGACCACATTACAAGGTTGCAATGTTGTAGTGCAGCCATGGAAACTGTTTGTACCACTTTTCTGAATTGGTTTCTGTGCCCATCAAAGAAAGGTGGGAGTTGTTCAGGGGACGGCTGATAACATGTAAGAAAAAATGTAGATTTCTAGTATAATTAATCTTATATTTGCAAGCAGAATGGCAATACTGGGGGCAAAAAATATTAACCTTTCCAAGAACCGTCTCCAGGTTTAGCCTCAACAATTGATTCACCCTGCTCAAGAACTTAACCAGATGTGCTTCCATTGTTATTATTGAAATCGGTAGTGGCAACATTGGATTTGGAGTTCAATAATGCATCATAAGCACCTGACAAAGAAGAAGGATCATCGAAATTATACGATTCGTACCATTCCAAATGAATTCAAAAGTGTATAGGAAAACATATAAAAATTAAATGACTACAATGTTTGTGTTTGTTTTATTTTAAATTCATATTTCTTGTACACCACTTAAATTTAAGGGCATTTTAGGTTAAACGTCAATGTTTCCACAGGAAGCAGGCATTGTATCGATATAGCTAGGAACTGGTTTCTCTGCAGCTTTGCTGGAATTCTGATCAATGCCGTCTACCAGCGGGGCTGCTCAGGGGACCACATCCACCTTAACTGCAGCTTATTTGCCTACAAGTGTGGAAAACGTGACAGCATGAAAGTTTAACTTAATGTCAAAGAAAGCATGCATGCAAAATCGAACTAAAGAAAAGGCAGCGCTCAATTTAACCGACAAGAAACAAGAACCAAACATGCGAGATTCAAAGCAGGTACAGGCTACAGGCCATCTTATGATAGCGATAAAATAAAATTTTCTTAACTTTGTTTGCAGAGCTGATAAACTGCTTCATGAAACTCCAAAGCTTGGTGGCTTTTTCATCCTACTCCTTCATCTTTTTGCTTTCTTTTTAAACCATTCATTGTCCACTTATTCACTTTCACTTCACTTCAAATTTAACGCAAAAACACAAACGATACCAGAGCATATAAACTGTAAAGCGAGTTCACATAGAAAAAATCCTTAATTTAACGGTATTTGGCGATCAAAATTGATTTGAGAGTGTGTACACGTTCGCAAGCGCTTTCATGGGGGAAATGTGTAGGACAGTTTGAACCGATAACTATTGCATATGATGAGCGCTTGAAAGGAATGCTAGATATTTAGCTTAATCAAAGGCATATAAAGTAATGGACGCAAAATGAGCTTATTTTCATCCATACGTGAGTGAAGGACTTTTACTACATGCATACCTTCCTCTTTTCCATATGAATTGAAATCCCCCCGCCTTTCACGCCACTAGAGCATCCACACACTCAAGTGGCTCTCTAGTTGCTCTCATGAAAATTCCACTCTTCTTGTACTTTAACCCCCGAATCGTCAACAAAATATCAACCATATGATTAAAAACATATGATTCGTGAAAATTCAACAATGATTTGAAACGTTAATCAAGTTGAATTTGAAATTGTACACAAAGCAATTTTTTAAGATAAACCGTGTTGAATCTAGTACAAAAGCGTTGCAAAAGTAATAATTAATCAAACTGAAAAGTTTGTTATGGATTGCGAGTGTTGTTGAAAGAATATGGAAAGCATGTCAGAGACGTATCCTTCGTAGGGTGTCATGTTGAATCTTTTATATCGCTCAAGTTAGAATTCGCACGGAGAATTGATTTAGTTCAAGTGCGAAAATTAGTGGGAGATGTAACGTCAAATTTCTTTGAAATTCGAATCAACAGCTGATAATGCGCCAACTTTACGCTACATCATAAAGTGCTTCAATTCTCGCGATGCATTTCGTATCCATTCTCGCTGACATCTATGAGCTTAATACTTATCAGATGAGCAAACGCTTCTCTCCTTATATCGTGTGCGCCTACGCAAACACATTAACAAGTCGATTTTGAACTAAAGAGCTCCGCATTAAGCAAATAGAGGTTTCATGTTCTATTTAAGATGCAATGAGATTGTGATGAACAACTTTTTTGTTATGTGCAAGTTTGTCGTTTCTCCCTTTCGAACATTATACCTCTCTTTTAATTTGGCTCATCAGCCGGTGCACTTGATTGATAGTGTATATGCTCTGACGACCCTACAGCGGACTACCGCTGACACTTTGCGCGAGCGCGAAACCTACACAGGGTAGCAGATGCAGCAAGCGATGAGGAAGCAGTGGAACTATCAAAACTCGCAATCTTTTAAAAGAAGAAGATTTCTTCTTTTTCTTAGCACTATAGCCCCTCTCCGCCCTTCGCTTCCTGCAAACAGCGCCTCCAGCTTTCTCATTCCGTTGACCACGTCCTCCAATTCTGAAATCCAAACAACGATGAACTGTCTTCGTTGACCGAGTCAGACCAGCGTTTCCGCGGTTTCCTAACTGGACTCCAGCCTTCAGTTCTCCCTACGAATACCTTTTTTCGAAGGATTCATGTGTCCAGCCCATTGTAGCTTCTGCAGTCTTACAATCGTTGAGACCGACGGATCGTCAAAAATTTCATACAGCTCATGGTTGCATCGAATTCGCCATTGGTCCCCGTCTAGCTTTGCTCCAATGATTCGCCTCAGGACTCGTCGCTCAAAGGCGTTCAATATATTTGCAAATGCGGATGGTTAGGGTCCATGTTTCACACCCATAGCATAACACAGGTCATATCACAGATTTGTCTACCTTGGAGCTTTGTTTTTCTGTATATGCAGCTGGTCTCCAAGATCAAAGAAGATTTGCCGAATCTTTTAAAAGAATATCATCCAAATTACATTTATAATACAGATGAAACTGTTTTACTTTTCAAGTGTCTTACGGACAATACCTTCATATTTAAGGGCCTGGAATGTCATGGAAGAAAACAAAGCGCCTAATTATTTTTCTTTGCACAAACATGACAGGAATGGATAAACTGCGACTTGATATCATCGGGAATCAAGGCGCCCTAGATGTTCTAAGGGTTTAAATATTTTATCCGTTGTCTACGATAGCTATATGAAGGCTAAATGTTATGTTGACTAGGATAATTTTTAAGGGGGGTTTGAAGAAATTGAATATGAAAATGAAAAACAACGGAAGAGAAATTCTCCATACAACTGCTCTGCCCACAAGGAATTACCAGCATTACAAACGTAAAAGTAATGTTTTTACCGGTGAATACCACTAGTCAACCGCAACCACTGGATCAGGGCATAATTCACACTTTTAAACGCAGAGAGCTAGTCAACCATGTTCTTACTTATCTCCATGAAAATATTACTCCCAAGATCAATGAACTTCTAGCTATGAAATTTGTACATAAAGCCTAGCACACAATATGCGATACAACCATCACCAATTGTTTCAAGAAATTGGGGTTTTGAACGGTATCCGAATGCCAAGATGCCGTTGTTTTAGAAGAAAAGTATGCTGAATGCTCTACTGAAGAATGTGACAAACGTATTTGTTGTGAAACAAGAATGAATAATCCAACTTTTGAAGACTTTGTGGCAATTGGTGATGATTTGCGGTTGCTGGAGAGCATACGCATGACAATATAGTTGCAGATTGTACATTTTTGGAAAAAAATGAATGTGATGACAAAGACACCGCGGATATGAACGTAGAAAGGAAGCCTGTTCCAAGAAAAGACGCCTTGAATGCAACAGAAATACTCCACCATTTTTTTGAGTATTGTGACGTTGCTCCCTCAATTTTTGATAAAATTTATGAAATTGAAAAACATATTCACAATTGTGAAATGGGTACTTAGAAAAAATAACTGATTTCTGTAAATAAATATAATAAGTACATATACGAGGTCTGTTCAAAAAGTACCCGGAATTTTTAAATTTTGTGGGTCTGGAGAGTCCGATTGTCAAAATATTTTTTATATTGTGTTGGTATACATGCCCCTAAAATATGATAAAGTTTTCAGCCATATTCACTGTTTACTTTCTCTGTGGTGGTTGCTAAGGTTAAACGTGTTTTTATGAGCTCGGCGATTTTTGCTGAAACTGCTGAATTTTAACCAAAAAAACAATCGCATGAACATCGCTCAGGAGCTGTTAAATGACGTCAACGACGATCCAAGTTTACTTGAAAGGGTCATAACTGGTGATCAAACATGGGTGTATGGTTATGATGTCGAAACCAAAGCACAATCGGCCACCTGGAAGCATTCAACGTCAGAGCGAAAAAAGCACGTCACGTTTTTCTGTTCCCAATGTTGAAGAGACCCATGAAAGGTGGGCGTTTTTCCTCGATTGAAGAAATAAAGGCCGAATCGCTGAGAGTGCTCAAGGACATACCAAAAAGTGAATATCAAAAGTGCTTCGAAGATTGGAAAAAACACTGGCATAAGTGTATTATATCTGGGGGGGACTACTTTGAAGGGGACCACATTGATGTAGACGAATAAATATTTTTTTGAAAAAATGAAAATTCCGGGTACTTTTTGAACAGACCTCGTATATAGCCAAATTTGTATATGTGTATGTGTATAACACATCTATTTCTTAATGCTCTAGCACAATGTTTATGTTCGATTTTTAATAACCTCCATAAATGAAAATAATATTCGGGTCCCTTGAATTCTCCCTTACGCAGGTTCGACTGTACTAGATTCACTGACTGCATTGCAAATATTGAGGAGAAGCTTCCATCGCAAGAGGACTTACATTACTTCCAGTAGTTTCGATCACACTTTTAAGATGATATTTTAAATAACTTCTACTGAACTCTTTGAAATTCATCTTCTTTGTATACGGAGTATTTATTTTCGAAAGAAATTTTTATTTTTAATATGAAATTTATTTAGTCGAAATGTTTTCTATGCTTGCATGTGTATGAGTGTAGATTAGTTATGTTTTGCCATTTGACTTTTATTCTTAAAATTAACTTTTCAAAAATTAATGAATTTTTGGTCATATATGTAGATTGAAAATTTTATTGCTATGGTAGTAGTTACCTATTTCCGATTGATTCTTTTTGTTCTCAGGAGGATGGGTAAATGTTAATTAATCATTGTAACCCTCCAAAGAGAGGCGAATCCCAACAACCTCAATCCATAACTAATGCCGTGATATGTAAATTCATAATAAGAATAGATGCATGCACCGTTGCTAAGTGAATGTAATCAAATTAAGTGTGGTTCATTATCACACAGTTGGATTATTCTCCATTTCGTGTGAGGTTCATAGAAGCTTGATGAGCAGGGTGTAAGCGGCATTCAAAATAAACACATTTTTATGCTAGATTTGTATCGGTGACGACAATCTAAGCAAGTTGGCATCACTACGCTAAAGCATTTCATCAATAATCCAACGCAATCTGGCACTGTTTAAGGTTTTTAATCAATGAATTCAAACTGAATGCCAATTTGCTAGGCTTTCCACAGACTTTTAAGAACATAATACACCCAACTCCCACACTTCATTTTGAGCAATCAACAGTCGACGGTGTGTTGCCGAAGACACTAAGCTGTCTTCAGTCCTAATCTCTGAAAACCGATCAGTAAGTTGATATTCATCTTAACCCGGTCGTATGTCAATCTTTCAAATTTATCGGATCATGCTATGACGAATTAAATAAGCCATTTAAACTCGAAGCTTGTATTCAACCAGAGCTTGAACCTTTATATGCTAACCAAAAAATATATTTCCATAAATGGAATCAATTGCATGTTTTTCGCCTCCCTTTTGCCAATTTCACCTTAAATTTATTACGTGAATTTTAATTATTTCCATCAGAAGCAACTTTTATTATGTAATAGTCTGCGATGCATTGCTTCCACTCAAAAACTGTTTCATTATTCTTCGCTCTTTGAAACAGTGACTTAATGAGACACCCCGTTGTTCTCTCATCAACATAACATTTAGCTTCTGAGGGTTGACTAATGTAAACTCATTAAACCAGAAGCTGGATTGCTAGGTCCTACGGTCTAATGCATGTCGTAGAGAAGATGGAAATAATTTAGATGCTAATTTCCTCTGTTTTAATTCAACATTGCTAAGGAGAACCTCGTAGCTAATGAAATTTATTTTTGTCTGAGATCGTAACATTTTAATAATTTACGAGATTGTACGTGATCCTTTTCATAATAGGCCGGATTTAGTGTACATAAAATAGCCGTTTTCTAGCCCATGGAACGATAACTATGCATAATATATCAAATTATTGAAAGCGCCACTTGATTCCAAGATTAACTCTATTTCGTACGTCTTCCACAACCGCCGGCGGGACACTTTGTTCCAAATGAATTATGCTGGAGTGGGTATCCAACAATTTCTTTCTATAAACGGGCTTTGTTTACGACCCTAACATTTCAAAAGCAAGGAATAAAGGACTGTATTGTTGTGCTGGGCATTATATGCTCCGCTTATCCTATTGGAGCTGCTTAGGACCTTACAAACTAATTAGGTTGGCTAAGGTACAATTTAATTTATGAAGGGCAGGTATAGAACTATTTTGTTCCTTTTGGAAAGTTTGACCATTCCTTTTTTTGGAACCCTGTTTGATTCCATTGAACTACGACAAAGATGATAAAAAGTGACATTATTGTTGCTCAATAACGAATCGATTCAAGTTTGATTCGGACCCAAATCGTTGGGCTTTTGTTCTTTTATTGCCAAGTGCGCCAAGATTCCAATAACCTTAAGAAAGATCGGCGCAGGCGTGAAAACAGAAATCATTTGAATTAATGGCTTTGATTTTATGGGGCGCGTAGTAAGTGAATTACGATTATGAGGGAATAAAAGTTGAATAGTTAGTCACCATTGTATGCATGTTTTTATTGTCAGGAGTATTCTTAAGAAGGTATGAGAATGAGACATAAATTATAAGAGTTTTCCAAGTTATTTTAGAATTTAAGTTAAATGTGTTTTTTTACTAGTCAATGTGAAGCAATCAACATGCTTAACGGTCAGACTCCCTTGAAGTATGTTTAGAAGTCGGGCTGGGAGTATTTTTATGCAATTAAGGTAGATATCACAGTATGAAATTTACATGCACATATGCTTATACAAATTTCTGCAAATAATATGTTAGAGGGAACGTACAGTTCTTATTCACAAGAACATCCATAATTTAATGCACAATCTAAACGGTCATGTAAGGGTGAGAAAATTATTAAAATGGCATGTTGGAATGGAAAATCTCATAATGCAATCAACTCCAGAATGGATCGAAGTAGAAAAGTTAAATAGCCCAAATGCACTTGATCGAAAAGTAATGATTTGTGATACGGACACTATTCTTTGAAGCCTTATTTTATTTGAACTGTGCGAAACTTACAATCGATCAACAGATCCTTATTATGTACTAGTGCGCCCTCAAATTTTAGAGAATTAAGCCGTGGATAGCTTTTGGATAATTCGTGCTTGCAAAATCCAATTGAGTTTGTACAAAATATTGAATTTGATATTACTCTCTTACTTCTCCGGCATGATCCCGGTATCTATAGTATGACGCCCTAATGAGAATTAAAGCACACGTCGAAACTATCTTCTTCCATTTTTTCCTCTATTAATTTCCCAAACTTTATTGAATTTAAATCACCGATCACGAGTTTATATCTTTCCAAGCTAACTATAATTATTTTTTTGTTTGATCAGCAACAAAATTGATTACATTTTGTTAATGGAAGATAATGACAGCTCTTGATGACTTATATCACAGGCAAAACACATACATATGAATTGAATTACATTGAACTTTAATTTGTTATACTTGTTAAGTTTGAGGAGTAGTAATAATATAGCTTTCAATGATACCTGACGTTTTTTCCTTGAAAAGCAAAGTCAGACCCCAGACAGGGATATTGTTATTATTGTCATGTTATTTTGTTCCACCCGGACAGGGAATCGACACGCGTAACGCAATTTAAGGAGCAAAAATTGATCCATCGAGCCGGATCACGTCGGTCCGTGAGTGAAATTAAATTAGTTGAAATGGAAATTATTGTGTAGAGACATGAGTGATCGTGAGCGTAGATACAAGACCCGGTTAAGCGCAAAAACGCTTGAAGATGACGAATATAGCTCAACGGAAGGCGCGTGTGGCGGGCAGACCAGCCAGAAGTGCAGTTAACAGACAGAAAACGTGTAAACAAGAAGGCGCGTGACGCCGTCTCTAGAAAGTTCGATGACAGTTTGAACACCACTTCATTCGATGACTTACGCAGACAAGTTCAACAGCTGTCAAGTCAGGTGAACGAAATGGCGGCATTGAATGAGAAAACATCGCCATCAAATAAGATGGCCAGATGTTGTGACACCATTTAAACCTTTGTTACGAGGCAAGCCAAAATAGGCTTGCCTAAATTTGATGGAAACCCAGACGAATGGGCTTTATTTGAAAGTGAGTATCGCCAAACATCAGACGCGGGAACGTTTTCATCGACAGAGGACGTCGAAAGGCGACGAGACGCGCTGCGAGGTGAAGCGCTGGATTCTGTGAGATCGCTATTCATTTCCGCGCAGAGAGGATCATAGAGCTTCTCGAACGAAGGTTTGGTTGACCTGACTTTATAATCAATACTCTCATAGCGAAAACAAAGGCATTATCGGTACCGAAAGAAGATCGTCCAAAACAAAAGCATTATCGGCACCGAAAGAAGATCGTCCAGAGACTATAATATTGTTCGCTGCTGGAGTCGAAAATTTTAGCTACGAGTTTTAAGCGACTGGTTGGAGAAAAAGTCCTGCGCAGCGAGCATTCGCACATCATTCGGGGACAAACCAAAATCATCTGAATTTAAAAACTTCAAATCGAAAATAAACACGGTGGTTGAAACTAATCAAAAGTGTTTTGTGTGCGATGGTGTGTGTAAGGCAATTGACAAGTGCCCGAAATTCATTAAAATGGACATAGACAGTGTTGTAAATTCCGGCGTACCAACTTGCTCCCATTCCTTAGGGCATTAATACCTTTTCCCTGTTATTTATTCAATTTTATTAAAAATTTTCCAATTTCCCTTTAATTTTTACTTCCCCATCATCACAATCCTAACCTTTTCCCTTATTTCCAACTAAAATAATATAATATATACTAATAATTTAAATTTTCCTACTAACAACATTCAATTCATTAATTCCCACTAACTAAACTTCATTCAATACCTTTTCCCTAACAAAACCTATTTCCTTCCTTCATACCAACTAATTCTATTCCCACTAACAAATTTCATATTTTTATACTAAGAAAAATTTATTCACGTTTCCCTTTTAACAAATTTCCCTTTTATGCCCATCAAGAAAGAGTTGAAGTTGCTAATTCGATGAATGGGAAATCGAAAAGTCATGGTTCCATTGGTTGCGTCGCGAGGTCTACTGGAACCCTGGGTTCAAGTTCCCCCGAGCGCAGGGAAGCACTATTTTTGGGGTTTCAGCAAAATTAATAGTTTCCGTAATGTATATGTGACACTTTGCATTTAATCAAGCGCTTCTTTGATGATAAAAATTGCCATATATGCAAATCAATGGATACTATACGGGAGAAAAGATCTGTGGGTAGCGGAATCGAAGCGTAATGAACATCAATTACGTTACCCGTCACATCGCGAAAGGGTATTTGGTGAAAGTTAATCCCGATTCCTTTAAGGGTGACAGGCTATGGTATTTACAACACATTGCTGTATTCAATCTGAGCAAACCTGGCAAGATTCGGATTGTATTGGACGCTAAAGCGCAAATCTCAGGCGTCAGCCTCAACGATGTTCTTATGACTGGATCGGACCTTTTGCAGTCGCTACCAGGAGTGTTAATGCGGTTCCGAGGTTGAAGATATGGGTTCACCGCCGACATCAAAGAGATGTTTCATCGAATAAGCATTCGCGCAGAAGGCATATTTAGTCAACTTGCATTGGGGCGAGACGACGAGCGGGACACGCCTCCAGATATTTATCGCATCACAGCAATGAT